>OY660866.1:14355275-15082775 GCA_962446985.1 Xyrichtys novacula | reverse complement strand
ATAAAATAGATGAATATTTACATAAATTTTTATAGAGATTTTTGGTAACATAATATTAACATGACACGACATATCTGGGCTGAGACAGAAACAGAAAGAAGTGTGAGGAGCTGGACAGATAAAACTGCTAACAGGCCTCAAATGGTCTTGATAATGGCCGTGGAGAGGTCTGAGGGGACCCTCTTTGGGACTAAAAAATGAGTCATTGAGCTGTGTGCATTCATAGAAAAGTATAGTAAAGCAGAAGTGCAAATTCAACTGGTTGCAAAATCCAGAAGGAGTCCTTAGAAGGAGTTGTTTCCACCTCCAGACAGAGTGTCCTGAAAGTCTGATGGTTTTTTGATGTTGTGATGGAAAATCTGAGTATCTGTGGGGATCTGCAGTTATATTATAACTGCAGATTTATATAAACTGTTTAGTGGATTTTATGATTAGCCCACCACAGTTACATAAGAAGACATAATATGCTGAATTTTTGGTGATTATGGTGGTGTAATTCTGTAAATACTGTTGACATTTAATACAGTCTATCTTGCAAAAGGCTTAAAAGTTATAATCTAAGCTCAGCTCAACTTCTAACTTCCTGTTTCTCTTTTACTTACCTATGTGTACATTTACCCATTAAATTTGTTTAATAAATAACAAACTTCTCGTGGAAACTGTTGTACAACACTTTCAAGCCCTGTTTTGTGCATACGCAGTGGTTACAACAAGACCCCTTAGGTCTAGACTAAACTTATGATAATGTAAATATCCATTCATCCATTCAATTCCACTCACCTTTGGAGTATAAATACTCCTTAACTTCTGTGGACACACAGGAAAATAATTTAAATGTTTTTCTTCAAATTGCTTTAGATCATTTCTGCTAGATGTACCTCTCAATTTGAGTCACTAAGAGTGAGCTTGGACATGTATTGCATGCAATAGAGAATTGTAATTTAACCAAGGACAGAAAGTGGGTATATAAATGATTGTGGTGTGGCTCAGTAACCAAGTTGAGTTTTAAGTCACAGATCAGAGCGTTTCGCCATTCATTGGGCGTATAGCTGTGAAGTGTGTGTTGGAGTTAAAACAGGAACACAAATCACAGGGATTTTTTTTCTTTATAATAAATAATACTGATTACTTTTCCCCCTCTGCCTGCCTGGCCTCCTTCTGCTCATGCACACCGTTCCTACTACGACTACTACAACTACACTCTGGGGATTGTTGACCCAATTTACTCTAGATTTTACGGTAGTAAAGACTGAATGAGATAATCTAATTCCTGTGGGGTTACTGGAGTAGTATGTCAACGTTTTGGGGGCATTTTCTTCATCTAGATTTAAACACTAAATACCAGAGCAGACCTTAGCCATCTGGATAACCTCAAACATGAGAAAGCAGTCCTTTTCTCAGCTGTTGTCCTCAGTCAGAACCTGTTAGGTTCTCAGTCGGGAAGGTCCTATTTAATCCTCCATATCTTCCTCTCTTTTTATGTCCCCTTCTCTCTCTTTTCCTCCAGGGAGATGCTAATCGTTCTTATTCAGATGACGACCATTCATCCTCCAACTATGAAGAAAGTGAGAAACACGACTCCATAAAGTTGTCCGGTGAGATGATGGCTTATTTTCCGTCCTATGCTTATTGAAGTTTATTTCCTGCGGAGTTTATCTGTCAGTGGCTCTGAGTTGATTAGGAATAACTGACCCATGTAAATCAGACTTCATGAAGCCTGTAAAATCAACAGTCCGGGATATTTAGTCAGGGGGTGGCAGGCTGTAAACTTAACAAACCACATCTTGAAGTGGCTCCAGTGTTTATCCTTCATTAGGTTTTTTTAAACACCATGAGCCTCAAAGCACCCAGAGGTCAAATTCTCCCCAAAGCAAACAGACCAAGTGAATTGAAATCAGTTAATAAACACAATAAATAAAAAGCAGCTGTATTTTTCTTGCCCCTGCACTCACAATACTATGAGTCAAAAATATTTTAATCTTTGGAGGACCACTGTACATGTCAGTGCCAATTAATCCTCACCAACCAATCAAAGTCAAGTAAGGGTGGGGTCATTAGTATTAGCTATGTCAACAACAGTGGCAGAAGTGGAACTGATCACTCCTCTATTTTTATATGCCGTTAGTTGCACGGCAAAGTCATAAAAGGGCAGATGATAAATTGAAAAGTTGCGAAAAAATGACCAAAAAGTGATTTTTGCTCATTCACACACTCCCTTTTCAAGCAGCTCACACGTTCCTTCCATACTGACAGGAACAATCCCCTCATCATTACAGGCTCCTGGTTCTGCTTGCGAAACTAAATCATTTTAAAGATTGTCAAATTTCTAAGCACAAATCCAGGTCAGTTTCATTAATATAGTGCTGAATCATAGCATCCCAGGGCATTTTTCATATAGAGCAGGTCCACACATACTCTTCATTGTTTCAATTTCAATAATATTCATTAATTTTCAATATTCAATAATCATCCTACCTGCCCACTCCAGACCTGTGGGCTCATGGCTGACAATGGATCTTGCTTCTGACTTTGAGGGACTACAAGACGAAGTTTCCCAGCTCATTATGCTATTATTAACATTATATAATGTTATGTTATATTAGCCTGGCTGGGCCATCCAGTTGCGTGAATCACTTGCCATTCCTTCCCACAACAGTCTGGACCTCGGCCAATTAGGAGCGTGTATTAGAAATCAGAAAATAACCGGGCCAATCAGTGACTGTGTTTCCACTGTTCCCCGGACAACAGGGAAAGGCAGCCCCTGATTGGTCCTTGTGTAGATGGTGACGTCTAACACATGCTGCGGGACTTTTCAAAGCGCCGTTCATTCAGAACGCCGTAAATTCTGCAGTTGACTTTGCAAAGTCGGCAGAAATCGTTTATATCCGCAGAAGAAGACGTAAAAGACATTGTTTGCTTGTACACGTTGAAATATTACCAAACCTTTACTTGATGCTTGAGAGCCCAGCAGGAAACAGAGTTGCGCACTGTGATGACGTCAGATATTTGGTTACGGTGATTGGTTACAGTAGTCTGTCTATCAAGGAAAGTACTCCCGCCCACTTTTAGGGCTTGCAATTGGCCGAAGTCCAGACTGTTGTGGGAAGGAACGGCAGGTGATTCACGCAACTGGATGGCCCAGCCAAGCTAAAGTTATATGCCATAACACCACACAATTCATTGACATGATAATTAAGTTAGTTGAACGGTGGTTTGCAGGCAAAGTTCAACATCTTGTCATTTCAAACCCCAAGCTTGTTTTCATGGAAAAAGTTGCCAAATTTAAGCACATTTGGCTGCGTCTGTTTCCCGAGCTTTTCTCTTCTTAATTCTTGCCTTCTCCTCACCACCTTTGCTCTTTCTATTTCCTATGTTTCAAACACCACTGACCGAGTGCACAGATGTGTTACATCAAGGTGTCTCTGCAAAAAAAAAAAGAAAAAAGAAAAGAACTGCCAGTGGAGGCAGAGGCAACCCAGAGACAGCAGTAGCAGCATCCTTGATCAACCCAGAGCCATGAATGTACACCAGCCACGGCCCGAACATCAGACTGGCCCACCGCAATTGTCCCGGTCCATCTCATTAGCCACTCCGGGCCTGTGGTCCACCACCACCTTGATAATATGCCCCGTTTTGTCTCACTCGTACTGGAGAGTCACTTATTTGACCTATTACTACATGTACTGAAACAATCCAAAGGCTAACAGGCTATATGCTGAATGGTGAAAACACCAACAACTTAACAGCTCTGTACCTTGTGAGTAAATATGATACAACAGATTTGTCTTTTTTTACGCCCCTTTCCTTCTCAAGGATGTGTAGATTGTGTGGCCAGGTGACATTAAAGTGTGTAGAGTAATCACAAGGGACAGCACAATATTTGATATTACTGATGTGTCTGGTGTGGCTAAAGACCAGTGAGTTATAATAGTAGTATCCGTATGTTACTTTAATTGAGACCTATACATCTACACAGCATCATATACATTTTTAGTATCATTAACAACCGGATGTTTAAAGCCCAGAGGTAAAAGGATATTGTTTAGGCCTCTGGCAATTTGGAAAGTGTTTAAAAATGGTGCTTTTAGGGTATTAAAATGAAGTCTTGGTTTCCTCTTAAACTTGAATCGTCTTTAAAACTATTATTTAAATCACACAATTTTCTATTTGTGTCAAACCGGAACAGCATGCAATCCGGCAATCTGCTTACATCTCACATTTCAGCCAGCAGTCTTTGTTTCTGTATTCAGCGTCCCCGAGAAAACAAAAGTAAACCAACCCTGTGCCAAAGGCTTAAAAACTTGAAAAAACTCACAGAATGAGCAGCTGTCTCACAATATGAATGGACTCCATCTTTATCCAGAGCTCACAATGAAGCAGTTCAAGCCATACAGCCTTCCTCTCAACAGCACAGATCAGAGAGGATTAAACACGAGTTCACACACTTGTATACAGTGTGAGTGGGCCTTTGTTGCAGAGGAGATGTGATCTCTGCTGTGCAGAGTAGGCAGAAGATGAAACCCTGCAGCCTGTTTCTTTCTGCATTGAAACAATACGAGATTTGTATTTGTCTGTTCACTTTAAAACACAGGTGCTGCTTTTGGTTCTCACTTTTGTCTTTGTGTTTGTATGGATAGTGATATTTGATTCCCCACCTAGCTCTGGATTTTTGACCTTTATCTATCCTTCTCAAAAAGCTTAAGACAGGAACCGAGGGTAAAAGATTCTTCTCTGTCTCTGTTTTAGAACAGTTCAGCCAGAAAACACAGCACAGCAAAGGTTATGTGGATGTCCCAGTTTGTTTTTTTATTATATCTTTACCCAGCAGGGATATTTTCCTCCAAGATCTTATCTGTTTCAGCAGCCCATGGTCTGACACTGCCACTCACTAATTTGCTTGTTCAGGCTAACATTAGCTGAAGTTAACTGTAGGTGAAACTCAAGAGCTGAGTGTGGTTTATCTTTGTCTGTCAGCAGATTACTGCAAAGATAAAATTGTCACAGTTAAACTACTGTGCTGTGAGCAGGCTTTGACGTCTATCTCAAGCTTCCCTCACTTCTTACCGGGCCTTTACAAGTCAGCTGATGGCCATCCCACTGTTTTTAGATGTATTCTGCATTAATAATAATAATAATAATAATAATAATAATAATAATAACCAAGCTGTCTGCCCTTCCACATGCATATGTGGAATGACAAAACCTGTGGCAGGGAGAGTACACCTCTGCTCTGGTCAAAAGCCAAGGCAGGGAGAGCATCAGCAAAGAACCTATTACAGAACAAAGTGGGTATCAATTACAGTAGGCTACTCATGACAATGGACAAATCAGACACAGCATGAAAATGAGAAGCAGGGGTGGAGGAGGGGTGGAAAGCAGGAGGCAGGGAGAGCACTAGCAAAGATCCTTGAGTACAGAACAGAACAGGTGACACTGGTAAAATCAGACACAGTATAAAAAGGGGGGGGGGGGGGTCTAAAGTTTTAATAAAAGACCCTTTTGACTCTTATCATTGGATGTGTAGATGAGGGTTGTTTCTGAGCTTGCTCCGATTCATGTATTTTGGCGGGGACAGCTGTAAGAAACTGCCTAAGTGTACAGTATTTGAAAATCTGATGATATACTGTATAGTTCATACTCCTTACCAACATGTCAGCTTATCCTTTACAACAAGGAAAGGTGTCTCAAACCTGATATTCTTTATCGTCTCTGCATTAAGCTCAACATTTACCCCTTAGCATGAAAAGTGTTGCAGTGAACTGTTATATCTACCTACCTGTTTATGGCACACAGCAGATGGAGACATGTTGCCTTGGTGCTGTTCTGCTCTTGCTGCTTTCAGATGTCAGTGTGGGAAGTATAAAAAAAAACACCATGTGAAATAAAGATACAAGTCTTGATGGAAAGACGCTGAGTGTGAAAATGTATTTCCATCCAATAAACACTGACATGAGTTATGAAAAGGGATGATGCACTACAACTGTTGCATGAAAAAGAGAGAGAGAAATAAGAGTTTCTTACAGCACCTTGTTTTCTTTAACTTTTATCTGTAGACCCGAGGATCTGCACGCTGACACCCAATGGCCACCTAGAGCTGGGGGCTCTCTCGGGACCAAGGGGATCTTACTCATCTGAGAGGCGTAGCTTCACCTTCGAGTCTAGAAAGAGCAGCGTGATGAGCAAGAGCAGCCTGGAGAGACGCTCCCTCTCTCTGGTAATCACTGACACTGACATGCACAGTTGTAGAAACATCAAGCAACATCAAGTGCTGGGATCATGTCAATGTTCAGCCTCCTAATTACCTGTGACTGATACATCCCCCATTTTTTAACTCCCTTTTCAAGCAATTTTCAGCTTTTAGAGAGATTTAAATCTTTGTTTTAGTCTTTACAGAAACACCTTTATACTGAATTGAACAGACATGGGGCTCTATTTTCGTGCGCGCCGGTGAGGCGGCGGAGGGCGGCGAGCGCCGCGCAGTTGTATTTTCGTCTGGCGGAGCCCAGCGTAAGGCCAATTTGGTATTTTCGTGGACTGAGCCGCACGAAGGCGAGCCAAGATCCGCCAAGCTGGGCGTGGTGGCGTGGCAGGGGGTGGTGTCGACAGAATCAGCAGGCGCAGTGACATTTTCGTGCTCTCCAACGGCGTGTAAAGTGCGCTGAAAGCTCGCCGATTCAAACCTGGTCAGCTTTCAGCGCAAGGCGGAACGCAGCTGGTCTAGTAGTATTTTGGTAGACCGACGGCGTATCGACATACGTCACTGATGCCTCACCGGCAGGTTTCCACAGTGTCAGGCACATTTCAGTGCAATAAATAATCATCAACTATTAATCTGAGTCAGCACATACATTTAGATCTATATCGATATATTCTGATCTATATCTGATCTGATGAGCGCGTTTGGCATGCGTTTGGCACGCGTTTGGGCACACAACCTGACCGAACCGCATCAAATTAAATTAAATATCTAGTAAATAAACACACATGATGAAGTTAACAAGATATGTAATTCGTCTCCCTCCTTTTCTTTCTTCCTCTTCCTCTTATTTCTCGCACAGCTCGACCTGGACACGTCTCCGTGTCCTCTGTCCGTCTTGCTGCAGCTGCTGCGGCTGAACAGATGATTTGTTTCAGTGCTCAGATGCGTTATCTACTTTAAGCCGGCATACGGATATTATATTATTCAGTTTCGTGTGCCAAATTTATTTTGTATGCCGACATCTATGAAAGAAAGAGCCAGGCCACGGAGCGCGATGCGTCATTTACGCACAGATGGTTCCGATTTTAATGCCATTTTTGGAGTTTATGTTGTGATCTGTGCGCTCAACCCACCTTTGTCACGTGAGGTTTGAATATGAACAACTTTATGTGAGTGTCTTTATTTGTGGAAAAGGGTGTTTGTCTTACCAGTGGGTCCAACATTACGCACACTAAATCCATCTGTGCTCATATGAGAGCGTGTGGAGGACACTTGTTGAGGAGCTGCCCTCTGTCGCCATCTTGTGGCATTACTGTCTTAAGACATCTCTTGATCTCTTTGACTACTTCATGAAAATAGTAATACGCCTCGCCTGTGGCGGATTTAAAGGCAAGGAGAGGAGCTTATGTGATTGGTGAAAACAGGTCTCGGCTGTGTTAAACCCACTACACGCCCTCTCTCCTCCCCGTCTACGATTTATGCTGCTGGGAGGAGCTGAGTTAGGGAGGGGGGATACTTACGCCGGGCTGCGCGGCTCACCAAAATACCAAAATGTGCTTGGGAACGCCTTGTCAGCGCTGTGGATCTGACTGACGCTGCGCTTGCGGCACGTCTCCGGCGAGGCACCAAAATAGAGCCCATGGGGTCTATAACCTTTTGCACGACAATTTTTACTACTAGACTGACTGTTATGTAACGGGTTGAGTGAGAACATGGTTTCTATAAATTATGGAAAGTCTATACTGCGAAAACTCAAATCTTGGCAACTGCTTTATTCTCATTTAAAGTAAAAAATGTCTAATTGTCTATCGTTTATGCCACACTCACCCCACAAGGCCAGAAAAAAGGGAAAATGTCTCTTTAAAGGATGCCAAAAGTACAACCTTGATTGCTTGTAATGGTTAAAAAACATGATTAAGGAAAAAAGTTACTTTCCAAGTTCTTAAAATTAGAATTTTTTCTTTTTCCATTTAACTCAAAACAAACAATTCAGGACTTATTTTTCATGTGTAATATTTTAAAATGAAACATTTTCAGGCTTTTTTGGTTCAGTTTGGCTCCAATTAGGCCAATTATGACATTTCTACAAGAAACAAAAACAAAACTCTGGTCTCTTCAAGACAAACAAAGACAAAACACATTCATAAACTTGTGAAATCTAAATACTGTGATGATAGTTTTTACTTTTTTCAAAAGTGTGGCTGTGTGAGCTATGTGGGGTTATTACCTTTCGCCAAGGAGGTTATTTTTTCGGTAGTGTTGGTTTGTTTGTTTGTCTGTTTGTCTGTTTGCAACTTTACGGAGAAAGTGACAGACGGATTGACCTGAAAATTTCACCAGAGGTGCGTCTCAGCCCCAGGAGGATCCCATTAAATTTTGGTGGTGGTCCGGACAAAATTCTGGATACTGTTATCCAGAACACACAAAAATAAGGGTGTCATTGGAATTTTCAATGCTGAAAGATAACCAATGGGCGTCACAGTGGTGTTAGATAGGCAGCACAGTGGTGTAGTGGTTAGCACTGTCACCACACAATCAGAAGGTCCAGGGTTTGAATCCTGGTCAGGGCATTTCTTGTTTAAGGGGGGACATTCTAGTTATTATTATTAAGGTTGTTTTTGGAAACTACCATCCCAACGACAATATCAGTGTCATCTCGCGCTCTGTTCAGTGTTTACTTTGCCACCACAAACTCTGAATCTCTGGTTGGATTATCACTGGGTGCCATAAATCTGACTTTGGGTGCAGTATAAGACAGTTCTCGGCAGATCACGGCAGATCTCGATACCTGTTGGATCCTCCTCTAATGTGAGCGATATCCAGAATGAGCGGCGTTCACATTCCTGTTCACCAGTTGCAAACTGAGGCATTCACTGTCCACCAAAGCCTGAGCACATTTGATAGTAAACCCATTAATATTGGCATATTTAAGCACAGCTGTGTCTGCAGGGTTTGATAGCCCAGCTCCTGAGCTGCACAGTATTTGCAGTGGGTAATACTCTATCTACTGACACGTACCTTAGACAATCCCCTCTATAAAAAGACAAAGTATCCCTTTAAATAAATTCAACGATTATCACTAAAAAGAGTTGTTAAGGAAATCTCGAGGCCATAACTGTGATCACCCACAATGAAGCTGGATAGTAAAAGGCCTCCTTGAGGAAAGAAACCTCTATAACAGCAACATGTACCCTACCTCAGTCAAGTAAGGACACTTTTCCACACACCTTTGGCGTGTCATACTTATTATGGGAGTGTCAGTTTAATCAAAGTTATTGCTTGTTGGTAAGTCACATCCAATTTGCTACAGAATTCAAAAAGTTGTCACTGACTCATGAGATACCTTTTCAAATAATCCCTAAAGGTCAATGACCTGACTGGCTCCTTCCTGTGTCTATTAAAAATCACTGAAAAACTAAGAAAGGCAAATAGGGACAAGGAGGAGTCTAAGGGCATCACAGGACTGTTGGATTCTGAAGAACACAGGTAGTGCAAACTAAAAAGAAGACACGATAAGCTTTTAATTTAGCAAAGCTTTCATGATGTTAAACACAGTGGGTGCGGGGGATCCACTTCACTGCGAAGTCTGCTCCTCTGCTCTATGAGTGCTGTGAGCTAATTGATATGAGACGCCACCGATCACATCACTCAGAGCCAAAGAAGCACATTAATGAGGAGCAGGCAAGCAGCTCGTGATCAAATTTATGACTTCAAATAAAGTTTGCGGAAGTTTTATCAGCAGCTTCTCCACTTTGATGAAGTCATACTTGAGCTTTGTATCTCTTGATCTGTTTGGTGGGTGGTTTGTTTGTTCTGCTGTCTCATACAGTTCATCAGACGCCGCCGATCAGACTCGGATAAAAGTCAGGGTGACTGATGCATCACTCTGTTGTGTTACAGCACAATGAAGTTTTCCTTATCAGGCTAATGGGTCTCTTACTTTGTAGGGGGATATCAGAAACTACAAGCCTTTGAACGTGTTTATAAGATAAAGAGAGGAGAAAGTGGAAAGGATTTATCAGTAAGGAACAAAGATAGGATGCAAGAACTGGTTCCAGAGAGTCAGAGCCATCCACAACCTTTGTTTGTGTGCTAGACACACTGCAAGAAGCAAAAGGCTGGAGTGATACAAACCACCAACCTACAGTAAAATCCACTCTTGTTGTGCTTCTATGGCAAAAGAGGCTTTTTTTATGAGTGTATTTCTAGAGTCAAGAACCAGTCCATCAAAACGGAAGGTAATCTGTAATGTTGTACATCAATCAGCCAAAACATTATGAACACCAGGGTAATCTAGTCCAACCAAAGCAGGTGATAACTGCTCTTTATATTCATTATTGAAAACATAGTTGGTGGTCATGGTGTACTGGAATGTGTCACATGAAAAGGTGTTCCTTTTATTTTGTCTATACATTAACAAACCAGAGTAGAGGGGGGAAAATATTAGAACACCTGTCAATAGCTATACAGAACAGTTATCGTCAGTGCATGTTTAAATTTTAGAGAAAAACTGTTGAAACAATGTTATTACTAGTGTTGGCTTACTACGCTAACTGAAAGCTGCTGTCTTTATTTTGGTCTGTTGTCGAATCAGAAGCTGTTTTTGGTGACCTGTAAACATCTAGTCCAAATCCAGGTAACAACAACAACAATGTATAAAGGACTTATCAAAAACAAATAACAAAGTGCTTTACAAAAACATCAACAAAACACTCATGGTGTCTGTGGCGGTGTTGGAGGCGGCGGATGCTAACTGTGAGGTGTCTGAGCGGTGGTGCTGACAGACACCACCGCTCAGACAAACAAACAACAAACAATATTATCAGCCAAAAACACACTTACACACAAAAAAGAAAAAAATCATTCATTTAAAATAAAAGAATACACCAAGTAGTAGCACCTGATCAGGTAATCAGGTTTAGGACGTAAACCGTCTCCTTGAGTTGGGCCCGTTGTTTTAAAGCCTTAAGGATGGCACTCTTCTGCTCATATTGAGTGTTTTGCAGCTTGAAGTGATCGGGGTTTGGATGAACAGGTGCACAGACATCCCCATGCTGCCACACTGTTTAACGCCTTCGAACCTGAGGACACATGTCTGTGGCATTCAAACAGCGTCACATACTACAGAGCTGAGCTGTGTCCTCCCTAGTCCATGTTTGAGTTTTAGAACCTTCACCTCACCCTCCACTTGAGATACATGCCAGGTCTGTCTTTAAATGGACTTTGAAGGACTGCTAAATTTCAAAATAAAACAATAATTGTATATCAGATAAATCTGGAACTGACCACATGGTGCACATTAAGGCTTTGCCATTGAGGCCTAATCATGCTGAGGTTTAATACTTCAAACTAACATCCATTGAACTGTTTTGTAAATTGTAAATAAAGCCTGTATCAGCCAGTTTGAGATCATCACCATGTCTGACATCTACCCCCTAGCTGTGATTTTAAGCATCAAAATAACTGTGTCAAAATACAGAATGGTAATGCTGATGACATACTTGTTTATTTTCTAGGGACAACATTAATCATTCAGTCTGTTTCATAACCAGCTAAAAACTCACACACTGTAGCTTTAACCAACAGCTAACGGTACATTATCCCCCATGGAGACACCTGCAGGATTTTGGGTCTTTTTCAACCTATATAGCTTATCTTTTTTGCAGGTTTTAGACACATTGAATTCAAACTAAGGGTTTGTCTTCTTATGCAGTCTCTGCTTTGTGCTACCTAGAATATCTTCACTGCTTTTTTTAGCAAACAATCAGGATCAGTGAAATGTGTTTTCAGTGCAGCAGTTATCCTCAGTGTAGTGTCAGCAAACCTGTGCCCAGACAGAAATCAATAGCACTTTAAAACACAATAAGCAGCATTCTCTGTCTGAACACAAGCAGTCTGCTCAGCAACGTATCACATTAGTGCAAAGACAAACAAGAACATGGGGATAAACTTTAGATTGTCTCATTTTGTTCTTGGGCTTTAAATGACACTTTATATAAGATGAAAGCTGCTGTAGTTACAGTGAGTTTGCAGACTACATGACATACAGTGCATTAGCACCAGCTGTTGTCTGTGCTTTATGCCGCTCAGTGCGGAACAAATTCTCCTGACAGTCATATTCGCTGGGTAAAACACGGATATACAAACGCATACCCTTCATGTTCCTCTCGAGTGATCTACAGCGCCATTTCTGTGAGGACAGAGGTGTTATTTAACAGCTCGCATCCACGCTTCATTTCAGTTTATATAGAGACTGATGCATGGTTTCTCTGGTATACTTGAGCCCGCTGACATGAACGTTTCTGAGGATAAAAACATATAATTAGGTCTGTCATACTGAGAGGATTAGACATGCGGAAACAAACAGCTAGTTATGTTCCTCTGAGTGTTACTGGCACTCAGAGGGTTTGCTTATTAAACTTGATGACAGCCTGCTGAGTGCACCTCACTCTTATTTGAAAAGTACAATTTATACTCAATTTGTTGAGTAATTTACTTATTTAACATATCCACTAATGTTTTATTGACCCCGAGCTTTAAAGACATGTTCTTTTCCCGTGATAATTACAGCTACGTGGGAGAACAGTAAGCCTGCAAAGAACATGTATGTGTCAGGAGATGAAGTGAGATCATTTATTGATCACAAGTTCACTTTCTCTGAGTTTCAAAACAAGCAAATGTGCAAAACAAGTTTGTATTTGGTATGACACAACTCTTTCCATTTTATAGCTTTGCCTTATCACTGCTATTATTAGGAAAACATTGTATCTGTTAGTTACTGAGATCTAGGAACATTGTTTTATTGTACCATTTTTGCACCTAAAATACTCATAATACATGGTCTATCTGACTTTTAAAGGTCGTCATGGTATGTGTCCAAAGATACTCCCAAAGTCTGCAGAAGAATAGCCTGCAGGGGGTGCCAACATTTAGGCAAACCAGTGTTTCTAAGAGAGGTGTTAAGTTTACAGGCAGGACCCAAGTTTGGAAAACATTGATCTGACATGTCTTTCAATTTTATCGTTCGAATAATGCTTCATTTGAGTTTGGGTCCAATATTGCTGCTAGTCAGTAGGGGGAGCTCTAAATCTTAGAGGGCTTTTTACTCGCTGAACACCTACAACACATGTTTTGGACTTTAACCATTGTGGGCATATCTCAAGATTGATGACTAACTCTGTAACAACAGTACAATGTGATGAACCAAAAAGGACTAATTAATGAAGTATTTTAGTTAAATAAGTTATACAGATTACTACACACTGACACATGGTAAGTGGGGAACCCAAACTTGCACACTGGAGCAGGTAAGTTCAAAACCTTTGATTGAAAAAACATACAGGATAGATCAAAATATGTATCTCCTTTGATCTGAAAAAAAGGGAAATACAAAAATATGAGGAAACGAAAAAGAGGAAAAGTACATAAAATAGAATCAAAGTCATAGCCGATCAACAAAACAAAGTAGTATAAAATAGGACAAAATTGGCTGAAAGGATGTTTCGCAAACACAGATGCAACTTTCATAATATTTTCATAAACTGCTTTTTTTCTCTTTATTTTTTTTACCACTGCCTCGCTTGGGTCTTCACAACTTTGCTTTGGTCTTACTGATTACAGTTCAAAGTTAACAACTGTTTAATGTGTCTTCTAGCGTCATGGTCGCAGTTCCACATATCACAACTGGGGGCGCCCTTTCCACCCACAGTCAGGATGGAGCCGAAGGTAAAAATTTAGATTGACTTTTATAAAATCAATGAGTTTGAATACCCTTAGAGAGCATTAATTATTAACAAACGTAGACGCATCTGTTATCTAACGCTCTGATTAAATAATTACACTCTTACTATTTACTGTTGTATTAGTTACCTTCTCATTGATTATTTATTAATTTTCTTTATATTTAATATCTTGTTCTTGACCGTCTTGTCTCTGCAGGTCCAGCTCAAACAGTCTGGGTCGAAGGAGCTACGGCTTCGGTGGGGCTCCTCTGGTGGGAGGCAGCCTCCGTGTTCAAAGCACCCGCTCCTCTCACTCCTACACCGCTGAGCAGGAGTCCCTCCTCTCCCACCCACCACACTCCCATCACCCTAACCCACCCCATCATCCACCTCCACCTCCGCTCTTCCTCTCCAGGCATTTTTCAGGACGGAGAGATCGGCGGGCTCTTTCCCTGCAGCTCCCAGAGCTGCTCCGGGCAGGAGGACAGCCTGTTCACCCAGACCCAGGGAGGAGGGGCGGGTCAGGGGCAGTAGGGTCCATCACAGGAGGGTCCGTAGCTGGGAGTGGATTTGGAGTGGACCACAGGGATTGTAATGGCAAAACTCCAGGTCCAAACTCTCACCTGATCGCAGAGGTTTACCCTCAAGTGAATCCTCGCAAGGACAGAGCAGACCTGGATGAAGAGACGGATTATGTGAGTCCCCCTAGCAAGTTCATTCCTTAAAAACAGCAACAAACATGAGTCACCCCCTAAAATGTTACAACAACACTTAACTATGTGCATGCTTCTCGGGGATGGTACTAAACTACATACTTTAGTTTTATAACTAACAGTCTGTTTCTTTTTTTATTGTTTTCCTTTATGAGAGAGGAGCTCCAGGGCTTCATACAGAGAGTCTGTGGGGATGCAGTAAAAAATGGAAATTCCTGCTTTGTTTTTGAATGTACCAAGTTAATCAGAAACAGTATTGATCCATGTAGAATCTGAAAGATCTCTGCAGTCATCTTAGGATATTTCCCATCACACCAGGGATTTTCCCGTTCAACTTGAGACAACATTCTTGTAGTTATTCCCTTCGTACGAGCTGGAGAGTTAAATTTAACGAGTTAATTCACCTCCCACCCTGTCTCCTACAGAGTTTGTGTTTCCGCGTCCAGAAGATGATGGAAGTTTACAAGCCCGACTGGTGTGAAACTAGAGAGGAGTGGTCCATCTATCTGTTCTCCCCTCAGAACAAGTGAGTACACATGTATTTAAAATGATAAAGGCATGTCCAGCCTCAAAGTTTAACAACTAATGGTTGAGGTTGAGAAATACAACCCCTTATTCACTGAAAAACAAACAAAAAAACTGTAAAATGTCAAAAAGCAGCTTCTCATTTAAACCCCAGAGTTAATAGAAACATTGCAAAGACAATTAAATTTAAATTGATGCCAGCAGCTCATTTCAAAAGTTGAGACAGTTTAAACAACAAAACACTAAAAAACTAATAAAACATTGTTCAACAGTTTCAGAATAATTTAATATCTATAATATGGGGAATATCTCTTTTAAAGCACATTAAATATCTTCAAAAGATTCAGATGATCTGGAGAAATCTCTGTGCAAATGCTACAAAACCAATACCTTTGAGTTTTGGGTGACGCTGCATTAAGGCATGTGTGACTTTGCAGTGGAATTCACTGGATGGGATATAAATTACAGGTTGGATGGACACTGCACCATGATCGTTTGTCAGTACCCAACATTTACAGTAAAACAGTCTTTGTCCCATTTGTCTATCATGTTCATAAGCCAAGATCTCACACTGACAGAATAAATCCTTCAGTCTTAAAGTTCCAAACTATTTCGTGAACTTTTAAGAGCTGAAGTAATTATGTTTAAATTATAACCCTATTCTGGTAAAAAAAAGTGTAAAATGTTTAGTTTATATCTGAATCATTAGTTTAGCATTTTTAACCATTAGGTAGTTAAACTGTTAGTTAATAATCTGAAAGTTGTTTTGGAGAATTCGCTATGATTTCTTATGAAATTCATTTACATGTGTTTACCCATGTGTTATTCACAGTTTGTGTTTCATTTCAGAGTAATTTTTAACATGATCAATGTTCTTTGAAAAGTGATACTCAAAGCATAATGAGAATGATTCTCAATGTGATTCTACAATTCTTTATATGTGTTTAGTATCAAATCATTTATTATAAACCAAGCATTCACTAACATCGTGAGTGAGTATTCGATCCGACTCCTTTACCCGCCGAAAGTACAAGTTGGATCAAACAATCAGGGATCCTGAAGGTCTCCTCTCAAGAAGCTGCAGCAGGACACCATCGACCTCTCCTTTCTCTCCCTACAACCCAGAGACACTCCCAGTTTGAAGAGTATAAAACCAGTAAAGTTGGGGTGCTCACTCTTTCTCATTTTTCTCTTCTCTTCTTTTTGTTTTTGCTTCGTTCCTTTTAGCTTGTTTTCTTTTAGCTCTTACTCTTACTACTTAGTCTTACTTTTGCTCTTAGTCTTCTAAGTTTCATGCCACGTGTTCATTCATGTTGATTTTTCTTTAACATCGTCCATGTTTAGGTTTTGAAACTTCAACTATCTGTGCGCATAGCAATCCAAGATGAAGTCTTTACCTTATTTCTTTTAATTTCTGTCATTTTTGGAATAGTTTCGACTGGCCATCAAGTCTCTTTTTCTTAGTTATCTGTGTTACTTCAAAGTAGCCTCCGAACGCCATCCAGCAGACCCAAAGTCAACCTCAGAGCCAAAGTTTTGTGGTGAGACCAAAGGAGTATCCAAAGGATATAAAAGGTGCTGGCTTCCGCATCTAGGCCTATGTCCTGTGACTCCTGGCCCATTTTTTGTCTGACTTCGGTCCTCTACAGAGCCCACCCTTTCAAACCGCTGGTAGCCCGAACCTTTGGAACCTGCGCCATCCTCTCCAAGGACCAGTCTCACCTAAGTATGCAAACCTCCAGAGCTCCAAACAGGGCTGATGCTGTCTCATGCGTTCATGACTCAGATATTTACTTATTCGAGTGATTCTTGATTCATCCAAATCTACATCTAAATTTATCTCTACACCAGAGTTAAAGTAGGTTGAAATGTTAGCGCATATTCACTCACTATCAGTAACTTTAGTAATCCTACCTGTTCTACCAGAGAAAACAAGAAAACAACAAACCCTGGATCTGCTGTATGCCAATGTCATCGAAGCTTACAGAGCCGCTGCCTTACCACCACTGAGCAGGTCGGATCATAACTTGGTTAATCTCCAAGCAAATACATTTCCTCCTGGGTCTGAATAAAGTTATTTTAATGTAATGCATTTATAGCAAAATATCCTGCCTGTCATATTTACTCAGCGTTTTTGGACTTTTTGTCTCCCAGTCAGCTTTTGTTATGAGAGGCATCAACTCACTCAGCTTTTTGTATCGTTTCCTTTTTTTTTTCAACCTTGTTCGTTCACCTTTGAGGAGAAAAATGAGTATACACACAAGACCCTGGCTCTGAAAACAAATGTTAGCAAACATTCCCAGCTTTGTCCCGACAATGTGGATGAACAGGGAGCTGCACATTTGCACCATCCGTCTGTTCACAGAGAGAGAGCTGCCGTCTGCAGGTTTCACAAAAGGCTTGTTAAATTGATATCACTGTGCGTTTCCTGCACACCATTCTTTCTTCTCTAGACAGCGTTATTGACTGTGAGCTTGGAGTTGCGTGCTTGTTTGTGTGTGCGTGTGTGTGTGTGTGTGGTTGTCTGTTTTATTATGTTTTCTCCCAGCCTTGGATGCATCGCTGTCAGGGACGCCCCTGAAAGCAACATGAAAGAAAAATCACTCAGTCATCCACTCGCTCACTCACTCGATTCCCCGCGCGCTGATAGCCACTTAAAGGAAGCCGGGCCTCAGGGCTGTGTTTTGGCATTCTGGCAGGTGCCATCTGTCAAGCAAAGGCAGTATGTGTTGGCGGTGTGTGAACTAACGTTAGGTCTTATATCTGCTGGTGCTGCATTGCATGTTCCTGCATGTGTCCGTGGATGACTTTGCATATGTGTTTGTGAGAAAGTGTGTGAACATGTGCATCTCTAGGCCATGCTTATGCCTTGTTGTATGGGTGCTATATATCCTGAAGTGTATGTGAGCATATGTGTGTGTGTGTGTGTGTGTGTGTGTGTGTGTGTGTGTGTGTGTGTGTGTGTGTGTGTGTGTGTGTGTTTGTGTGTGTGTGTGTGTGTGTGTTCTTTAACAAGTGCACCCAAGCAGATTTAAAGCAAAAGAAGGTGACAAACACAACAAAAAGCAAGCCAACGACTGGAGGTGTGTGTCAGGCGGGATAAGTGCAGATGCCAGCAATGCTGCCGGTCAAGATCGATACCCAGGGGGCACTGTTGCCAGATTTGAATTGATACATCAAGGGACAGGGTTCCCAGATCTGGAGGAAAAGCTGCTAGAAGGGGTGATTGATTTTCTCACCTAGTGAGCAGGTGCAGCAGAAGGTGTCTTCAGTTATCACTGTAGCAAAGGAGTGCAGAGATGTGTGGGATTCAGTTAGGAGGTGTTCACGGCCTTTACTGGCTCTGGGAATGATTTTGGCAACAATACTGCAGGCGTGTAAAGATGTGAAATCAATTCAAAGAAAGCCATTCGCACACGTGTTTCAGATCAATGGATGGGAGCAGCACATCGGCACCTGATCAGCAATTCAATCTGTGTAATTTGCTCTTCAAAGCAATTCATTTGGATGATTAAGAGAGGTCAGGAGAAGCAGGTATATTCAACTTTCACCACATGTGTTGAGAGAATAGTCAGAATAGAATAGAAGCAAGAGGATGTGTGGTTGATTGAGTTTACTTTCAATCTGTTGGGTTGAAGGGATTGATGACGAGGAGGTTTGGGCTGACTGATGATGTCTTAGTTCATCGCAAACGGCCAACTGAGAAGGTCTTCTAAGTTCCTCGGTATTATAACGATACAATACAGAATGATTACACACGAAGCTAAATGAGACTACACAATATAACACAAAATAATAACCAGTCGATACAAAACCACAGGATGCGATGCAAAAAGGTACATAATAGGACGATACAACAGTACAACGGCTGAAGTTCTGTGTGATGTTTTCCATGAAACAACATAGAATCAACATCCTGTTAAAAATAAATAAATAAATAAAAAACAATGGTTGTCAGCTCGTCTCTCTTCGCTACAGAACGGAGAAGATCTTTTATATCCACAGCCATCGGACTTTCATTTTTCTTTAAATAGCAGATGAGATTCCAGATAAGCGAATTTCCCTTTGATCAATACAGTTCTTGTTTAATTGTATTGATACAGTTTACGGTGTGTCCGTGCCTATGTGCTTTTGTCCCTCAGATATGTATGCAGGTATACTGTTGTGATTTATTTCTTAATCTGGTGAAATAGAGTAATTTTCATTTTTACCTGATTGTGCTTGTGGTGTGGTTTACCACTTTATCCACAGGGGGCACAAAATGGGCACAAACCTCCTGTCTTCAGTTGCATTCAGATCATCAGGCAGAAAATTATCAATTCCCTTCAACATAAGAGCTCAGACTGCCTCACCATTTTCTTGCTGCTGCTTCTACCTTTGTTACAGGAGCTCCATTTTTCTCCTTTTTCAGGTTCAGACTTCTGTGTCAGTCCGTTATCGCTCATAAGCTCTTTGACTACGTGGTCCTGGCTTTCATCTTTCTCAACTGCATCACAGTGGCTTTGGAGAGGCCTAAGATACTGCAGGGAAGTCTGGTAAGAGCTCCTGTTTTATATCCCCTATTACAGAGAGGCCGCTGGGCACTTATAGGATGTTCTGTTATAAATACATGTTTTCGACACAACACTGTGCTGTTATATTTTGAAGTATTGGCTTAAAAGTGAATGTTCTACCTTCCCTCTAAACAATGTTGAAACCCCCCTGCTTGTGTTTTGAAAAGACTGAGCTCTGACGTTATTGAACATTTGCATAATTTGGTGTCGAAATCGTCAAGTTCTGCCACATTTACCCAATCTTCATCGAGCACAGCTTTGATGGGAGAACACTCTCAGTAAATAATTCTGGTTGTGATAATATATTGAAATCCTTGTAAACAAGTTGTTGCTTGTCTCAAAAAATGTACTTCCCAGAATGATGTATCGGCTGGCAGTGACTGCAAATTAATTAATCTCCCTCAAAATGCTAATTTGCTTCATTGCTTCAAGTGTTCGCTGGATTCTGGCATCAAACAACTTTTCTTCTCTGGAGCAGGAGCAAATATTGAGTTGTAAGCACTTTTGAATCAAGTGCTCTGAAGCGTTCACATTAAAGCACAACAAGTCTTTCAAATTTGGCATTTAATTTGGCAACAGGATTTAGATTTAATTAAAACTGCTGAAAAGCGATGCCACTAAACTTTTTTGGAGTCTTAGGCAAAGAAGCAGAACCAACAGTGGTTCTTATATCCAGGTTTAAAATGCCAAATGCAGCAGATTTTAACTTTCCCACAGTTTCTACCGCTTCTTTTGTCTCTTTGAATTGTTCCTCCTCTCTTCTTTTGACTTTTTGCCCTTTTGTTTTTCTAACTTTTCTCATTTTGCTCTTGCTTTGTTTCAGGAAAGAGTGTTTCTCACGATTTCCAACTACATCTTTACTGCCATCTTTGTTGCGGAGATGACCCTCAAGGTAAAACATCTTTTCCTTTCTTCCGCTCCTAACCATCCTCATCATACTTTCTTTGCTTTCTCTCTTCTCTTTACATTATAGTGTAAAGTATATTGTAATGTAGTGCTTCTATTTTAAAGTATAAGCTACTGCCTACAGGTTGCAAGTTGTGGCTCTGAATAAAAACCGTTTTGAAAAATGGTAAGAAAGTATAAATGTTTGATATTGTTTTTGAATTCATGGCAAATCTTGGGATATCGCTTTTTAAAGTGCTGAGTCACCACGCTCTTTTGTGTGAAGGACCACCACTTTGAATTAAAAAAATATTTTTTTGTACAATATCCATGTTTTATTTTTAAAGATGGTCATCGTCGATATCTGTGTATTGGGACAGCTCGAGTTGACACATATTTGTTGTGTGATTCACTCTAATGAACGTAAATCACTGTTTTAGACATAAATTTGTGCTTATCCACACTACCCATCCTTCATTACAGGCTTTCCTTTAATGCTCTTGTATTCTTGCTCCTTTTTTATGCTCATCTCATTTTGAAGTTATGCTTTCCAATTATTTTTTTTTCCTGTTTCTTCTTCTTTGCATCTTTTTTTTTTTTCCAGTGATACCCACCATCCTTTGTCATCTCTTCTGTCTTCATCCCTCCACTCTTTCCTGACAGCTCTTCAGCTTGTGGTTTAATCAGTCGCTGTGGTCCCATTAGTGATGGCCAGCTAGATAATGCAGTTAATTAGAAGGCTATCTCTCCTCAGCTGGCCTTTAGCTACTCCTGGACTTCCCATCGATGAGCACAAACACACGATCTCTTCTTATTCCACTAATCTGCTGTCGAGAAGATGGGGAATCATTTACTACTAGGAGCCTGCTTCTCAAGGCCTCTTCTACAGTGGTAGAAATCCTGTAGTGATTTATTTATGACTGGGGATAATGAAGACATACGTAACACAAGATGTGGATCCAGAGTTCAAATGTGCACATATAGGCATCTGGCCTTGAGTTGAACCAAGCTTGGTTTGTTATTTTCCTTTCCTCTCGAGCTTTATCTCCCTTTTGCATCTTTATTGACCATCCATCAGTCTACTGATCACTCACATTTTCATTTGCCATATCTCCCCTGTCCCACTCACTCGATTCAATTCATATTCACCCCTCTCTTATCGTTTCCTTTGCTCTTTTGCCCCCCCCTCACCATTTGCAATTTAATCAGTCGAGCTCTGTTGTTATCTATGCCCGGCTTCAGATGTGGTCCCAGCTCCCTCCTTCCCTCCCTCCATTCTCTGAGATAGAGTTTCACTCACTCTGCAGTCACTCCAACTTCCACTCTCAGTTGAATACAAACTGTGACTGCAGCAATTACTCAATAATGAAGTGTTTGTCCTGTCATTGAACCGTCACAAAATCAGGCTACTCATCTTCCACTTGTGTTTGGACAACAGATTTATCTCAGCTGTAGCTGTGCTAATGCGCTTCCCCTTTCATTTGTCTCAATAAACTTGTGACAGTATTTATTTTCCAACTCATAACAAAGATGTTAACTCTGCGGAGCTGCCAGGTAATGCCGTCTTTTTTCATCTGAGTGAGACGGTTTAACAAAAAAAACAGGGTTTTCATATGAAGCTAGTACCCTTTCCTTTTTTGTATGCAGACCCAAAACATCAAATTAACTCTTTAGTATTTGTGATTTATCCTTGTAACCCCTAAGTCTCCATGTACTGTTTCATTCTCTGGCTCTCTTACTTAATGTCTAAATCATTTACTTATTCATTACACTTTCAAGTCAAACTCTAAGTCATCTAGCTCTATTTTTAGTTTAGAGCTAATCTCTCCGCTGTCACTGTTACACTCATGTAATCATGCAAAATCTCTGCAGTGAGGCTGCCTGTCTCTGGCTCCGTTTTCATCCTAACAATAACCACACATCTCTTAATAATGGATCGGGTTATTCTTGTTGAAGATATCAGATGAACACAAGATAATGTATTTATTTTCTTACTACTTAATTGTTAGATTAAAAAAAGCTTCTTAATCACTTATCGGCTCTCAGCGGGTAAAATAATGATGCTTTATTTAATCTCCAAGTTTTGTTAAGTGATTAAAAAGCAGTCATTAATTTACCTATGGGCAGTGATGTGATGCTTTTTGTTTTCTCGTGTTTTTTTCAAACATCTTTGACGCTGTAGCTCACCCTCTCTGTCCTTCCTCTCCTCTTCCTTCTTAATCTGCCGGTCAGTCTGATCGCTCTCAGAGGAGGCACTAATTAAACAGAGTTTCCTCCCACAGACATACTCAATCACAGAGGCCCACCTTATTTCCTGCCCTCACCCCCACACGCACACACTAATGCGCTTTAACATGATCAGTAGTGATCGGTGTAAACAGTGTTACCTGCAGCTGACAGTGTGACCTTGAGCCGAAGTTTCTCATTAGAAACAAAGAGAGGAATGTGAATCTGGCCATTCCTCTCCCCCTCCATCACCCCCCCTCTCTTGGCTCATTTGTGAATCCTCCTTGTGCCACGAGACAGTATTTTTTAACTGTCTCAGCATGTTTTTATGTCTCACTTTAGCACTCATTACTTTATGTCAGTGTTGAAAAAAGATGTTGAGGGCAGGGGTCATAGACTCTATAAAGCATGTTTTCTCATTGCAGTCACCCACTGGTTTCTGGAGCAGAGGGTTTTGGTTGCCATATCCAAAATGCTGACTCATCCTAATTTCTGGTCGATAGAGGTGGGAGTTGAGCTTTCTTGATAACAGTGTGCCCCCTCTGTCAGGAAAACCAGCCATGGGACGACTACTACAAAACACCAAACCCATTTATCGTTAAAACTGCTGAGTCATCAAAGAGATCCCTCTGTGATACAGTGTGTATGGAAAGAGAAACTAGCTATTCAGACCGGATTCAGTTTTTATACCAGGCTACATACTTGGTTATATTTGCAGGAAATATGGGTTTCTTTACAGTTGGTGTGGATGTGGGTTTCGGTGCTTTTGGAGCCAGCCTCAAGTGGACAGTTAGGGAAATGCAGTTTTTAATCTTTCAGCTTTGGTTTCATTTCGTAAGATCAGGGGTAACCACTTGGTTGGGGATGTACACAGTTGGTGTAGCTAATGACTCTTGGTTAGGTGATGTCAGAATTGTTAGACAGTCAAATGAATTAGTGATAATCTTATTATTGTGGTTCAGTGTTAGTTCAGGCAGGACACGAGTCAAGCTTAGCCCATAGTGAATCAGCTGATCTTAACACTAGACCACATCAGCTAATAGCTCAGCTTCTAATCACCCTCACGATTTTTAGTGGAGGGCCAGGCCACAGATTTAAAACTGGTCTTTATTTGAAGATTTACGGAGCACCACCCAACCAGAGTAATGTAAAGCCAGCACAGGCACATGGATGTTGAAGTCCCAGTCCGATCGTTTTTTTTTTTAGTACTTTAAGTGTTCTCAGTGATCTTTAAATTGTAATTATGAAGTTTTTTTTTAACAAAAATTGCATTACCTGTGTCATTTTCAAGGGCTTTTCTTCTGCAGAACTCCAGTAGCTCATTAGCAATTGGCCTCTGAGTCGTGGGCGGAGACAGCGCTGCTCTGCACACTCATCTTTATGCTAGCTTGCAGCCTAACATTGCCGGTGTAGAAGAAGTGGCAGGTAACATAGGAGCTATTCAGGTCTCTGACACTAATGTCTTGAGGGACACAATGAAAGCTAATATCATGATAAGCTTTCTTATGAGCATTGCAATCCGCTTACATGCATGCTTGTTCCACGATCGTCCTCTGTATTTCTCCTCTATATGCAGAGTGTGGCCTACATAGCAAGGCTCCGGGGGTGGAGCTTGAATTGGTTATTTATGACATCTCACTGTTTTTGTACCTGCTGTTTGGATTCTTGAAAGAAGAAATACCCAGAAAAGCAATTTTGCATTTAGTTTTCTAATTTAGTCCTGTAGCATCGGAAAAATGCCATATCAACACTTAAAAAACAAGAAAAACATGATTTTCTTTGGATTGTTTTTTTTAATCTGTAAGGAGGATTGAAGGCTGGTGGTGCTAGCTCTGCTAACATTGTCCACATTTGGCGAACTATAACACTCTCTTAGCATTTAGTAGTTTTCTTTGTCTCCCAACACACTCAAGTCTCCGGATTATAAGTGACAAAGTCCTACATTGTTTACTACCTTGTAACTCACCAGTGTTCTAAACTAACCTACCTCTTACCTTTATCTGAAATCATCTCAGTACAGTATAACGTGCACATACTCAGACTCAGACGGGCTCATTTCCCAAAGTTGTTCTTTTATTACAGTGTTCTCACCGCTCAGACCATCAGTATAAAGAGTTCAAAGGATACCCATCTGAAGTACATTATTGGTAATGTTTGCTCTCCAAATCCCATCATAGACATCAAATGCAGGAATAACACTAAAGCGACAAGGACAATAATTACCACATTTCCTTGCAAAGTGATGCTGCGAATGGGGTTTAAATGTAATCTAAACTGGAATTGAATGTGACACGCTGGCACTGTCAGCCAGAGGACAGCTTGTAGTATGAGGGGAGAGGAACAGGCTTTGATGACAGCGCTGGCATCAACCTGCTATTGATTTCCCATGCATCATGTTGTATCATGGCCATACTTGATCTGCCTAATGGAGGCCCCACAGCATTCCAACAGTCCCCATGGTGCTTTCGTATAGCTTGCTGCTATTAATAAGGGAGCTGATGTATTATAATTTGCTCTACAGGCTGTCAAAACATGACAAAAGGCCTATTGTATAGAATGTGACAGAGACTTGTTGCTGTGCAGATCTCGCACAAGACGGATGAAACATTTTAAAATTCCTCAAGAACTTTGTGTGTGAACCGTCAAACGTCATGGACAGGTTGTTTTACTCTAAACAGAGCTATCCGTATTCCTGCAGGCTGACTACTTCACTTGGTTTTCTGAGACATTGGTGTCTGACCATCCGTCTCCCTGTTATCAGGTGTTTCTTTCACATCACTATATACCATTTCTCTTCTTCTCCTGTCCTTGCTTTAATCCCAGCCTTCACATCATTTCTGCCGAGTTAGGATATCTGTCGTTTTCCGTAATCATGCTTTCTTTCTCCGGTGCGGCTGATATGACAATCACTTTGAGTAACTGCGGTGATGGCCTTGGTGTTTGCTCACAGGTTGATACGCTCTTTGGGGTTTCCTGCAGTTTTATTGCAGCATTTCATAAAGTGAAGAGGACACAGTAAGCGGGTGCAAAGTAACAGGGAACATTCAGTAAATCAAATAAAGAATCAAATAAGAATTTTGATAAAGGCTGAGCTCTTAAGGCTGCCGTCACTCTGTGTTTGCACAAAGGGAACAAAAGGTACATGCTCTGGTTACCCAGTTTGGTTTGAATTAGAATGACACTCCTGTATTTTTTTTTCCTTTTTTGTCACTAGGTAGCTTATGAAAAGAAAGTGGGGAAGCTAATAATTTATTAATAATTTTGGATAGCACATCACCCTGAGAAGGCTGCTTCTTGCATTAACTTTAAATTCCACATGTCATTTCTACATGAGGGTGATCACAACCTAGTATAGCACTAGGATTTTATAGAACTTAAAATGCCCAGTCCTTTGCAGTAAGGAGGGAATTCACGAAGAATGGATCGCAGGCTCTAATTGTGCATATTTGCTCCTGCTGTTGGCTTTGTCTTAAGGTCTAATTCTCAGGCAAATTACATCTGATAAAAATCTAAGTGCTGAAACACAGATTTGGGGTTTTATGTGGATGGGATGAGCTGTAAGCATCTCCATGCTTTGCTGCGCTGTGCACTCTCATCCTGATGAAAAAAATTCTAATTTTTGCACAAAGGCTCATTTGCACAGAATGGGGCATGTTTCTCTTAAGATGAGGAATGGTTCAGTCATATGTCTGCAAGAAGAGAAGCTGCTCAGCATGCCAATTGCAGAGAAAAATAACCCTTTGCAGGTTTTCAAAAAGACAGTTGTTGTCAATACTGGTGAATTGTGACAGCATGTGTCCAAAGTGAGTCCAATAACTAGAAAGGTGGTAGTGACAGTTTGGTTCTTGAACAAAAAAAACTTTCTCTTGCAAGATTTAACACTGCAGTTACATGGGATCCCAAAGGGGGGACTACTATCAAAGTCCTCTTAAAGTACAGCTTTACAAGTGATGGTGAATGTCATGGCATCCATACAGTTTGACAGGTTTGCTGTGACAAATCTTGGTTGATTTCCAGAGCATGCTTTGGAGCCTGCAGGTGAAGATACATTTTTAGCTGCTTGCTCTATAGTATTGTGTCTTTATATCTATAGTATGTTCCCAAACAGTCAGATAGATGCAAACACTACTTATCCAACAACTTCCAGATTTTTTTATTCCGCCCATATCTCCCCTCTCTCTGTAGCGCCATTTTCCAGCAAACGAGGTGCAGAAACACGCTGTAGCTTTGACAGCTCTGTTTCAAGACATGACAGCCACACCAGGTTGTTATTACCATGAAAGCATTCAGCAGATGTCAAATGACATCGCAACATCTGCCATGCAACTTTCCCTTCAACCTTTCAGCTCTTTTTTTGATTCCCCCAAACTTTCTTTTCTTCACTTTGGAGCCTCTCTCCACCGCCCTGTCTTTCCACTTCTTGTCTCTCTATCTCTGATAGCTGTCTTTCTGTTCCCACCAAATTGTTGGTGTCTTCCTCAATCACCCATTTTCTTGCCAGAATCTCATCCTCCCTTTTCCTCTGTGGTGCAGTCCCTATTAGAGCTCCCCTCCTAGAAGGCAAGACCTCACATCAAGCTGGAGCTGGTTGTTACGTTAGGTCACAGCAAAACAGCGTGGTCTTTTCTCATGCATTCTGAACAGCTCATGCGTTTAGTGTGTACAATAGAAGCCTTTCATATAAGATTTAAAGCGCTCTGCAATGTCAGCAGTCTAAAATACTGTACCTCTTGACTGAATTTCAAAGAGTAAATTTTAATCATCTACTTTTCCCTTTAATTTCTCTACAGTCAGCAAAATGCAGTGCCAAAATACAAGCCGGTTAGTCACTAATGCAAATCCACAGGACTTAAATTTCACTGTGAATTTATCATACAAAAGAGCGTACAGTCTCCTGTCTTCTCTCCTTTATTTCTTTCCTTGTCTGTTATTCTGCTTTCCCTTTGAACATTCACTTTCTCATTAGGGGTTTAGGAGCTGTTTCTTGTCTTCTCCTCCTTCTTTTACGTTATAATCCCAGGAAATGTTAAAGATTTATTTGCCCTCTCCTTCAATCACAGAACCTCCTGTATTTATTTTACACTTTCATCTTTATGATTCTCAAATGTGTCCCCTCTTCAGCAGCCAAATAAGGAATCTGAATATCAAAGAGTGTAGGTGTGTGTGTGTTTGTGTGTGTGTGTTTGTGTCATCCGTCCACCTGTGTATTACCTGCATGTGATGCTGCCTCTCTGCCTTCATCTCTCCAGGTGGTGTCCATGGGTCTGTACCTGGGGGAGAAAGCCTATCTTCGGAGCAGCTGGAACATCCTCGATGGTTTCCTCGTATTCGTGTCCTTGATTGACATTGTGGTGTCAATGGCAGGCGGGGCTAAGATCCTCGGAGTTCTACGTGTCCTCAGGTTGCTCAGGACGCTACGCCCTCTCAGGTTAGGAGGATAAACTGTTGTGCTTTCTTTTATTGGCATTTATATGATACAGTTCATTGAAGAAGTGATTGAAACCTCATAGGACCAACTATAAGCACCTGATTATCAAGGTGAGCAACCAAGGTAGAAGTTTTGCAATGTGCATACACCCCCAAAATGAGCTATAAACACAGAATAGCATTGACTAAACTCCTAAACATCAGACAATTACACCTAAGGGGTGACGTCAACCATAATTTGTTCACTTCAGTCAGTGGTTACCCTGTGACAGGTTGATATATCCAACATGACTAATTATTTTTTTCATTTCAACCTCTCTTACTACTGTATTTAAGAGACTATCCTCTTCATCGTATATTGTGAAATTTTCTGCTGTTAATATGTACCAGTGCTTGTTATGAAGGTTACACAGCCAGCAATAGAAGAGGAAAGAGAACCCAGATCTATATCTAGATCCTTGAATTTGAGTTTGATTGCTCCTTGATCTTTAAGTAACGCCTCAGGAATCCAGTGGAGGCAGCGTGCTCTACTTCCTCATTATAGACTGTTTATTGGAAGGAAAGACATCTGCCTCCTCGCTGGGAGAAGCTTTCGCAAGAATGGCACCCCCTGGTGATTAGGGTTGGGTTGTTCCAAGTAGGAACTGAATTAAATTCAGCAGGTACCGGGTACCCATAAAAAGGTAATAGTTTTGGTTCTGCTTATCAGTTTCTGGAAGCGCTTATTTACACAGCAGCTGCCTATGGATTTTATATATCTGCCGCTCCTGAAGTTGCATGTCCACTATGCCACGTAACTTTGCAGACAGAGGAGGTAGCAGCAGCAGGTACAAGCGACGGAAGATGGACTGGGGAAAGCAGTCGAAGGTGTAGCTTCATTTAGCAAGAGAGAGCGGAGATGAACAGGGAAAAAGCAACACATTGGAAGTTAATAAGCTGCAAGACAGGTTGCACTTCCAACCTCACAAAACATTTAAGACTGCACTGCATCGACCTCAAAGACTGTGCAGCGTTTGATGTCTTGCGGTGTGAGACATCGAGCCCCAGTGCATGCACCCCCGTGGCTGCCCCAACAGAGCCCCCCACCGAGAGAGTAACCCTGTTCACTCTGGCGAAAAAGGGGCTGAACAACAAAAGAGAAGCTTTGGAAGCATTTTACCAGAAGCATCGCTTTCTGAACGCAATTAATGTTGTATCTGCATTCATTTGATGTATTTACATCACATTGATGTTGCCGTTTAGTTTGTTATAAAGGATGTTAAATATACATTTAGCTTGCTATTTTTTACCTCTTTGGAATCAAAATAAGGAATCGTTGAGAATTGGAATCGATAAGCAGAACTGGAATCAGATTCATATAAATCGTAACGATACCCATCTCTGCTGGTGACTGGTTGCAGTATAGGTCATAAACCTCGCCTCCTTCAGCAAAATACAAGTCATATAAATTTTGAGACAGAAACAGTGGTAGCAGCTCTCTGTAGTCTCCTTAAAGGTAATTAAACCTGAGTAAAAACCTCACCTACTTTCTGAGAAAACAAGAAAATGCAACCAGTCACTCGAGTTACTGATACCAGCCAAGAAATAATCTGATACATGACCCACCTAACATGGCATAATGTCATATTTTATATCATGTCATTGCATCTGATTTTAGTTGACATTGATATTTCGGTTTTAATGTCATCTGTAAGAATTTAATAGCTCTAAATTTCACAATAATTCAGGGTGGTCCCACACCTGTAGGTCCAAACAAATATCAGATTCCTAGCCAAAGAAATAAACTATACATTTACAAATTAATAGCAATTTAATGACAGAGTGAAAGAGCGTTTCATTTGAGTGCCTCGCAATGATATCATGAGGTTAAATGTCCATTTAGTCGGTAGACTGGAGCAGTGGATGAAAAACTTAACCCTATTTCTTACACTAAATTGCTTCCCTTCTCCATTAATCATTCCATGACACCTTAGATCTATCTTGTGACCTCCTTAGGGGTTCCTGAGCCCCAGGCTGAGAACAACTGCTTTGAGAAATTGTTTTTAACCGTTTAGTGGCTGACATGACCTGACAGGGCATTTAAGGAAATAGCTGAGATAGTAACAGCTGGTTAACTTTGATTCAGGAGGCTCAAATTGGATTCTGAGGTCATTCGAAGAGAAAATGAATTCAGGGAACCAACACTCTTCTTTATGTGCAGATTTATTCTTCTGTCTCCGAACTATTAGAAAGGCTTTGACACTGCAGTTTAACATCGAAATTAACTACTTATTAATTTAAACTAATCTTACTGAGATCAGATCCTGTCAACTCAACCAACATGCCGATTTCTGACTCAGTTATCCTCACATCACGGCAGGTGAAATATTACGGATGTTTAGGCTTTGAAACATGTCTTTCTTTTCTAATCTTTGTTATGTCTGTCTTCCAGGGTGATCAGCAGAGCTCCTGGACTGAAGCTTGTAGTAGAGACCCTCATCACATCACTCAAGCCCATCGGCAACATAGTCCTCATCTGCTGTGCCTTCTTCATTATCTTTGGCATTCTTGGTGTTCAGGTAAACTCAGTCAAACGTTCGCCATCGAAGGTTTTCCCTGGATTTAGGCATTATCTTTCAAGCAGCATGTGTCACTTTAAAATCTTGTATATTTTAGTACTGAGTGATCTGATATGTGCAAGTCAGCCATGCCATGATCACTAATGCAACTCCATACTATCAGGGATGCAGCATCCATGATTTCCAAAAAGGATGCAGAGTTTGATTCCTCTGAGTACTGGGAAGTTTTACATTTAGTCTCTCTCCATCTTAAAAGTGCTGAGGCCCAGAGAAACTGCTGGCATTTTTGTATCATGTGTATGTGGTTTCCTCTTTGCATAGTACAGTTTTAACCTCTTTGCTGTTCCCCTGTTTGCACCCAAATTAAAATCAGTTTCACGCAGAAAAAAGAGAGAGAAAAGGAAAACTGAGTTTTATGGACTTGATATTACCGATAGAGGTGATCTCAATTGTTCCTTTTTATTTCTTTATTTTATGTTTATTTTTTTTACTAATGTGGGCTTTTCAATAAAATATGCCCATACTGCATGTGCTAACCACAAGATATACCCCATAAATGTTAATCCAAACATAAATGTTCAAAGTTTTGCACAGGAAGTTGATGTGACTGTCAGAAATGTCTTATTAGATTAAAACAGCTTCCCTGAAAACATGGGCACGAGCAGTTTTAGTACAGCAGCCTATACATCATTAGTGTATTATATACTTCTTTCTATAAGCATAAAGTGTAAAGGACTGGCAAACATACAGCTAACCTGGTTTATGCTTTTTATTGTTGCACTGCAGTCCATTTAGTTGTCAGTCCCAACACCATTTAGCGTTATTATTCGCTCTGCGTCCACCGTTATGCATTATTTTAATCATCCCCCTCTTTGATGTCTTCAGTCTGATTGGAAATTAATAACATCTTCTCTCAGGAGGTAAAAAAAAAACACTCTGATAGTATCAGGTGCTTTCGAAGTTTTCAGTCAGCCTCCATCCAAATACAAGTTTCAGAAGCTAATTATAAAATTCCATCAAAAGCTGCATGAAAAAAGAAGCTGCAGACACAGGTTGTCATGACTTCATCAAAATGCATCTTTGTGTGTGTCTCCATTTCTCACGCACTTCTCTGCATGTGTTTGTCTTTCCCAGCTCTTCAAAGGGAAGTTTTTCTACTGTGTGGGCTTCGACGTGAAGAACATTACAAACAAATCCGACTGTCTGGCTTCCAACTATCGCTGGGTTCACCACAAATACAACTTTGACAACCTGGGACAGGTACAAGAGAGGAGAATCTCATTTGGAGTTCTTTGAATATATTAACTCTGAATGTAAAGATAAATTACGTTTCACAAACTCATTATCATAATATATGTTAGAATAGTGATGCCAAACACATCCCGTGTGACGTGATTTATTCAAATATCATGTAACAGAGTCGGATTACTATGAAATTGACAGGTTGTAGACAGCATGTAGGCACTAACAAAAGAAACCCTTCAAAGAGTAAAAAGGAGTAGTTGAAAGAAAATGTCACTGACTCAGTATCAAAAATACAGGCAAAGAAAGAGTACAAACTGGTCCTGTGTCATCAGAAGATATGGCAATATAGAGGTGTGTGTCATCTACGTAGCTGTTAAAGTTAAAGTTAATGACGCGCCATTTCCAAGAGGTAGCATATACAGTACAGGCTAAAAAGTGCAGGACCTCAGATTGACCCCTGGGGAACACCATAGTTTAGGCAATACTGTTTTAATGAGCATGTCACTACCCGATCCCTCCTGGAAACCCATTTTGCACTGTGCATGTGCGGAACATAACTCACTTCCTCTCTTCATATTACAATGCATTTTATGGCGGTGAGTCATAACTATTGTTACCTACCTGATCCGTACTGTGTAAGTGCAAAGTTACCATAAATACTGTATTTAAACTACTGATCAATTTCAGAAACAAGCTGGCGATGTGACAGGCTAGCTATGGTTCTCCGACTTTTTAAAGTATCAAGGGGGGATGCTCTGGAAGTGTATGGCCACCCGTTGTGCACCCTTCCCAGGCCACAGAGAGCGCCACAACCTGGTCAAAATCATGTTTCTCTGACTTTTCAAAATATCAAGGGGGATTTATTTCATTTATTTTACAAATTGAATTTATTAACATGAAGCCAACATATTATGGACAATGAATTTTAGCGTTTTTATTCAGCGTTTCAATTTCAACAATAAAATATTCACATCCATTCAAGCCTTTTATAACTACATTGCAATTTTACAATTAAGCTACTCGTAGGAACCTTTAATCGTGAAACTGGGCACCATTCTCTTGACTTTGCGGTGCTCTGCTCCAGTCAGGCAGAGCACTCCATTCAGGAGAAAAGTGTGTGGCTGGTGATAAACTGAAGCATCCATTCTGACTGAAGCGAGCTCGCTGATGCTGAAGCTGTCGAACAAGTGTCAAAGCTGTCGCAAACCGTGAGGGGCAAAGAGTTGCTGGGCTGTTGCAGAGATGGCTAGCAGAGGAAGTGACATACGTTTCCCAAATGTGCAGTACAAATCAGGTTTCCGGGACGGATCAGGTAGCGACAGAGCATTTCCGTAGACAAACATGCAATTTTCTGTCAGTGAGATAAGAATCGATCCAGTTAAAAGCAGTACCAGAGGTGCCAGTATAATTGTGAAATTTGCTTTGTGCAGCCAAACTGTTGTTTACATGTTACTGATTTCACAACCTCTGTCTCTGTTTAGTACAGGGTAAACTTGCAACCTGTGCATCCCAGGGACACACCTCATTCCTCCAAACAGTGGGATTTAATGTTTGTTTGTGTGTCTCCTCTAGGCTCTGATGTCTCTGTTCGTGCTAGCCTCTAAAGACGGCTGGGTTAACATCATGTACCATGGACTGGACGCAGTGGGGATTGACCAGCAGGTAACATGACTGAGGATTTTTCTTAAACACTGGTTCAGACTCATTCACAGCCACATGCTGACTCACAGAGTGGCTCATTGCTGCCGAGTTACCATGTATATCATTTGGTTACGGCTTGGAGTTGCAAAATGAGTCATGCCAGGATCTCCAGCAGCATCCTCCAGCTCTTTTCAGGGAATCCCACACATCCTGAGGCCAGATGGGCGAAGGAATCCATCCTTCTGTTCACTTGGGATTTTTAACCACAACTCCTCCACAAGGAGACACCCTGTAGAGACCAACAAACCATTTAAACCAGCTCCACTCTGAGTATCCATGACTTACCTTTAACTCATAGATGAGCTACAGCAGGATGACAAAGTGGTCTCAGGTTCCAGCTTGGAGACCTTTGCCATAAGTTCTTGTTCATCCATCCTTTCTGCTACCCTATCTTCCTTCATCTTGTTAAGAGTGAAGGCAAACAACAAATAGAGATTGTACTTGTGATTCAGCTTGCTCTACCGAATGACTGTGCAAAAGTCAAACCCTTAAAGATACTACTGCAATCAGCATCACAACCCGTTCTTTCCACTCAACCTCTCGATGCAAACTGCTTTATTCCAGGGTTTTAAGCTCCTTTATTATCTGTATTAAGAGGCTTAAAAAGACAGAGCACTCCTGCACAGATTTGGAAAACCTGCCTTCTCCGTGAGTGTGTGCTTGCTCACCCCTGCAGGAAAGTGAAGACAAAGGCTCTACCGGACTGGAGCTTAGTTTATTTTTATCCACTGCGTTTGATCTACCAATTTATTTAAGATTAGGAGAGATTAAAGAGGTGCTTATACCTCAGTCTGGCCACCTTTTTGTTCAGCGCAATGATCTAAAGAAGTTCACGATGTCAGAAAAGTTCCTGTTTACCCGACAAATCCTGCACACATTTAAGCCCTTGACGTCAAAGCCTAATGACCTGAAGCAAACTAGTCTCCAGTTTATGAAGCTAGTGGTGAGGATGCACACCTCACTTTCATCCAGGAGTTTAGCCCTCTTCTTCTGGCAAAACAACTAATAAAACAACTCATGTATTAATTAACATAATCAGACATGCCCAAGCTATCCTCTTTAAGGGGCATTTCAGCATTTTTTAAGTAATGTTGTATAAGTTAAACGTCACCAGTTAGTGTACTACCCATAATGGATGCCTGTCAGGTCAGCCCCTTTACTGAGAAACAAGACGGTAGATATGCTATACATACAGGGTCAACTCTGCCATGCAATTTAGCTAAGTCTGAGACACTCTGGCCCAAGCACTTGTCATAGTTAAGGTACAGCACTTGACTTCTCTATTAGAAAGCCCAACTGTTTTTTCACTGTTTGTGGACACTTCTCTGCGTGCGGAGATCAGCTAATCTTGTTAGACATTTCTGTCATTTCTACATTAATTTATGACTTTTTACCCTGTCCATTATTTTAATTTGTCTTTTTAGTCAATAATTTCAATTTCATCACTGGAAATTGAGGTGGCGTCGGACATTATATACAGTAATCAAATACATTTTTCAAATTTGCTGTGCAGTACTGTAATCCCATACTGTAATATACTGTAATTCTATCGAGCACAGTACTGTAGTCCAATACAGCAGTGTAATCCCATACTGTAGAGTACTGTCACCCCATACAATACAGGACTGTTCTGTGACACTTTACAGTACAGTGCTGTTATCCCATAGGGTATATACTGTAATTCCATACAATACAGTACTGTATATACACACACAACACAGTACTGTAAATAGTACATTAGAGTACTGTAAATCCATACAGTACTGTAAACTCACACAGTACGGTACTGTCTTGTTAACCCTTACAGTACAGTACTATAAACACATATAGTACAGTTCTTTTACGAACCACGTTTAATTTTAGAGAGGCTGGTCACGTGGCCTGCCTTTGCTGCCCTTCTTTTCCTGTAGTTCCAGTAGAGGAAAACTTGCACACCCTGTCCAGAGTCCCACTTGAGAACCTTGCGGCCTAATAGATGTTTCACAGCTGGTTGGAAATCCCTCTTTCCTCTTCTCCAGCTTTAAATCTACCAGAAAGTCTCTTTAGCCATCAGCAAGCTGCTTGCAAACTCTATCTCTCAAGTTTTCTCCATAGACCTGAAGTCTAAGGAGGGTCATTGTAGTTTGTGGCAGAGGATGATCCAACAGATCCAAGAGCGATCAACAAGGAGCTCTCTGGTGCTCGATCTCCAATTTTCCTCCTCTGCAGCCCACTAACATGTTTTAAAAGTCTAGCATTGCAACATTAAAACGAAGTTGAAAAGATTACAGCTCAGGATTGTAAAAAAATTGATCTTCTCATTTATTTGGATCAACTCTTTCTTTTCTCTCTTGTTCTAGCCGGTGATCAACAATAACCCCTGGATGCTGCTCTACTTCATCTCCTTCCTCCTTATCGTCAGCTTCTTCGTCCTCAACATGTTTGTGGGCGTTGTGGTGGAGAACTTCCACAAGTGTCGGCAGCATCAAGAGGTGGAGGAGGCCAGGCGGAGAGAGGAGAAACGCCAGCGACGCATGGAGAAGAAGAGGAGAAGTAAGATGGGCCTTAAAAGACAGACCACTTGCCCATAGCAGTCTAAATATCTGTGATCTCTTATTTTGTGTTTGAGATTACACAGCGTTAACAGTATGACAGCGAGTGAAACTCTCCTGAGCTCATTTAAAACCACTTAACCTCTGTCACATTTACAAAATACCTCTATTCATATTATAAGGCAGAGTAATCTCCTCATTTTGCTGTTTTTATTATTAAGGCTTTGTACCATTTTTCATCCCCTTGGCAAAAATAAACCATTAGAAAAGTAATTTGTATTTTTTCCTTGCATGTTTTTCTTTCAAAGATGTATTCCTCTTTATTTTCCATTCCTTATTTTCCTTTAGGGACCTTTCTCTTATGTATTTCATTTCACCCCCACGCGATTCATTTTTCCTATTCTGTCCCTGCCTTTTTCATTTTCTCCTGTTTTCTTCCCTCTCTTGAAATCAAGATGACATTTTCCATTGACACATCTCTTTATCATATTTTTTCTTGCCCCCTAACCATTCAAGTTCTGTGTTTCTCCCTCTTCTTTCTTTCTTTTCCTCTCCAGAGGCCCGGAAGATGCCCTATTATGCATCCTACGGCCCGGTCCGCCTTGCCATCCACACTCTGTGCACCAGCCACTACCTGGACCTGGTGATCACCTTTATCATCTGCATCAATGTGATCACCATGTCTCTGGAGTATTACAACCAGCCACAGGTGAGCGTGCTTCTCAGTGGCGATGGAAGGATGTTCAGGATGTGGGTGTTTGGAGTCAGACAGACCCAGCGGACTTGTTAAAGGGCTCCTGCGTAGGTGGTGATACATCATCTGGGCTGAGTTTTGTTAGAAGTGGGCACTCCTGAAGGCAGGCTGCCAACCTGCTGCAAAAAACAGCCAGAAAGAACATTTATCTATGAGGGTGGAGTACAAACTGTCTGGAAGATTGAAGTATTAGTTATGTCAGTTATGTCTTGAGGCGGGTAAAAAAAGTCTGTTCGAATTGAAGCGAGCGTTGTTTAACAGCGAAAACCAAACCGTTAAATCCTCACTCTAAAACATGTCTGTCAATCTGCAGGGCCGCTCAGACCTAAGATATATATAACGAAGACTCGATAGAGCAGCCTGCTAAGCAAAAGGCATACTTGGCAGCCATCTTGGTGGGGGCAACATTCCCATCAAAGGCATGTACATCGAAAATAAGTCAAAGCTTGCTTATTTCTCAACCGTTTTTCATGCGGTTTACTCTATTTTCAATTCTAAAACATGTGCTATTGTCACAGAAAACTTGGATTTTTGTTTAATCAAATGTTCTGTATTAATAACACATGTTCTTGCTTTGACAATAAAGTAAACCACATGAAAATTGGCTGATAAATGAGCAAGCTATGAGTTTTTATCAATGCACATGCATTGCCTTTAATAGGAACGATGCCCCCACTAGCTTAGCCTCAATTTGGGCATGCAGCTTAAAGGGGCGTGGCGTATCTATGTATTCATATCTATGGCTCAGACAAACATGTAAAAGACTGAGAAGTTATTTGAAAAGGTTTTTGTATCTTTATATCATGTATGAATGATCAAAAAAAATCACTGATAGTCATGAAAAAGAGAAATAAAGAACAAAGGTAGTCCTGGCGACTTACAGGTACAGATTTGAATGTTTATGTAATGTTTTTAGTTTTTGTGTAGGACACAGGGAAGACTAGTTTTGTCTTGACAAAAGCTAATGGGGATCCTAATAAACAACAACAAACAGATATCTGCTGTCCCCACAAAACTGAAACCCACCAATCTATAAAGTATTTTATGTATAATTCTTTCTCTATTTTTCCTGCAAAGGAAAAATTGAATTGCATAGTTAATAAGTAGCTACAAGAATAGTTGTAAAGAAGAAAAGCTGTGAATGTGCCAATTTTAAGGTGTTAGAGAAATATTTGTTTATTATCAAGACAACAATGAACTCATTGTTTCTCCCAAATGAGGTTTTTGCCATCTCAAAGCTGCTAGCTCTCCAAGATGTATTTAAGTATCAAAGACAGAGATATACTTGTGTTGAAGATGGTACATGTGAGCAGCTTTTGTGCAGCCTACACGGCTCATTAAGTTCAGTTTGCTGTATCTTTTCGGCCTGGGTATGCCTGCTTTTACCAAAACAGACAGCCCGAGTCAGCAGCCCTCAGAGCTGCAGGTGATATATAAAGCTTAAGGGTGACAGTCAGAGTGTCACATGTGTATGACATAATGACACTGGACGTTAGTCAGATGGATGCAGAAGGACTGTAGAGTAAGGTACAGGCTGAAACGCTGCAGGGTAAAATCTCACTGCTTTAAAAGCAGTAGACTATGCTCAGCTGACTCAAAGAAGAATCGTCTCTTTTTTTAAAAGTCCCTGAGGTCCAAAAAGGTCAAAGGTGATCAGTCTACCGCCTGTATATATATTTATATTTGTATAGATTTATTTTGCTGGATATTGACATGAGAAAGGGGAACACTTTCTTTAACAAAATTAGATTTTGAGACATTTAGTGCCAGGTCTGTCAACAGTGGGTCTAGCTTTATTAGAGGTGAATGTTCACAGATCATATAAACCTGTTATTTAGTTTTTTTTTTTTGTGTGTGTGTGGTTGCTGTAACTTTTTTTTTTTTACTGCTCTGATATTTCACCTCAGGCTAAGCTCCCCAGCTGCTGTTGGTAAAACATCATAATTATTGTACAACCGTAGGCACTGTCAATCCAGTCCTGTAATTCTAAACAAGAAAGTCAAAATATGTGGTTTCCAATCCATGAAAAAAACAGCTGACTCATCCTTGATAAATAAGTTTGTATTAGTATATTATTGCAAATTGTCACTTTTTAAGGTAATCTATTAAGAGTTCTGATGCATATGTCACATTAAGCAGAAAACTGGTGCTGTGGGACCGCTCTAAAATAATAATTTGTTAAGGTTGCAGTTGTGGGTTTAATTATAATAACATTAAAATCTTGGTTATAAAGTCATTTTCTGTGTGTCCTTTGCAGCTCCCAAAGTCTGTCATAATTTAGCTTCGGTCTCTCTCAATTAAACTGCAGAGATTTATTGGTAACATACATTTCTCACATTGACATCAAAGATTTTCCCTCTGATTATTGTTTTAATGCTGCAGAAAACAAGAGAACAAATGATGTATGAAATTTTACTGAGGACACACAAAGTGGTTATGCTCTAAACGACAGCGGAACAAAGAAAGGGAATTAACATTTCTTGCTGTCCTCTTCGTTTTTCTTCCTCCATCTCCCCTCAACCTTTGCTCCTGTCTTAGTCCCTAGAGACTGCGCTGAAGTACTGCAACTACTTCTTCACCTCCACCTTTGTGATCGAGGCAACTCTGAAGCTGGTGGCGTTTGGCTTTCGGCGCTTCTTTAAAGACAGGTACAGAGGGATACTTCCTTTTCAGGTGCTTTTTCGGTTTGTAAAAGGCCACCTACTGTAGAGGTGGCAGACATACTCTGGTCAACAAGAGTATGTCTTGTTCTTGCTGTTCTTGTTCTTACCTGGTCCTGGTAAACCGGGTCAAGACTGTAGTCCAATACAATCGCCTAATCAAGCTGAAACACTTAATGCATGTAAACTTATATGAGTGTGAGTGTTACCAACTCACTCATGTCATCTGCTTATACGATCTGGGAACTAACATGTGAAAAAAAAATCACAAAACCAGGAATACAATAAAATACAAGAACTTCATTGATCCTTACAAGCAAATTTGTTTGTCTGGAACTCATCTCATCTATTATTAACAGAAGAATTAAGACGTTTGATGGCTGGGGGTACAAAAGATCTTCTGACTCTCTCCATCCTGCTATGAAGTGAGAGGAGTTGTCCACTATTGTGTTTTTTATTTTTTTTTGGTCTGTGAAGGTGTTATGAAGTGGATGATCCATGTTTTTTTTTTTTTTTTAAATAGAGTAGCCTCTACCTTTCTCAGTGTGTGACTATCTAGCACATCCTCCAGCGAGTTCAACTTGATTCCAACCACAGAGCCAGCCATCAAGTCAGCCTATATCCTCACAATTGTTTCATGGAGAACACCACACTGAACGTCAGCTGTTGCCTTGGGTGGGATGTAAACAAGTATTGTTTTGATATGACTGAACTCCGTCAGAACATAATATGGCCGAAGAGCAACAGTTCAGTATCTGGACAACGCAACTTCTCCTGGACAGTTTTGTGTGAAGAGTTAAACCATCTCTGGTTGACAAATAAAGCCAGACCTCCTCCTTTCTTCTTGCCACTAGCTTTAGCATCTCTGTCTGACCTTATGAGCAAGTGGAATAAAAAGAAGACAAGTCTAATCTGGTCACTCCAGGCATTTTTTTTTTCCCGCTATTCAAAATTAGTAGTATTACTGTCATGGGGTTCGACCAATTAGAATCGGGTATTAACACAGCACAATGGTTGATAAGCCAGCTAATAATACATATTATAGGGCCTCTGTTTGCTGTATTTGCAGGCTGGTCAAACTGTTATGATGAAAATGGTCAAATTTTCTTTTTTTCTATGACAAAAAACAGTGAGTACTTAAAGGAGATGCTGTTAGTCATTTCTTTTTTTTTTATTCTCTCTTTATTGAGAAAGGCAGGCCACTCTAAGAACTGTTTAGAAGGTATTTCAATTGGTAAACATTGGAAAAAGGTACAACATCCATGGAAGAATATTCATCTTGATTGACTCTATCCAGGAGCTTAAACTTAAAAAGGGAATAACGTTCCATTTTGTATATCAGTTTTTATCTTTGAATTTAGTGGGCCATAATTGCTGTTATACAGTCTCGTGAAGTCCCTAGGTAATGAGACACCCAAATATTTAATGGACTCAGCATCCTATTTCCAATTGTACATAGTCCTAATTGAAGGTGGAGGTTCATAATTAAATGTTAATGCTTGGATTTTATTAATATTAATTTTATAACCATAAACTAAACCAAATTCCTCTGACAATTTCATCAGTTTTGGGAGTGTCTGGGTAGGTTGTGTTATACTTATCAACTAACCTGTTGGCAAATGTTCCCCAAATGTCATTGTTACCCTTTTATATCATTCCTTTGCCTAATTAGTTGACTCATGGGTTCTATAAACAAGGTGAAGAGGAGTGGCGACGCACAACACCCCTGTCTCGTTCCTCTTTCTAAAGCTGTTAGTCATTTCTATGTATTATGAGGCATCCTATTGCTCCTGCTGTTACTTTTCTTGTCTTCTCTTTTTCCTTTTTTGTGCCCATACTCTTGTATGTTTCTACAAAGCCCCCTGCTCTAATAAGACAACCCAGTTTTTCAATATGTGTTTACAACCTTAGAGTCTAGTTTGTGCCAGTTCTGCTTCTCTGGAGCGGAGATATGATCTAGGACAAGACACAATAATGTGAGGAAACCTACCCCAAGCAGCATTTTTGGAGTACACTGGGCTAAAAATCAAAGAAACCACAACATAAAAGAGTGCGTTTAGATCGCTATACTAACCAAAAGCCTACATGCACTGCAGTAGATCTTAGATGAGCATTTGTTTAAGTCAGGACAAGTTTTTCTCACTGCATTTTCTTCTTAGTCTCTTGTAATACAGCCTTGAGCTGGGGTGAAATACAAGGTTCTGCCCTTAAGCATAATTTTTCAAGCCTTGAATTTCAAAGATGCTTGTCAAGCTCTGATATAGTATAGAAAAAGGCTTTATTGAACAGAGTGTCTCTTTAAATGGATTACTTGCTAAGATGAATTAAATCTATTAATAATGAAATACCTATCTCTGCATATTACACTGGTAATATATTCCAGCAATATGGTTGATATTGTGCATTTTTTGCACTTATTTAGAAAGATCAATTTTTTGAGTATTGGACTGTGTTTAGTGAAATTGATCCAAACCTTGGATTTTCTCGCTGGTTGGATATTCATACCAATTCAACTGCAGCTGTTCTCACTTAAACCTGCCAATCTGAAATCTTAGGAGCTCTTGTGGTATCTCTTGGCAAGCTTGTCAAATTTTCATCTCAACATTCGAGCACACCAATCAATTGAAGTTGAAGATGCAACCATGGGGAAATACTTGACTGTGCCAAAAAGGGTAGAATTAACTCAACATAGCCAATCAGCCCTATGAATTCCCAAGGAATTCAAAGTTTGGAAACGTTATTTAAACAATGGTAGGGTGAGCCAGAAATGTCAAACCAAAATCAATGTGGGCATGAGCCTTTGGCAGCCACAAGCCAGTGATCCCAATTATCCATGTGAAACTCTTTGGCATCTTCATTAAAAAAAAAGAAAACTGCTGAAGGGTTTTTCTGAAAGGTATTTGAGAAAGAAAGTATCTCAGTCATCTAGCTGCACTTGGTAGATTACATTATGTTTAAATATTTGAGAGCATCAACAATTTACCTTATCTCTACATACAATTTGTTGTTTCTAATAACATGCAGTTTTAACCAGAATATAAATGTTTTAAATCTTTCCATCATGGCTGTGGTTGAAAAATCATCTTGAATATAATTTCTTTTCTTTTTTTTTTTAATCCTAGAAGCTTTGAGCCAACAGGCTGCAGGGCTTACAAATCACTGACTAAAACTTTGCATATTTTATCACACACTGTGTTTCTCTAGTATTAACATGAATATTCATAACAAGAGGAGGCCTTCAGGTAACACTTATTGCTGTTATGCATTCTTCTGCCGAGTCAATGTTGGGGAAATCATGCAAATTGTGCATAAAGTTGAGGTGAAATATTAATATTCATTTGAAATTTACATAGACTCTGACGTGTGCAGCCATGAAGTTCAGGGCTACCTGCAGAGCTGGGAGTCCAAAGTCATGCTCCTTGGGCTTATCCTGGCTAATGTTGTAAAGGTAATGGTGGACTAATTAAAAGTCATACCTGTGTCTGTGTTTGCATGTGTTAAGGTGGAACCAGCTGGACCTTGCCATTGTGTTGCTGTCAGTGATGGGCATCACCCTGGAAGAGATCGAGATCAACGCCTCCCTTCCCATCAACCCAACCATCATCAGGATCATGAGAGTCCTCAGGATAGCACGAGGTGAAAGACAAACACAAAACACAGCTGCAAGATTAGCTGTCAAACTGTTAAATCTGAAAACTGGGATGCATCATTCAAACATAGATCTTTAATGTCAACTTCTAATTCCATTAATTTTTACTGTAGTAGAGCACAAAAGCAGAAATTTTGATTGTCTTTGACTTAAGGTGTATTACTTTTGGCTTGTCAACTGAATTGCCTTAAAAGTTTTTTAAAGTGAAATGTGTCAATCAAAATCCAAGTGGCTACAGAAAAAAGGAAGATGCTGCCAACTATAACACGTAGTGTCAAGTTTTTATTAACCTCTGTATTGTCTGGACAGATCAAAAGCTATTTTGCAATCTGCTGATCATGGAGGTTTTCTCCTTTCTCCAATTTAAACAGTTTTAGATAGAATTAGAGTATTTATGCAAAACTCAATAGCTAAGGCAACAAGTTTCACTCAGAAGGGAAACTTGTTGCCTTAGCCAGGCGATATAGAGTTTCAAGTTCACCCAGGAAATCCCGGAGAAAAGTTCTATAGGCACAAGAAGAGCATGCATATTCCACACATTAATGCTGCGTTCCAGTTACCTCGGAAGTCGGATGCCAGAGCTGGGAACGACGTGACACTCGAGTTGACGGCATTCCAGTTAACAAGTTGGAAAACCAAGATGGACGTCGACAGTAAGCCATTGTTAGCTGCTGTTTACAATTGCCAGCTGTCGTTAGCCATTGTCAGTTGTTGTTTGCGGTTGTCAGCTCTTGTTAGCTGTTGATAGCTGTTGTTAGTTATACCACTTGTAAACAACTGCATAACACAGTATTTTACTCTTACAAACACCATAGCACCGTGTTCACAGTTAGATGTTAGGCAGTACAACATAAACTACTTATTTAATTTCACAAAAACAAAACAGAAGTGCTATTAAATAATACATTACGAGAGCTTTCACTGTTACTCTTTACTATTGATGCACTGCGCTGCCATCTTGGATTATGACGTTGTCGTAAAGGCAGGGTTGGTGAGGATCGCCCGACTTTCTGAGTTGGAAATCCGACTTCAGGGGGGCGTTCCAGATGAATTTCCAACTCGGAGCTTGGAAATTCTGACTTCCGAGTACAACTGGAACTCAGCATAAGTCTCTTGTTTGGGACTCGTTTATTTGTATCACCTCCAACACTATCTCCTGCACAGCTCTGTCACATATGAAGCCTTGCAGAAGCTCCACATGTGTAATATTTCCTGTTACCTACTTCGTCTCCATGTATGGTTTATAGATACACAAACAATTATGTACATCTGAAGTATCACTTACATTCTCGTATTTGTCTTAATTCTTCCTGGTCACAGGTTAAACTGGTTTCCTTCCTCTATCTCTCAGTCTCCCTCTTTTGTTAATGTGTCTCCTCTTTTCTTAATATTCTGGAGAAATTGGAGAACTCTCTGGGCTGCACCACTTCCTCATAACTTCACATTTAGAAGGATCAAGGCAAATTACATCAATCTCACTTAATCCTCGCCCTCTTACCATCACCCTCTGCCCTCCATATTACTGCCCTGGGATGGCTGAGTGGACCCCTGAGTAATATTCTACTTTAACAGCCGGTGGTCATTTACAAGCACGTGGGGTGTTTGATGAAGAGTGTGAGGGCTACGATGTGACTTTTAATCTTCTCTCCTCTCACTTTAACTCCATGCTTGAATCTTAACTATAGCTTTGGTGCGTGTGCAGATGAATATTGAAACAGAATAGTCTGCTTCGTTCTCACTCTGAATTTTAAAGTTCGTCTGAACAAAAAAGGAGATTCAGCCACACTGAGGGAATAACTTCAAAGTAATGAGCAAATACAGGTTCTTTATATTCACTTTTTATTGACCTTTTACATGTTTTCTGCAATGAAAAAAATCACCCTGGCTTCATGCTGTCTGTTACATAGTTGGTTTAAACAGAAAGTACTGTATTCATTACATGAATGACAGAGACTGGACTTAGTTGCGGAAGGCAAATGACATCAAATCCTGTTGTTCAACAACTTTTTGGTATGGCATGGCTCAGACTTTAGATTAAAAATGTTGAATTTACATAGCAATTAAGACTGAGGCTCATCTTGTAAGAAGGGACCCACTCCCATCCCACCCTCAACCGGATGAGTGAAACACTTTGCAGCATTTATCAAGCAACAATGGGGAGGAAGAACTTCCTACAGCAGACAGAAACCTTGAGCAGAACCAAACTCATGTTAGACAGTCATCTGCCAAGACTGAGCTGGGTTTAGAGAGGGAAGAGAGGGAGATGGAGAAAGAGAAAGACATAAGAGAGACTGATAGAGAGAGATGGGGAAAGAGGGAGATTGACAGAGGTGAGATTGATGCTTGTTGAGGCAGCTGAAAGCGGTCAGGTCCTTGGTGGGTAGATGATAACTTGTATAAACAAAGTCTGGGGGTATATACCCCTTTATCACAAATCCACCCCCGGCACTGTATCTCTTCACTTTTAGCAGCAATGTGACCTTCTCTCTTCTTCCAGTCTCTTCATGCCTTTGTGTGTCTGATTTTCCAGAACATCCTGCTATAACGACAGGTGATCCACGTACGGATGATCACCTGTTGTGATAATAAACCAAAACTGAGAGCAAGAGCAACCAGCTGCATATAACTATAAAACAGCGGCTTGATAAGGTTCTGGTCAATATGAGATGCTGACCAGTCATGAACAGAAAGAATCTATCATATCTTTTCCTCCCTCTCTCTCTCTCTCTTGGATCACCAGCAGAGCAAATGTTAATCCCAGCATACTAGCAAGCATTCATTGTTCATTTATTGATCCTAGATGACAGTCTCATTCAGATGAAAGATAACTAAAAATTGCCTGTAGTTGTGTTTGAACAGCCTTCTCAGTTATGGCCTGCGTGTGCAAAGTTTCGGACAGATTCACATACTACTTACACCAAAAAGTAAAAGAGGTTCCCCCAGCTGCTGTGTACTGGTTCTTTATTATTGAGAGTGGTTTGATGCTTACATTTATACTGTTACATGCACCTCTGCTCTCTCTCTTTCACAAACACATTGTATATGTAACCATTGACAGCCATCCTGACTGAGAGAGGCTGTTCCCATCACACCTTAGCTGTTTTTTTCCCATCTTCTTCCTACCGGTCACGTCTTCAGCTGTGTTTCTCCTGAAATTGGACCTCTGGGAATAGTTCGAGGTCTCTAATGCAGAGTTGGGAACTTACTCCGTCTATCGATCTCCTGTCATCTCTCTCCTCCTCTTACTGTGCTGACCTCTTATCTCGCCTGATCATTCCCCCTCCCCTCTCCTCTCTCTCACTCTGTGGGGTCTTATGTTTCTCCTCATCCTCTGTTTCACTTTCTCACTATCTGTAGGTTGTTTACAACCCAAACATGTGTGTCAGAAGTAACACACAGACACTCAGATGTCTGTTTTCATGTGGATGCTGAAGCTCTCTCTATCTCTTATTCTCTCTCCAGTGTTAAAGTTGTTAAAAATGGCAACCGGGATGAGAGCTCTGCTCGACACAGTGGTCCAGGCTCTTCCTCAGGTATGTGCCATCACACACACACACACACACACGCTTATCACAAAGACACACAGAAGTTAATTAACATTTGTGGGATGATAAACGATCAGTAGGAATAGTTACACCTCTCAGGTAGCTGCGCTTTGATTTCATTTTTGGCCTATATGTTGCGACCCCTTGTTACACTTCCACTGATCTTCCCATTTATCGTGGAAACAGAGAGACCTTTGTGTCTCTAATAGAAGTCATAGATTGTCTTATTCCCACTGCTCTTAAGGAGAAAAGAGCAGATAAAAAGTTTGGCTCCCTCGGCACACAAAAAGACCTTTTTCTTCTTTGGCCTTTGCCCAAGGATCATAAATCTCAAAGTGTGAACTTGTCTTGGAGTTTCTGGGACACTGTGGAATATAAGGAGCGATAATAAGTCTGGAGACTGCATATGTTCTAAAGGTATAAACACAGCAATTTAATAAGTCTCTTGTGAAGAAAGTAAACATAGCAGAGTTTAGCAAATTGGTTTCTTGGAGAGCAAAGAAAGGATGTGGACTTAACTTGGATTTCATGGCCTCTTTAATTGGTGTTATTTTGCTTTGGTGTATGTGAAATGGAAACAAAATCAGCTGGCTGTAAGTGAGATTATTTGTTGTTGTAGAGCATGAATAGGTCTTCAGGCCATATATACAGTCAAATAATGTATTTGCCAGAATTTATAGTTAATATTAGCATTAAGATAGCTGCAGCAAGGAGCCTGAGAGATCACACCAGCAACTAAAATACAGCTCCTGCACAAGGGGCGCACTCTTTAACCACTGGGCCAAACTGACGACCTCAAACAGAGTTAATGAGGATGTTTAATCCTGCAGAAAAAGACTGTGTCCAATTTTCCAAATTACAGCACAAGGTAGCAGGACCAGAACGTGCAAAAAACCATCACATCACCGACATGACCCTGGTTGTATATCATCAAACCATAATGCACATTGTTCACCTTCTGCAGCTTCACTAGTGTGTGATGTATCTGTCAGTGCATTTCAGAAAGAAGCAGACACTGTTATTGGGAGAAAGCAGATAAAAATGCACTGATGGCTCCTCTCTTCAAAATTGCTCTTTATTAGAGACATTTGTGAACAAGTGAGTAAGTGAGTCTGCAGCCAGAAGTTGATTTTCCAGCTCTACTACCCTATTAACGCCCTGACAGGAGCCTTCTGGGAAGATTTTTTTCTCCCTGATGTAGAGAATGAATACACAGGTGTACACATAACACACAAACACACACAGAGTTAAAATTACAGTCACAGAAATGTCCCCCGCTTCAGTGCTGCCTCCAATCAATAGTCCCTTTTCCATCCACTTTAACTTGTTTTCTTTTCAGTCCCCGCTCGCCTGTTTGGACAGATTTCATCGGTTTTGTCACGCTCGTTTTTGAAGTGAAAGCTTACACTGCTGCAGAAATACACATCAGGCTAACAGGAGGTCACCGAGGGTAGAGCTGTGAACAGTAGTGAACACACACACACAAGGCATCACAGGTCGATGAGGCAAGGATCAGGGCTTTTATCCAATTACAGAAACACTATGAACACAAATATAGAAACCGACATTTTTTTAAAGCTTTATTTTTACGTGTTTGTGGCATCAGATGAGACTCACTGTGAAAGACAGAGAGAGGAAAATACTTTTAGTATTCCTCTGGTGGCTGTTTTTGGTACGGTGGGAGAGAATACAAATCTTTCTTCCACAAGGAGCCGAACCCTAGCGTTTGCCTCCCTCCTGGTCAGACGTGCGATTCTCATTAGATGGAGGGATGCTGCCCCGCCCACTCACAGTCAGTGGCTGAAAGACCTTATGTCTTGTTTAGACCTTGAGAAGATTCGTTATTCGGTTGCAGTCAATTACAGAAAATTCGAAAAGATCTGGGGACCTTTTCAAGACCACATTAAGAAACTCATCATTTTGAATTAGCTTTTTTCTCTTCTAGTTGTTTTCTTTTTGAAATATATTTCTGTAAGGTTTTATAATCATACAACTTAAATTCATATCTCTTTTATGGATTTTTTCAGTTTTCAGCGACTTGTCTATATTTGTTTTTCTTTTAACGTACAGTAGTTCATTTAACTTTTTACTTCTTATTCCTCAACATCTTATGTATTTCAAGATCTACAAAACCTGAATTCCAGCACTTACTTGTATTTTTTATTTGTTTTTTTATTCTATTATTTTTGTTCTCACTCCAGAATTTGTTATTTAAGCACAGTAATAGGAATATCCAGCAGTAGACAGGGTTTTGAGGGAAAGGGGGAGTTTGTGATGTGTTTCCTTTGTGTATTCTATTTGAAACTAATAAAAATATTTAAAAAAAAAAAAAAAAAAAGAAAATACTTTTAGTAGTGCTAAAAACAGTCTGATAGTACTTTATCTGCTGAAAATATGACAGTACTCTGCCCTTGTATTACCAAGAGCAAGTACTCTCCTTCAAATATACCCAGTCAACTTGTGCACACCTCAAAAGCATTTGACAGCATTTGCACTTCTCAGGAGTTCCACTTTGGTTGCCTCCAGGTCTGAGTTGGTTCACACACCTCTAAACGTGCTGTTGCCCACTGACAGTCTGAGTGGCTGTACCTGTATGCAGTGGTTCTCAAGTCCAGTCCTCGAGGCCCATTGTCCTGTATGTTTTGCATGTTTCCCTGCTCCAACACACCTGATTCAAATGATGAGCTCGTTATTAAGCCATTACAGAGCTTGATAACGAGCTGATCATTTGAATCAGGTGTGTTGGAGCAGGGAAACATCCAAAACATGCAGGACAGTGGGCCTCAAGGACTGGACTTGAGAACCACTGCCTGTATGCTTTGCTCATAACTGGAACTATTTTATAACATGCCACATCAGCCATTAATGATTTTAAAGATTACTTTTTGAGCTTTTTGGACTTGATTGACAGGTAGAGGATAGAGCTGGAAACAAGAGAGAGCAGGGAATGACATGAAGGAAAGAGGCCACGAGGTGCAATCAAACCCGGACCGCCAGCGTAGGTGGGGCACAGCTAGACCACCAGGCTATTGGCCCTTCCTGGAAGTAAAATGTCATTGAAAAGCACTGTTTTTGTCATTAATTGCCTCCACTACAGCAGCCCTGCTTAGTACACTCAAGCACTTAGAATTAAGCTGACAGCCCTGATTCATACCCATGCTTAAATTAAAAGGCTTCCTGTTATGATCTATTATGATGTAAATATTTCCTTGTGGTAGTGATTCGAAAAAAAAAAAGTTTCTGGGAGGTCAAGTGCAGACCCGCCCTTTGAGTTGTGTTTCTGCAGAAGCATTAAAGCTTTTTTTCTCTCCACATTTCTTTAAAAAATTACACTTTACTATTCAAGATTTAAAATGTATGAATGCCAAAATAGCTTGTAGGAACAGCCATTACAAATAATTTTAATAATTTGAGTCCCCAACCTGCAATTAATGAGCCTGAGCTGCACATACTTTAAAAATTGAGCACCAAAGCTAGAAAACCACAACCACTAATGCTGTAAAAATTTACACATACTTGTTCGGCTCGCTGGGCTGAGAACAGTAAAGTTCCTCCATCTTTTTACAACAAAGTTTGAGATCTTATCCATGGATAATACATTATTAAACCACATGTTGAAGGTGTCTGTGTTCCTGTTGTCCTTCACATGAAAAAGAGTCACGGCGGCACTTTTCCAGGAGGAACATTTCATCCTCTCTCTTTCTATGAGTAGTCTGTTCTTTCTTTGGAGTTGGAGGTGAGTGTAACACCCTCTAATGTGTCAGCATGACTTGTGTCACATTATGTACCAAATTATATACACAACTCTTATAATAAAAACAGCCCCCGCCATGACTAAGTGAGTCATGTTTTTCTTTACTGTGTGTGCAGAAAGGACACATTTACTAAACAGTGTTAAAAGTTCTCTATGGTAACCGGAGGTATAAATATCAAAGTCTGCTTTCTCACACGCTTCTGTTGCCTAGTTGCTGGCTTTAATGCTTCCATAGTATCCAACAAGCTGTTCCTTATACCTTCTCTGTGGTGTGCTTTGGTGCTCTCCTCGCAGGATCTAAAGACATCAGATGGGCTTAAGTTACAAGCTGCAAACTGCCTCAGGCCAAGCTTTTAATATCCACCAGGAAACATCAACAAAGAGAAAAAGAAAGGAAGATATCCCCAGGCTTTCCCATCCCTGCCTCACTCATTATTTCCTCTCTTTCTCCTCTGTCACCCTCTCCTCTGATGAAACCATACATCTTTTTCTCTCTTAATCCACTCTCTCTCTCAGTTTATTTGCCTATGTAATCTATTTTGCAGTCAGGTATACAAAGCACCTCATTGCCTCCCCTGTGAGGTGGCTCAGCTAATGGGATTCTGCTTGGTGCCTGCAAATACACCCCAGGGGGTCCTTTACCCATTTGCATGGCATATCTCTATCTGTGAATGCTCTTCATGGATGGATTCATGCTTGTTAAGAAGTCAGCTTATGAAAGTTTTCCCTTAACTGTATAACAGAGAGAGTACCCTAGATTTGAGGGTACAGAGTTTTTGCGGTGAATACTTGAATCCTGTCAAAGTCTGTCTAACGCCATTTCTGGTTTGATTAAATGTTCGCAGCTTCCTGCGATGTGCCTGTTAAGTTTCGAAACTTTTACGCCTCAACATTCAAAGCCTTTTTGCAGCATTTTGGAAATGCAAAATAAAAAGTCTGCTTCAGTATAACATAAATATCCGAGGCTGTTTTACAGCTTGTTGGCAGTGCAGCTTGTCTTCGCAGATGATCCAGCATTCATTATTTTGCAACCTCACTAGCTGTGGTTTGACATCATCATAATTAAAACATCCTCTTGCTCTAATAAATGTCAGTAGATGCTGATTGCATGAGAAGAGAGTGAAGCAATAGGAGGGGGAAAGCCGGCAATGCAAGTCTGAGGGAGATATTTTCATTTGGTTTTAAAACTGGCAAAGTTTCGTTCGAAGATGCCAAGAATGTACGCCGTGGGATGAGTCAGATCCTGTTTATACTTCTCTCTAGCCAGGCTTGGGGAAAAAAAAGGACAGCTTGCAACCTCCTTAAATGTTATCCTTTCATCTGGATTGATCGGTTATGGCCAAACGAGCTTCTTAACCTAAACTGTGAAACCACAGGGTGTCACTCTTGATTGCAGACCTTTCCCTTTGAGGCTTTGTTTCATTGGCACAATCCCCAAGACTTTAAGGGGATATTTCTAGCACATTCTAACATTTGACCTTCTTGAGCTTCTCTCCCAGGTTCTGGTCCCCTACTTCAGTATCATACCTTCAACAGTGGGAAGGACTACCTCCCGGTGTCTTTATCTACTGTTTGGAGAAGCGGGCTGTTGTAATCTCAGCGCTGAAAGATACAGCGTACCAATTTATCAAACCAGAACGTGCTTCCACGAGCATCTGTTCTTAGCCTTGCACTTGGCTTTATACATTTTAAACAAATCTGACACAGAGCCCCCTGGAGCTTCCAAGCTGCCTAATATATTCTGTTGCCATTTCCAAGAGCTACTACCAAGCAGACTGAACACTGAAGTCAGTATGTCCTTTTGGTGGTCCATCTCCTTTGGATCTTGTCATATTACGTTGATGAAGCTCATCTTAACTCAGTGAAATTGAGCAGGTGATTATGTGAAATAGAATCTTGATATGGTGGGCTGGACCCCCTCAAATAGTCCCTCCCTATCTCTCTGTATTTCTCCCCAACCCAGCAGCAGTTTGGTCACTGTCTAGCATTAATCTGGTCCTTTCCTGTTAATAGGAAGTTTTTCCTTGCTACTGTCACTCATGGGTTGAATCTGTCCCATCTTAAGGTTGGGTCTTGATAATTCATCAAACAATGAGCATGGTCTAGACATGCTCTTTTTCTTTGGAAAGTGTCTTGGGACGACGACTGTTGTGAATTGGTCCTATATAAATAAAATTTGAATAAAATTGATTGAAATAGTCACCTGCTCACAGTACACTATGTCGTTTATTACATATCCGCCAACTAAAGCTAAAAACGACTTGACACAAAATGTAGATTTGAGGATGCTCTGCAACTTACCTTCACCAAAGCACCTCCTTCTCATGCTGTGTCTGATTCAACCACTGTCTAATACCTTCTCTCTGTTGTACCCTGGGGGTCTTTGTTGATGCTATCCCTGCCTTAGTTTTTTATTTATACATTGCTGGCGTTTCTTTTGACAATCAGGATCAATGCCATTGCTGAGATTATGAGACAGTGATAAGTATAAAAGCCAGGTAATAAGGTAAAGATAGAGAAACGTTTCCCACCTTTTTTGCCTGACTCTTTAGGGGGAATGCTTCATCAAAATGACAAGTATGACGGCGTTTCCCCAGTGCACACATTCCTATTTCTATGAAATCAAGTCCTTTTCAAGTTCATGCATTTTAATACATGTTTCTATTGTGCTTAGATTGCGGGGTTGGGATGAGGGGTTGGGTTGGGGTAAATTACAGTATTCTTTGTTCCTTTTATTCCTCTGCATTGTAAAGCACTTTGTGCTACATCGTTTTTGTATGAATGGTGCTAATAAAGGCTGATTGGTTGATTGATTGAAGTATCTGTAAAATCTGACCTCCAGAACATTACACCTGGTTTAAAAGGTAAAAGCAACAATCTCAGATGCTGTTGTTGTTATTTAATGTGATTTAATGTGAATGTTTATTATGTGACACAGGTGGGAAACCTCGGTCTGCTTTTCATGTTGCTGTTTTTCATCTATGCTGCTCTTGGAGTGGAGCTATTTGGAGAGCTGGGTGAGTCAACTTACAATGACAATATCTTCGATCAGGTTTGATCAGTGATTTCTCACTTTTCGATATTGTTTATCTTCTCTTCTCTCAGTCTGTAACGCCGACTACCCCTGTGAAGGAATGAGCCGACACGCCACCTTTGAAAACTTCGGGATGGCTTTCCTCACCCTCTTCCAGGTTTCCACCGGTGACAACTGGAACGGCATCATGAAGGTGCTCCAGTTCACTGCTGAGTCCTTATCTCACTTAACTCCTGACATTTGTCATTTTGGGCGGGCACTGTAAGCTGATCATTTTCACTCTTCAGAGTGCCGCCTCATCTCCGACAACAGAGGCGGCACATATTTGCTGAGACGAGGGTCAATAATAAGAAAGAGCGCAGGAAAGTCTAGAGATATGTACAAGCATGTAATTTTCTATTTCAGAGTCTGACAAACCTATTTGAGGCTAATCTCAGTGCAGACAGACACCGAGATGCAGACTTGTAATTGAAGGTCCTTAGTTCAGATCAAAAGAGCAGACAATATACACGCTGGGGAACCAGAGTGTGGAATCATGTCTGTTTTATAAAGACAGTGATGAAAAAGTAAAATTACACTCCATCAGAGTTTTCAAATGACTCTCATAAAATCTAAATAGTTCATTCAACTCTTCAATCACTCATCTATCGCTTTAATCAAGTCTCATCCTCTAATCACAACCAAGTACCTGAAGCTCTTCAAATGTATTACCGTCAAGATCCTAGAGAAAGTTAATCATAGCTGATTATGTTCTCCAAAAGAGCAAGAGAAGGTAGATAGACAGGAAATGAGTCTGACCCAAAGCTTTCAGCAAGCAGGAATGTGGAAGTTTCACTGTCTGGCATTTAAAGAGATAATGCATTTCTCCACTATCAGTATAGATAGATAAAGGCATTACCGGTGATGTATGAAGTACCCAGAAGAGATAATGCTCCACAAAATGACTTTGATAAAAGTGAAAGATGTCTGTTTCAAAATCACTTGAGTAAAAGTTTTAGAGTATCTGATAACTTTTTGTACTCAAGTAACACAAGTTATCTGGTTTTAATTTCACCGAAAATCAAAAGAGAGAGGTAGAGTGACGAAAAATGAGGCGAAGCAGAGAAAGAGGAGCAGAACGTCTCCTTCTTCCTCTTCTTCTTTACTCTTCTTCTCCTCATCTGTCAGGGATTTTAAGCTAACATCTGGGATGTTGTATTTCTGCCATTTTCAGCCTCTTAGTTTCAGTTCATCAATCCATATTTCAGTCACAAATAACCAAAGGATGGTAAACCAGATAGTCAAGTAACAAAGATTTATGGAACACGCACACTTAGGTATTACCTTTGAGCCACTGTGAGGAACTTTTTGAACTTTTTTGTGCACAAACTAAAAGTTGCTTACAGAAGCTTTAATAATGACATATGATTTATAACTAACATAGCGTATTTCCATCTTTATTAAACGGAGAGCAGCTGGACAGATAATGATAAATCTGCAGCCTCATACTTGAGAGATACCACATTGCTGTTCATTTTCATTATGGATGGCCACGTTCTTTGTTTACCCTAATTTAATTGTATGCAAATCGGTTTGCATAGCTGCAGATTGTTCCACACACATTCCTCCACACTTATCAGACCGGTAGGCTTTTACTCACGTACACACAAGACCTACCACTCTGCTCTTTAATTGCTTGCTGATTGAAATAAGGCCCCAAGTGATTTCTGAAGCTATAACTTTGTTTGTTTAAGACAGCTCCACAGGGATACTTTAATCTGTGATTAAAATGCTGCTGTTTACTTATTAAAAACACTAACAGCTGTATGGTCTTTTCCTTCTTATAATGATTGCATTTCATCCACCCACTCATTGTCTCCTCTGTCCTCACCTCTCCTCTAGGACACACTGAGGGAGTGCCCACCAGACGGCCCGGGTAGTGACTACGGCTGCCACGCTGGCCTGCAGTTTATCTCCCCGATGTACTTTGTGTCCTTTGTGCTCACGGCTCAGTTTGTCCTGATAAACGTGGTGGTGGCCGTGCTCATGAAGCACCTGGACGACTCCAACAAAGAGGCGCAGGAGGACGCCGAGATGGACGCTGAGATCAATATGGAGCTGGCTCAGGGAGGGCTGTGCTGCATGATGGGAGGCATCGGAGCTATTGCCGGAGCAACAGGGGGCGCTGTAAGTGGTGCCAGCGTGAGCGGAGGAGCGACCAGTGCCATGTCAGTGGGGACGGTTGATGGAGGAGCAGGTGGAGGGGTGATGGCTCCCTTACGAGACGCCGGAGGTGGAGGAGGAGGGGGAGCAGCTCATGAGGGACACACACACAGGAGGTGTCGGCTCTTCTCTCCTGCTGAGGTAAGATCACTTCATATGTGGGTGGAGCTTCACTCATACTGATGCAAGAGTTGGAAACTTTAAATTTTCATAGTTTTACAGAAATAAAACAATTTATCCAAGGCTCATGCTGATCCCAGAGAAATATCATGGCGAGCTTTTTAGGGCCTGGCTCGAGTGATGCTACATAAACCAGCTTGTAATCAGAAGTAAAATAGTTGTTTCACACAAATGAAAAAGAATAAGAGAAACAACGCTTTAATTAAAAAAGGGCCTGTGGGTGCCGTTCCCAAAACAAATCAATAGAACAAAAGTAGCTAAAAGTCTGGCTTTTTGAAAGGAAATCAAAACTTGACTACGATCATCTATAAAGGAAAAACAGCGTAGAAACCCGACAGAGTGACTTTGCTGATAAGAGTATCAATAAAAATATTACGGTGTAACGTGTCCCCAAGAGAATTAGTGAGACTCTTATCGGTTGATTGTTCAATCTGTGACAACAATGGATCCTGTTAAGGCTGCAAGATACATCTTCGCAGCGAATGTGTGCAAAGCCTGGTTTTCAGGCCATCATGTATCATGTCAGTCATACAACCTATTTGTATCAAACTACATAAACATCCACCTTAAATCTCATTCATTTAGCCCCTCATTTAGACTCATGGAGAGAACGGCACCAATACCATTAAAGGTACCTGGAAAATACTTGTATAAACCAGACGGGTTAGAGGGGAACTTTTTAACCTAGGCCCTACTTTCTCATGTGTTTGTGTGTGTTTAATCCAATCCAAGTTTATTTGTAAAGCACATTTAAAAACAACAAAACGCTGACCTTAGTGCTGTACAGTAAAAATTAAAAGACTATAAAAACAGACAATTAACACGAACAATAAAACAAAGACATAAGACCACATTAAAAAACAGGAGGACATAGATGGTTCAGTAAAAACACGATTAAAAGGCCAAGTTCTCAGGAGTTGAAAGCCAAGGAGTAAAAGTGCGTTTAACTGATAGGGGGGGAATAATTTCTGAAATTCTTCCAGTATTGAGGGTACGCAGGCGACAGCTGTGCAAGGAGCAAAAAACAATAGTTTTACAAAGAAGAGTGAACATTGTTTAAGAGCTTTATTTTACCACCGACAGGCTGTGATTGTTATTAACATCAAGGGTTTCAGTTGCTGGACCCGCTGCAACTGTCCTAAGACAAGCTGACTTTCCTGGTGTCCCTGACTTGTTTCCTAGGTGACGTCAGAACAACAAGATTTGGTTGTACACAGACTGGCTCATGCGGAAAAATACTGGTTACCCTGTTTAAAAGTCAAGAAAAAAGTTGTAAACTGACGTAACATAGAACATCTGAATGAAACAGTCAGGTCATGACGCAAACGTCTCTTTTGTGCTGAAGTGGAACGTGATCACATTCCTCGCCACGGCCACTTCTGGGAAGAAGGTAATCATGTGGGATCATGACTGATAAGCTGATACAACTAACGTCCTGACCACCAAGTCCCCACCGTCCTCTCGCGTCCTCTCTGAATTCAGAGCGGGGTGGCAGGAAGATGAGTCATCAGTCATATAACAATATAATCACAAGATCTCTAATCAGCGCCGCGGTGATGCATGTCAGGAGTAACAGTGTATGCCACTTCAGCGGTAGTCACAGCCGGAGAGGTGTTATTTAGTCTCTCACGGTAACGACAGACGCTGCTGTCTCACTGAGCATGTGGAGGGCTGATTAACCATCAACAGAATATTAATCATCATTTTTTTGTTCCCACAATGCCAAATGCCAAATATTCAGTGTTATTCAAAGAGAGGATTTGTTGTTTTGAGCCTTATTTTTCACCAGCTGGTCGGACAAAACAAGCAATTTGCAGATGTGACCGGGACCTGTGGGATGAGTCACAAACAGACCGTCTGTCTCTGATTGTGTGAGTCATGAATGATAAGTCCTCAATCAGAAAGACTGCAGTTTGAAAGGCCTGAGTAAGGAAATCAGCTCGAACAACAGCACATATGATAAACTTATTGAAAATGAATATTCTGGTATCAATCATTATTCTTACAATACTAAATTATTAGGAAGTTTTAGAGCTTTAAGTGAAGGTTAAATTTGGACCATTATCGTGTGGTTCACGATAAGTATGATCTGCCAGTCCTTTCTTCTTCTACTTCTTCTTCATCTTCTTCTTTTCCCACAGTTTTTTTCGCTGTGGGATCATAGTGATAGGTAGATGTAAAAAGCCATAGAGCGAGTCCTCTCTCATCTAGAAGTTTCGATTTTCCTTTTGCCAAATGCTGACCTGTCCTTGAGCAAAACACTGAACCCTAAAGTTGCTCCAGGTGACATTATCAGTAGTGTGTAAATGCATATCACATCTATACATTGATAAGTGTAAAAGTGCTAGGACACCCTCCACCGTTTGCAAATATTTATAAATTGTCATTTTTGTCTTGGATGATAACAGAGGATTAGAAAATATTCCAGCTGATAACTGAAAGAAAACTTCGGTTACTTTAAGACCTCATTAACTTTGTGTGCAGGAAAAGCTGGCTCTGTGCAAGGTGCCGGGCTCTGTGGGTCTGCACAGTACCTGAAGCTGTTTTTATTTTTGAAATACTGCTGCCCTATTTGTGCAAAAACACAAGCTGATGATGACTTTTACTCAGGTCCATAAAAAAAAAAACCTGCTAAAACACACTCACACTCCACACAAACACTTCCGCTCAGGGTCCACGTGCTAACATGAGTAGAAAATGAAATAGATAGTGTCTCAAGCTTTCTAAAAATATCATGAGTGGGGGCTGAGGCGACGGTGGCGCTCATTCTTCAGCTCCCTGATTGCTGCATCTTAAACAGCATGTCAGTGCAAGCAAGCTGCATTTATAATTGCGCTCAAATTATAGCGCCTGCACATGAAAACAGGTATTTTTAGAGGTAGCCATGCTGAGGCAGAATGTAGCGAAACATGTAGATAAACAAACAAGAGGTAGAAACAAAGGAGAGGAGGGGAAATGGCAGCAACCAGGGTGCAACCAAGGAGTCAAGGGAAGCAAAAGTGACACAAATACAAACAAAGATGGAGTAACAGAAGAAGAGTTTGTCAGTGAATGAGATCCTCAATCTATTTGAGTTAAATGGCTAATTGTGAGAAGTGACTAAAGGTGTGTTTGCATGAAGTCCAGGCAGTGTTGAGTGTTTACCTCTTCATTTGGACGTGTTTGGGCAGGTGACAGCAGCTCAAAACAAACCACAAGGTGGCTTGTTAGAACTGACCCCGTAAACACAAAAACTGATTAGTAGAAGGAGAAAGGGGCTAAGTGCTCTCCTCTGATTGGCTGCTGTGCTCTACATCTACAAAGACTGGTGTTATGTGATGTTGAATGCAAGTGTTTTTTGAGTGACCGGACACCTACCAAGATCTCATCTTGTTATAAGTCCAAGAGACACGATGTGTATTTGTGCACAGCAAAGGATGTCATTTAATTGGTAATAAAAATCTGGAGACAAATTTTCAGTGTCACTGCAATGCATCACTATGTTAAGGTGAGGTAGGCAGGATCTGAGGAAGTGCCAGTTTTCTGGAGAAATCTTGAATGTAAACACTACCCCTCCCAACCAGTTTTCCCCTCAGCTCCTCCTCTCCCCTCCCTCTCTGCTCCAGCAAGCCCCGCCCACAAACAGACGCTCCTGCTCGCTCATATCGTTCCAATTACAGGGTTTTTCCTGCGTTCAAAATTGCGTGGCGGCCGCCTCCACCTAATTTTGTGCCGCCCCCAGCCAGAGCGATTGATTTCGCTCAACACAGCGTAAAGCTCCAGCTGTGTTGATTGAGCGTATGATGTCCCTCTGCAGCAGCAACGTATTTTAACTGCAGTTGCAGGGTTGCGCCACTATAGAGGCGCTATATCAACAGCAGTGCACCGGAAAGACCTGAAGCATCTACCGAAGAAGAAACGGATCGAATCATGTTTTTTCAAGTTTTTTTCCCGCTAGTTGGTGCTATCGGCGACCTGATTTTCCCCGGCGGCTGGTACAAACAGGTAAATACTGCTTGTCTTTTTTTGCATCCAAGCATGACGTGTTTATTAAAAAAAAAAGTTTCCTCCGTTTTTTTAGCGTTGCAGATATGACAGGCAAAATCAGCCAGTACTTTAAAAAGCGACCTCGCGAGGAGGAAAGTCAAGAGTCCAGGTGAAACACAGCAGAGAAAAAACGTAACAGGCAGTTAAAATGCTATAACTCATGGTGGGGACAACGTGGACATTTGTGTCAGGTCTGAAAGTACTTCACAAGGGACTGGTGATCGCGAGGGTCAGAATGCAGGACAGGACGAGTCGGCGAGGTGAGGGTAATTAATTAATTAGTTTCCAATTAGGAGCATAACAACGCAAAACCAACGTGTACGTGGTTTTTATTCCTCTGTCTAGATCTTCTCAAAAACACAGAGCCAGTGGCTTTGACAAACAGTGGCTCAATCAATTTACCTGGCTCAGGCATACTGAGGAAGGCATGCGCTGCTATTTATGCCAAAAGCACTGTGCCCCAACACAGCAGGCAATTGCTGCCTCCTTAGTGAGACAGCCATCAACCAACTACAGGCTGGACACATTAAAAAGACATGAGGTGACAGCCATTCACAAAGCAGCAGAAGAGAAGGAGAAGTATATTAAAGATGGTAGTACCTAAAAAAACTCAACTAATAAAGTTACAAAAACTAAAATAACATAGTTTAGATAGTTTAAGCAATAATTGGTTGTCGTTTTTTTAGGGAGGACACTGCAACGTATACATATATATATATAATATATGATTGAAAACACTATCGCTCTTCATGTCTGTATCAGAATAAAAACAAAAATACTTAATGCATGATGAATTGTTTTGTTTAAGGTGAAGACACCTCTGCGGAACAGACTGAAGGAAAGGCACTTGGATGTCTGTTGTAAGGTGGCCGTTGATGGACCAGACCAGGAGGCCTTGGACTACAAGGGGTGCATGAGGAGGTTCTACAGAATGAAAAAGAGGAGGCTGAAATGTTCTGTCTGGTTGTGAGATGTGTGGATGAAGTGTACTTTCAATTTAAAGTTGCCAGCTGATTTGTGTATGTATATAGTTTTAATAAATGAATGCTTTAACATGATAATGGTCACACTCTTTTTTTGAACTCTTAACTTAAAGTATGTTGCCTGTAAAAGAAAGTGAGTCAGTTGAATTTACAAATACATGCACGTCATGGCGCATGGTCAGGATGGTGCCACCTCTGCCTCAATTTGAGCCAGGAAAAACCCTGAATTAAATTCAGAAATAATGCAGATAAGCACTTAAGATAATTACAAATGGGGCCCAGTCAACGTGAGAGTAAAACGCATTGGTGCGACTGTAGATGCCAACAGACTACCAGCAAACACAATGTTTGCAGGACTTCTACATCTAGGATAAAGTGACATACTCCAGGACCCGAGGTAAACAGTTTAGCGGCGCTACAACATGCAGCAGGTCCCGTTTGACAAGAAACACTTCTGTTACAGACACTTGGCTTACTTTGTTAAAGTGGTTTACCTGTCCAGCAGAAAGGTTACAGGGTCCGTAAGATCCCGAAGCATCCCCCATTGATTTTGCTTCATTGATGTTTACCCAGCTTTTTTTTTGGCTCTTGTCCGGTCTACCTCCTTTGTAAGCGGCCGTTTTGCCACCAGAGTCTCCGGTATTTATCTTGTTTTCTTGCTTGTGTTGGCAGTCGAGGCAAAAGGAGGACCTGCATTTAATGCTGTAATCTGTTTCTCATATATTCTGTTGTAATTTTGAATTGATCTGGCTCTAAAATATTTATGACTCATGCACGTCTGTAGCTTCTTATGTTAATATCACCTTCTGGTATGTCCTTAATCCCACTAAGGGTGTCCAGGCCAAATAACCAGAGTGTTATCTAGTAAAATATCTACAAAACCCAATTCCGTCCAAACTACTTTGTCACGTGTTGCACCCATGAAATTCTGAGTTATTGTTTGCAAAAAAAATAAAGTTTATGAGTTTGAACATTAAATATCTTTGTAGCGTATTCAATTGAATATAGGTTGAAAAGGGCTTGCAAATCGTTGTATTCTGTTTTTATTTACGCTTATCACAATTTCCCACATTCAATGGAATTGGAATTTGTACATTTGGGGGGGGGGGGGGGGATTTGGTTTTATGATTTTTAGCAAATGTCTAACAAACATTGTAAACCTGCAGTTTCTTGGAGTAAAATTTAAGCACTTAATGATCATTCATCACAAGTGTATTTGGTCTTAGCATCCATAACAAGCAGACACTTGTTTCAGTCATTTTAGCTGGACTTATGACCCATTTCTTTTGGATTTTCTTCTGTTCCCAATTAGCCATGGTTTATAACTGCAGATGTTTAACATATTGGCTCCAACCATCAGAAATTAAAATAGTTATTCATGTAAAAGGATGACACTAAATCCATGGGTGAGAGAGGGGGAGAGAGGCTGACTGGGCTTGAAGACACAGTGAGATTGTGAGTGGGTGGTGGGCTCTGCCACACTCTCATTGTGCTTGTAGCTCATTGTGTGTCAGCTTCCTGTTATTTTTAACCAGAAGAGTAAAAAAAGAGAGCTGGAATAAAGGAAGAACTCTTTTCAAATGTTTTACTAAGAGCTGTATTCCTTCTCTAAAGTCGGGTTTGCAAGCAAAGTTTAAGCACTTTACAGCTGTGTGAGTTTTCATGCTTTTCTGTTCTGTTCTTTTTATTTTTATTTTTATTTTTATACTAATGGATGGATAAGCCAAAAACAAAAATCTCACCTTTTGTAAATATTTATAAATATGTACACTACAGGCCAAAAGTTTGGAACCACGGCCAATACAGGCCGAACAGTTGGGAGTAACTTCAAGTTTTTGTTCACAATTCTTTTTTTTTAAATCCAGCATGAGTTTTATGTATTTTGGGATGTATTTACTCAACTATTTGATGTTGCTTTCATGGAAATGCACCATTTTACTCCATTTACCTTTAGATATACATTAATGTTAAGTTCCTTTGTGGAGGCACTTTCCCCAAAACAAAAGCAAACGTAAAGCCACAAAACACACTGATTAAAATAAAAAACTCTCAGGACTTCATTCCAGTTTACACCATAAGGAGAAATCTGAATGCATTGATAATCCAATTTGTATATAGAAGTCTTAAACTCAAACAAGACAAAATATACCCTTTGTCTTAACTTAGTCACTGTTAGAGATTAACCCAGGTGTAGAAATCCATTTCTAGTCTCTTCCCTGCAAAACATTTACCAAGGCCACACCATTGTTTTTGAATGCATTTTCATGCTCGTGAAAACTCTAGACTCACTAATCACTCCAGTTGAGAGTGATCTTGGTGATTTATGAGCAAAATATATGCAGAAAAAAAGGCACTCAACCTCCTCTAAAGAGACACTTTGGTGGCTAAATAGATTGGCAACATAGACTGAAGCCTGCAGGGTATCCAAGAATGATGTTTCAACAGACCAAGGAGGAAAACAACACTTTGTATTTATAAGAATAATATCCACCCAGTCATTTTTGAGTGTGGCAAATAAAACTGTATCAAAAAAGCAAGATTTTTTTTTTGACATGCTATATATGTTTTATAGACCCATACATAACACACAAAGAGTGGCTTTTTATGAGGTGTGCAGAGTATGAATCAAACAATAACAGAGCCACCGCAGAGCCTGATCCAGACTCTGTAGCTGTGACCTGAAATGCCCCGAAGGTCTTAAAACAACCACTTCCAGCCTCCAGCTTCATGAATGTACATTTGGCTCTGAGCAATTCAATGCATTTCCAATGCTCTGTAATTTCAATCTCTTCCCATGCTGCTGTGCCAAGATTTGTCTCTTTGTGGCGAGTGAGAAAGTCAATGTTTGTAAGCCAAATATCCACCCTACAATTTCTAACACACATAATAATCAGCTGAAGTGTGTGTTTAGTCAGCTGTGCTGCTCTGCAAAGGGCAACAACAATGATGAAAAGCTGATGTGTTCCAGGATTGCATTTTGTCCAGTGTGTTTGGCCTCTTTGTTTCCACACAGACTGTTTTTTCCTGAATGCAACAAATCCCTAAACAAACATGCCTGGTCAATATTAATAAGCTTACAGTTTTCAGTTGATAAAAAAATAAAACAATCATTTGTTAATAACAACAATTGAGAATAATTATTTTCTCAGTCCCCATAAACATACTGAGGAAAATCTTGATTAGAAATGGACTCCAACAGACCTCTAAACGTGTCATGTGGGATCTGGCATCAAGACGTTAGCAGCTACCCATGTAGATCCCTCAATTACTTGAAATCCTAGGACAGCGCCTTCATGAATAAGACAGATTCAGTTAAGATCAGAGGAATTCAGGGACCAAGCCTTGAATTTGTTGTTCCCCTCTGTCTCGTTGTGATCCAGTCCTGATGCTCACATCTTCATTGTAGGCTTTTTTGGTACAGCAGACAGGGGTCAGAGTGGACACCCAGACTGGTCTGCTACGCTTAAATACATTGTGGGTTCTGACTCTTTTCTATCAGAATCAGCATCAACCTTATATCTTTTTGAGCTCAAGTAACTTTTTCTGATGGACTGGACCACATGGGCCGGCCTTCATTCTCCACAACCATAGTGAGCTTTGATGACCCTGTCCCCGGTTCTCAGATTTTACTTCCTAGGGTTGACACCTGGAGATCAAAAACACCTGACAAGAGCTGCAGTTTTATAGATGCTCTGATCCAGATTTGGTCTAAGTCAATGTCCCTGACATCCTAAGACTCACATATCCCACCTACTGCTGAGTGACACTTCACCGATTCACTTCACCTGTCAGGGGTCATATATGGATATTGGTGCAGAACTGTAAGAATAACATATATGTTTACTTTTAGTTGCAAAATCTTGATAAAATTCCTGCAAATCAGTCTTAATAATTATTCTCTTGTCCCTGTAAAGCAGCCCAAGAAAATTTCAGTCTTGTTCTTATGCCTCTTTTTCTGTTAGATTTTAAAGTGTGCAGGAAAATTTGTGGTTCATGGTTTTGATGCAGATTTCTGATTGCAGTTGACATTTTTACAAACATTTTCCTTTTTTTTTAAGTGACACACAAAAAGGTCATCCTTGCTCTTGCTACAATTTCACATTTTAGTTGCATTTATTAAAAAGTTAGGCAGCTTCATCGGAGTAAAATTTATTTTTGAGGCTAACAAACAGAAAATGCAGAACCACTCAAAAAGATTTGTCGTTATAATGCATGATGTTAAAAGAAAAATGATATTAACTTGGTGTGACTTTGGAGAAAAAGGAGGACCCACAGTAGAAGTTTCATAGTGGATAAAAGAGTGGGAAAAATCAGATAGCACTGCAGTGAATCAAACAGGGTCATGGGCACCATTTACCGCAACTGTGGCCCCCAGCTAAGCCAATCAATCAGGCTGCCTCACCCCCGGCTGTGTGTCTCTCCACACTTGAAACAATGTGTGTGTGTGTGTATCTGTGTCTGTGTGTGTGTGTAATGCATCAGTAGGGGCTGCCAAGGTCTGGCCATGGACTGAACCTGCCCTCTTCACCTCACAACCGTCAGCATTAACTCTCACACAGAGGGAAAGAGTGGGAAAGATCTACTAGAGGAAACGGCACTTTGAACTTTAGACTGAGCAGCAGGACAATCTGAGCAAATGAGAACAAATGCCAATAGATGCTAATAGAACATACAACATAGATTGCCTTGCATAACATGAAAGCAGTGTGTGCATGTTGGAAAAAATAATGTCAGTAGAGATCATCCTTAAAAATGATCCTTAAAAATCCAATGACACGATACAAGCAATTAAGTCTTAAAATGGTATAAGGGCAATGAACGGCGGACAGAACATGCAGCCAAAATGCAGCAAAACTTAACACAATTCAGCCTAATGCATTGCAATCCAAAGTCAATAATGTAACATCTCATGTAGTGAAGTGATCTCATGACCTGTCAAATATGGTGGACTTGGAGCCAAAAAGACCTTGCACTGAGACATTTGTATGCATGGATTTCCAATGAGGGGGCTGCGCAGTGATCAGTGGTTAGTGTTGTTGCTGCACAGCTTGGTTCAAACCCCAGCTGTAAAGATGCCTCTCTGTGTGTTTGCATGTTTACCCCCGTGCATGCTCGGGTTCTACCCAGTGGCTCTGGCTTCATCGTCAGGTTCATCGGTCATTCTAAAGTGCCTGTAGTTGTGAGTGTGGGCATGAGTGGTTGTTGACTCTGCATGCCAAGTCTGGCCTGTGTCAGACTAGCAGCTTGTCCAGGGTCCACCCTGCCTCTCTCCAATGATAGCTTGCTCAGCTCAGATCCCTGCAACCCCAAGTGGGATGAGTACTAATGCTGCATTCCAGTTTTACTCTGAAATTCATCTGGAACACCCCCCTGAAGTCAGATTTCCAACTCGGAAAGTCAGACAACCCTCATCAACCCCAATTTGACGACAGCGTCATAATCCAAGATGGCAGCGCAGTGCATCAACAGTTAAGAGTAACAGTGAAATATCTTGTAATGTTTTATTTATTAGCACTTCTGTTTTGTTTTTGTGAAATTAAAGTGGTAAATGTTGTACTGCCCAATGGCTAACTGTGACAGCTAACAACAGCAAACAGTAGCCGATCATCTTGGTTTTCTGACTTGTTTACTGGAACGCTGTCAACTTGGGTGTAATGTCATTCCCAGCTCTGACAGAAGCACCGACTTCTGAGGTAACTGGAATGCAGCATAAGATAATGGATAGATAGATATCAGGCTTTTCCCTTTATTTTGTAAGGGCAGCTTGAGAGGAAATGTGGGGAAAAGAGAAAATGACATGCACCAAATCATGTCAGGACTGGGTATTGATCTTACAATCACGGTGAGGAGGGCTTTAGCTTCTTTGCATGGGGTACCTGCTCTCCCATGGATGTGCCACAACTGACTGATATGGAGTCTTGGAATAAAGGTAGACCAGGCGTATATTCATATGGCACTAGAGAGAGTGTGGGTGCCGATGGTCCAACAAACCAAGAGGAAGAGAGATGGACACAGCCAGTCGTCATTGGGTTCCTATTTCTCTTGTCTGGTTTCCTTGAGAAATACTATAAAGACTGACTGTAAAGACTTTACACAAGAGTCTACGAATGACTTCAGGCTGTGCAGTCACTCAGAGGGGGACTTCAGCTCACCGAGTGAACCAGTCGTGTTTTTAAAGGGCTCATTAATCTCACATGCTTGACATTCATTTGCCAATCTGGCTCGGCTTTAAGCAGGCGAAAGTCATCATCCTTCACTGTGCACCTGCCAGCAGCAGCTCCACCAGACTGTGGATGATTACAACATAAGATGCTGACATAAGAAGTGCCATACCTACCTTTAAGGAAAGAGGAGTTAAACTGCAAAACATCATTATTCCATTTTGTTTAGGTCTGAGGAGTTGAACATTACTCATTATAGGCAGAGCGTATTCCCCAAGATCTTAAAGGAGGCCAAATGTTAGCCTAGTGTAGTAGAAAGACTAAAAATGAACACTTACAAGCAGCTGTTATGGACCCTCAGGTATTACAATCATATTGATTTTCTCATTATGCCGCGTGTTTTTGGAACAGTTTCTATAATGAATGTGTTCAAAGTATTCCTTTATGACATCCTCCAGTACTTACAATAGAGGGGAGAAATAATTGAGTTTGTTTCAGAGGCAGCTGTACAGCATGTGACTCTACTGCTTTGATTGGATTATGGCACATTAAAGCTCTCCACCATCGCTGTACATCCTCTTCTCTTTGTTCTAATAAAAGATACTGTTCTTTGCGAAAATTACAAAAGGTCAACGCAAAGTTTATATCTGTCTCTTTCTTGCAGGAGAGCCAGTGGCTTGACAGTGTGTCTCTGCTCATCAAGGACTCAATGGAAGGGGACATGATTGACAACCTCTCCGGTTCGGTTTTCCATCATTACTGCTCTCCTCCAGTTTGCAAGGACTGCAAGAGCCACCCACAAGAGGTGAGGAGGGTACATACATTCATGCGGTGCATCCTTCCTCTCTGTTAAGCTCTCAGTATAATTATGTCGTGTACAAGCCTCTCTTCTTTTTTCTGCTAACCCATCCACATTTTACACGATCTAAATAAAACTGTTCTCCAGTAAACTGTCACTGCTTTCATCCACGTGTACATAATTTGTTCCTGTACTTTTTACTCACATGTAACAACAGGTGGAATTAATCTGCGGCAGCTCGCTGTTGTCAATCTTTTGTTTTTTTTCTGCACCAGCCACCTTTAGAGGATGCCAGTGCACACATACCAAAGTACACTATGTTTAAAGACTAAATTAGCAACGTGTTTCCCATTTTTTTAATCTGTTGCTCCGTCTTAATGGAAGCATGAAAACAAAATATGTTCAAAAGAAAGCAAGTGGCATATCAAACATGTCCAGAGATTGCTAAACATGTCCCAAGGAGGACAACTTTTCCACGTCTGGTACAACTGAAACAGAAGAGACTGAAATTATGACCCTAATATAAAGTCTGTTTGACTGCTGCAGGTACTGTGGTGCTCTTACTAGCCGCCACGTGGCCAAAAGTGAATAAATGTTTAAAAAACTAAATAATAATAAAAGTCTCACTTTCACAGTTATCTGGTTTTACTGGCAGATTTCCATGTTTTTGCTCCAACAAACTTGCATTTTTTTGTGCAAAGTTGTTATTTTCTTTCTTTCTTTCTTTCTTTCTTTCTGTCTTTTTCATTTTTATTTCTTACCTGCTGTGTTGACAGTAAAGGGAGGAAAATGTGCTGTATTGATTTTTCTTGTATTGCCAGACTTTTCAAAAATCTGATTTAGTTTGGGTATTTTTTTGGATACATGACTTAGCCCTGTTTTGCAGAAGAATCGCACCTCGTGAACAGTGAAGAGACGGGCAGTAATAATTAAGTTTACAAAACTCCTGCAAAAGGTTAAATGCGCCACAAATTACAGAATCAGCCTGGGTCATCTTGCACCTTGCAGAACAAACTGTATCTCTGGGTTGCCACAATACATGTGTATTTAACCCTCCTCATGTGATAGGTTCTGCACCGAACCATTTTTTATTTTAAATGCTTAAAAGAACCACTTAAATTAGCGCACTCTGCAGCACTCTGCAGCACTCTGCAGCAGAAAAGGGAGATTTTGGTAGCTTTAGGTGGTCTTTACACGAGTACGAATTTGTAAGACACCGGTAAAATAAACGATCGATCTGGTGATATTGATACACGGAGACGCATATTTGTCCATGACTCCGCATCTTTCTTGAAAATGGGTCTGCAGGTGGATATCTGGGTATTCGTCTTCATGCTGTAGTTGGTATAAATAGATGAGTCCGGAAAAGACGGTGACCTCATAGCACCCCTCCTTCTCCCCGCCTTCCTACCCACGTTGTCACACACACACACCGCAACAACAATAATGGCGGTAGCTGGGGTGATTTTGTTCTTTTTCCAGCAACTGCAAATATGGATGGACAGGGAGGAAGTCGACCTTGTATGCGCATGCACATTATCTGTTTTTGGTGCTTTGTGTATGTACTACAGGATTTTGCGTGAATTTTGGGGTGTCATGTAAATGCAATAAGCCTATGTACAATACGATGTGTAAACAGCGATACATGTTTTGGTGTCGACGCCAAGACAATACGGAGCGATATGTTTTATGCACTGACCTTGAGTTGGAGAAGACAGTAGGGGGGGATGCCATGCAATTCCAGGAGCTATTAGCAGCCCCAATCCATTCTTAGTAAATTTCCCTGTCGCTTGAAAGATAACAGGTACTCTAGTGATGTGCTGCACTGTGCCCCAGTTATAAGCTTTTGTACTCCAAAAGCAGCTAGTTTCAAACTCGGAAATAAACAGCAGAGCTCTGCTGCTCAGCTTCAAAGCAACCCGAGTCTTCACAGGAACCCCGTCTGAATAACAAACAAATCCTGTATGTGAAGAAAGGACTCAGAAACTGTGTCTATCCTATAATGTATATGGCTATACCATATCACATTAGTCACGCTTAGTGTCTTTATGTGTGTGCAGTCAAAGTAGATAGAAGGTATAGACTCACATGACCGCTGTAAATCTCCTGAATGTGTGGCTGTCAGCCAAACCACACATCCAACATATTTCAGGAGGAAGAGGCTGCAAGTGTCAATCCCACATCCATACACATCTGTGTTCTGTGGTCAATAAAAGATCAAACAGCTCAGCGAGTCCACATCATCCTCTCCAGATTGTTTGTTTATGATCCAGTGATTTTTCGTTTGATATTCTTCTGTAGATTTTCAGACAGAGAGCTTGCTGCGCAAAGCCAGTGCTCAAAAGATTCCCAAAACTGATATGAGGGTTAAATTCCTGATTCCCTGTATTTGTGAAAGCTGTTGTACACCAACTCTTTCATAGATTCATGCACATAAAAAACAGTTTTCCTCTGATTATATGTCAATTTGAGGTTGATTGAAAAAAATAAAAAAATAAATAAAATATAAGGCCTTGTACACATTTAGCCAGGTGTTTTTATAAATGAATATCCAACACCCTCAGTTTAAAAAAAGTCATGTACACACATCATCATTTTCAAATAAAATCCCATCCACACAAAACTGCATGAGCACAGTTATAATGACGCAGTTATAAGTATGCCAAACCTGGAGTTGGTAGTATTTGCCTAAAAGTTAGACCCATTCTATCCAATCAGAGCAAGCTTCCCTTTCTCATTGTCACTTCTCCAAACATGTGACATAGCGCAGAGTAGTTTGTATGTGTGGACCGACAAAGAGGTGGAATTGCTTTTAATCATCATTATGAAGTATAAAGTTAACAAGACACAAGAAAGGTGGAGGAAGGGTTATTTGGTGTAGAATAACTGACTGCAAAGCACTCCTTCTCCTTTGCTCCTCACAAAAATATATATTCTGCATCTGTGCCGTCCACTGCCTGACATCAACATGGGCGCATAGTATGTGATATTTATCTATTAGTTGTCACGGACACTGACATTTGGGAATTTAAAACTGTGGTTATCTATGTCCACACGCAAATGCAAAATCTGAGTTTTCCAAATTCTTCGCTTTGGCCCGAGTTTTCCAAAAGCACAGTTTTCAATGATTTAATCCTGCAGTTTAATGGGCCAAAACATATCAAAATATATTTGTTTTAGCATTACCCGGCAACGTGTGAACATGGCCTAAGACAAAGATAAAATCCTGCTCTCTCATGTTTAAAAAAAAAACAATAGCACCAGTTTCTCCAATGAAATCCCAGTAATGAAGGAAGGTCACTTTGCTTTGGGTACAATGGATACACAGAGAGCTGCATGGCAGTTAAGCCGCTGTACAGTATAATAACACTTATATCAAATCTGAGTCATTCTTAAGTCTTTTTCAAGTCTTTTTTAATGACATTGTTCAGTTTCAGACTGCATGTTATTATTTTTTTTTTCTCACAGGTGACTGATAATAGACATTTGCAAAAAACAAAACTTACACCGACTGTACAGAGAGCAAAGTGTTGATTACTGGTGAAATGTCTCTTACTGTAAAGCAAGTTTAGAAGTATTTAGTAAATGTACAGGTCAAAAGACTCACCTCTCCCATTTCTGCATCCACAGGAGGGATGAGCAAGGGAGCAAGAGAAACGAGGTCAAGGATACTAGCGGCCAAATAATTGAGTTTCCTCCAAAGGGTGTTCGGGCTCAGCTTTGGAGATGGGGTCAGAGGTTCTAGCATCTGGAGAGAGCTCAGAGTAGAGCTGTTGCTTCCTCACATTAAAAGGAGTTGAGGTGGTCTGGATGCTTGACAAGAATGCTTGGTGACCTCCCTTTTGATGGGTCCAACTGGGAGGAGACCCCAGGGTCTGGCCAGTTTAAGTGGAAGCAAATGGATGGATGAATGAACAGATGGGCGTTTCCTCTATTTATTAGATACTTTAGATGGTAAAGATTGTATTTTTTGATAAATTAACATTTCTTTTACATATTGTGCTACAAAATATAGTTTTGCTTTTTTTGGAAAACTTGAGGAAACCTGTTGCTACCTCCTGCAGAATGACTTACCAGCTGTAAAACCTGTATAGATGAGACTCAGTGAAAAACACTCATTAAAAAAAGTTTGAGTTAGGAACATAAGTAAACCTGTGGGCTCTGTTATCAATTTAACGATACTTGAACATTTGTGCTGCACATGTGTAAGGCAGACATCAGAGAGATAGATCTCTGTGACACTGTGTAGTGGGATCTTATTGATATCCACCAGTGTTTTCATCATGAGTGTAATGACAGGGAGAAGCTCAAGACTGGCTGATGAAATACAGAAAATAAAATGACTGCACATCAGCAGTAGTTTTATAATCCTGTTATCTAATTTTGTACACTTTAAGTCAAAATCAGTTTAATGCCTGATATCTCACAAAGATAGAAGTAGGTGCCTGTAATACTGCAGGGCTCAGCTGTTATTTTCTTCAGCTGCTGACAATGTCCAGAAGTTTCTCTCCCTCCAAGATCCAGCCCTTCACTTCGCTGCTGAATGATTAACTCTCTGAACCCGGCAGCTCATCACGTGCATCCACTGATGACGCCCGCAGACATGTGAAAACATCCGTCACACACCAGAACTCGAAGCAATTACATCTCAGAGCTAAAGTGATGCCATGAATTCAATCTAATGTACCGGCAGGTTGTGTTCACAGCACATTACTGCCCGTGTGTTTACAGAGGAGCTTCTGGCATAGGAATATGATCTCTGCTCATAAAACCACTGAGAACCCTATAGTAGGAGATATACTGCTCTCTGTCTCTGCAAATAAAAGGTACTGACATATAAGGAGGTTGGTTTGAATTTGAATGTACTGCAATGAAGCAATGTCTGCTCATAACAATTACCTTACCTTGCTGTCATTGGTTGCCCTCTTCTCAACACTATAATATTAATATTTCAGTGCACCTGATTGCATGTTGCTGATTTTTGCCTTTATTTTCAAGAGGACTGAACAGTGAACAAAGCAGGATATGAGGATAGAGAGCGAGTACTGACATGTATTAAAGAAGCCACAAGGCGGAGGCTGACCCAGGTTAATCACTTGGGGTGTAACCTCTGTGTATGGGGGCTCTGAAGGGGTTAGATGTGGGCATAAACAATCCTTTAAGCACCAAAAAAGAAAAGGATCGAAAGAAATAGCATCCTCGACACATTTCTTAAACTGGTACTGGTCTGCAGAGGTGTGTCGACCTCCCCTCTTGTTTTATCTGGCAGATGAAACTTGACAGTTTGTGTTTGTTGCTCAGATCCAGTTGGCGGAGGTGGAGCAGGCGTCTCTGATGTCGGAGCAGCTGTCAGACAAGTCCTCATCTCTGGCCCTGCCTGATGACCTCAGCCTGGATGAACACAGCAGCTACCAGCTGCTGGTTCGAGACAGCCAGGTATCCAACTCTACACTTCTGGATCCTACTGTCACTTGAATGAAGTAATTATCCAATAACTGTATTACATTAGGACAGCTGAGACTCAGTGGTAGCTAGCTGCCCCTCGATTGGAAGTTTGATCCCTACTGTTAAAGTCCCATGCTGCCTCCTTAAGACACTGGACCCCTCAGAACTCCCAAACGCACAGCCAGGGGTGGGATGAATGCAATTAAATGGAATAAGTTTACAATGATGGACTTCTAGTGTTGTGCCATTACACAGAAGCAGACTTTTATAGCCTTAACTCAAAGAGGTAGATACTTAACAGTCATGGTTGAGGGTTCAAGAGTCCATAAACTTTTGAGAATATCATATAAAGCACCAATAGAATGTGTATCATCATTTTCAGCAATAATGACCCCCACTTTCAACCTTACAAACAGAGGAGTAAAATGAGCATGAAAATTAAATACCCCTGAGAACACCCTGAGAATATTATTTCACTATCTTTTCACACTTTTAATTAAACCAGCTGTACATCACAGACTCTCTCTCTTATTAAACTTTGGCGTGCGTGCAAAAACTCCACATTAGCTTTAATATTCGCACACACAGGTACATGTCTTTTGGGCTTTGAGGAGTCAGAGCTCATGTCTTCAAACCCTTTCCATCCCGTTAATCATCATTAATTACTCTTTACATGCATTACTGCCTTGATTAAAACACCTGCCTCCCCACGTGCTCCTGATATGGGCATGCTGGGATACTTGATTGTGTGTATTTGTGTGTATGACTGAGTCTTTCCTATCCCCATCTTCCCATGAACATGGCTCACAGCGGCTCCACCTGCTCTGATTCAGCGGCGCATTATTAGATATCATTTTAAATTGATCCAGTTTGTAATCAACAACAACAGCTGAGCAATTTGAGCTCTAAAGCTCACCATTATTCTCAGTTTTATCACATTCAGTTTTAATCAGGATTGTGTAGATGGATAAAGATGGGGACATGAAAAGGGAGCATTTTGAAATTGGAATCAAATTGTTCCCAGATTACCATTATGACAAGGGGAAATAAAGCTTCAGTCTGATATCCGTCCTACGCCTGTGAACATTACAGCACCTGGATATCAGGTTAATTCTCTCTCTGCGTCTTTGTCTGTTGTCCTCCTTTTATATTCACTCCTCTGTCATCTTTTTTCTCCATCACACTTTCAGAGGGGTAGCAGTGACTCCCGCAGTTCAGAGGAGCTGCCCAACCAGGGAGGCTATTCAGGGCTTCATCCCTCCAGCTCAGGAAGCGAGCTGGGGGTCCAGGAGCTGTTTGAGGTAGCCATCCCTCCAAGGTTGAACACTCCTTCATTGGAGCAGCTGAGTCCAGAAGATTGCACAGGTACAGGATAACATCTGAAATTTATTTGGGTATGAACTATCCCAAACTGAATGAACTGTTATTTGGTGACAGAGGGATGGCATAGACCTTTCTGTAAACTTATCATAATAAAAACTCTCATGTGAATGGTCACTCTGTCTTCCAGCTATGTTCTTTCTGCACATGGCTAACATCTTGATCTATACGAAGTGACACACTGTTTTTCTCTGATTATGAAGTCTAACCAGATGACAGTTTTGTAACAACGCTTAAAGAACTTAACATGTCTTACCAGATAAAACGGTCTGCTGAAACAGCTCAACAAACCCAGAAAATGGGAGCTTTAAAGGACCCATAGTCAGTTTTGTAACAATCGCATTTCCTCACTTCAGTCACGCCCTGCCTAAATACAAACGTCTATGAAGGCAGTTGTGGAAGAAGCTCATGTGGAGACATCCATGCAAACACAGCTAATGTGTCATTACATGGCTTGTAAAGGAAGGAATTGGAAAGAAAAGGTCAAGGACCAAGTACAGATCCCTGAGGTGCATCACACAGCAGAGTCTGCTGTGTTATGGTGCATTATGTTAGTTAAATACGCTTTATGAGCATTCTTGCAATATCCTATGTTAAGTAGCCACTTGCGGTGAACAACTCGATAACAAGACAAGTCTGAGTGGCTTTCTCTTCCTTAAAGTGAAACCTTCTCCTTGAGCTGCATTTTTAATCCCAGGGGAGCAGAAAGGTTGAGTTGAATCTTTGAAATTATCCAATCATATTAAAAAGTAATCCCCTTCAGGCTTCCTTTCATGAGCACCTCTTTTTATCCTCATCGGTGTTCTTCCTGACCCTCAATGTTATTTACCCAGCAGGGTTTCATTTAGCCATGACTTTGGCATAACATTGATGGTATCGTCTTTATCTCTGGCTCTGACACAGACACACAGGGACATGTCTCATATATCGCACACAGTCGATTGAGTTCCGCTGCAATTAGAGCCGTGATAGATGAGGCAAGTGAGGACACGATAGATGGTGATAAATGATATGTTATGGTACGCTGATGGCTCTCCGCCCCTTTGTGACATGACAGATGGAGCGAGACGCGACTGTGTCAATGTATGGGGACTGCACCAATCACCACAGACTGGTTTAGACAACATGCACCACAGACATGGTGTGGAGTTTTACATGGTATGCTAATCTACTAACAGAAAAGGTCTACTTTTAGCTAACAGAAAATTAAAAGATCTGTGAAAATGTTGGTTCCAAAAATTACCCCAAATTTGAAAACTGGATGTGGTCTAAATAGCTCTGAGCTCTCATGGCACCATTGTGTTTCTAACCATCATCCTGTTTCCTCATGACAATGGTCCAGAGCCCAAAAGTCAACCTTAAAAGAAATACAAAAGATTCCCATTTAGAGAAGCAGAAACATAGCACCAGGTGTCATCTGCATAACAGCAGAGTCCACTAGTCTTCGTTTTCGCCAATGAATTTAACAGACAAAAAAAAAGGTTCAGAACTCAACCAAGAGTCATTGGATTTAAAAAAAAAATTTCTACCACAAAGAACAAAGCAGTCATAACTAGTCATAACCTCATCTGGTCTAGAACTTTATCTTAGAGAGAGCCTCACTCACACTATTCTTGCATATCTCATATAGGTTATGGTGGCAGAAAGTCAATCTAATCCCTCTACTGAGGCATTCCGAGACCAGATAAGACAAATAATCCCTTAAGCAAGGTCGGGGTCTGCAGAGGTATCCTTAACAAGTGCCCAAAGCAGTTCAAGTGGTTCCTTTAAATACAGCATACTGGTTTTCAGACCCGTTCTAGTCGTCTGAGCTCCTCACAATTTCAGCCTTTTAAAGCAGTGTCCAGCCAACCTTCAAAGGAGGCTCTTAGTTAGAGAACCTGTATCCACAATTGCACTGTTTTGGTCACCACCTGTGGTTTGTGGCCACAGGTGACAGTCTGTTACTGTCAATTCACCTGTCAATATCCTAATCCATTTTCACCCCTATCAGTGAACAAAATCCCTAAATACTGGAACTCCTTTACTTAATGCAAACTCACCTCTTACACAGTGGAATCAATTCACTATTGTCAGCACTGAACCCAAACCTCAGCCCATGGTTGTAGCACTTCAACAGTAAGATAACAATTGTCTAAATGGGATATTCAAACGTTTCTTCTCAGATGGAGAGGGAAAAGGCTGCAGCGGAAGTAGAGGCGGTGGCGGGTCGTCACCTGTCTTTCACCTGCCTGCAGACTTCTTCCACCCAGCTGCAGCGGCTCATCCAGGCAGTCCTGAGAACGGAGTCAGCCCGGGACACAGAGGGCCGACTAGATTGGCCTCCCCTGCCTCGTGGGCCTCCCTCCGCTCACCCGGAGCCAACAGCAGGCCTCTGAGCTCTCAGGTATTATGGACAGATGAATGGACCCCTGTGTGTCTTGATGGATAGATAGATGGACGAGTGGTTGCTTAGACGAATAAGGACCTGTCATTTGTATCCCTGTGCAGCACATCAGAGACTTGATGGAGCAGTGTAAATACAGATTTTCTATGAGAGTGTTCAGTGAACCAAAGTTTTTATGCATTAGAAACACTTCAAGCAGTCAGATGGGGTTTGCCAAATGAAGTGTAAAAATAAGCTTGTGAGTCTGATGCCAGATACGATAATGCATTTAAAGTTTTGGCTGTACACAGTAAAAAGATATCAACTGTTGAACAAAAACAATGACTGTGCTGAGTCTATTCAACCTGTCTGCAGTTGCTGGGCTTAGAACTCTTTTGTGCTTAGATATGAACTTGTTAGGTGGTTTATTCATCTGAAACACCATAAAGAACCGAGTACACACGGACTGAAGCATAAACCTCCACATGCCGACTACCTTCACTTGATGCTGAGTAAAACTCGAGAGAAAAGATTTGTTTGTTTAAGTCGTGGTTTTCTTTATCCTCACTGTAACACCTTCTGTCCGTCGGCTGCTGCATGAAACAAACAGAAATGAAAAAGCCCTTATTCTAGTTCTCCTTCCTGTGTAACCATGGAGACGGATATTCCTTTCTTTCTCCTCTACCTGGTTGGTTTGTTTAGCTCGTGCCTGAGAGCCTCTGTGATCCTCAGCTGCTACAGTAATGCTCTGCGGCTCTCAGCTAATTAGCCCGGCCAGCCCCTGAGTCTGATACAGGCTCTGTGCACACTGTGTTTCTTGGCTCCCATTCTTCTGGGTCTCAGTTGTCGTTTTCACTTGTGTTTCCTTCATCTCTGCATGCCATTCTCCGGGTGTTCTTTCTCTCTATGCCTTTTCTCTCTGTCCTTCATCTATTAGTTATTTTTCTACCAATCCTGGATTTCTCTTTTGTCAAAACATCTCGCTCTCCCTGGAGGTCTTGTATAGTGATATCATAGGAGCAAAAGTGCTAGAGAATTGACTTACAGCATACTGGCCAAGTTATTATTTTGTCAAACAGGTACCAAAAAGTAGCGTTCACAGAGGATTAATGTTACCAGGTGATTTCAGAATTATCCCCTGATGTAAATAGATCAGCAAAGTCTGTGATGGACTTAAATGTAATGAAATTTTTGGTTAAAACATCCAGAAGCACTGTACATTTAGCCTTCTATGTGGGCAGCATTACACTCAAAGCATTCCTATCTGCTAAACTTTTAAAAGACCATGCATCAAAAAGCCACCACTGCCTGTCAAAATGAAGACAACTTAAACCACACTGTCCTCTGGTGCCTTCAGTCCCTAAAGAGTATGTTGCGGCCATTACAGTCTGTTTCAAACAAAACAAAATTCCTCCTGGGGCAGGATCCGACTTTGTCTTCTGATCAATCATTTCGAACGAAGTAAAAAAAAAAATACGGTAATCAAGTCAAAGTTAAAACTCTCACTAACTGCTTTCTTTCATATCTTTACACCTCCTATCTCCTCTGTGTGCAGCACCCATCTCACAGTGACTCCTCCCTGGCCACGGGCAGTTCAGAAGGCAGCCTGCAGACCACTCTCGAGGAAGGGCTCAGCTTCAGCATCTCTCCACCTGGAGATCATGATCTCCCCGTGCCTCTCCACTGCCCCCTCCCCAGCCACTCCTCCTCCCAGGGAAGAGCCACAGGAGATCAAGGCCACCGGTTACTCAAGAGACGTAGTACTGCTTTGACCCTCCAGGCCACCAGGGGTCACCAGAGGAGCCAGAGTAGCTGCGGTGGTGGCAGTACCATTCTTAGCTGCCCCCGACAGGACTCCATGGAGCCTTCGGATGAGGATGGGGGCACAGGGACAGGCGGTGACGGGTTTCGGCAGAACAGTGAACACTTGTCAGAAACTCTCAACAGCCTCTCGCTGACATCGCTGCTCAGCCCTGGCTCTCTGGCTCCCCCAGTGGTGAAGAAATGTAACAGCACAGGCTCACTGGACACCACCAATCCATCTGCACGGAGTAAAGACAAGCGCAACTTTTATGGCATAGATCCACATGGTTTCTTGTCCAACCCGTGGACGGGGGGAAGGGCGAGAGGTGACGAAGAGGACAGTGATATTACAGCCTTCAGCATGGAAAGCAGCAGCCAGCCAACAGACACAAGCTCCAGGAAAAACAGATGAAACACTTGTTGCCTCACTGTAGTTAACTCTGTAACGACTTTCATTTTTGGACCTTGAACGGCACAGGGAAACTTTTAATACACCTCACAGCTAGCAAACCTGATTCTGAAAATCTGTCGTCTTTGAATCGTCGTTTCTCTCCGCTTTCTACTCGGATCCGGCTGCTCGGGATCAGTCACTTCTCAAAGATTACAGCTGCTTCTGAGTTCTGACATCCTATTTTTCTTCACAGAATATGGTGGTTTTTGAAAGGACTGAACAATGGTAACAGGGGCTTAGCCTTCTGGTGTGACCAGGATTTAGCCTCGACAGATGCAACAGTTCCAGGCTTTCCGTTTGAGCCGTCCTGTAATAAACAAATACTCAGAAAGCCATCAGAGAGATGGATGTGAAACTTACAGCGGCTGACAAACATTATTCAGGGGATGTTACTTTAATGAGGATTAACATCAATTTCAGAACTTGCTTGACCCGATGTGCCCTCAACCTTTGTGCTAAAAAACAGAGTCATCTAAAGCGGACAGATGGGCAACTCTGACACTTCTTTTCAAGAAGAGCTGAACTTTGTACAGCTTTTTGTAATGACCAATGGCTCACAGTAGCATTTCCCAACCTCCTTGCCAGTTTAGCAGATACGTTGGGTAACAGAAAATTGAAAGGATGTATATTTTCATGTTCCTTTTAACTTCAGTGTATTGAAGTTGAGTGAATGTAGACACGTCTGTCTCTGTTTGTGGGAAGAAGTTAAACCAAGAGAGCAAAGGAGTCTGGCGGGTCTGAAAAATGGCTACAAGACCGATAACATGGAAGAATTGTGATATTGATGCTGCTGAGAATACATGTGGGGTTGTTTGTGGGAGCGCTGGTCACTTTTAAAGTGTTTTCTTTGTGCTTTTACGTTACCCATGAAATGGATAAACTGTATTGAGTGAGGACCTGGGCCAAAATTATAAGCAAATGATTCCTTTGCTACTAAAATTGATCATTAGAATGCATCAAATAGTTTTCAAAAACCAATAAAATGTGAGATGTGTTCCTGAAATGAACACTTGTAGGTTGGGTGTGGGTTGGATGTTTGCAAAAACACTGTCATCTCAGAAGAAGCTATTGTTTAAAGATTTAAAATATCAAATTAGGGAATTTTGCCCAAAAAAAACACTTGTACTCCCAACTTAGATTTTACTAGAGGAGCTGTAGTTGTCGCTGACCCAGAATAAACTTTGCAGAGGGCAAAACAAAATAAATGAGAAAACAGTTAAGCCCAATATGTAAAGACATGACTTGAAAAAAGAAAATAAAAAAAAGAAAAGTTTGATGCTGCCCAGTTTCTCCTGAGTTCTCCAGACACCTGTGGGAATCTTATAAATGAAGCATGACAATGAAATACACACAACAAAACATAGGAAGCGATTTCTTTGTGCAAAGTGACAAAACAATGCAAATGAAGGAGGTTTTGTCATTAACTGTTAGCATGAAACAGCAATGTGCTAACATATTAGCCTTCCTTTTTCTCATTGAATTATATTACCTTCCTTTCAAAGGGAAGCATAATAACTGTTGACCCCCTTCTATTTGAGATATGCAATATGCTACAGTAGATGTACAGTAGATGTATGAGACTCGTCTAGATAGACTATATGGTGAGAGAAGAATATATTTATGAATTCATGTATTGAAATAAAATGTCACTGAGATTTAAAGGTCACTGAAAGGATGATGATGTATTCATGTATTCCAGACTGTTGGAGAGAGTGTTTTTCTCCATTTTCCCAACACTGTTTTATTTCTCCAAAAATGCATGTGGTTATTTTTTTTTCCTCCCCTGTTTTCTTAAATGTCATTCTGGTGTCATATAAAAGTGGGATAGCTTTTCAACCACCGGCTCCTGTTGTTTTTCTATTCCAAAAGCAACCACAATTCATATAAAGGTTGGTATGCTGGGTCAAACATTGGTACTTACAGTTTTTAAAGTTTTATTAAAACCCTTTCAATAACTGAATATAGTTTAAACACAAAATGTCAAATGCTGTGATGCCAATTTTTTTCTTTCTTTTTTGAGTTGTGGAAAAGACAGTAAAATACTGTAAACATTGGAATAATATATAAAGAGCATCTCCGGTAGGCTGAGTATATGAGAAGCAAAGATAAGAAGAGTTTCACCACAGAGAGAGACTGTGTGGGCAATGAGTTGAATAAACACTGTGTTTTTCTGACTGCATTGGTTTTGATGGAAAAGCACATTAAAACTGTCTTTATCATGGTTAAAGTGAGCTATTTTTTAAGCCACACTCAGTTACTCTGTTGGGTATTTTTGCTGAAAAATGTAGGAATGTATCATCAGCAAAAAGCTGTCAATCAGCCCCTGCACAGCTTTCAGGCAGATCACTTATGAGTAAAGACAAAATAAGAATCAGTGGGCCTCATTTTGAGCCTTGGGGAACACCTGTTTTGTCCAGGACCAGACCCAGCTGATAGGGCAATCTTTACACATTACGCTTTTGACTGTAGATTGAAAAAAAAAAAGAGAGAAAAAAAGCCAACTTAAAACTTGCTTGGAGAAATTCAGACAACTATATGTTAAACTGCTCATTTTAAATTTGATAAAAGCAAAATATTAGAAAACTGCGAACATATCTGGATCATAATTCCTACCTACTTGGGTTAACTTGGCATAAAAAAGCTGTTTAGATAGACTGAGTCTTAAGGGCGATGAGATGAGACGAGGTGAGCAAGTGGTTAAATGGTTTTAAAATGATGAAATTCACTCAATTATTGCAGTCTTACCTCATACCCACAAAGTAATGTTATAAAGATTAGAGTTACATCAGTTTTAAAATTCATGTTGCACTTTTGTGAAAGGTAACGCAGATTAAGGCATACATGGTTTTTATATATGATGTTTAAAATCCTTTCCTGTTTCATCCTAAATATCAGGTAGCACCCCAAGGATTTGTCTGGCTCCATTTTATCCAATTATAAGAAAGCTCTGATCCTGACTGTGAGGGCTGTCTAACACTAAGACGCGACAAAAGTAAAATACAAATGCTTGCTAAGCAGCAGCCTTTATAGAGGTTGACTTAACTGTTCCTGCCAGTACAGATGGATGATGGCGAGCCACAGATATTACAGTAAATGTCAGCAAACTCTGCTGGTGATAAATGTCCTGAAACTTTGCAGCTTAGTCTGTAATATAGTTTGGCAACTCTTCCATTTTACAGGCCTAAAGTTTTATCCTCCAACAAGAGTGGAGCATACTGTGTGGGCAGTCAGCTAATACAAGAACACCTTAAAGGATTGTCCATTTCAAATAATATCCCAAATAAACTTACTATCTCAAAAAAAAAAAGAAACAACAAACTCCTTGTACTTGCTAAACTTCCTCCAACTGCCCAACTTTGTGAGCTAAATTCTTAATGCTAAAACTACAAGGTGAGCGCTGAGGCTGTTTAACAGAAAATCTGACATGGCTCCTATGCATCCTGGAAGACCTGGAAAACAGCAGATACATTTTCCCAGTCACAGAAAACCAATGGAAAATGGGGGGAAGAAAATCACCCCAAAGACATGGATGATGTTTTGATAACGTGACAACTGTAGTGGCTAAAACTCTGAATTAACGTGTTAGCATGTGTATTGACTGTGGTTGGTGGGTTAGTGAGCATGTTTCCCTTGCAAATGCTTAAGGATTGTCATCCAACTTTGCCTTCAAGTGCTGGTTTTTATCATGTGTCGGGCATTTTTGGGGGAATTATAATGATAAAAATGCTGCACTTTATACCAGCTGAATATACATCGAAAAATAAGTTAGGTCTAGACCTGCTCTTTTGGAAAGCATCTTGGGATAGCGACTGGTAATTTGGCGCTGTATAAACAAAATATTGATTGATTGATTGAATAAACAGTACTTTTTTTTTCTTAACTAGCATTGCCTCTTCAAATGCAGTGCTGCAGTGGTAAAATGGACTGTATCAGAAATTCAATTGTCATTAGTATGACTGTCATCAGCATAACTCTCATAACTCTACACAGCTTCAGTCTTCAGTGCTGGATCTGGTATTGAAAATTAAATGTCGTGACTGGTTATTTTTGAAGCATCATAAATACCTTTTATTATAACATGTCTAAACTTGTGCCCAGTTGTACATAACTGCCTCCATAGATCAAAGTTAGTGGCTTATTCTTGCAGGCTTGATTTTAAAAAATGGCACACACCTGTTTGGCTTAATCAGCCCTAATGTACTGCAGCTGAAGTGAGTCTTTAAAAACCCTCCCTCAAGCCCTTTGTCTCCTTCTTATCCACAGATGTGATTCCTGTAGGCTGTTTGGTATTTCTCCCCTTGTTTAGAAATGTTTTGACCAATCTCCTCGTATTTTTGATCATTTTTACTCTCCCTTCTCCACTCTCTTGTTCCCATGTTTGTTCATTTCCTCTCTGGGTTAAATCAAAAGAGAGATGGCAGTCTTGTTTACATGCAAATGCCTCTTGTAATATTTGAGAAGTCAATGGTTCTGGAGCAGCTGCAGTCTGTAACAACTGACATTTCACTCTGAATACAGATGTCTATTTTACCCTCAGGTTTGTTTGGTTTAAGAAACAGATCTTTCCTTTTTGCTGTCCCGCTGAGGGGATTGTGTGAAATAATCTCCTTTCGCCGTCTTTGAACAGTATGAACAATACATTTGGGCCATGCTATTGCTACTTATTTGAACCCTGCAGCTTGTTTGGAGGAGACAGTTTTGTAAGGTATTAAAAATCCTTTCATTTTAGACACAGAACCACTGACCCGGGCAAAGTTAACCAGCTGTAGGTGCAGCAGCTGTCAAGGCAATAGCCTAGGGTCCTGCGCTGCCACATGAAAAAATTTAGTTCAAAATGAAAATGTCCAACTTAAAAACTGTCTTACTGTCTCACCTGTAGCTCGTTGGTCAATACCTAGTGTATTTAGTCCTTGAGTTGCTTTCCCTCTTTATCAGATAGTTGTTAACCCAACCTCATTTCCTTGTAGTTTCCCATGTGTCTTATTGTTGGATTTCTAATTCCTGGTCTTTTTGTTTGGTTTGTCTGGATTTGGATTTTTCTGTTGGAGTTTCTCAAAGTAGGATTTCTGTTCTGTCTTTTGTTTGAATAAGCCTTATGGGTTCTGCAAGTGGGTCTTCTCTCATTACTTTTGTTCAAACATCACACCTGTCCTGCAATCCAGACAACAGTGGCGAGGCTAGTGAGTGCATTAGTACATCGTTGATTGCGACAAAGCAATTTTGACCAAAAGTGGCTTTGAGTTGGGGTCCTGCTTACCCTATACAGAGAATTCTGCTTGCATAACCACTTGCTCACTTCATCTTTCCTACTGAGATCACCAACCCAACAGACAATATTATAAACTTCTACTTTAAGTCAACTTCCTGTCTCTACCACTCATTTTTTTTTGCATTGCTTTAATAAGTATGACACTCTCATTAATCTACAATTGTCAGGGCTGTATTGGTTTTCTTCCTCAGTCTTGGGAAACTTCATTAAAATGTGTAGATTAAGTTGTAAAACTACACTCAAGCTCTCTGATTAGTGTTTCATATCGGATAGCCATGTGACTGCTCTTCTTCATGTCTTACTTACATGTGCATTTTTACTTTCTTCTTCTCCTTTCCTTTTGAGCCGCTCCATCCGCCCTTCCATCCTCAGTCACAGTCCAATCCACATGAAGCATCTCCTCTTGCCTCTGATGCCACTATCATTCCCTTTCATCTCTCATTTTCCTCTCTGATATCACCCGAGCTCAGGCCATTACAGCAAGGAGCTGCCAGCTCAGAGAGATATGTCATTAGTGAAATATATTTGACACAGCATTGCTATCACATAAAACCCCATAGAAATTCATCAGAACTCTATTTTCTGCTCATTTCCTGCTGTTTGATAACAAAGAAGTGAAACTTTTCTCACAAATCCTCCAGCAGACACGTGTCACCAACAAGGCACATGTATGGAGATCATTTCAAAATCACAGCAAAGCAGAGAATGAGGCAGTCACACATGTTCACTCTCTGTCTTTGGGCTGAATGAGAACACATTTACATTTGTAAGCACAGCTCAACTGAAACAGTTGGACGCCACGGGGTAAAAGCCAGCCACGGTCCCCTTCCCTCTGTGCTCCATGCTTTGTGCATGTTCTCTATTTTCTTCAAGTGCTCATTGAAGTCTTTACAATACTGTTCATTACATTTTTCATCAATGAAAGAAGCCGAACTGTTGCCACTTCAGAAACTCTCTGCACCCACTTATGTTGCTTAATTCAAACCAGCAACTGTTGAGAAAGTCTCAGTCTGGACCACTGCAGGTGGAATGGTGAGGTTTTTACTTGGTAGTGCCAGTACTCCCGACTTTTGCTCCAGTAAAAATTCAAGAGCACCACAACAAATACAGATGAATTGATCTGCATAGGACTGTTTTGTGCAGGAAAGCAGCGTGTTTTTAATGTAAAGCAATCTATGTGTAACATTGAGGTTGTTTTAGGACCTGCCTGGACTCTGTTCTGACTGACAATTTCTCTGTACAGTCTAGGTCAACATCCTGTGATTCTGACTGATGAGAAATTGCACTTAACGGACCTTTTTTCAATTGAACTGGATTTCAGCAGACATTCATTTCCATTCATACTGACCCGGTAAGACTACATCAAAGCTGGTGGTCTCTTTCCTGCACATGCAGAAAGGTCTGAGCATTTCTCTGGTGTTAGGATTTGAAAGACCTCTCTGTGATTCAGTAAAGTCACTCAAGAAATTCTGCTTGCAAGGCCAATCCTGTTATGCATGAAAGCAAGCACCTGCACACGCTCTCTCTCTCTCTCTCTGTCTCTCTCTCTCTCTCTCTCTCTCTCTCGCTCTCTTAGTTACACATACACACTCTTACAGAAATTGCAGAAGTCTGCACCTTACTGCTCAGAAAGACTCGTGCTCTGAATGAGCATGAAACAACCCTCACACCTCAGACCACAAGCACCTGATGATGCATCAGCACTCTAATTGAAAGAAGGATGTAAACACATAGCCGAGTCAGAGATAAGGGTGTGGACTCTCATTTAGGAAACAAAATCCATCAGAAGTGACTAGAAGTCTGATTAAAACCTTTAGGAAGAGTGATTGGAATCTATCTATCTATCTATCTATCTATCTATCTATCTATCTATCTATCTATCTATCTATCTATCTATCTATCTATCTATCTATCTATCTAGTATTAAAAAAAATATACATAAAATATAAAACTAATTGTCAAAGTAATAAGTACACTTTCTGAGTTTCTGTTTTTTTTCTTGAATGACTATTCTTTGCGTCAGCAGCATTACAGTCTTTGTACCTGCCACTTTAGCGGAGAGCCCACCTGCAAAGAGCTTCGGTGCTGCCTAATTGGGAACACAGCGAGGAAATGTTCAATCAGCTCTCGTCAGTATTAAAAGTGAATAGCACGCAGTGATCAGACAGGAACATAAATGTCACTCGTCACCGAGTCTCTCTGCCTAATTCACTCGAGCTCAAGCTGGTCACTTGAGCACGCAGCTTTGCTTCTGAAACACTTGTGCTGCATGATAAGAATTAATTTCCTTGGATGCTTTTAGAAATTAAATTCCTCTTAAGAATAATTAAAAATAAAGCATTCAACCATCAAGCTCATTCTCCAATGCAACCATCTGTGACTTTGTTGCTCCAACAGAGGATTAAAACATAATGTGAAAACCATAAAATCAGCCAATTTGGGGGAAATAAGGTACCCATCATGCACACATTTTAAAATAAGAGAAAACTCGGATATTTCATGTCTTTTCAGATTTATAGCTGGTGTTTCAAAGTGGCAATTTCTTTGAGGAAACACTAAAAGTAACTTTATGAGTGGTGGAATTGGACTGAACGCACAAAGAGCGAGACATCCTTGACAAACCATGTGTAACCACTTGATAGAATTTACAGTGCAATAACAAGATAAGAGCTCTCTCAATTTAATTCAGATTCCCATTAAAAACATAATTAGGCCACTGAGAGTGAACTGCTGGGCCGTGGATAGCCAATTAATCAGGAGAGCAGCTACACGTGTGTTTCCTCTCTGTGCCGCACAATAAGAGGCCATCAAGGGCTGGAAAAAAGAGGAAGCCGCACATCATGACATGCAATTACCATCCCTGATTCTTCTATCTTTGGCATGGGCTTAACTTAGAGCTCAGGCACCGGCGCCATATTCAGTGGAAGACAATGAGAGAAGGTGTTTAAAAATGAGTCGTGTGGAGGTGCCAGGCAAGTGCAGGGTTTGGCTGAGCAGCGCCGTTCCTCCCGCAGCCAGCGAAGACTGAGGAACAATGGAAGAGTGATGGTCTCTGCTGCGTAGCTGGCAGAGATGAATGCACTGGCTCTTGCGCATGTGTACATATGGTATATGTGCAGTCAATCGTGCACATACAGAGGCCATCACGCGAACAGCAGAGTTTGCTTTTAGTCTTTGAGAGTTTATTTATATAAAGAGATGTTAGGAGTTCATCCTAAGTGATTCCTCCTACCCCATCTGTTTCTCAACTTGTCACCACATATGCTCATATGTTGGCATATGCATTCAGCTTTGTACAAGGTACGAATCATGCCTTCAAGTGTTTGGTGTTAGTTTTGCAGCTATTTTAGATCTAGTGTTTTGGTTTTTGCAGGTTTACTCATGATAAGTATGCATAAATACTGTATGTTCTTCTTTGTTGTGCTGTTACCTGCAGACGAAATTAGGGGCTTAAAGTCTCATGGTTGACATGGATTGGGGAGCTAGACATCCACTCTCAGCTGACTGTATGTTAATGCGTATAAATGAATAAACGTTAATTTGGAAATGAACAAAAGAAAATAGGGGAAAGATTGAATTACTCAAATGCTTATCATGTGCATGTATTAAGTGCCGTTTAGACTGTATTTGAGAGCTTACGTAGGTTATTTATTATTGCAGTGACTTTGTAGCCTCTCAAGTGGTTTCACTAGAGGTGTGAGTGTGTGTGTGCGTGTTTGTCTGTGTGTGCTTTTGCATGCCTGCCCGTGCGCATCAGCACGATTGAGGGTTGAGGGCATCGCTGTGTAAAATCCCATCACAGTTTGTAATTCCAGCTAAACGATAAGTCCCAGGCTCAACAGAGGAGTAAGAAGAGGGGAAGAGAGCCGGGTGGTCAGCGCCACGTTATCCTTCAAACAGACAGGACAAGGAAATGAAAACCAGTGGGATTTATGTATGAGAAGAGGGTTCCCCATGTCGTCTTTTGTTTGGCCTCCTTTCAAATTTACATGGTAATCACTCCCATAGGGCACCATGATAACATCATGTCATGCATGTCATTTTTCCACCACGGACAAATGGCTTGCATATGTGTGTGTGTGCAAAGAAAAGTCCTGTCCTGCATACATGCATCGCTAACATTCAGGCAATATCAGCATTTTTTCCTTACAGGACAGACATACACACTGCCGATGGCTCTTTCTTGTACCTTTGCATTTTAACTTATTGAGATACCACTCCTCTAGGATTCGATCAGGGATGTGCATGCTGAGTGGACTAAACCATCAAATGTTGTCACTATCGCTAGCTTGCAAACTAAAAAATCTGGTACCAAACTAGTTTGTAATAATTTTGTAATCAGACCCTGTGATCTCATATTTGGCCTTTGTAAATAAACTGTGCTCAAGTTGGACTGAGTGTTGGACTCAGTCATAAAGTGCTAAAGAGTATGGAGTGTATCGCTAAGCTAAGTCTTAAGTTTAGTCAGGTAATCAACATGATGCATCTCCAAAGTTTTAATGCAGCAAAACATGGTTCATGTTAACTTTAACGCAGACATTTAGGAATGATGACCCCTTATTGGAGCCTGCAGGTGGATACTGGGTAGGTGGAGGGCTAAAGTTTGCAAACAGCACTAGTGCAGGGCAGCAGTGGCATTTGCAAAGCAGAGGCAGGAAAACTCACAGCGACCAAACTGACATATGTTTCTGAGGTAATTGAGAGAATGAGGCTTTTCAACACTGAGACTTTAAGAAGTGAAACTTCTAACTGACCTTGGCTTTTTCGCATGTACTCGCACTTGTTTCTCTGCACCGGTCGACCGTTTTCATCCTCTGTACTACATGTTGTTTTAAAGCAGACTCACACCACAGAGAATTCAGAAAGGCCAATAAATAGGTTTATCTCTTGTTGAGCCACTAATTGGGCGCAGGGCTTTGCCCTGACCCTTTCAGTGCAAACAGCAGACCCACAGATGCCCTGCCTGTACTTTCCCCTCAGGCCCTCAACTTTATTTTTCCTCCATTGCCCAATGAGATCGCATAGGGGTACAGCATCAAGCTCTAGACCTCTACATCTGCCATATCAGCCTGTTAATTAACAGCAAACATCTGCTGGCTGTGGTGGAGAGGAACGAGAGGGTGAATCTGCAGAGGAAAGAGACTCAGAGCGAGGGAATAATCCCGGAGAGCTGAACCCTCTACAGACACATTGGTCTAGAGAGTCCTGCGCATAAAACTGCACTCCTGAGTGGAGGGACTGAAGAGAACAATGCAATATCATTTAGCGATTTTTTTTTCTTTTTTGCTGAAAACAGTCATGCACTGGAATATGCATGCCAAGAGTAAGGGTGTCTGAGATATTGGGCTCAGAGAGGTTGAATAAAACACACCTTTGGACAATCAAGAGACTCATAGGCATAACATGAATCAAACCAATCAGTTTGGCAGATCTCATCCTTTTTGAAAGTCATGTGTGCGTCTGCATTGCATGTACTACATCAGTCTTAAACAAAGAACGACAATTTCTTGGATGTATGTCCACAAAGTTTAGCAGATCTCATACCAACAATGGCATGAGTACAAACTGTATGAGTCAGATCAAATATCAAAGCCAATGGTGCACAGCAGAGCTAAACACGTTGAAAAGAGATAATGTTTAGGAGAAAAGTTTTCCCAATCGTGCTCTGACAAGGTGTAAACATACATGCAGTGTTAATATTTTTTTTAGGGGCCTTCATAGACCAGACTTTCATTTTCTTACCCGTGTAGATATTGATGTGCTCGTCTGTAAACCTGCCAAGCTTGTTTTTCTGATGTCTACCTTGTTCCCAACTGTGACCTATCCTCACAAAATCTATGTCCTTGTGCTGTTCACACAAAGCAGCTGCACAGAAAAACAGTCTATTCATTTCTTTTTTCAAATCAAAGTTTCTTGTCATTATTTTATGCAATATTTGTAACCTTATATAATTAAATCAATAGATAGGACAGAACCTTACTGTGATTTTTCTCTGAATTTCAGAAACAGAGAGAGCAGGGAGTTTGGGCTCAATCAGCCATGATTTGTGCTCAGACCAGTGAGCGTGGTATTGTTGGATAAAAGTGGACAGCCTCTGTCTCTGAAGCAATCTGATCAGTGAACCATAGCCCCTTACTTGCCCCCTGCCCCCTTACTTCTGTATCTGCTTATTGAATCAAATATTACAGTTCACCTCAGTACCTTTGTCTCTCTAAAGTTACACAATAAATCAGTAAATAAAATGTATGTATTCGTACTTGTATTTGTCCGATAATGAGTCAACTTTAAGGTTGTGTACTCCTTGATACATGCACTCTGCATGCAAAATTTAGCCATTTTCTTTCTTTTCTCTGTACCACTCAGTATTTCCTGGACTTCGTAATGCCTGTCTCCCTCTCTTAGACAGGTAAGAACACAGGCTGAATTTCCATCACACCTCAGTCATAAGAGTCAGTTCCCCATACTCAGGGCTCTGACAGGCTGACAATCTTCATTGCCGGTCTGTGCATCATATCAAAATACTGTGTCAAATTTTCCCTGCAAACTGACAATCAGGTTTTGTCACTTTGCCTCCTTCCCGAATCTCACCTACTTACAGTCCTGCTTGACGGGCAGTGCCAGGATAACAGTCTTTCAAAGCTCTTTAGCTCTCATCCAATGTCAGCTGAGATACAATAATGTCTACAAAAATGACAACCAACAAGGAGTAGAAGATTTTAACTTATCTTTTTTCACATCTGTGCCTGCAACCAAACAACTTTTGTCAACATCGCATTCCTGTGAAAAGCATTCAAAATCTAGGAACAGTGGAAAGTGTCACTGAGAGGTATCTGAGTTTTATTCTCAGTAGGAAAAGGTCATCCTATAAAAGTGAAATTTTTGTGTGGATATTTTGCATTAAAATTGTAAAAACAGGGCTATTTCTCTTGCTGCTTGGCTGACACCTACCACCTCACACCGATTCAAGACTTAAATATGAAAGTACAACCGTTGATAATTTGGTCGTTAATAGTTCTGTTTGCTTTTGTATAAAAATGCAAGCCAAATTTCAGTCTGTTTCATAAACATCAAAACTCCTCTTCTAAGAGCATGAATCATGTACAAGAGATGATAAGCAAAGCCCTCTTTGTCCACAGGGGGCGCCAGCATGAGTTACTTACACTACACTTAAATTTCCCAAGCTGTGTTGCATAATTCAATTATTCTAACAAATCCTGTATTTGAACAACCTCTGGAAACTTAAAAATGTATGAAAAGTGTTTTTATTCAAGTCTTTAAATTTGAGTATACTTAGTTGTGACCCTCTTGCTGCACATAATTTTTTTGACCGTTAATATTTTTTAATTCTAGTCCGAGCACAGCAACTTCAGAACAATACAACTCAAAATAGGAAGCCTTTATTGTTTTTTCCTTATTGTCTTTTATAAAGATAATTCATAACTGCAAAGCTAACACAGGGACATCTGCAGCCTCCTCCTTACACATTACATTAACTGTATTTAGACTGCTAAGCTGAGCTAGCTAACATTTATACATTCTAATCAACAAACAGTACGCACAGTTAACTTACCGACAAAACCACAGGTATCCTTTAACCCCCCAGGTCAGCTAGAGCATTTTATCACGGAACAACTTACTCTGTCAGTTTAATAACTGACAAAAATCAAGGGGAAAAAGCTGTATTGTTTCTCACGTTCCCACTCGAGCAGTGTTCCTTTTCAGTAAGGAAGTACGCAAAAAGAGCAGCTGTCAGTCATGATGAAAAATGACATAAAACATGATTTTTATAACTCTATCAACTCAAAACAAGAAGACTTACTTGAACGCAAGTCAGCCTAACAATGGCGCTGTATCTCTACAGCAACCAGGTCTAAAGAAAAAAAATTGTGCGATGATTATAATTTTCAAAGTTTGCCTGCAGCTCCGTCTGTTTTGCTGGAAGAGGCGGGGTTTATGACCCATACTGCAACCAGTCCACCAGGGGGTGCTGTTCTCACAGAGGCCTTACCCTGCGAGGAGGCAGATGATGTCCATTCTATATACAGTCTGTGGTGAAAAAGCTGAAACAGCCAAACACCAAACCATCAAAGCAGGCTGTGGCTCCACCATGCAGTTATTTGATATCCAAACCTAAAGGGAGAGATGAAAGCATTGTACCATATACAGTACACTCACCACATACATCAACTTTAATTTCGCACATGAGGGGGGTGTAAGTGGAAAATCAAAGTAAAGGATAATCTCGGCCTCAAGGCTTTAAACCGACACATCACCTGCCCTATATTATAAGAGCAGAGGTGTGGGTTTGACATCGCCTCCTTATTGTCAGCAGAAGTCCAAAACTGGACCTAGTGCTGACCTTTTTTAATTAACTTTTTGATAAAAACTGCAAGCTGTCACACTTTAATGCTTAGTTGTTGTGGCATGTTTTTCTTTATCTAACTTTGCATTCATGGACAAATAAGATTAGCAGGGATTGCAGTCAATTGCCTTGACAACATATACTGTACAGGGCACTGTAAAAACAAAGTCACGATAGGAAGTAAAATGAAGTGTAGCAACTTTAAAAATGTCCGTCCATTGCCCAGGGTCTTTTTAGCTGCTTTCTGGCTGCATGGTTGTTTGCTGTTTTGCTAATTTTGCTTTTGGAACAATTGAAAAACACCAAGTCATGACCTCAGAAATGGTTTATTGCTTCAGAAACCTGGTTTCATTCGTCACTTAGTCGGGCTCTTCACATAATTTATTGTTTCCCACAGAGACACTGACTGTTTTCAGAACTGCCTACTATACTAGCAGTGCATACTGATTTTTCCAAAATGCAGTACGCAAACAAATGCGAGAGTCATGGTATGCCGAGTGAACAGTGCTGTGATGCTAATCAAATACCCCCAGATCTACGAGTCATTGCATAAACGAAACATGTTTTAAAATCAGAATTTGCAAATCCCCAAAATTCAAACAAACAAACACACAACAAACAATATCATACTTTGTTTTATGAACCAATGGACAATACTGTTACATCATTTGCAAATGACCGGAGTGGGATGTACTTCCTTATACTGAAAATTGGGTCAAGCATACTAAAAAACAGCGGTTGAAAACAGCCAGAGTGTCTGTAAATGGCTCCACTGGTCTCTATGTATGGTACAGTGCTGTATGCTGTGGCTGATTATGGATGAGACACAGCTGGGTGAACAGGTGATTGGACCAGATGGTATCTGAGAGCGTAAAGTCACAGAGGAAAATTAGAGGGCACATGAGACATGGCAGGCAGGTCTGGAAAATTCCAGTGGACATGGTACAACTTTTCATTCAACTTGAGCTTAAAACTCATGATAGATGAGGTATAAACTGAAACAGTCAAAAATCAAACTCCTTGGAACAATAACTAATGACAAACTGGGTTAGAAAGCACACATAACTGCCTACTGCATACTCCTGCCAAATGCAGTAGGCAGTACAAACTGTGCACTGCATTCCAAAGTAGTGTGTAGTATGACTGCTAGTCAGTCTATTTTGTGTAGTATGCTTGGCCTGGTTTGGCTGGTTTTGGATGTACAGAATTACATTGTACCCTGGACAGCTGCAAACAGTGATACAGTACTGTCCATCTATTTGCGCACAGAAAACAGACAAGTGTTTCATTTGATTTTTCACAATTTTTTTAGCCCACAATCGACCATCAAAATGTGTTCCATCCATGCAACGGCTTGTAGATATGGTAGCATTCGATTCTCATCACAGCACTGTAAATGTAGCAGAGTTCATCCAAAGCGTAGGCATTGTGGAGAATATTTGCATCTGAATGCCTAAAATGCCCTGTTGTCCGGCTCTACATGAGGGATGGAGATTTAAAAAAGATTTCCATCTATCTCGGCAGACAGTTAATTCCTTGGTACACAAAAGACCATGGCTAGGGAAAGGACCTGGAGGTGGGGAGTTATCTCTACTGGCCACCTCATACTGGGTGGTGTCAGAGACCTTCAATCTCCTCATCACCGCTGTTCATGATGTGGTGCAGCTGGTCGCAGGCAGCATCACGTAGATCATGAAGAAGGTGGTGTATCTCCCTTCTGCTGCTGAGAGCATAAGGCAAGGCTTGGCTGGTTCTCGTGTCTTCAACAAAGTGGCTGGCAGCATTGATGGCTCCCCGGCCTAAGACGGATGGTGGAGGTATGTGGCAGTGGGGCGTGGTTCAGCTCAGCTGCAAGGGAGAGATGTGTGGGGAGGGCTTGTGGGAACAGAGCCAGAGCTCATTGACACAGGTGTGAGCTTGTGGCTGATTGCGCTCTTTCTTTGTCTCTCTGCAGTAGCATGCTGGACCCGGAGAAGCACACGTACACGGCAGGAGGCTCTTGGAGGAGCAGCTTTAGTTGTAGTTTAGTTTGGCCTGTGATTTACATGGCCGTTATGAGCCGTAAGGACAAAACAACAACAGTGACCTTAATATAATTTATTTTGCAAAAGTACATGTTAAAAGGGTAAAGATAAAAATTAGTGGCTCTTGAATTTATATTCTGGTGAAAGTGATGCAACTCCGCAACTTGGTAAACTCGACAACAAACTCTGACCAGGATTTTTATTCAAATTATTCACAAACAATATTTATTAAATGACCAGCAAAGAGGTCGTCACACTAGACTTCTCTGATAAAACCTCCAGATGTGAAGGTGGCGAGCTGTCCTCCCTTCACAGGATTTGCCTCATCCTTGCATCCATACAATAAAACATCCCATCGTAAAAATTTAAATAAAGGTACACCCACACACACATATACATCTATACGTCCCCCCCTCCACTTGCCATATATGCAATTTGCGACAAATGCAGGGTTTAAGCCTCAGCCCACACTCCATATTCTGTTCTGCTCTCCATTTCACAACCCATAGATTTCCTCAGACTAAAGCCTCTGAGAGCATATACACACAGAAGCTCTTACTATCTCCCCTTGTCATGATGATGGGCAATAATTTCCCATCCACATTACATAACTCTGATAAACCTCTTAAAACGCCATGCCTCTCAGTGTGGAAATTTCTAATCCCAGTGGATGCCTCAGCAGCAGGCCAGAGCCTGTTTTAATTTTCAATAACTGTTAACATTCGAACGTTTCACCGATGGTAGAGTTGAGACTTTTATCCAGAGTGTCTTGAAATGCTGCGTTTGAGCAGATCATTTGGCTGCCCTTTGCTTTCACAGCAGACACGAACGCAGCGGTAGCTGCCATCATAACAGACTTCAAAAGGAAGTTAAGACGTGCTGGTGACAGTTTATGAAGACAATGGAGAGAGAGGATTTTGTTTAACTGCAGAACTTACAGCAAGAAAGGCAAACCCCATTGTGATTTTTTTGTTTCTTTTTCATTCCTTTGTTTCCTTTCCTCTCCTCTGGATTTAATTTCAGCTTCCAGTTATTCCTTACGCCTTATTGCTCTCTCCCCATTCTACAGATTTAATGACTTTTTTCACTTGCCATTAATGTCACAATAAAGCAATAATAAATGTACAGAGTTGAATTACACGCATGCATGCACAGACTGCTCACATTTTCTTCGCATCCCCAGAGCCGTACCAACCTGATGTCACTTCCAAGTCTTCGAATAAAACCAGCGATGTTGGTTTAATGTGTCAGTATGTGATTCTTTCACTTGAAGATAAATGGTCACTGGTTGATGCATTATAGCTAATTGTTTTGATGCGGCAAGGAAATCGGTTGGGGTTGGTGGTTGAGGAAATGCATGGAATAATTTCTGAGCCCCTCTGGCTTCCATGTGACAATGCCAAAGCCTTTGGCAGTGACAGTCAACCTTCTTCTTGTTTAGCCACAGTTAGATATGAAGAGCTGCCAATCAAGACTTTTTTCCCAGCAGGTTTTCTTTGTTTTTTTTCCAACTCACAACAGCTCTGCTCCTGTCTTCTTCTGAGAGTCCGAAACATTTGCAGCAAATCAGATGATATGATTGAAGTCTACTGATCTTTAGCCAGGCTGACCTGATTGCAGATGCAATGATGAACCTTCTTATGCTTATACATGTTGACTTTTATGGACAGTGCACGGCCATCACAGAAGTCCAGATAAGTTCAGATCAGATCAGGCAGGCCAATCCCCCCAGTCACCCTTCTCTAAGTGTCTTCATCAAGTCTACCAGAACTATGAAGACCCCAGCTGGGATCCCTGCCAGAACTTCAACCAGAGGCTGTGTTCTCTGAACTGCTATTTGGTGCAAACACACACACACACACACACACACACACACACACACACACACACACACACACACACACACACACACACACACACACTCAGTCAGCACAGTTCATGGAGGTAAACCTGACCATACTTGGCCTGGCTGGGCCATCCAGTTGCGTGAATCACTTGCCGTTCCTTCCCACAACAGTCTGGACTTCGGCCAATTGGGAGTGTGTATTAGAAATCAGAAAATAACCGGGCCAATCAGTGACTGTGTTTCCACTGTTTCCCGGACAACAGGGAAAGGCAGCCCCTGATTGGTCCATGTGTAGATGGTGACGTCTAACACATGCTGTGGGACTTTTCAAAGCGCCGTTAATTCTACAGTTGACTTTGCAAAGTCGGCAGAAATCGTTTATATCCGCAGAAGAAGACATAAAAGGCATTGTTTGCTCGCACACGTTGAAATATTACCAAACCCTTACTTGATGCTTGAGAGCCCAGCAGGGAACACAGTTGCGCACTGTGATGATGTCAGATGTTTGGTTACAGTGATTGGTTTCAGTAGTCTGTCTATCAAGGAAAGTACTCCTGCCCACTTTTAGGGCTCCCAATGGGCTGAAGACTGTTGTGGGAAGGAACGCCAAGTGATTCATGCAACTGGATGGCCCAGCCAGGCTAGACCATACCTATCTGATACTACTCCAGTATGATAGCACAGCCATATGACAAGGTGTATCATGGTGCATTGAGATTTATAATAAATTGTGGCTTTTTTGCTTATCTGACCTTTGTATCTCTCTTGCAAAAAAGAGATCCCTGATTTTAATGGGACTAACCTGGCTTAAAAAAGCTCAATAAAGGTCACTTGATTACCGGTCTTTCCTTGAAGATTTACGACAGCTACGGCTGCAATTTTAAAGTGTATTACTCATACAAGTGCAAAATGTTAAGTAATGCTTTTTTATCCCACATCATGACTTCCATCTCAAATACCAACTGGTAGTTTTGGCACTTGAACACATCCAGACTTCAGTTTTCTGCATGGTTGCACAAAGTTACACAACCATAAGTGTTCACAAACTGAATTTGGAACTGTTAAAGGGCTGTTTCATTAACTTTAATTTGAAAGTTTTACCAAAAGTTTGATCTTTACTGAAGCTAATCAACAAATTATGAAGCTCTGAAATTGTTTTATTTAAGACTCAAGAAAACAAACCAACCTCCTTGTAAAACAAAAACAAACAACAAAAAAACTGTGTTAGAGCCCGTAGGACATACACAAAAATAAAAACAGACTCACTCAGAGAGGGGCTGCTGATGTTTTAGCTCTAAAAATGTATCTGTGAATGCTTGCTGCTTTTCCTCTCCTCACATGCTAACACACATTTATAGATCCCTGTATAGTGACGCGCCAAGTCAATTCAGTTTTAAAAAAGGGGCCTTTTAGCATATGCTGTCTGCCTTCCTGTGTCACTCACACATGCCTGCATCAGTAAAAATAGACTGGAGCTTGATGAATGTGCTCGCTGTTGTATTGAATCCTGGTGCTGAATGGTGGAAGCTATTGTTATCACTATAAAGGCCTTGAATGTTGCTGGGAGGGGGTAGGGTCTTTGGAATGATAAATGTACCAGACTGGGGAAAGTAATTATTCTACGGATGTAAAGTAATGTTGGAAACTCCTCCTAATCTTATCTATATAATGAAGAGAGAAAACAAAAAAGAAAGAGTAACAAGCAGACAGCACTCATCATTTCTCCAGACTGATAAGAGACAACTTCCTGTTTACTCAGTTTAAACATCACAACAAAAGTGTTCCAAAAAGAGATAATGGTTTAAAGTTCTTGAGGGTGTCACTGTTAATTATTTCAGTGTGCAAATTAATAATGATAATAATAAAAGATTGGTGTCTTTAAATGTAAAGTTTGAGTAACTAACTCGTTAAACATTATGTACCAGGAGAAGGCTGATAAGATAACACTGAAGTCTGGTCGGTCAAGCTTCAGGGTGGAGTGACCTCTCCCCCACTCATTGTAAATTCCACCTCAGTGCCAGCTAGACACAGCTGCACTGATAGTAAGTAATGTTGCAATGACAAACTCAGTGTTTGTCCCTGAAAAGTCCCTTAACTTTTTGTTGGCCATAAAATTTCCAAGTTGGAGTATAATTAAAGAAGACTCATTTGTCAATTATTGTTTTAAGGAAAGAGTGCATGAATTATTCACTACTATCAGGTTATTATGATATTAATTGTACGGCCATATATGGTCAAGCAACTTGTCTCTTACTTGTCTCCCTCCTTTTCACCCTCAACATGCTCCCCCTTGGCGATATCATTCAGAAACATGGGCTTAATGTTCACTGCTATGCTGACAACATCCAGATCTACAATTCCAACCACCTGGTCTACTTTCTCCACCTGCCTCACTAAAATGAATTCATGGATGTGAACCAACTTCCTTCAACTGAACTGCAGTAAATCTGACATTATAATCATTGGCCCCAAATCACTCACTAAACCCGCTCAGAACCTCTGCCTCAATTTTGATAATTCCACCCTCCCTCCATCATCCAGCATCCACAACCTCAGGTAATCTCTGATACCAACCTCTTTCCGCCCTTCACTCTCCTCCGCCGCTGAAACTCTGATCCATGCTTTTATCACATCCAGAATCAATTACTACAATAATATCTTGTCTGGTTCACCCTCCAACATTATCAATAAATTACAATACATCCAAATCTCTGCCGCTCGCCTCCTCACCCATACCCATTCACACGAACACATCACTCCAGTTCTCCATAACCTCCATTGGCTTCCTGTTCGCCAACACATTAAGTTTGAAACCCTTCTCCTCACCTTCAAAGCCCTCCATAATCAGCCCCCCTCCTACCCCACTGACCTGCTCCACCCCGCCGATCCTCAGACTCTAACCTTCTCACCCTGCTCTGAGGACCGAGCACTGGACCTGGGGGGACCAGACTTTCTCTATAGCGCTCTGGCACTCCCCTCACACATTCAGGACTGCACTGATGTATCAGAATTCACATCTCTCATAAGATAAGATATTCCCTTACCTGTTCAAATCCGCTTTGAGCCTGTCTTTTGATCTGTATTTACAAAGTCTTTAGGTGTTTTTATTCTATTTATTACTGTGTGTTGCTAAGTGCCATGAAAAGTGCTTTATAAATACGATGCGCTATTATTATTATTATTATTATTATTATTATTATTAAGGATAAATATGAAGTCAGAGGGATGGCCCATCAGAGCTGACCTTGTATTACCCTGCCCTTCCTTGCTCGTGTACTGTTAATGTAATTTCCTCCCGATAGAGTTCAACGTAAGATAGTCAATGACAGCCATCATAGTCTTCTGAGTCTTTTGTGTCTGAGAGTCGGGTTGTTTATAAATTCGATTACAGGCAAAAGACAGATGCCTGGTCTTCCATAAACAGCACTCCTGTCTGCTTAAGGCTCACATTTTCTTGTTGTCTGTGATGCTGTGTGTACATCACATTTTAAGCCGTTTCCAACCTCTTCAACTCTGGGTTTTCCTTTTTTGCCCCGCTCAAACTCTAAAGCAAAATTTCCCTGATTTCTGCTAAGTTATCGTAATTAACTTTAGTTCAACTGCATGAATAAAGTACACTTTGCAAAACAATATCACAACATACTGAAGAACAGAGTAATCTACATGATACACAAAGTCTATTCTGGTTCAGAGGTCATTCATTGATTAATCTTAGTTGAATGATTCAACATTTACATTTGAAATTGATTGGTGGTATTTTAATCATGACTACTCACCACCACTCACTCACTCACTGCAAATAGCCCAGCATGGCTCACAGACTGGATTTATTTGACATCACCACCCCTACATCTCTGATTATAAATAAGTCTTATACATGAGTCACCCAACTTCATTGACTTGATTGTGATTCACCTGCACGGGCCTGACTCTTTGGTTGGTGATTGGTCCATGACAAACCGTGACTCAGAAGCTTAAGGTCACCATGTTTTCCTTCCACCTTTGAAACAGCTTGACTTCCGTCTTTTATAGGTTATCTACAGTGAGCACACAGTGGGTTCACATGTGCTGTATGATTGATATTGTAATATGAATAATAGTATCACCAGGGAAATGCCATGTTTGTTAATAAACAGGTGTGAAGTCGTGCGTATGCAGTTGTGTACTTTGGTCTCAAACTAACCTCCTAAAGACTTTACCACTGAAAACCACTGACCCATAATCTGCTTTGATCCATTTGGGGACACGGCTTTTGGCCCTGATTGGACAAGCCGTCTCCAATTAACTGGTGTTTAGTGAGAGAGTGTGCTAAATCCCCCTCACAGTCAGGCTCCTCTTCTGACCCTGTGACCTGCGGCTGCCTGGTAAAAGGTGACTTCAACGTCTAATAGCCTGAAAAACATTCTGGAGACAGAGTCCAGCTGATTAAGTAAGTGCTGCTCCTCAGCTTATTTTCCTCACTGTGTGAAAGCTCTGCGGACAATCATTAAAAACACTCTCTAACACTTGGTGTCCCAAAATAAGTGAGACCACAGTTATTATTGTACCACTCCATCTCTGCATTTGTTTAACCACCTGTAGGGAACTGAGAATGAGCTTACTTGGACCTGCATTTTGACCCGTAAATAGCTGATGTTTTAAAAAATTTGTGCATTTGCACTCAAATTTTTCTTGATTATTACTTTTCGATCCAGTTTAGCACCTGGACCTGAACAGATATCCAAATCTGGGTCAAAGGTCTCTTGGTTAATTAGGGGCAATTAGGAGCACCTGTGATTTTCTTTTGTTGAAAGCGATCAGTTCAGGCTGGGAGGCTATAAAAGGAGGCTGAGCTCTCCTGTTCGGGATTTTTGCTCCTCTGAATCAACACTTCCAAGAGATTTCTGTGTTTGTTGTATTTCCTCCCAGATCTTTGACTTCCCTTTTTTTATATTGTTGTTTTGGGTCCAGTCTTATGGGCCCATTTTGCTTTCAGTTCAACCCCTCCATATCAGCTCCTCCCTGGATGCGTTAGTTACTCCTGTTGCATTCCTACATCTCTTGAGAGCAATGATTTCCAAAAGGACTGTCAAGTTTCCATTCATCAGACCGCAGGATTTTCCATCTCATTTAGTCCATCTTAAATAAGCTTTGGCTCCAAAGTCGTTTACTTTTCTGAGTCATGTCTAAAGATTTCATGAATGCATCAACAAGTTGTGGTTTTGAGCCCATGCAGTGATTCCCACTGCAGAGTCATTTATGTTTTCAAAGCCGTACACCCTGAGGACCTGTAGATTTTCAATCTTGTGCACATTGTACAAAGATTTCTTCAGCTACTTTGAACCGTTCAGTAATTTTTAAGTACTTTAGGTGGTGAAATCCCCAAACTCTTTGTAAGAGAACGTGTAGACGAAAGTTCAGCAGTTTCGGAATGATGTTTTTCAGCATAAAAATACTTCTCTTCATGTTTTGAAGGACTCAAACCCCCCTGAAATACACTTTATGCCGAGACCTTTCACTTGTGTCCTAAATTAACAGTATGACAATGGTAACTTGCAAAATTGCTTTAGTGTTTTGTTTTGCCACATATGAAGACAAACTTAGCAAAGAGTTAAGAGGTAACCGCAAGATGTGAACCATGAAGTTCCTCCCACAAGAGCTATATAAGGAAAATTTTATTCACTGCTTTGTTTGCTCAGTTAGATAACATTTTAATTCTGCTCTTTCCATGGTGCTTCCTACCTCATCTCCCTGAGCAGATTTGTTAACTCCACATGGTAATTACACAGCTCATGGTCTCATGACGGTCTCTGCCATCATATCTGACACTTCTGCCCTCCCAGGTGCTGACACAGAGCAGCGCCCTCACACCGCGAGGTGCTGACACCGACATATGCTCTTTTGTGAAAAAGGATTCCTTCGTGGTCTCCTCCTTCGTCCCTGCTGCAGGTGGATCAGACATCACAGTGCTTTTCTAATCGAACTTAATCTCTCTGCCTCTCAGCAGCTTGACCTTGACTTTCACATGCACCGTAGGCGCTTGTAGCATGCAGTGGGTATTATAGATTTGTCATTTATTTGCTCATTAATCATCTCCACACCCCAGCACAGTTAGGATATCCATGAGAAGCTTTCGTGGCATACATACTCATGCAGACAAGCCTGGATAAACAGTCTCCTATGATCTATCTCCACCATCGCCATCTCTATGCAGGTACACAACCATAAGCATGTTTACTGACGCCTCCATAAACAAAGGCCCAAAATAAATAGGCCATGCATTATTTCAGCCAGATACACGGCTTACACATGTAATCCGACTGTCATGTTCTTGTGCACGCTCTCCATCAACATGAAACGATAAATAGGGGATGGTTGCATAGAGGTGATCATGTAAACAAAAGGAGAGGATGCTTATTAAGAGACAACTGGTGGAGAGGTCTAATGTAAGAGTCAGGAGGGAGGTTTTAAGCTAAATAAGGAGATGAGACAGGGTATGGATATAGATTTCTTCACTCTGCAGCCTGTCTTGGTTACCACCTCCAGTTTAAGAAGTTTGGTTTACTGCATCTTTGTTAGTTATTTGTACTTCTCTTTTTCAATCCTACGAAAGTATGCAAAGGAACACAATATTGAATTATTATTTAATTATTGTTATTGAATTACCCTCCGGGAATCAATTAAGTTCTCCTTCTTCTCTTTATTCATCTCCAGCATAGATGCAATCAGACTTAAAAGAACCTGCATGCATGCTGGTTTTAATGTACCTTACAAGACTTATGATGCACCACCACCATGCAGCCCAGATTGGTACAGAAAACCTTGATCTTGCTTGTGTTTTCACTGCAGACTGTTTCCCATCCTGGCTCTTGAATATGTGACTGCTTCAGAATGGCACAAATTTTGGCATTCATGTCAGCTGATTGGACTATTCAAACTAACAACATGAGTAACATCCAATTAGTGTAGATCTTGACTTAAGACAGACAATAATTTACCCACGGGCTATTGGTTTCATTCAATCTGTATTCAGCTATTTATGTCACAAACATAAAAAAAGAGACTCCCTGTGCTTCTATTATTAAGTTATTTCTAAGACGTTTAATGTTTATCATTTTCTATCACAGCTCTTATCTGCATCTAACTCTATGCCTCTACTGCTGTGCATACATGGAGCATCCATTAATATGCCATACAGCTCCTAAAACTATGTATATTTCACAAAGCATGAATAAAAAAAATAGTGCTCCTCTGAAATACTTTTCAAAATAAAACCCCAGTCTTTGTTTTTCTGTGGAGAGACTCCTATTGTTTTTTGTGCAATGGTTATATTCTGGAGTTGTTTCTTTGTCATAATTTGGTGAAAGAAGTAACATTTACAATGTCTCATCTTTTGCAATCTCCTTCTCCACTCGCATCGATCTCTGTGCTCCTTTGTGTGGATATGCACTGTTTATACCCCACCACCACCACTTTTGCAGAACTTTACAAAATAAAGTTCTGAACTGTTCTTTTATTTTTTTTTTATCTAAGGAGAGATTTTTTTTTTCTTTCATATGGAGATTTTACTCTGAAGTTGTTTCCGGGACACTTATTTGGTGAAAACAGGACATTGACATTGTGACCACCTTTTCTATTTGCATCCAACAATAGACTGTATATAGAATGGACGCCGTCTGCGTGTCATTGCACCTCATATAGAGAAGCCATCATGTTATATTGTAGTAGCTTTTGCATATGGACCGAGGTGAGTCTGGTGATCATTTTCTGCTTTTTCAATGTTAGCCACCATTTTTCATTATAAACTGAGCATCAGGATCCAGTGAAGGTGAACTAAAAGCTTATTAGTGTAGCTGTTCAAGGGCTCAGTAAGGGGGCTGGTGTTTTGTGCCTGGCTAATTGCTTACAATAAAGTCCAACATTTTCTTATTGATAAAAAAAAAGTTCTGGGAGTTTGTGTTGATCAAGAAAGACCCAGACGAAAGAAAGTCCCAGAAGTTTCTACCAAAAAAAAAAAAAAGATGAACAACAAAGAGAGGCGACACAGGCAAGACTTCCCGTCTTGCTTGTTTGTCGTGTCTAATTCTTTCCTGTCTAACTGGAGGCGAGGTGTTTAATTCTGTAAGCGTGGAAATTCTCTTTTGAATCCATTTCAAGCTGAGATAAGAGGTCAGGAGAAGTTGTTCAGTCTCTTATCTCCCCCACAAACTTTGAAGTATCAGGGCTTACATCATCACCACACGGCGCATTTACATCAAACTTTGTAAATTTTTCGGGTTCAGTGGTCTGCAGGATGAAGAGAATCTGTAGGAGTGAAGAAGTTGCGGTGAAGGGAGAGTAGGGGATGTGTGACAGTGACCTCCCTGTGGCTCTGACCATCCTTTTCCACCTCATTTATCTCTCCACAGCCTGACTGAGGATTTATCCACCTGATTACCCAGCGGGTATCCCACCCATCTATCCCCTCCTCGCCCTGTTACGCTCAGCAGGGACATCTCAGGGTTTCAGTCCGTGACACAGAGCTCAGTGCAGAATTAGCTGCTTCTAAAATCAGGAACTCTGGAGTTAAAAACTGGTCAAGGTTTTACTTTTTTTAAGCAGAGCTCTGTGTTTACAACTCGGCATACAAAAAAATGCACGTTATTGCAGTCTTTGTTGATTGTAAGTGTTTTCTAATCAATTTAGACCTTTTGACAAAATCTACTCTGGCTAAAGTGAAGACATCCATCTGCTTCTTGTCCACAGTTGAAAGAAGGCTGGACCCAATCAGCTGCCACTGGCTGAGAGGTGCAGTACACACTGCATAGATCAGCGGTCTATCACAGGGCTGAATCAGAGAGATAAACAACCAGAAGCCCTCAAACTCACACCAATGAGCAATCAGAAGCCACTGATCGACCTCACAAGGATGTCTTTAGGCAGTGTGAGAGAGCCGTAGTATGCAGAGACAACCCATCGTGAACGTGCTCCACACAGCTGTAAAACCACAGGACCAACCACATCACTGTTGTGCAGTTTAGAATCTCTTCAATTTTACTCTGTTTTAAAGTACTCCTTATAAGGTGCTTTATGGCACCGATTAGGTTCCAATCCCTTAGCACATTTAAGTGGCAGTTTCAAGCTCCCCCTAAGGTACCCCTTTAAGGTCTCCGAATGGTTTTCAGATACCTTTGTAGCTTATTTTAAATACCCTTTAAGCATCATTTACAGTATCCTGGCAGTATAAAGGCACATTTAAAGAACTGCTTTCGACTTTTATTCCATGGCCTCCCTTGATGAAATTTTAAAAGATTGTTAAGAACTAATTGCATGCCCTCCTTTTCTGGCAGCTTTAGAGGAACCAGTAGGCAGACGTCCTTTACTCCTAACCAGCTGTTTTTCTGTTTTGTTTGACTCATTTAATCTGGATTAAGGTACCCCTAAAAACTGATTCATGGTACCCTTCGGCAATAGTTTTTAGCAGCCCCTTTAGCAGTCACCTATCAGTAGCTTCTTTTATGTAAACCTTTAGTTAAAGTTGGATGGCACACACAGGAAACAGTTTTGAGGTACCTTGTAAATAAAAAGTCAATGGTACCCTAAAGTTTTAGGTTACCCATTGTAACTGTTTGTCATAAAACATTGTCTATACTGGCAACTGATGTCCACATACTTAAATTTTTCCAGAAGACAGGGGTACAACATGAGGACTACTGTAAAAAAAAAAAAATAATAATATATATATATATATACATATATATGTATATATATATATATATGACAATATAAATGTATTAATAAAGAAAATGACAATAAAACAACATTATGTTGCAACAACATTAAGTTAAACAACTCTAAAATAACTCAAATAACTGTGTTCACCAACAAGAAGGACAAAGTAAAGTCAGGATCATGAGGTTCACAATTTTCCTCCATCAGTCTCTTCCTCTGACATTTACGTGATACTCAATAAAACTTTATTAGCCGGGATGAAGAGTTAGTTGCGGTCAGTTACACCCAACAGCTCATTTATACCCTCAAAAAATTCGTTGGATGGTCTCCTACTGTGAAATGTCTGATTAAACATTTAGCTGTTTTAAGGTACTATCCCAAACTAGATTCAAAAAATCTGCCTTAGATCCCCATTCAATGACTTGTGTGTCACTATGATATAGTTTTATACCATCTAACTCCCCCATCTACAGCAAGAAAAATACTCTTAATAAATCAGTCAGTTGGGCCACAGTGTTTTGATCTACTGTTCTTCACTGACATGTTCTTATACTAACATCCTTGATCTTAAGAAAATGGTTGTTGAATTATGACCAAACTGTTTGTGTTTAATGTTGTTGGAGGCCACTCTAGAGAGACGGCAAATATTTATGTCGCTAACTGGAACACAAGCTCTGAAATTGTATGTGTGATGTTCTGAAGGGCACCAAATGTATTTTGAAGCTTAATTATAAAAAGGTTGTTGTGCCAAACCTGGAGTCATGTTGTGTGTAAAGCTTGTTTGGTGGCTCAAAGTGTCCAATCCTTTTCAAAATAACCCAGAGTGTCACTTTTAGGTCGATACCTATGTGAATTCATCCATTTAGCAGCAAAGTAGGGACATCTGAATTGATTTATAGTCCCTAGATAAATGCAAAACCAATTTTTAGTCTCCTTTTAGCCTTGTTGTGGCCTCAATCATCCACTGGGTGAAAAAGCCGACCTTAGAGGTGCTATCTTCTCCTGTAGACCTGTAAGTAATCTCGACAAAATCCACCCAAGCCAAGAGGACCCAGTCTTGGCAGGAAAACCACACACAGTTCGTTCTCTCAATTCTTTTTCAGTCGCCAAAACCACTGGACCAAATAAAACTATATCCCAAAATGAGTTTTAAAAAATAAATTCAATCTAAGCATTGAAAAGACATGTATTCCATATTTTTGTCTCTTTCTACTGCACCAGCCACTTCCTGTGCTTAATTAGTGAGTAGAGTCTTCCTGCAAAGCAATGTATCTGCCACATGCTTGTGATTAAGGCAGCAATTAGGTAAATATTGGTTTTGTGTATAAAAACTGAGGTCAAACATCAAATCAGATAAGGTCAAATGCAATGAACATGCAATCTGTGCAAGAAAAATCTGCTTGTTAATTGTATAAGTTTTGCAGTCACTTTACATCTTATGAGTTAAAATATTCCCACCAGTGCGCACTAGTATTGTACAAATCATACAGAGTAATACAAATCAATGAGGAAAAAGGGAGTCTTCAACATCTTCATTAAGGAGAACAGCGCTCCAGCCTGTGTTTCAGGCCCGGTTTGGGATTTGTCCAACTAATGTGAGCACATTGTTACATAAAATGAGTGTTTCAGATGTAAATGGAGGCAAGAGGTGAGGCAGCAGCCTTGTGCAGACAGTTGTGGTGCAGACGCAGAGAGGACGAGGCCCCTGGAGGAGGTAGAGCTGAGAGTTAATGATCTTTCTGTATGCAAAGGCCACGGTTCAAAAGGCACTGGGATGATAGGAAGTGGCAAAACCCCATTAACTCCATGACAGAGTCTGCCACCAGTGTAACACTCTCTTCCTCTTTGTCTTTCCATCTACGCTGGTTCTTTCTCTTCTTGCCTCTTTTCTTCTTTCTGATTCTGTCTTTTTTTTGTGATATATATAATTCCTGTGTCTTATCACTTCGCCTCTGAGATTGTCATTTCATGCACACTGAACCCAGTGACTACATAACCATATTAAGGTAATAGTTAATGCATTTACATGGCTCACACTAATCTAATTTCTTCTATGTAACTTAATCATGTATGATTTTTCTTGCATACTGACCCTGTCCCTATAGTTACCATTGCTACACTTATATGGATTGTAAGCATATGCGCTGATATTCAATGTTACATGATACACAGTTTCTTGGGAAAAGACTGGATTACAGTCATAACTTTGCTTCTCTTCACTTTGTTCCTCTAAGACTTACTGCTTCTCTGTCACATATTAAACTATTGGCAGTTGCTCTTATGGCATATTTTGTTCCAAGGGAGTTCAGTCACATAATATTTTTATACATCTCACCCAAGGCAACGGCTGAAGTTCTGTGTGATGTTTTCCATGATGCTGTTGCTAGCATATAGACTCAACATGGTGACAAACTGGTTAAAAAAGCTGGCACTGGGGTTGGAATCAAGTTGGACTCACTGTAGGATGTGGTGGAGAGATGTACATTGAGTAAGGTGGAGAATATTCTAAAAAACATGGACCATCCACTTCATAGCACCTTGATTAACTAAAAAAAGAAAAATAAAGGAAAAAAAAAAAACAGCAGTGGTGAACGGCTCCTTTCTTTTCACTGCAGGACAGAGAGATTCAGAGGATCTTTTGTACCCACAGCCATCAGACTTTTTAGTTCTTCCAAAGACAGTAGATTAGATGAGATTCAAGAGATTACAATGAAATAGAATAAAATAAGTAAAATAAAATGAATAGATCCTGATAGAAAAACTATCATCAGCCAAACAGAAAGTCAACTTGTGTTGAAATAAATCCACATTAATACCTACCTTTAGATAATGGCTTTAAAGACTCGCAGGCTTACTTGGGTTTTTCATTTGTGCAGAAAACAGATAAAATAAATTTGGTCTTGTTAGACATTAAATCAAACAATAACAGTGAATGTAGGAACACTTTAAATCCTTCTCTTTGTGTGAGAAATGATTAAATTACCTGGAGCTTATTTTCAGAATAGATTTTTTCAAGTTATTGTAAACTTGTCTAAAACTCTGTCTAATTCTCGCAGGACTCCAAATGCACATCTTACCTCCTTTTTTATCGTCTGGGTAAACATTCAGTGTTTTGCATACCAGTTTGCCAGGGAGGTTTCAGCTGCATCATAAAGGCATCATATGAGGCACACTCCCATCTGTGAAAGTGTAAAAATGATGATTATACTTTGGAGAAGAGGTTACACACTTGAACCTAAAAACATTGAACAATAACACCTTTTCTGTTCCTCACTACATGACACACTCCACCGAGGCTGCACATGAGCGTATTGTTAGTTGTGCCAACATGCAGGCTTCTATCAAAGCTAAATCATCTTCAGTGTCCACTGATTTGGCTTCCCTGCAAACAACCCAAGCCCACCAAAAAAAACACACGATAAATTCACACAACAGAAAAACTTGTCAGTTGACGAGTCAGTGCGTGTATCCTAACTGGAATAGGCTGCAGGTGTTTTAATGTGTTCTACTGGATGGATTCCACCATACAGGAAGGTGCTTTGCTTGCATATGTAGGCTGGCGTGTGTTTTAATGAAGGCTGGGTTGGAGGATTTGCCAGTTTTCAAAGCTGTTTTGATGTCGTTGCTCTTGATGTCTATTTATTCAGATTCTGCCCTTTCACTCGCCGTTCGCTTTCCGGTCATTTGTACCCTCTGATTACGCTAGGGTTTTTGGAGACTCAACATCTAACCTCATGAATTTGTTGTGATAAAAAGTCAAGAATCATCCCTCAGTTCTGACAGCTGATTGAAACTTTTTCAGGCATCTCCTGTCGACATATTTATGGCTGTGTATCTCAGAGAAGACAGAGAGTCCAGACTCAAAGGCAGGGCCGCAGACAGGGCATGATATGTCAGAAGCACCCAGCAAGACACATACTAATGACCTGGACTTGCTGCCATTTAGTTGCTGTCATAGCCAGCCAGCTTCAAAATGCCACCAACTGCGTGCATATAAATCATTGTACACAGAGGGAGAAGCAGAGAGGAGATACAGTGTGCATCTTTAGACACAAATTATGTTTTGAATAAAGAGAGGAAAACAGCTAAATCCTTGTATGATGCAATGAAGACTTAGTTCTGTGCCATTTCATTTTAATTTTAAAAGGCATCATTTTTGTGCAATCTAGATGGTCTAATATGCATATTTTAAGGTGCGCAGCATAAAGTGAATCAAGGTGTGTTTGACTTCGTTTTAAAAAATCGGGAAACAAAACAAGGCTCACATAGGACTCTGGAGGACTCACAGTACAGAGTTAGTCTTCTTTATAGAACAACTTGAGACTAAAGGGAGAAGAAAAAGTAGAGAATAAGGTTGAGGAGGTTTTGAATTCCACTGAAATTCATCACTCTGCTTCCATAATAGAGGAAAATGTCAAATATGAAGAGTTTATGAACGCTTCAGGTTGATAAGGTGAAAAAACCTTGATTGTGAGATCAGTTAGGATCAAAAGTAGGTGAGGCTCCAAGAGATGGAAGAACTTATCTTTTGCACCACCCCTGTTATTTTACTTTCATTACCCCCCCCCCCTTTTTTTAAATTTATTTTTATTTTTTTTCATTTCTACCATATTTCATTTATCCTCTTGTGCCATGGCTTCACTGACAAGAAAGTTGGCCTGTATAACTCACCTGTCTGATGTGATTTTGGGACACATCCAGCACCAGTAAAAGCGATGAGTTTCTCCCTCATCCTTTAACCTCAATCAATGAGGTGTCACCAGCCCCCTAACTGACAGTCATAAATATCCGAGTGGAAATATGGCAGAGATAAAGGGAGGTCTAGGGGCAGGGACTGCGGGTTGCCGGAGAGAAAACAGACAACCGACAGTCTGCTTTGGATTGGAGTTGACAAATGAGCTGGGTAATGGGGCATTGGCGTTTTGCGAGCACAGTAGAAATCTAGTTCTTCAAAATGTTACTGTCTGACAATCAAATCAGCCCTGAACTGCGATCTGTCTCACTTAGGCGACTGGATCAGGGTAGTAAATCCACAGGCCAGAGGGACTGTACTCTGAAGACAGAGATTTGAGTCATGTTTAGTGTAATGAGCAGGCTGGTAAACTGCTGACAGTGACTTGTATTACACCAGGCAGTGTGAGTTGTCTTCCACTGTCCATGATGCTGAAAACAGAAATACTTCATGGCACACAATGATATGACATACTGTACCAGATGACAAAGATGGAACTGACAGCCACACCTGCATTTGAGAGAACTTTATCCACTCCGAACAACAGGCAGAAAGATGGTTAAGTGTTGCCATCTACTGGCCCAACATGGAACTACAATAACCATATACTGTCAGCATTAAATTGCTATTGCATCTCTGCTTTACTCCTCCATTGCACCTGATTTAAGAGGGGAATATTGAACTTTAATTCCAATCATAGATGTGTAACATGGAGTTTATTATTATTATTATTATTATTATTTTCAATTTGTTTATTTGACAGGGACAGTACATCAAGCATTGTTGCATCTAATTAAAGAGCAACCGATACTGTGTATGCAGGACTTTCCCTGGTTAAACAGCACATAATACATAAACCACTTAATAAAAACCAACATTATAGCAGGTGCACACAGGCAATCATCTATTTGAAAACGGCAAAGCAGACAAAACAAGCAGTTTCTTCATTTCACAAAAATCCAGAGACTTCCTTACATACACACACACGCATACACATGGATACATACATACATACATACATACATACATTCATTCATACGTATAGACACACGTACATGCCACAATAAACATATATGTAAGTTAGTGTTCACGTATTTGTCTTTATTTAAGCCATAGTTTCGTTTTGATGTTGAAGGCTTTGGGGTCCTTTAATGTTTTTATTTCTGATGGTAATATGTTCCAAATCTGTGGACGTTTGACTGAGAAGGAAGACTGTCCACAAACCTATCCTGCGCTTTGTGGTTTTACAGTCTCCACTGACTGCTCTTCTTGTAGAAGCTCCTTTAAATGAGTATCTTTTAATCATTTTGCTAACTAGGTCTGGGGCAAAGCCATTCACACACTAAAAAAACAGTTAAAGACATAAAAGATTTATGAAATTGTCGAAGCTCAACAAGTTGTACTTTTGTAGCACTATGCAATGGTGCCATTTCATTGGCTTTTAATCTAGTGTTTCTAGGGTTTGTTTTTAAAATGACAGCGCGGGCTTCCAGATCATTAATCTTTAAATAAAGAAAAAAAAAACACAACAACATGTCCAGAAGTTTAAGGACATCCACTCTGGGCATCTGGGCATAAAAACATGTACAGGTGTGAGTGAAAGTTGGATGCCAGCGCTTTGCCTGTCAGTCACTTTGAAACTCCTTGGTGTCATAGGACTGCAGTGCAGGGTTATTACTGAGTGCACTCTGGAGGCAGCAGTACAGAAAAAGCCTCTTGGTGGCTGCAGATCCTGTAGGGAAACACTTGGGCACAAGTCTGGGATTAATCACCCCTGCCTTGGTCACCAGGGCGCATTTGAAGATAATTAAAAGAAACATTTTTATTCTTGTATTTTATGTTTTTTTTATGGTTTATATTTAATTCATGGAGTATTATAAATCATAAGTACAATTTGTGGAATCTGGACTTTAAAAAGTACTTTCAGAGAAGTACAATTTTGGGCACATTGAGACAGCTTGGAACTATGATTTTTACACCCCATCATGATTATCTAATTTGCACTTTTTCACACTGCTGCATCCATTTGGCAACAACTATTTCTTTTTTAATAGTTCAGTTATCCTTAGGAATGACTGGTTATCCTCTTCCTGTCTTTGTTTATGCACAGAGTGGTAAGACCTCATGTCCTACGCAAGTCCTGTGATGCTTCTGTCCTCCATTATCATCTCTAAGTAAATAAATCCATATTTGTACTTTTGACTTGAACAAAATTCACCTTTATCCTCAGAAATCAACATTCCACTCCTGCAGTCACTCCTACTGTAAACTATTTAGCAACAATTTTAAAGTATGTCTCCCACAATTGTCAAGTATATACAACTATTTATTGTCTAACCAGGGGAGCTTACATTCATATTCAATCCTCCAAAAGAGGTTAGAAAACCTACTTTGTAGGTGGAGTTGTACAAAATCTGCTCACTTTAGGACTATAAATTTAAACCTGCTAGATCCAAAGTTGGTAGAATTTGTTTTTCCTTTTCCAAAATTATTCCAAGCCACTTGTCTTCTGTAGCTGCTGCTGGATGATTTCAGCCAAAAGTGCTCACAGCAGCAGCAGCTTTGTATCACTCCTCTGTCCCAGGCCGATAAAGAAACCCACATTTAGACCCTCAAAAGTAACTGGGTCTGAAACACTTTGCTTAAAGCCCCTGTGGGGAACTTTCACTTTGTGTCACACTTACACCCTCGCACTGGTTTTGGGCATTAAAAATTATAATTATCAAAAACATTCACTCATGTCGCTGATGGGCTTTTTTGCTTTTGGATGTCATGGAAAAGCATCAACATAAATATTGTTCTATTTCATATGTGTGAAAAAAAAACTCCTTGCAGGAGCTTTAATGTATTATTGATGTTGTTCTAGCGACCCTGGCAGCTGCTTTTTATGCAATGGACTTAACTAAAAAAGTGTATTTATCAATTGGAAGTGTGTTTTGTTGCGCAAAGTCGTACCTTGGTGATTTTGAAACCTTTTTATATACTTCTGGGTACTTTTTACATCAGGAAAAATATAAGAACCTCAATCTTGCACTTGCTAGTATTTCACATACCAGTGTATCTTGTAATCAATTAATGGCAAATAGAGGTAAACCTTTCAACAATCAATCTGTGCATGCTTAACTTCTGATTATAGCGATTAAAATTCCTCCTCACAGCATTGGAGTGCTTTCAAATCACACTTGCAACTTCAAGGCTTCTTCTGTCTTGCACAGCTCAGTTTTGCCAGGTGTCGCTGGACTGTCTTCATTTGCATAAGCTTTGGATCTCAGCTGCACACACAATCAAACCTGACAATTGCACCCCTTTCCTGGAAGCCTTATTGGCTCTGACTTCGTCTAGACTTTTAACAAGCACATGACGAAGTCCAATGAAGAGCGGGTAGCATTAAATTAAACTGTGGTAAATAGCTCATTAGCGTGTCTGCCGTATTTTTAAAGGTCAGTTTAATAATCTGCCAGAAAGTTCTAAAATCCTTTTCTCTTTGCAGGTGTTTCATGCAGCTCAGAGTGACTCAGCCTGAAACAGCAGAATAATGCGGAAAAGCAAGTATGAACAGTCCCTTTATTTCACTTCCTTGTGTAGGGGTGCTTGCCTGCTCTCGCACACCCTCCGCCCCGCACAGACAGTCAGACAGGCCGGGTAGTAATGAAGAGGTGACCCGGCTCCAGACCTCCGCAGGAAAAACATTGCACACATCGCCACCTGTAGGGGCTTTTCCGGGCTGCAGCAACAGAGAAGACATGCTGGGTATTTTTGTGAAAACTTCATGAAGATCCCCTGATTGACTTGAATCAGAGGCAACCTCTCCTGTGCTGAGGGTGCATACCTGTGCGGACTTGCCCGCAGTCCGTTAGGTGGGACTTATCGGAGGAGGCGAGACACACCTTAGTCTTACCTTTTGTGGCTTTACGGCGCCCACCCACCCCTCCCTTTCTTTGCCTCTCTCTCTCTTTCGCTCTCTCTCTCTCTAAAAGTGGAGAATTAAACTATCTGGACTCTGAAATGTCGACAAATGATCGAGCCACGCGAGCTCTGAGGGAGATCCTACAAAACCCTGGAAATGATGTTTGCGCAGACTGCGGTGCGCCAGGTGAGCTGAAACTACTCAAAGTGAACTTAGCTCTAAAATGCTACTCGGCATGTCTGCAGCCTGTGTTAGTACAGGAAGTCCAAAGTGTTTACCTGCGCTGACAAGTACAGGTAATCATTAAAACTTGTGGTTGGTGTGCTTTTTCCGCAAAATTATTCATGTTATGTATTATTTTAGAGAAGAATTAGCTGAACATCCCAGATGTTATTCATTTTTCTTCATTTTTTAGGTTATCGGGTGACAATGAAACTTAAAAATCTAGAAAATTGAGCTTTTTTGGAGCCCTTGAATGCACCAGCACAGATGAAGCTTTGGTATTCAGGGCTGGAAATTGCATTTTGAAAACTTTGGGAGTTCAGCAAGTCTCAGCATGCAGGATGGAGGGCTTGGACACATTACTAGTTTTAACCCAGCTGTGAGGGTTTCTTGTGGAAGCAGGGGAGAACATTTTGGTGTATTTTAAGGGCCAATGTTTGACTGTGACCCCAAAAGTTACTGGAAAATAGTAGTAAAGAGGCGGGCCTGAATGTGTTATTTTCATGGGGCCCCAAATCTCTGCGGTGCCACTCCTGTTTGGAGGCTAACTGACAACGTTCATAAATGATTGTTTGAACACAGAATCTGCCAAGAGACAACTGCCTGTCTTTTTAAGTTTTACATGGATAAATACACAATAAATGTAGACTATCTGTTTTCAGTAATGAGGATAATATGAAGAGAAGTAAAAGAGTTAACTCATTTAGACATTTCTTTAGGAGCGAGAGTGACAATTTAATTTAGCCAAATGTAAGCTAACCACACTGCACATGCAAGCTGTATGGTCATAACTTCACTCTTCTTGATGTCCACCCTTGAATCTGTTAGAAACTTTGCTTTACAGCTCACTAATTCTTTGTAGTTTCTCTCTCTTGTTTCATACAGCAAATCGAGCATATAGTGTTCAAGGACACATGTCTCTGGCAAACTATAAAAACACCAAGTAGTCTTATTTTTTTCACTCTGTTTCTGTTTAAGTGAAAGTCTTTTGAATTGAATTGGAAAACCTCTGAATTTAGGCCCAGAGGCAGCACATATCTGTCGCTGAGCAGTGTAGCAAATACAATGACACAGCTTATCTATATCTATCAGGGAAGCTTGACAGACTGCACAGTCCACATACTTAATCATGAATATATGACTTTTAAAAGCTGGGAGGGTAAGCGTCTTGCTGCAAGACAGCTTTCTCTGCCAAGTTCCTCAAAATTCACCCCCCAGTGATCACGTTCAGGCACATTTTCTTGTCATTCTAACCAATCCTTAAGATCTGACACAAAAGAGAGTCAGTTTGATTCGTCATCTGCATGTGCATGCTGGTTAATTTTTTACCTAACCACCCTGGTATTGTGAAATAATGACATATACTAAAAATGAGAACGAGCTAGCTCAGACCTAGTGTTTGAGAGTGAAATTAAAAGCCCTGTTGTAAGTGCTTACGCATCAGTGATCTGCTGTGATCAAACACAAAAGCTCTGTTTACTGGCAGCTGCATTGTGTGACTCACAGAGATAAGACAGGTGTGGTCAAAGCAGAGAACATGTCAAGTGTGCTCAAGCTTAAATCAGAAAAAGAGGGACACATTCACCCTGAAGAATTTCAAGTACAAGTTAAAAAAAAACAAAAAACATTGAATTATCCCTACACAAGAAAACATGCATCTGTGTAAGACTAATATCTGTCTGTTAGCTGTTAGCTCTGTTCATAAACACAGTGTGTAAATCATTAGCAATCCCAGCAATGTAACAGTTAACCTGATCTAGCCGGGTGACCTCTGCCTTTCCTGTCCTCTTTACAACCTTTTTTTATTTTTCATATGCGGGTAATGGAGGGGGTGAGTCTGACGGTAATGTAATACATGCCAGTAGCCCTGGTGATAACCGTATTGATGCCTTGGCTTTTGCCATCCATTAATCCCCATTTTTCCTCATGTCCGGGTTAAGCCGCCATGAAGACAAATGATCAGTTGATCAGTTTTGCATGATCTTTACAAAGTCAATTCTCTGTTCCATTTTCAACCACATAAGTATAGAACTTTGCAGCATGTAGCAAGTTACAGCGGAGAGATAAAACAGGCAGAAACCTCGAGCAAGACCGGACTCATGTTAGACAGTCATTTGCTGAAACTGAGCTGGGTTTAGAGAGGGGACAGGGGGAGATGCAGAAAGAGAGAGATGGACAGAGGTGAGACTGAGACCCTTAAATAAGTATCACGTCAGACCTAAAGTTTGATATAAACGTGAAGCTGCACCGTAACCAGATTTATAAACAGTCTTTCTTTCATCAAGAATAACCACATTTAGAGGAAGCTACTTCTCTTAAGGTCATTGAGGGTTTGGTTTGCTCACCATAAAAAGAAAAAAAAAAAAACATCAGTATAGCATGAAGACTGTTTTCATAACTGATGATAGTTTGTTTAAGAAAACCACAGAGCCTCAATAGCAGTAAAGACCACATTACCTATTCAGAGTATTTCCATTTTGTTGTACATGAAGCACCTTTATTATAATTACATAAGTAGAGGTGCTGATACCATTTGGAGGAGGAGGAGGAAAACCCGAGCTACACCTAACACTTCATACCTATTTTGTTCTCTCCATCATCCTCTCTGCAGATCCCACATGGGGCTCCTGTTCCCTGGGAGTGTTTATCTGTCTGGCCTGCTCTGGGATCCATCGTAACATCCCTGATGTCAGCAAGGTCAAGTCTCTGAGTCTGTCCCACTGGGAGGACCACGAGGTTCAGGTGAGACCACATGGGCTGAATACACAGTGGGTTTTTGTAGATTGATGTACCACCTGCTCTTCAGTAGTGAAGGTATCTGCTGTGGACAGGAATCGCTTACTATGATGAGTAGGAAGACCCCAGTTTCTGTAGATGGAGCTCTCTCTGTTGTAACTCAGTGGTGTTCGATGTCAAAAGAACACTATGTTGATGCTGATAAACTGCATGCTGATATTGTTCTTGTGCATTTACGGATAGACCAGAAATAATAAACTGTCTGTAACGAAGGATGACCTTCTGAGTATCTTGCAGCCATTAAAGGCAGGATCAGAAAAGTACACCGCTTTAAATTCCTCTAATAAAAACCCTCATCGGAGAAAAATGTTTCCACTCTTCACTAAGAAGCCTTTATGAGAAACTAAATCCAGCTCACACTGATTATTTGAAAACATTCTTGGCTGGTTATATCTAAGCGTTGTGAAATTTCTACAGAGGAGTCACAGCAACCGGGAGATGGATGAAGCTGGTGCTTTGCACATCTTTATCTACAAATATTTCTCATCACTCAGATTTATTTTGTTATTGATTCTTCCAACATCGGATTTTATTCAGGCTGAGATAATTCTCCAGCAGAACTGTCAGTTAGTGTGAATAATCTCTTTAATTTCATATGTTTACAGTTCATGGCTGAGAATGGGAATGAGCTGATGAAGAGTAAATACGAGGCTGCTGTTCCAGTTTATTACTACAAACCGACACACAAAGACTGCCAGTGAGTAACCATGGAAACCCACTACAAATACACTTCAAAAAGACCCACATATACGCCAATCAAATGAACGATGCATGTTTTCTCCCTTGAAGTATTGCTTATTTTGCACTCATATTTAAGCGTGTAAATGTGTGATCATGTGTCACCATACATGCCATGTTTATATATGAGAATGGGTGTATTTGCATGCAGAATCTGTCATTTTGAGTTTAAAGTATATGAGAATATAAGTGAAAATGCTGATGAATCTATTCCCGTTGGTAAACGAGAAATGACTTAAATATCATGATAATTTTACCATCAAACTGTGGATTTTCTATTGATGCTTTTTCTGCTTTTAAAGTGTGAAATACTACTGGTAAGGTTTTAGGTCTGTGAGTTTTGTCCTCAAACTCTTTGTGCCAGCTCACCTTGTACTTGATATTCTTCAGTGTGAAGTTCAGACAGAGTCAGCTCTTGACAGCTCACTACAAGGGTGTCTTTTGGCTGAAATTCACAGATTCTCAGACATACCTCAGTCTTGCTGCTATCTGCGGACTAATTCAGGTCAGTCAGGTTCTGGAGCAACTATCTGAGACAAAGATGCTTCTCTGAGCCATTTTAACATGATAAATGAGACTCCGGTCGAACAGAATCGTTGTTTGTCACTTGTGAGGGCATGTTTATTTTCATGTGTCGCGTCTTCACTAATGACTGCAATTAGAGCAGCCTATAGTTTGTGCACACATTACAAACATGATTTATTGCATTCATCCTCAACTCGTGATTGTGTTGCTAACACGGTTCGAAGTAGCTCTGTGTTTGCTGTGAAGTCTACCCATCCATGGTTCATGCATTTGTGAGTAAGAGGCTATGTGGTGCTTTTTGATGTGTCCGTGTCCGTTGGTGTCTGTAACATTACCTATGATGTGAATTATGTAATCAAATTGATCTTCCTTCAGGTGAGCAGTTGTAAAGTCCTAGTTTAGTTGACATTGTGTTTGATGCCCCAATATAGGCCTAGGTAGGTAGGCCTACTTAATTCCCTCTGTGCTCACCCCACGCTAGTCTCTGCCTTTGCCGTTGACAGTGTATAACTTTGCCTTTGTCTCTTTTTCTCTTTGTTTGACTGGATTTCCTCAAATTCAAGTAGAAAAAATTACATGTTGGGTTCCCTAAGACTCCATCCTGGGGCATCTCGAATTGAATTTCCCTTTGGGGATAAATAAAGTTCTTCTTATCTTATCTTCTGTTTGACGACTACATACCTCTGCTGGCTCATGTTATAGAAAACAACAAAATAAGTTACCACAACTATGCAGATGACTGTGACCCCATACAGGTGCTGACTAAGTGCCTTAAACAAATCCACAAGTTTTTGTGACTTTTTTTTTTAGTTAATCAAGGATAAAACTGAGGTAGTTGTTTTTGCAGCTAAACATAGTAAGTCTGTCAGCAGCTTCAGATGTAACAGTTGACAAGACTGACTTTGGCTCCAGTGTGTTTACTAACCCTCTGAATCCTTTGTTATCCACCATCAAAAAAGCCCAGTTGTCTTTGGCAATAAATTCAGTGATACATCTCGGGAACTCTTGCACTATACCACTGTCATGCTAAAGAGAGGCTGTAAACATTTTCTTCGGAGTCATTTGTTCTAGATGGAGTTTTTCCTTGTGCCTTCTTGCATCTTTCCAGAGGGACAGTTTCACAAGTGGCTTTGTATTTTACTTATATCCCCCTGATGTGTAGGTCACAAACAGACATCCACTTTGATATCAAAACACTTTTGTTGTCATGATATTGTGAAATTTATGGCACCGTTACATCCTTATGTAATGAATCTTGCAGAGATGGTTCTTTTGGACGTCTTTGATTTGATCAACTAGCTCACAAACCCTTAAACTTAAGCCATACCCAGCCAACACCACTGCTGAAACTTTGTCTGAAGCACTTTTGTCTCTTGCTCTGCTACAGATGTGTGTTTTCTGTCTCCAATTTACCTGCTTGACACCCAACAAGTCTGAGTCTTACTGTGTGTGTAACCGCTACAGCACCAGGCGGCTCTCTGGAAGGAATGTTTGGAATTGTATGAATGTGAAGCAGAGCTTTTTTTTTGTGGGAGCAAATCTTCTCGTGGTATTAAATGATAGCTGCCACAGTCACTCTACCTCACAGTGTCTTTGCCTGACTGAAATATGAAACGTGTGTGTTGAATGGAAGAAGAACAAACCGCAGAATCTGTGAAATAATTCCCCTGAAGACAGCCCAAACCTCCACACCCTTTTCTGTTTCTTGACACAAGGGACGGGCGATATGGGCTAAAAAAAATTATCACAATAAGTTTTGCCGTTCTGGTGATAACTATAAAAGGCCTGATAAAAATAATGTAATTCCAATCCATGTTTTTGACTCATTCTGTCTTGAGAACCCCACAAACATTGTTCTTTGATGGCACTTAACAGTTGGCATGGTCAAAGAAGATACTTAACCACAAGTTGAAATGGTTTATTGCATTTATATTAAGATGGCAAATGTTCATCATGGAGGATCAATAAATCATGAACGATAATTTTTCACCCATCCCTACTTAACATAAACACTAGAGTCAAGATACAGAGTCAACAGATTAATCAGCCAGATTAATCATGGCACAGAGCGATGTCACTGTTGAGCTTTGGAAATGCTAGATAGGTGGCAATCGTGATTACTACAGCCTCCCGGTCATCATGCAAATGCTGTACCTTGGCTTTTCAGATGCATACATACACAGGCACATACCCACACACCTGCCTCTTCCTGCTCCTTCCCCTGTGGCTCTTTGACAGTTTGTACCACTGTACGACAACATTTTGAAGATACAACGGTCGATACAACATAATTGAGCTGGTAACTATGAAAAAAAAGGGGAAGCTATATGAGGGCAAGGTAGAGCAAACACTCTGCTTTTAAGGAGGAAAGGGAGGGTGCATTTTGTGTCAAAATAAATTAGTGGAAGAATATGGTTCAGTCTCAAAATGGTAATTGTAATTGATACTTAATGAAGCGCCCAGCTCTAGCTAGAGGCAAAATAAAGAGGAGAGCCTGAGAAGGTGCACTGAATCCATGTCTTGTTAAACATTCATATACTACCTGGCAAGGTTAGCTAACTTAACTATGATCAGGCATTTCTCGTCCTGTTTTAATGTTTTAGTCTATGCTTTTGCATGCAGAGCAGCTTGAAGCAGGTCTGTTCTCACTTTAAACTCTTTACAAGCCAGTCCTATAAACGTTTTTTTCTGTTTGTGTGTTCTCAGGGTGCTGAGGGAACAGTGGATCAGAGCAAAGTACGAGAGAAGAGAATTCACTGAGCCTGGGAAGACCTTTAAGTATGAGGAGGGTGAGTGTCCATGCACACACACACACACACACACACACACACAGTACACACACCTGCATAATGCATGCACTACAACAGGGTCAAGCTCATAAATGTTTTTTCTGGTTTCCTGCAGGACTTAGAGATGGCTTGTTGATGAAGAGGGGGCGGGACAACGGACAGTTCCTCAGCAGACGATTCGTCCTTTCTGAGAGGGAGGGAACTATAAAGTACTTCACAAAATATGACGTAAGAACCACATTTAATGAGAGTCACTGTAGACTCATAACACCTAAACACTTGAATGTACTCTCACCTAGAAACACAACCTGATTTGTTCACGCTGTAGTTTAAAGGCGCTAGTATACTCTCACAAATTCCTCAGAGGAAACTCTTAACATATAGATTTTTCACACACAGGCAATTACGCTCACCACCAAATGTATGTGTACCTTTCTCCTCTGCTGAGTCTGAGCGTGCTCAGACAAGCATAGCCAACAGTCTGTCCTCTCTGTCAGTGTAGCTGATTCTCCAAGCTGTACACCACCCAAACCAATTAGAGTTGGGAGCACTGGGAGCGCTTTGTTTGTCACAGTAAACCAACTCAGGCCAAGTGGGAATAATGAATTTAAAAAAAGACTGCAATTCCACTGCATTGTGGCACATTTCTTGGCATACAAATGTCATTTTGTGAATGCTCTCCCCATCTTCCTGGAGTGCTTCCACCATGAAATATTTTACTGCAAGTCTCCTGGTGTCTCTGCGACAGAAAACAGTGAAACAGATACATCCTCGTGGACTCACAGTGGTGATAAAAGTCAAAGTGTTGCTGTTGTTCAGGTTCTGGATGTTTTCAGAGGAGCTTTGAGATGTGTGAAATATAACAGCCTGACTTCAGCTGCCTTAGACTGAATTTTCTTCTCTCCTCTGTGCTATTTGTATGATGGAGTGTCAACACCCTGAAAAGTGTAAAATTTAGTCAGTTGTCAAATGTATAAGAAAAAGGCAAGATGGTGAGATTTTCTCAAGCAAACAGAAGAGCAGAGGTGACGCTTTGACACGGATCCTGCTCCCGTGGATGTTCATTTAGATTCATGTCAGGACGGATTAAAGCTCAGCCTCCACAAACAGGTTTACCGGGATTAGTGTCAGACTTGGACATGATGGTTATCAGAGATGCTGGCTGATGTTGTTGGTGGAAGTTTTAGATAAGCTACATAAGATACGTGATATTCATATTGAATTGAATTTCCAACCTTTTGTCAAAGGAGTAATCAAAAACAGACCAACATTTGACCTCAAGTCAATTTTAACAAAAGGCAAAGGTTATTTCCTTACAGGGTGGCAGGTAAAATCTCATGTGGGGTTCCCCAAGGCCCCGTTCTTGGGCCTCTTCTGTTTAACATCTTCATGCTCCCACTGGCCTGTATTATTGAAAACAAGAAAATAAGTTCCTATAGCTATACAGACTACACAGAGTTATACATAACAATATCACTGTCTCTATTTGTGACTGCTGATAAAATGTGACTGAAGATCTGTTTTAAAAGCATGTGGTACTGACTAGTACTGAGGTATAGAACGTTTTGATGACCTTCTGTAACATCTAATCTGTGATTCATTTGTTCATAATTTTCCCATATAAAACATGACAGACTATATGAGAACATTGCGCTGAACCAACATGGCACTGAGCTGCAAGCAAAGCTTTCAGTTTGCTAGTTCCCTTTCACTCCTGCAGGCTAAGGAACCCAAAGCTGTCATCAAAGTGGACTCCATCAACGCAACCTTCCAGCCTGAGAAGATCGGGAACCCCAACGGCCTGCAGATCACCTACCTCAAAGACTACAGCACCCGCAACATCTTCGTCTACCATGACAACGGCAAGGTCTGCACCCCTGTGCCACAATGTGTGTCATGACCCGTGAATAAAAGAATAAAACCTTTAAAAAAAAAAAAGGACATGTCTAGTGATTTGAGCTGTTCTCGTGTGTCGTTGTGGGTGAGATGTCTCCTCTATATCATTATTTTTTCTGATGGATTGAACTAGTGATGACATTTAAGCTCCACATTGATCATTTAGTGTCATTAAGTGGGATACACACTGAAATAAATGGAACACTGTCGTGGAGACGGAAAATTTAGTCGAGACTGACATTGAAACCAGCTGCAAAATTCATCGAAATCACAAACTTCTCAATTTAGAGGTCTATCTTCGTCTAGTAAAGCTCATTAATCTTAGTCCTTTAGGCCTTACAGAACAAAAAAAGTCAATTTTCTCACACCGCGTCTCTCTCTCTGTCTATTAGGAGATCGTAGATTGGCTTAATTCAATCCGTGCAGTTCAGCTTCACTATCTAAAGGTGGCCTTTCCTGGTGCTACAGATGCTGAGGTGAGCAAAAATAAGAAATGCATATAAATTTAATATGTATCACTGAAAATGCACGTCTGCTTTTCATGCACTTTTTCAATTTTCTTTTTCAGCTAGTGCCCAAACTTACCCGAAACTTTCTGAAGGAGGGATACATGGAAAAGACAGGACCCAGGGTGAGGAACGCACAGACACAAACACAAACACAGTAAACTCATATTCAAACACTCGTCCTTTCCCTCTTCTCTGTTTCATCTTATGCCTGATTCAAGTGAAAGTTCATGAATCAGTTAATGTAGATCTTCGTGTATCAAAACCACCTCAGGAATTTATGAAACTTAATCTACATAGTGTTAATAACTAAGCCAGCGTTAATAACTGAAACATGAGTCTAAAAATTGGATTGAATGCCTGGGGTTTAGAGGTTTTAATTACCATTTTACCAGACCTCCCTTGAAAATGTTGAACTAATTTCAGCCTATTTGCCAATTAAGCCAATACCTGAGGGACTTCGGTAATTTGTAGCAATTACAGAGATCAGCTGTAATTATACGGAGGACGTCCACCAGTTTAATGTCACAATTCCAGCTGAAAAATACTTAATTTTCCTGCTAACATCCGTGCTAATCTAAATTATAATTAAGCTTCAAGGTGTGACATCTTTCATTTCAATGAGGGTTTTGAACCTCTGCATTTCTTTTTTAATGAATACAGGAAAAATAAAGCCCTAATAGACCAAATTAGAAAACCACATCAACATAGTAAAATTCTCATGCACAGTTCAGCACCTGTGCCTTTCTACAACCATTGTTAGTTTTCACAGACAGATTTCAGAAGTAATTTAGTGTCCATGTGGTTATTTCCACTACAGACTCATGCCTGTTTTAATGTACTTCAAGGACCATTATTCTTAAATTAAAACTATTTGAAACTATTTGGTCACTAAGTCTCTCATAGATCTGTTAACCACTCAGCCCCTCTGTATACTCTTTTTATACCTTGTCATGTATTACGACCATAGACTGTATCTAGAATGGACAGCGTCTGCCTTCTCACTGGGTGAAGCCACTCCGAGAACAGCACACTCGAGCCATCCTTATGGAGCTGTGGACAAACTTTAGAAATTTATTACACAGAATATACATTCTTCTTCCCCCTGCTTGTGATGTTGACATGTAGTTACAGTAAGACTAGTTTGTGCTCAAGTTCTCGTTTTTCTGTGAAGCTCAGTTTTTAAAAGTTATTAGGGGGTTCATGTTTTCTATGATTGACACTTGATACAGCCTATGGGCGTACGAAGATTGTGTAGCTCACCCGTGGGATACGCTGTTTAAAACCATCCCTTTAACCTAATGGGATGGTCTTCCAGGTCCCTTTTTTTTAGCATTTAACATCTATTTTACTGTTCTGTTGTTGCTGTCCCTACTCACCTGAAACATGTTCCTTGAATTAGGACTGTTGATATTTGATGCATTTTCTTTGCACTGTTTTCAATTAAATTTAGGTTGAAGTGATTCATCACAAGCCATCGAATTCTGTTTAATTACATTTCACACAGCATCCCAACTATTTTTGGAAATGAGTTTGTATTTTATTCCCTTTGATTAAAGGGATAAATGTTGTAATCCACATCTATCATGCAATCTTAACTGGATCCGATCAAAAGGATCAAACCTCAGCTTAATTCTGAATTTATTTACGGACTAAAATTCAATTGAACTAGTCATGGTTCCCTCCTCAAATCCCTCCCTGTGATCCCCGGCTCATTTTCTCTCTGCTTTAACAGAATAGGATCTGGGCTGAGAGGTTAACTAGCCCAGCTGTCAGTGTGGCTGCTTTACAGCGCTGCCCGCCAGACTGACTGACAGCTGAGAGGTCCTACCTGTCTGCTCCCCGGCCGGCCGGTCCGTCTGTGAGGGAATAAAAGGCTTCTAGTCGAGGACCCGCTTAATCCTTTGGTGTCCAAATCTGAAAACACACACAGAAACACATTGTATTGGGATTAAGCTGACACACATGTCTCTGTTTCTGTGTCGTACCAACACTTTTAGAGAAGCATTTGTACTGGAATAAGCTTTTTTTTCCAGACTTCCGACTTGAACACACATTGACAAGATCAGTCTTTTATTCAGACTGTTTAATCTATGTCTGTCAGACTCCGTGAGGAAAGGACTTACCGGCTTCATTTATTGGACTGATTTGCTTAATGGACATCAAAATTCTTTCTTCTCACACTTTTTCAAGATGATATTTGGCCAAGACTTATATGGGCAGCAGTCAATTTCTACTTGATGTTTTGAAGTCATTTTAAAATGAAGATAAATCCCTTGAGTTAGAGTTGGGGTTATAATATGGGGTTATAATTAGAGCTCCTTTTGGATGCCTCTAGTATGCATATTCCCACTTGGTATTTGCAGTTAATGGACTGATATCATCTTAAAGTGACAATGCTGATATGTCTTATGATATTAGACCTCTAATTAGGAAGAACAGATAACTTTATCCCTTTGCATTGTTACATGGGAACTTTTTTAAGAGTATTTATGAACTAAAGGATAAATTTTAAAAATAATCAGGGAGCAAAAGCGACAGCCTCGAGCACTGGAAAAACTCACAGACTCAGACAAAGTCTGAGAAATCACTGACGTTTAAATTCTTACCAGGAAAGAGCCAGATAAAGATCAGGGTATGAATCATCTTTAAACTAAAACACAGACAGATATTGGCTTTGTTGTCCGCTTTGTGTCTGCTTACAGCTCATGTCTCTGTCTTTGCAGCAAACAGAAGGCTTTAAGAAACGCTGGTTCACTCTGGACCACAGACGGCTCATGTACTTCAAAGACCCACTGGTATGTCGTCTCAACACACACCCACACACTACACAGAAACTCCAGTGTATACATCAGTCTGTGTGATGCATTTAGATGAGACCTGTGCCACTGAGGTAAAGTTTCTCCATCAGAATCTGCTGATGATGGTGGTTTGTGGTGTTCGAGATAATTGAGCACATAAGGGAAATAGTAGAGGAGAAGATTTTTCCATTATGCAAACAAGAGGAAGTAGATGGTGGAAGAGTTAGCAGCCATGCCTCATTGGGGAGAGGGTGATATAAAGTGCTATTATTCATCCAAGCTTTCTACATCCAGTGTTTTTGCCATGGCTTTATGTTGCGCACCTCCTGATAATACAATGACACACTAACCTGCGAAGTAGCTCCATCCAGAAAGCTACATCAGGCGCTACCCCAAAACCTTAGGTTCAAACCAGATACAAGCACTTTGTGATTGTGAAATCATGAAAGTAAGACTCTGAATCACCAGATGGTAGGAGTGGAATTTTTATGAAGGAGTTATCACAGAGATTTGCCTTGAGAGGGGGCGAACCTGATTTCCCAAGACTCGGCCTAACACACATCTGATAGCCGAGCCTGGGGAGCTTATCTTCGCCGCTGATGTAACAGTTCAATGAAGGGGTGCAATAATTATAGGTGCTAAGTGACTGAGATGTCCGTTTTACCCCCTCAGACAGATAAAAAGGAAGAGGAAGTCTAGTGAAGTAGATGTGGACTGGGAATATGTGGAGGAAGCTCAAAGAAAATGTAATTTGATCACTCTGATCGTTGATAAATTATGCATGTGAGAGGCTGTGAATGGAGGTGCTCACAGGAGTTTGTTCACACTGCTCACTAACAGCAAGATTAAGTCTGACAACTAAGAAGCATCACCTTTGGTTGTAGTAGAGCAAACCAAAAAACTTCAAAGTTTTTAAAATCTTGTTTTTAAGGATTCTACATCTTTACGTGTAGCTATCTAGCCAGTCTGTCTTGATAGCCTGTGTGGAAAAAGACAAACTAAAGAGAGAAGTGACATTACCGATGCTGTCTCACAGTGTCTGGATGAACCGGTAGTGATGTTTTATAACTTATTCATACAGTTGAACAAACCTTGATTCTCTTATTCAAGACATGTTCCTGGTCCTGAGAGGAACAGTGGGGGGTCTGTTGTCTTAAATGGACCTCTGTATCTCTGACTCACCCTCTGTGTATTTTCTAGGACGCCTTTGCCAAAGGTGAGGTGTTTTTAGGGAACAAGGACCACGGATACAGCGTCTCCGCCGGCTTGCCTGCTGGCACCCACTGCAATGGTGCCTGGCAACATGGTATCACCATACAAACGCCTGACCGCTGCTTCCTGTTTACTTGTGAGACGGAGAGTGACCAGCAGGATTGGCTGAAGCACTTTGATGATGTGATGAGTGCTCAGATGTCCCCCCAGGAGTTTACAAGTAAGAGTCCTGGAATTCAGAAAGTTACCTTTTCAGCATGTTAGCATGCAAGCATTAGCTTATCAGCCACTAACCAATTAGTTGTTCGTTTCACGACAGAAGATCAAATATAACAGTTACTGTCTATTGTTTAATAAATATTATGTGTTTATCTGTTGAATACTTGAGTTTAATATGGTCTTTGGCATTATTATGTCATGTTTGGACATCTGTAGCATAGTGCGGTGTATTTTCTTTTAAAAGAATGGATTTAAACCCATTGGAAAAGTGATTTGGCAAAGACAAGGTATTTTAGATGGTAACATCCACAGAATAATGTTGGCAGAAAAAAAAAAAATCTGTATCAGGGCGAAAAATAATACTTTGTGCATATTGTGCAGAACACTGTATACGGGATAGGAGAACTATGTTTGGTTATGTGGTCAGCTTGCACATTTTATGATAGGATGAGAAGTTGTATTTATAATATAATATGATACAATATAATATAATACAAAAAATATATAAATATAATATAATATGATATAATGCAGTGTAATATAATATGGAATGAAATAGAATACAGAACAGAAAAAAATACAATATGCAATATATTTCAATGAAATATAAAGTTTAAGAGAATAGAAAAGAATAGAATAGAAAATGCAATATCATATTTTGTATAATATTTGTTTTTATTAGAATGTATGATAGAGTAGCACAGAAGAGGATACATTATGCAGAATAATATAGATTAAAATAATTCAATTAAATATATTATAAGTATGACATAATAGAGTAGAATAGACCATAATTTGATATAATAATCCTATATAACAATCCTTAAACTGTCTCACCAAATGCTAAAACCTAAACTCCTTTTATTAAATTTGGTAAAAATGACACATTGTATTATTTGATTTTGCATCAGAGAGAAGTGGATGCTAATTATTAATTATATTAACAACAGAACTTTGACTAGAAAATTGATGAAACTAAAAGAAACATAGAGGATTTGTAGCTCCTAACATTCAGAGTAATGGATCAGCTAAGTTAAAGAAGTGGCTGTTAATAACTCTAGACTTTGTTTTCCAGTGCAGGCTCTGTTCAAGCACAGGCATTGATGGACCAGAGGCCTGAGGGACCATCTCTTCTCTTCTCAGCCATTACTGATCTGATACAAGACCCACGTCAGTTCAGCTTAACAGCCCAACACACTCCATTAGTGAAATCCAAGGTCTGAAAATTGAAACAACACGCACGAACAACTCATTGGTGAATTAAAGAATAAGAAAAACACTTCAGAGATGGTGTAATACAACGCACGGGGGCAATAAAAAAAGATCTTATTTAATTATTTTACCACGTTACTCTATTCTATCATACCTCTCATGAGGCATCACTTGTCAATCAAAAGTAAAATAACACGACTGGAGTTTCTAGAATCTTTCAGGAATTAAAAAGACCGGCTTCAAAGTTGTTTTCTTTACGATTTAATGATTGGATTATATTGAGCTGTTGTATCTCTGGATAAGGAGCTTCTTTTCTCTTTAAAAAAAAGCATTTTTTTTTTATAAAAGCAAACTTCTCTATTGATTTTCTGTATGATACAAGCCGTAAAACTACTCTCACGACTCAAAACATTAATACTATAGCAGGAATATAGCAGCCAAGTTCATGTCACTTATTGTACTTTTTCAGTTCAAAACCTGAAATACCTTCTTTTCTAAGCAGCCGTATCTCACTACCTGTACAGTTTATTTCTTCAAATTTATTTTTTATTTTTATATTTTCTTTTAAGTCATGGTAAATGTTGATTTTATTCATCTCATATAAGTGGGTTTTCTCATGATTTTGTTTGTCTATAAAGCAAGATTTGAAACTTAACTGGGATAAAATACCTGGAAACACAGTGAGCCTTTTCATGGTGTAACACTGCCTCCATGTGGCCAACACTACACACACATGCTGGTAAATAGGAATATTTTCAAGTAAGTTATTCTTACAAAGTACAATAACTATATGTTATAGAGCAACTTTTAAATATTTCCCCCATATTAATTGTTTGACCTTTGTTTTTGTTCTTATGTTATAAAACATTGCTGACTAAAACATGAAACTTTTGATAATCACAAATAAAACTATTTCATAAAAGTTTTTTTGATGTGTGTCAGCTGTTGATAAAAACATATTTTGATGGCTTTCCCAATCGTTAAGAATACACTTAATTTTGATATGGTGCAAAAAAAATTTCAAATGTTAGAAAAAAAATATGTGCTCACTTTCTGGACATCTTATTATAAAGAGATGGGACAGGGACAGCAAAAGTCTCAAAAAGTTATGCTCAAAACACCTAAAGGAACATCTAATTAAGGTCGATTTGCGACATGTCAGTCTCATGACTTGGTTGAAAACCCAGAGAGGATGAGTCTCTTCAAAGGGGTTCATGCCTCCTTAAGAGTCAGAGAATCTTGGGACATCTCAGTACAAATACCAGAAAACCAAAACTGGATGACTGTAATCTTCAGGACTCTAGGCAGTACTGCGTTTAAACCAAACATGAGTCTGTAGTGGAAGTCATTGCATTTGTTCAAAATTACTGTCTAATACTATTGTAAACACAGTCTGATGCTGCAAAAGATGGTTAACATAAAAAGAAAAAACAAACGTACATGATCCAAAAACACAGGGACCAAATTCACTTGAAATGGTCAATGGCAAAAAGTCCTGTAGCCTGCAATGTCCAGGTACTAAACTGGCCTTCCTGCAGTCCTTATCTGTAAAACATTTGCTGCATGATAAAACCAACCCACAGTTGGGCAACTGAATTCTCTACGGCAGCGGCTTGAGGCCCAAAGGGAGCACTTCATAATCTATAGGCCTGTTCTAGTTTTTTCACCTACGTGTGAAAGAGGGAGGACAGAGAAAAGAAGAGGAGTGAACTGTTACAAGGAAAACTCCAGAGAGCACAACACCAAGTGTCTTTTCTCAAGTGAAGGCTGGAGATCTCAGGAAAATACTGGCAAAGGAATTGTGGAGCAGGGATATTATGAAACTGGATTAAAGGGTCAGTACTACTTGGGTGTCTGTGTGTGTGTGGAGGAGAACTCGATATTTTGACTGGAGACACTGCAGCTGTGGAGTCAACCCTCACTGAATTCAGCTTCGAAAGACATGGAAAGAGAGACAGGGAGTGCATTATCTCATCCATGTACAAAGACTATGGGATATAATTCCTTTAAAATGGACTCTACCTTAACATATCTATGACTGAACTCTTGGCAAGCCAACCTCTGCACTGCAAGACTTTGTTATCACAGGTTTTGAAGTTTAAAAGAAATGTCCTGACTGACTGTTCCTCTCCGCTGCTTCCACTGACCCCTATCTGATCCACTTCCACCCGTGAAGCCCAACAGAGGAATGGTTGCTCTGTGTAACTGAGAATCATTTACGTCTGGATGGCTTAAATCTTTGCTTGAGGCTTTCACACTTTCTATTTTGGTGGAAATATGGGATTGGAAGAGTTAACTGTTCCTTGGATCTGCGAAAACTGGCTCTTAAATATCGGGGCCTGACCTTTGACCTTTGTAAACCTGCGATGAACTGCACTCCTAATGCCACCATCGATCCACAGCTGGGACTTGCCTTAGGCCCAGAGGAAGAAGATGCTGGATCCGAGGAAAGTGGTGGTGGCGGTGGTGGCGGAAGCAGTGGGGGCCTTTGGGTGACCTCCCTGCTCGGCGTTACTCTCATGATCATGTGCGCCTTGGGTGTGGCAGGCAACATTTACACTCTCATTATCACTCGATCTGCTGCTTTGCGCCGCACCGGTTCCATGTACGTCTACATCATCAATCTGGCTCTGGCTGACCTGCTCTACCTCTCCACCATCCCCTTTGTGGTCTGCACGTACTTCGCCCATGACTGGCTGTTTGGCGAGGCTGGCTGTCGCATCCTCCTGAGTCTGGACCTTCTCACCATGCATGCCAGTGTCTTCATCCTGGTCGCCATGAGCCTTGAGCGCTACCGTGCTGTGGCTAAGCCCTTCAGTGCTCACAGGTCCTCATCCCGCAATCGCAAGATAGTCGCAGGGGTCATCTGGGGGTTAGCTTTCATGCTAACACTTCCCATGATGGTGATGATACGTCTCAAGGAGGGCAAACCGACTGCATCAGGTTTGGTGAAAAGGATCTGCTTCCCTACCTGGACTCCTGAACCCTTCAAGGCATACATCACCCTCCTGTTTTTGACAAGTGTTTTAGTACCTGGACTGGTGATCGTTGGGCTGTATATGGGGCTAGCTAGGCGATACTGGGCTGCACAAGCTAGCCTAGGAGGGAGCAGCCGCTCCTCCAGGAGGAGAGGACTCAAACAGAAAGTCGTATCAATGATCTTTAGCATTGTTGTTGCTTACTGGGCTTGTTTTTTACCTTTCTGGGGATGGCAGCTAGCCAAACTGTTCTCCCCAGAATCCCTCAGATCGCTTTCTTCAGCTGCTCATAATTATGTGAATTTCTTTGTTACATGTCTGACCTATGGGAACAGCTGCATCAACCCATTTCTTTACACACTACTTACCAGGAACTACAAAGATTACTTGGCCCAGAAAGGTCAGTCTGTCAGTTCAAGCAGGGCTGACCCCGGGTCAGCTGTGACTACACCACTGCATGACCTTTAGTGGACGATAAAGGATTACTGAGTAGAGACAAACGAGAGGGGAAAATGCATTTTAGCCTGAGCATAAACATTTTAGCTCTGGTTGACTGGATGATATCATTTCAGTGAGACACTTGTTAGTAGCAGTACTCATAACAAAGATTGTAAATACACAGATACGTGACACTGCACATTTCCAGCCCTGTTAGCAATTATCTGTGAAGGATTCAGAGAAATGCAGCACAGCAGGTGAATATTGGCACTCCAACCTTAAGACTTGAAGTCTGACTTTCAAGTTAGCAACAGATGACATTCTGGATATAATCTATTTGATTGGATCTTTTAACTGCTGGAGTTTGGTTTAGCCAATTTATTTAAAGGGACTGCACAGGTTAGGGCAACTTCAGGTGGCCTGATGCATTTGTATACTGTAGTGCTTATCTTGACTCTGAGAAGCTCATTACAGTTCAAGTACAAACTTTTACCCCACAGTTTAAACTGAGGTTTAAATTCCAGATCAAATATAACAGCCCTACATGGCAGCCTCTACCACCCTCAGTTATCACCCAGTTAATTACAAGTTATATCTGTAAGCTTACTGATTCAGCATACTATTAATATTTCTTTTCTTGCTTTTTAAAGACATTTACAATCAAACACTGGCATACTGCAACAGCCCTTAAGAGCGTTTTTCCCTTCAGTTTTACGGTATTTCTGAGTATGTATCAGCACCTGTCAGTTTGGCTACTTCCAAACGACCTGTTGTAGGAAAAATTCTTTAAAGAGCTGCTGAGCTCTTTTTTTTGTGATGTCATTGACATACTCCTTCAACACACATAAAGATCCCCTTTGGGAATGTGTTTGCATCGTGTCACATTCCTCAGCCTCAGGCCACTGATTCTTTGAGCTCTGCTGCAAATTGTCTCTGTGGAATTTGCTTCACCTCATCTTTGTCGTATATAGTCCCTCATTTTACTTCATCTACCGTACCGTGACAGCTCAGCTTATATCTTAGCCACACTTACACTGTGAGCTGTGGTATTAGGTCAAATTCTTTCCTTTTCTCTTATTATGATTTATACCACCATTTTGCACAGCACAATCACATCTCATTTGGGTTTTTTGTCGAATCATGATTGATGCAGAAGGATACAAAATTAAACCAGACTCTGCATTGATCAAGTTATTCGTCATGATCATTCTGCAGCTACCCTTTTTTATTATGGTTTTAGGACTGGGTTTTATATTCATTATTTTTGGAAATCCAAAATGTTAACTACGCCAACATTTATTCTCCTATCTTTGCCCTTTCACTGACCCTGTTTTTGGCTGTAATGCAAACCAAGGCAGAGAGACATTAAACACAGCTACTGCTGCTGAAAGAGGCACAAACCTTTGCAAGTAAACCCGGGAAAGTCTTAAGAGCTGTTAGGTTAAATATGTGGTATTTATATGAAACTTGATTGCAGGTGCAAAGCAAAGTTTTTAAGTGGACATGGTTTATAAAAATATGTTTTGCAGATGGTGATTGATGTTTAAAGGACATTTTTATGGTTTTAAGAATGTCATGGTATTAAAAGAAGTCGTATGACATAACGAGGGGTGTCCCACATCCTTCTGCGGTAAAGTTTTAAGTTCCCACCCCTTGCTGCTACACTCTGATGGACAATTTCTCATCACTTGCATGCCAAAGCAAGAGTTCAAGTCAAGAGTGTCAATTTGCCATGGTGAAGTTATGCATGTACAGAGGCTATAGTCCTCAGGGAAAGTAGCCAGGGGTTTCCACCCAACCCAAGGCTCTTAATTGCAACCCAGTTCCCACTCTCTCTCTCTCCCTGTTCCCTGCTCTATCCGCTGTCCTAATCTCTATAAATAGCAAATATTTCCCAAAAGAAGAGCAATGATTTGGTTTAGTCCCAAAATGGCATTGCTTCTCCAATGAATACATGATCTTTGCAAAGCACCAGCACAAAACTCTGTTGACATCTGCTTCAAACTTTATATTATCTGATAAATCTGAAGTTAGATAAGAAATCCAACTGATTTTGAATGTGGGACTGCACATGTGGACGAATTTCATGGATGCTTCAATTACACTCAATACAAAATTTATCACATTAGGATTAAAACTCTCTTTGGACATCATTTTTGTAAATTGTACTTGTGTCAAGCAGTGTAAGAGGTCAACAAAGAGACAGAGGGGTTTTTTTTGCACAGCATTTATTAACAAGCTCAGAGACCCCTGACATATGTGCAGACACACAGGTGCTTTGGCTCCCTCTTTGGGCTGATTGCTCTTACAACATCAGCACTCCATGTTTGTAGGGATCTCTTATGACATCTTGAGGCCTGGGCTTGATATGAGGTTTAACACAGACTTTACCAACAACAAACAAAAAGGGAGGGAAAGGTCACGAGGAGTTCGCCATCTACTGCATTTTGAAGCCAATGAACTGGGCCATTCCGTCGACCCTGAAGTAGTCATATTTGACATCACCCAGGCGGTTTGGGAAGTCGATCATGCTGCCATCGGGGAGCTTGATATAGAAACATTCCATGTTGTAATTGATGTAAAACTGTAAGAAAACCAAGACAACACACAAAGTTATCTTTCAGCTTCAAAAGTTCCAGTTATCATTCAATGCAAAAGACAAGCAAAATAATCACTAAGGTACACCAGGACACTCCTCATGTAGGGGCAATGAAGTTTTATAAGCCACTAAAAAGCACCTCATGACTGAATGGCTCAATGTCTGTTGACCTAAGAGTCTTAGTGTCACAGAAAAGATAACAACCTCATAAGTAACCTCTATTGCAAAAGCTGTTAGGAAACATGAGCCAACATGAGACTACAGACTACAAATTTTTACAAATTCCTGCAGAAAATGCCTTTTAGATCAGGATCCGTCTCACAACACATGTGAAAACCAGCTGTAGATAAGGGATAGGCTTTTTGCAGTAACTTGAAACCACAATAACCTGTTTCTATTTGCTAATTTTGCCTTTCATTGTATTTGGATTCACAATAAATCTTGGAATGCCGGTTTTTTAAGTGCTGAATCATGTCCGGCTGCAGCTACTGCTTTGACTTTGTCTCTTATCCATTTTATGACCAGTTACTCATGGTATTATGAAATACTTACTTTTAATGGTTAATTAATACATAAAAAGATGGTTATCATCAGTAGTAATTTGCATCATCCCTAGTATAATAATATATGCATTATTATAGTATGTGCTATAGTTAGATTGTAGTTAAACTGATTATCCTGACAATGATAAAATTGATAAAATGCACTGAGAGAAAAATAGAGGACTAAAATCTTTATCTTATGGCTGATACAGACCTGGAAAAAGCCCATCAAATCTTCCCAACAATGTATGAAATGTTTAGTTTTAAACAACACATTAAAAGAGTACTTCATATGCTGAAGCATGTTAGTTACTTGCATGAACGTAAGGGGATATGATGATGATGATATCATGATATGCCTGTTTGATTTGCATATATTGTCAAAGGCTACTCAACAAAACTATCTGTTACCAGACTGAACCTTTGGAATTTGAAAGAACACAGAAAAACTGGCCAACACCACACCTTGCTCTCCTCTCCACAGGTAAAGGGGAAGTTTTCTTCTCGCTGCTCCTCACCCCAACTTCCCCCAGACTTGCAGTTGATGACAATGGTGTCTGTAACGCCGTTGAGGTCAAAACGAGGGTTGAAGTGCAGGGCGATGTTGTCAGCATCATGACCGATGTTGATGGAAAAGCTGAGAGGAGGAAGGAAACATACAGGTCAAAAGAGTGCAATGAAAAGAGGAAGAAGTGGATGAAGCATTAACTTGTCTTCTGTATGCTCAGACTAACTTCCTCATGGATCCACATTCAACTCCTTTTATTTCTTACCTATCTTATCTGATGAGGGCAACCTACCTGTTGCAGTCATCTGAAGGCTTGGCACGGATCTTGAGCTCCTGCCCGGAAACAAACCCCATGTCTGTGATCAACTGTAAAGGGAAAGAACAGAGAGGAATATGAGCTCTAATAACAATGGGTGTTTGATCGCTATCTAGACTTACATGAGAAATTTGCAGGAAATAAGTCATGTTACATTTTCTTTGTGAAAATGATACAAAGCCAAATATATTTAGAAGAGTTTGGGACAAGATTTTACTGCACTGGGCTGAACCCTCAAAACATGTCTACTCTGGTCCTTCAAACAGTCTTTCAGTTCCAGCCAGAGGACATGTCCAAGCAATCTTCTAATCTAAATGTTACGGGCCTACATTTTTCTATGATTTGAAAGACAAATGCCGTCTTTTTCTACAATGTACACTGGTGAGAAAATCAATGATCCGAGTTACGCTTATCTTAGCTGTTGATGATCAACCAGGATGCAACTGTCCCCCCTTGGAAACAGGAAGGCGGCATATTTGTCAATGCATGTAATCATTACAGAGACAATAAAACCATAAAAAACATGGCCATTATATCTGTTGACACTACAGGGATACCCGTGACACAGATCACTAAAGTGCGTGGGAGTTCGACTGCAGTGAGAAGATTAGTAAAAAACTGTCAGTTAAAACTGACAATGCTTTTCGGACTTACACGTAGGAATTTCTGGACCGTTGGTGAACCTGGTTGTCTAATCATTACAGCTGTAAATCTCAGTCACTTTTGTCCTTTTTATCTTCTGCTTGAGCCTCTGCTCGTGAATTTTATCATCCTAAACCCTGTGTACCTTTACCACACCCACTTACAGTATATCAGTTCATAGTCTTTGAAATTAGCCCCTATCCCACCACAGAGCTGGTTTATATTTGACTGCACAGGTAAAGTACTGTAGAGTAATTAAGTGGATATACATTGCAGTAATCTCAATTTTGGCCATTAGAACATTTTATTTAGTTGCAGTGAGTGTCACCCTACAAGTTCATGTATTCCATTTGATTTGATGCCCTTGGAAACCTTTTAAACTTACAGTATTCCTATGATTCAGGGAGGTTAAAGCAGCTTGTGATCATAAAATACTTTGACAGACAAAAATATAACTGTGCCATGGAGTGAATGCAAATTGATTAAAAGAACAAAATGCTCTTAATACTGCCCCACAATCTGGCAAATGAATGTTAATGTCAAGTTAAGTAATCTGAACCTCATTAAAAACCTTTAACTCGCAAATATTCAACCCTTTGACTGTTTTAAAAGGTTTAAATATGTGAAATTCATTGTATTTTTTAATTTATTAGAGCATATCCTTAATTACAACTGTCCGTACAATGTGGCAGTAAAAAGGGGAAAAAAAATCCTCTTCTACGTTTGGTCGAATCTCGTAACTCAGACGAGGAATAACAAAATAAATGAACGCAGATTTATGTCCTTGACTAAAAGGAAAATGCTTAGAGGTATAAGAACACATTTGTCCTCAGTACTAAGCTCACCCTTACCAATTAATTCAGGCCTATCAAATATACAAACCTTCAACCCTAGTAGTGCCTAACTATTCCATAAATTAATCTCTTCACAGCACCTACCATCTTGACGGTCTTCAGTAGGGTGATCCTCAAGCAACAGAGCTCTGCGGGCAGGTGAGCGGCTTATATAACCCTGCTGACGCTGGGGGCAAGAGGCAGCCAACCGCTGGAGGGCTGTAAAGGCGACTAATCACAAATGACAATATTTGCTCCTTGATGACAGCTCAGTCGATGTTCTGCTCAGTATTAAATGATGTCTATTGCAGTTTTGAGACATGTGAAGAGCTATGTTAAACACGGAGAATGACAGAGTTATATAATCGTTTTCTATTGTAAATATAACTACACTCAGTTAAATTGATGCCTCTCTGTAAAAAGCATTACTCCGGGAGCAAATGCACTGTAAAACAACCTATTTAAGGAGAAATTATTGAACGAATACAGGGATATACTTTAAAAGGCAAAACAAAGTGTTTGTGTGAGGTGCTGCACTGTGACGAAAAAATTGACATATGGGGGATTGCAGTTTTTAGCACTTCAGCATGGGCTTCATTTCTCAAGAGGCTGCTGCTTGGCTCTTCCCTGAAAAAGGTCTTGTACGGATGGCAGCACGTGTTGCCACACAATCTGTATATGTTGACAAGCATTAATGAAGCCTGCTTAGATGTGTACTTGTGGCACTCATTTCCCCATGGCATATGTTGGCTTTGAAACAGTGAGCTGATAACAAGCTGGATGGTACCTTTCCTCTTCATAATGGAGGAAAACAGCTCCATGATTTCCAAAAGGATTATCAAAATATGAAATGTCAGACCTCAGGTCCACTTTGACTCACTCCATGATGAATAGGCTCAGGCTCAGAAGAGTCTCCTGTGATTTTGGATAAGGTTTAAATTTGGTTTCTAGTACAGTTTAAACCATCAATTATGAATGCAGCCACAAAGTGTGTTCACAGACAGTAGTTTTAGAGGTGACTTTGAGTTATTTATGTCTGCTTTACATCGCCCAAAAATCACTGCCATCCAGCATTGGTTTTTGACCTTGTATTTCTCCAGATTTTCTTAACCTTTTAATGATATTGTGCACTGTGGATGATAAAATCTACAAATTGTTTGCAATTTTGCATTATAGAACAATGCATTGGAATTATTAAAGTGTTATTTGCACATGCAGCCTCTCACAAAGTTGTGAACCTCTTTTTATCTTTACTTCTGAGAGACTTGGACTCTATTTGATGCTATTTTTATAATAAGTACATTTTACTAACCTGTTGCAATCTTATCTGATGTAATTGATGGAGACTATTCTTCTATGTGCTCTTTTTATCGCTACATAACCTTTTTATTTATTTATTTTAAGTCTGTAAGCATGAACTAAAATGGCTTTTTTTTACATAAATTGATAAGATGTTTCAGTTTCAACATTTTATTGATTGTCTTTGCACTATTTTCAATTGAATACAGGGTGTAAACAATTTGCAAACCCTCACAGTTGTTTTTTGATCAACATTTTACATAGTATTTCAGCTATTTTGGGACTGTAGCATGTTATTTTTATTTTCAGCCTTTATTTAACCAGGTTGGTCCCATTGAGATTACAAATCTCTTTTACAAGGGAAACCAAGAGGGCAGCAGCATTGTTCCTTCAACAGATGAAATTCACAGCACCTCAACATTATGGCAATCTCACATAAAACATTTACACACAGATGAGGTAGACTGTAATGATTTCACTATAGTTTTATATTCATTTATTGTCACAAGAGCTTTAAGGTGAAGTTCAGACTGAAGTAAACAAATGCAACACACCTACATACATTGAGCCTGAGTATGCTTTCAATGCCAAATAGAGAGACATTTAAAAAAAACATTATTTAAAAGGAAAAACAAAGGCATACATAACAATTATAAACACAAATTGTGACTTTTTGTTTGAGTTAGGTTAATTGGCAAAAGCTTTCATCAAACATATATTCCTTTGTATATATTTGATTTCCACGTTTTGAGAATTATGTCATTGTGTGTAAGCGCCTGTGGAAGAGAAAGTGGGTCCTCAAGTCAAAAACTAGGTCAGGACTTCACCCAAGCAATACAATGTGGGTGTGACTTAAAGTACTGTAGCCAATCACATGTCTCCATTTTTTGGTGGGCGTGACACATACGCAACTACCAGACACTGAAGCTAACCCGAATAAACAACTAAGTTAGCTTTGGAGGTAGCTAGCAAGTTTTGGTATGGCTACTTTTTCAATGGCCTTTCGTTAAAATCCTGTCATATTATGTAGAGTGTAAACGTTTAGAAATGTGGTTGATATATTTACGGCTATTTTGATTTTATGTATGTTGTTTTCAACGTTTTAAGGGTGATATAGTAACAGTAACTTCGATAATTGGTTAGCATAAGCTAGCTGGGATACAACCTAACTTTCTGGAGGTATGTTGGAGACTAAGTAGTCTTTTGTTTTTACTGTTTGCCTGTAGAAATGGCGTCGTTACCGGCGACTGAAACGGTGGTATGCCCGGGTGCAATACCAGCGGAGTCCATAGTACCCGCTTGTATGTTTGCACCGGACCAGGGATGTGCTGACGACCCAGCCGGCGAAGACGGCTTCGAGGACGGGGAGGCCACCAACGGAGAGTCCGCGGATCATTTAGACCTTAGCAGCAAGGTGGGCCTTACTGTGAATTAAAGAAGAGTAATGCAAACATTTAAAGATATTCCACACGGGAAGCTTTATGTTTTGGTTTGGGAGTTGACTGCTGTGTAGTGGAATTGCAAATATCCAGTTTCATGTGAACTGCACACTGTGCATTTTTTGCAGACTGTGCAAAACATCAAGGAGAGTGACACGTATATGCATGCATGTGTAACTGCATCCAGCTGGCAGGCTATCAATCCGCTGGGTTTATTTACATTATGTGCACTTTTTGCAGGGCAGCCAAGGACATCAGACTTTATTGACAAACCATTTACATATGTTTTGACTGATATGCAAAGCACATTGTCTTAACATTAAAGTTAATATTTGCAGTTTCTCGTCAAAACGGAGACTTCAACACAGTGTTTGTTCTTTGACTCTCTGTTTGCAGATGGTCCTTGTGAGTCCAACAGGGGAACAGTATGATTCATTACTAAGGCACCTAAGGGAGCTGATAGATGAAGGCTGTGGAGAGACTATCTATGTTGTTGGAATGGGCTCAGGTAAGAGTGACTTGTTCAAGAGTGATCTCTCTTAACAGTCAACTGTTCATGAGTACACGCTCCAACACACCTGATTCATATGATTAGCTCGTTATTAAGCCATTACGGAGCTTGATAACGAGCTGATCATTTGAATCAGGTGTGTTGGAGCAGGGAAACATCCAAAACATGCAGGACAGTGGGCCTCGAGGACTGGACTTGAGAACCACTGGCTTAAACAAAATGATAAATCAACTTATAGCTATCCACTTCCTACATTATAAAGCTTAAAATGCTGTCTTAAATCCCTTGAGTTTAAATCTTGTCTAAAAAGTTGCTTTTGGTGTCCAAGGCTGGAATTTGAACAACTTTTGGATAAAGTTTTTAATTGAGAGAACACTTGGAGCTCTAAATAGTACATTTCTTAAAATGCATGCAGATATATTGTAAGTTATAACAGATTCTTGGAGCCATGCGCTATATTGAGTTTGGGCACAGCAAGATGGAGTGTTGCCTGGTCTGTATTAGAGGAGTCAGATGGCTGAGGAGATCCAGCAATAAATCATGTTGTCCTGAAACAACCTCTCCTAAGTTATCACCTCTGATTAGACCTCCTCTGATAGTCCACTGACCTCTAGACTTTCACATCGTCTACACTAGCTGTAAGTTTCTCACAGTCCCAAATACTCAAATGAAAATGATGTTATAGTATCCATGATTAAAGGTAGCAAACTATATTCATAAATGAGTCTCAAAGTGATGATTATATGATGCTAACACAGGTTGTTTTACTAATCAGTAACTTTAAGTACATAAAAACTGGATATGACAGTTAAACATCGATTTGTATGTTGGTATCAGTTGATTTTTAGGAGTAGGAGTGGAAGAATCCATGTCAGTTAATATGATCTGTGAGGCCCTTAAGGTAAAGGTGCCAGATTTAGCCGCGCAGGCTTAAAGATGATGTTTGTTGTATTAGAGGCAGAACAGACTTGGAAGAAATAGAATATAAATAAGTTTGTTTAGAGGTGTGTACACAAGCTTCCTGCAACGTCTTAATTGAAGAAATCTTATTTTGAATTGTGACTGGATTTTAGATGGGACCTTTACGAATACTTAATCAAATCTTTGCTGTCGCATGGAAAAGCAAATCCACAAAACAAAGAACGATGCTGTCCAGACAAATACAGCTTTTGCAGCAGCTTAACATGCACACATTCAAACATCTGCAGAAGAATGAGGGAAGGAGAGGAAAATGAGACAATGCAAATTTGAGGAAATTAGCCTGCAAGAAAAAAAAACAGATCATCTTTACACAGCACTGTACCCCTTTTACTGAGGCTGCTGTCTTGCACCACTGCGTTTCTACTGTAGCACAGTGTGGACAAATTAGTTGCACATGCATTTTTGTATTTACTAAGTAGCTGTACAGAATGCACCAGTTTGAAGATAAGGAAAATAAGTGTTTTTGCACGCTACAGAGATCTTAGTTTCCATGCATAACAGGAGTTTGTTTTCCTCAAAGTCCACCGCTTCCCCAACATTAGGGGCGAACAGGAGAGGGTTTCAATTTAGAATCGAATCCCTGTATATCACTCAGTGTTTCCATTTCCGCGGGCTGTACCTTTATTTGCAGTCCACTGCATGCAGGATTGAATCATATCAAGCCTATGAAAGATCATCAGCACATTAACCCATATGTGCACAAACAAAGGCAAGTTGACCCAAACACAGCCAAATGCACATATAAGTCACAGTATGTCTGACACGTTTTAGTCATCTTATGTGTGTTGAATAAATCCCATAGATGGCACCAAAGGCTTTTTAATATTTCACTTAAAGAAGGAAAAAACAAAAAGAGGTACAACCAGACTGGTGGTGTTTTTTTTTTCTTGTAGCTTGCAGCTCAAACATATAGTGTGTAATTTACATATTCCAGGCCATCGGGGACATTTTTACATATCTGAAGTCACTGGATAACACTTAATTTAAGCATGCTCAAGGATCAGGACACCATGTATCGTAGCAGAGATATCACAGCTGTCAGCTGCGTGTCCTCCCAGGCAGCTGACCGTGTTTGTGCGCTGTTCAGAGTCACTCTGAAACCCTCACTACTACACACCAACACCAGGGCCTTTGTCAGCCACCAGTTATTTTTGTCTGTTACAGCAACATGTGTGACCCATGTGGCCTGTCGGTGGGTCAAAGTGCACACTGTGAAAAGGGTGTCGTTTTACCTGACTCAGCAGAGGGACAGACTGTCACTAGTTCACCAGTTCATGTCTGTCTGTCTGTGTGTCTGTCTGGCGGGGCAGCTCGCTTTCTGGCCTCCTGACCTGACTGGTTGTTTCTGTTTCCTGTCAGTCAAAACTAACCTTTGTGGCCAGTGTGTAGATTGGAATACAGCAGTGAAGCAGCTGGTGGCTAGAGTTGCTCCAATGTGAATTTATTTTAGATGTTTATTGTGCTGTGTTTGTATGAAGTGTTTGGGCCCACAAACACACCACAATGGCAGCAAGTCAGTTCACTGAGGCACGTAGACTTGGTCAATACTAATATGATAATAATATGATCCTACATTTGACAGAAGACATGTGACATTAGAGTAATCCCTCTCTTTTTTACTTTGGAGTTTTACGTCATCACTCTTCCCTCTCTCTCTGTTTAGATGGAGGTGACTATGGTTTAGATGACAAGGACATGGAGGCATCAGTAGCCACTGTGAGGTCGCTGTGCGAACAGATCGAGGCTGACCTGATCCTTCTGAGAGAGAGGACAGACACTGGTGGAAAACTTCAAGACTACCTCATCCGCAGGCGTGTGGGGGAGCAGGATTTCCTGGAAGTCAGGTAACATAAAGGAAAATGAATAGTTTGCTAGTTAGCTCAGTTAAAATGCTCTTGAGCTTTGTCCATGTGGTGACTGTGACTGAAAAGTTGTGTGAGACCACAATTTGGAATCAATTTATAAACATTTCTGACGTTTACCAGCAATAAACGAAATAAAAAAAAATTGAATTTTGCCATATTTCTAACGTCTGTGCTAGATATTTATTTTACCGTCATCTCTCATCTTTTCTCCAGGGTGGCGGTAGTCGGGAATGTGGATGCAGGGAAGAGCACCCTGCTGGGGGTTTTGACCCATGGAGAGCTAGACAACGGCAGAGGCTTCGCTCGCCAAAAGCTCTTCAGACACAAACACGAGATGGAGAGCGGCAGGACCAGCAGTGTGGGCAATGATATCCTGGGTTTTGACCAGGAGGGACAGGTGAGCGGTTATGGCATGAAACCACAACATACTGTGAAAAGAGTTGATGTTATGTCAGACATTTTTCAGTCAGAATAAAAGTCTAAAAACAGAATTTTGGGGCAATTTTTTAAATTCTTTCCTATACTGTTTAAGTCTTCCCCACTTTTCTTCTTCTGTTAATGTCTTTTTAGGTTGTGAACAAGCCAGACAGTCATGGAGGCGGTCTAGATTGGACCAAGATCTGTGAGAAATCCTCTAAAGTCATCACCTTCATCGACCTGGCTGGCCATGAGAAGTACCTCAAGACCACCGTATTCGGCATGACAGGACACCTGCCTGATTTCTGCATGCTCATGGTGAGAGGGAAGAGGAGCTCGCAGGAGGAGTCGCTCAGTCTTTTGTTTATATCTACAATGAAGTGGGAAAAAAAGCAAAAAAGATGAACTGTCTGTTTACCTGTTCCTGGTCTTTTTGTCTTAGGTCGGCAGTAACGCTGGTATCGTTGGCATGACCAAAGAGCACCTGGGTCTGGCACTGGCCCTTAATGTGCCCGTGTTTGTCGTGGTTACAAAGATAGACATGTGTCCAGCCAACATCCTGCAAGGTAAACAGATATGTAACTATAGTGTTTGTAAAAGCAGTTACATAACTGCAGAAATGTCTGTTTCACATGAACACAGCATTTTTCTGTGCGGTAATGATTTAGAAAACTCAGTACTTTAAAAGCCTCTGAGGGAAGGTAAATATTTATGCCCACAAACTCCTGAAGAGGTATTTGTTTCATGTGAAGCAAACGCAAAGTAGAATTTGCTTAAACTGCAAGTACCTAAAAGAGCAAATTAACAAAGCAAGTGGGAACAGATCAGCAAACAAGCTGTCTTCTTTTCTGAATATGATTAAAGAGGGTTTTAGAATAGGAAAGTTACAAGTAAAAAGTGTTGTCTAATTAAAACCTGTTCTTTCCACCTGTTTCCTAATCGCATTCCTTACACCCAACTGTTTAACAAGCATGTTGGTGATTAAAATGTTGCAGTCTTTTAACCAGCAAATGTACGATATGTCCCTAAACACTGTGACAATGCGGGGTACTCTTTAATTTTTGTGATATTTTTCATTACTACAGAGACGCTAAAATTATTACAAAGGTTACTAAAGTCTCCGGGCTGCAGAAAAATCCCAGTGTTGGTCCAGAACAAGGATGATGTCATCGTCACGGCCTCCAACTTCAGCTCTGAGAGGTAAAAATACTCTGCTGAAGAGCAGACAAAGGATCCAAGAGATGTCTACAGAAAGACTGATTCAGATTGAGTTAGATGGGTAGATATTCATTCAAGTGGTTCAACACTGTCCTGTGTAAAATTCTAATGATTCATGACGTCATCTGAGAAACAACAATGATGGATGACTGAGATCTGTGGGGCCTCAGCCAGCACTGCTTAAAAAAATAATACAGCTCTGTAGTGGAAATGACCGCATGGACTCAAAAATCACACCAGAAAGTGTTTTCTATTAACTGAGTATCTACAGCGCAGGTTAAAACTGTACCGTACAAACAGGAAACCAAATAAAAACATGATCCAGAAATTCTGGCAGCTTCTCTGAGCTCGTTTAAGGAGGACTAAGGTGAGCTGGAAAACTGTCCTGTTGTCTGGAGAATCAAAATGTGACATGTAAAAATCATCTATGCCACATCCTTGGTGTAGAAGAAAAGAGAGAGACCGCCCGGCAATGCATGAAAGCATAACAGAAACCATGAACTGTTGCGCAGCTGGTCTCCACAGTGACTAAAGGTTTGAAAAGACAACGCAACAGGACCAATCATGTTTCTGGCATTAGATATGAATATCTAACCCAGCAGCCCACCTCTTTCGGTATTGTGGTCATTCATCTTTCATGGATTCAGCTGATACTCCCAAACTAATGCAAAAATCTAAATTCTGGTTTTGTATTCATAGGTGTAGTATTAGTTCCTTATTTCAGAGAATCTTCCATCTAGGAGGTCATGTGTCAGGGTTGCTAAAGAGCCAAAAAATCTTGTCTTGCCCAAGTGTCCTTAAACATGCAGATCAGATGCTTGGTGTTTTTTTTTTTTTTGCTTGTCACTGTGCGGCAGTATAAGAATGTCATACTTTTCTCTCCCTCTCTGCAGGATGTGCCCAATCTTTCAGATCTCCAATGTGACAGGAGAGAACATGGACCTGCTGAAGATGTTCCTAAATCTCCTCTCCTCCAGGACAAACTTCAGCAACGATGAGCCTGCTGAGTTCCAAATAGACGACACATACTCAGTACCGGTATGACACAAAACTCACATGTTGCTACGCATGTGGATTCCTCTCCCCTCTAGCTCAGTCGGTCCTCTTTCCTCTGGTTCGTCTTGTCTCTTTTTCCGCACATTAAAGTGTTTACCAACAGTGGTCCAAATGTTAGAGTCGGGGCCCTGAGGGGAGACAACAGCAGAGTGCAGCAGCAGGTTACACAGACACATAAGTCAAAGTGTACTGTCACTGACGGGCCTTTCTGTAAAGTGACAGCAGAGCAACATGAAGAAAAACAAGCATCGTCTGAACTCCTTTACAACATATTAAAGGTTTTCTGTTTTTTTTCCCCCGTGAGACCAATCAGCAACATGACACCAGTGTTAGCATGATCCTCATCAGACTGATCTAAAATCAGAACTGTACAAGTCAGAGCATGCTGTCCTCATTCAAAGGCTTCCAGTATGTATTCAGCCTTCAAGTCAACACTTGACAATCGCAGGGGGAGTTAGAAAATGATCAGTGGCATGCAGGCTCCTGTAAACGCCCCGTAGATTCTCTTCAAATTGATCCAAATTCAGTAACACCTCCAGTCCGTCAATGTTTTCTGTCATTATCTTGTAGAATCATCAATAGTCTTTTTGCACGCACAAAGTTCTTGAAAATTTCCGGAAATTACCTGGTGAGCTGTACGTCTGAACAGAAACATCTGAGTTTTTCACCCCGACTTCATCATGGGGTCACGTCATTGTATCACAAAAATCTTATGTAACCTCTGTCTGCACGGGTTTGAGTCCTGTGTGTTGTTTTCAGATGACATCAGACCAAGCAAAAACAACAAAATACCAAAACCTCTTACTGAACTTTGGGGTTATTTAAAAAATAAATAAGTAAGGAAAACACAAGACGTACTGGATTGTCCCCCTGGGGAAGTTTGTCTTTGGCGGTAATGCACGGAACATACCGGTTTGTGTGACTTTGTGTAACATAAAACAAACACAGCGCAGATAAAATGTTGGAGCTTCTATAATTGTAGTAGTTTGAGATAATTAGCTAATATAGCCTGAAGTAGAAACTTTCAAGTGCACTGACATGACTTGTAGAAAACTGCATACTGAGAGGCTTTATACGTGTGTGATCTGTGATTGTCTGTGACTGGCAGGGTGTGGGCACAGTAGTATCAGGAACTACGTTACGTGGACTGATAAAGCTCAACGACACACTGCTGTTAGGCCCAGACCCCCTGGGCACCTTCATCCCCATCGCTGTTAAATCCATCCACCGCAAGAGGATGCCTGTGAGAGAGGTCCGCGGTGGACAGACGGCGTCTTTCGCTCTCAAAAAGGTTTGTGAGAAACCAAGTGACCGCTGAATCCCCGTCTATAAACTGAAACAGAACAAAGGCAAGCAACAAAGTCTGAAACTTTTGAAAAGTGTAATTATTCAGAAACTTTTGGATGTGACGTGCGTATGAATGAGTGTCCTAACCGTCTAATAAGCTTTATAATTTATGTAAATCTTGAAACGTAGGGGCAGGTAGAGCTCCGTCTCTGGTTCAGGTTGTCTTTGTCGGTTGTCTGTAAAAGCCTGAGCCCCTCACTTCTTTTCCTCACTTTTTGAATTTTCAAATTTCTTTTCTCTTAGATCAAACGTTCATCTATAAGGAAAGGCATGGTGATGGTTTCTCCAAAGCTGATGCCACAGGCCACCTGGGAGTTTGAGGCTGAGATTTTGGTGCTGCACCACCCCACAACAATATCCCCGAGATACCAGGCCATGGGTAAGTACTAATGGTGTCAAATCTCTCATTTTCACCTTGTATCCACACAACTCCAGCATTTTTGAGATATCCTTGGCAACACTGCTAGCAAATGTCAGGTAGAAAGAAGAGTGGTAGTGTTTTTTGTGTCTAAACACAGAAAGACTTTCAGACTCTTCTGGTGTAAACTTTATTCTGACACCTTTCTCCATCACACCAGTGCACTGTGGCAGCATCAGACAGACAGCCACCATCCTGACCATGAACAAAGACTGTTTACGGACAGGAGATAAAGCCTTAGTCCACTTCCGCTTCATCAAGACTCCAGAGTACCTGCACTGCGACCAGAAACTGGTGTTCAGGGAAGGACGCACTAAAGCCGTGGGCACAATTACAAAGGTAATGTAGAGTACAGAGACTTTAATGTTTGATGTTTATTCATAGCTCCAGCACCCAAAACACATGGATGACTGCAGGTTAACTCACCCTGGCTTTGCTGCTCTATTCCAGCTCCTCCAGTCGGTGAACACACAGGCAGCTAAAGCCCAGCAGGCTAAGATGCAATCCAGTAAGAAGACTTTCAAAGACGGCACAGCAGCCAGCGAGGAGGCCGGATCATCGGCACGGCCGCCCAGCCCGAGCTCGGCACAGCTACCAGTGAGTAAATCCACACTTGGGGAAACTTTTAAAGCATGCAGTAAGTTTTAATGTTGAAAAATTGAGACTGTTAGTGCTTGAAAAGGTTAAGTCAGTGCTTAACTTTTGAGGATCATTGCACCACAGAGGCAGAATTTACACCCAGAACTTGGCAGTGGGCTCATTATTTAGCAGTTTTCACCAATGCGGTCAAAGTCTCCCTGACAAAGACGGACCTACAATCCTTCTCCTCTGTTGAATGTTATTACTGAGGCATGATTCTATCCAAAACGATGTTATAATGCAGCTCTCAATTTTGAGCTAGACTTCTGGTTGTAATTTTTAAAGCTATTTGTTTCCTTTCATTCCTGATCTTTGCTGTCTGGCGGGATAATGATCTTTCCTTTTCTGTGCTCTCTTCCTCACCCCTCAATGATGTGGTTTTCTTCCTCCCATGCTAATTCTTTTTCGTTCTCAAACCTCCTGTCATATGCGTTCTTGCCTTGCCCATGAAATCCTTCTTTTATCCCCTCGTGAGGTTACACCTGTCCTCCCGCATCATCCTTTTTCATTCTCTCACATCCTCGTTCCCCCGTCTCATCCTCACCCCTCCTCCTCGCTCTCATTTGCCCTTCATGCTCTTTCCTTCAACTTTAACGCTTTTCTTTTTCTGCTCCCCCTCTCTCTCCCTCCCTTTCTCCCGCTGTCTTGGCATGCTGCGTCAGACAGTGGCAGAGGAGGAGGCTCTGTGTAAAGAAGGCAACAAAGAGAACAAGGTAAAGAAGTTTCTGCAGCCCCTGGGAGTCATGACGAGGTCCCTGTCTACTTAAGCTCGGATTTGTTTTTTGTTGTTGTTGTTGGTTCCCTCCCTTTCTAAACTTTATAAACAGGGTTTTCTGAGCATGCACACTCCTTTCCACGTGTATATTTCTGGTTCTGCAGAGTGACACAAGAAAACCACAGTCATCACACTGCAGTGTTTTTCTGCTCGCCTCTTTGAAAACTCACTTTTGTTCTTATTAGGTGTTTAATTACTGAAATGAGCTGGACCATAGTGGGTTTTCAGTGAAAGAGGAAAATGAAAAACTCTGGTCTCCAAGTTTGGGTGTTTGTACATAATTCAGGGTTCAGCCAAGTCGAGGAAAATAATAATTTGGTGTGTGCGCTCAAAAAAGTGCTGCAATTAGGTATGTTCCACACTCATCAAAAGTTATATTTCTGTAGTGTTAAAACAGACAACACCAACTAATGCAGCGCTGAAGCCCACCCTGAACCTTCAACAGTTTCATCTGAACATCTATGAGCTTCCTGTTATACCTGTTTGGCCCAACCCCTAACCCAGAAGTTGTTTCCAATCTCCTATTCAAGATAGTTTGATCTGTTAGTGAGCATTAAAACAATAACAACAGTTTGCAACAAAGACACAGTATACTTGTCATTTTCCAATAAAAATAAACACAAAAAAAAACCCCACAACTTTGTCGTATGCCAACAGTGAAGAAGGCTTCTAGAATGCCGGATTGGACCTTAAAGGTGGTTTAAATGAAGCGTCTTAGACGGAGACTGAAGAGGCTTGTCGGAGCACTGCAGCTACCAGAGCCTCACGGAGTTATTGAATGAGTTGAATAAAGTTTGACTTATCCGACTGTTTTGTTTTGGCTTAATGCGCCTTATAATCCGGTGCGCCTTATAATCCGGTGCGCCTCATGTATGAAAATAGACGCGAATAGACGCATTCATTGATGGTGCGCCTTATTATCAGGTGCGCCTTATAATACGAAAAATGTGGTAGTTTTGGCTAGGAACACCAGTCTGTTGACTTGTTCTGGCTTTAGTGATGAACGAAGGCAGGCAACAACATTGCTCCTTTATCACCTGTCTATAACCATAGTCCACTTTATGGCTATACATCAAGTGACCTAATCAGCTGTGTTTACTGATGATTACTTGCTAATTCAAATACTTGTCGCTCGCTCCGCGGTATGTGCGTGCACATATACTGATACATATGAGTCCAAATTAGAGCCACGCAAACAAACAAAAACTCATTTTTAAGGTGTGGCAGCTTTTGTTTAGCTGTGGCGTTGCCCCACAGTTGATTGCATATCAGGGAAACCCTGAAGCTGGTCATGTTGCCTTGGGGAGCAGACATGACTGCGTGACAAACTTTCAAAAAATTTCGTTTTGCTCCAAGTCCGTCAACTTGAAGCCAAAATGTTTCCAGTCATCCTACCTTTTTCTCAACCAAAGGCTGCCTTTCTGCCATGTTTTCAATCACATTATTGATCCACACACATCACACGCTTGCTGCAGCTGCACGTAACAGGTGTGCATTTAAAGTGTTTTCCCAGTTCGGGAATGTATACACACGCCGTGTTGTGTGGTGCAGTGATCGTGTTTCTTTGATTATAATGTTTTTATGATGGTGAGAAGCTAAATTGAAATCATGATTAAAATTCAATTAATCATCCAGCTCTATAAGAAGCTATCAGAGGGACAATGTAAAGCCAAGAGGAAGCATAGTAGCCCCTCTAAAAAGATCCACAGGTGACTTCAACACTATAAAGGCAGCATGATCCTGCTCAAGCTGTCTGTGATTTATCTTACTATGTACAAGCAGGCTTTGGTTCCTGCTTTCTCAGGTGAACAACCTCTTCTTTAATGCTCCTTATGATGGAGAAGCCCAGCCTCCAGCACAGCTCCTTAAGCTAAGTCATTCACGATGGACTCTTTCCACCTCAGCGTAGATACTGTCTGCTGCCACAAGGCTGCGTACCTGCAGTGAAGTGGAAAGCTAATGATGCCTGCCCTTCAGTTTTCCTCCCACTGCTCTGAGCTCAGTGACCACACCAGTGTAAACTCACCTGACAGTGAAGGTCGACTCAGGATCCTCACGATTAATGATTGAAATTTTACAAGTTTAAGAGTGAGTCTTAGAAATAATTAAACTTTAATTTAACATTATAATAACCTCCGGGTAAATCACAGTGCTGCATCACATAGAGGAGATCTGCATTTTTAATGAATGACAAAGTTGTAAAGGGCTTCCTCTTTCTACTTAACATTTCAAACAGAAACCCTGGGTTGTTGCGATTTACCTTTTTCATTTTCATCCTCCCTTACTTTGGGAAAAACTTTTTAACAAGTCTTGTCCCTCTTAACCTTTTCAAGTTCGAAGTTCAGAACTGCATTGTGTTTCCTTGAAATGCTTCAACCCCTTGAAACTGATCGACCAGCCTCTTTTAAAATCCCAATAAGCCTCAGTTTGTGTACCTGCCAGCTCACTGTGGTGTTTCTGTCCGTCTGCAGCTCAAGTCTGGAGGCGGGGGACGCCGGAGAGGTGGTCAGAGACATCGAGGGAAAGGCATGACCGCCACGACAATCTCAACAGCCGTTCCTGCAGGGGCAGCAGGCACAGCCTAGAAACACAAACCTTCTCTTCTCCTCAGCTCTCTTGGAGGGAAAATGACTGCATCAGACATCTGCTGGTTGAACACAAAGACCGGTGCTCATTTTTCCAACACATACGGATTCTTTAAGAGTTTGGCATCATAAGAGAGTGAAGTATTTTCCATGTTTGGTCATCTGAAAGCTTACCAGCGTAATTACTTGTGGGCTGCTGAGTGTAAGCTCCATTTTAGGATGAGTTTTAATTTAGTTTTCTGCAATTTGGAGATAACATGATCTTTTTTTTTTTTTTTTAATTTGAGGTGTCGATCTTGTTGAATGTTCATGAGGACTCCTCTAAAAGCGTGAGAAGTATTTCCAGCCAGCAGGGGCAGTCACTTTCCCTCCCTCTGTAACTCTTCTGTCCTCATCTCATCTTTCTGACTTTCACCACCTCTCTTGTCACATCAGTCATTTAGCAGAGAAGTAGACAGTTGTAAAAAGTTGAGCAGTGTTTTTATGCTACAAAGCTACACATCTCTGAAACTGGCAGTTTGAACGCACACTGGGGAACTGAGTGAACTGAAAGGGAACTGGCGGCCGATCTTTTTTGGTTTGAAGCTGATATATTAAAATAATAGATGACATTATTTTAAGCTGAATAGTCGCTTAAAATCCCCTTTATTTTAGGAAATGCGCTGTTGAGTTTACTAAAGAGTTGTCAAATCGCAATATTTTGATACCACAGATTTACAAAGACACTTTCTGTTGATTTAAACTTCAATACTATAAAAACAAGTCATATAAAATGAATAACTATTACACAATGGATCATATTCCCATGGCGACCATTACAGTCTGGGTTTTGAACTCGCATTAACATATTTTTTATGAGATACCAATACAATCAGCACAATTCTGCAGAGATGTGTTGTTTTCGCCACAGTCCAGATGCATTATTCTTTTTGAAATTTGTTTGTGTAATTTACATTTTTATTGATTTATTTAAAGAAAAATTCTGGTGCATAATAATGAAAAGGGTAAGACTACAGGTGTTATGGTTGAGCTGCTACCAGTGAAAAGTCACTTGTGTTCTGTGGACTAGCAACTTTCTCCTGGTTGTCATAGCAACGGACTGAAAACCCCCAATTACTTAGTTGTAACACTTAACATCGCACTACCTGAGAGCTCAAGTGATGTATAAATAGACCATAACATAATATTAAGAAAGTAAATCTGCAAAACAAACAGTTTGTTTGACGCTTGAACAGAATTGGTCGGTGAACATCATGGAAATATTCAACCCAGAGCACCATAAGAATATACATGATGACAATTGACAAGTCTTCCACCCTGAGCATGCTGTTACAGGATAGCTGCCATGGGAATATGCTCAATATATGGCAAATATCTATTTTTTTCACTGCAGTGAGATTCCAAAGCACAAAAAGCATCTCAAGCCTGAAATCATCCCCCTGACTGTCTCTGTCCTCCTGACAGCCACCACAACAGAAAGTTTACTCCCACCTCGGCAAAAACTGACACGCTGTCACGGCCGCGGTATCAGCAGAGGTTTCAGGTGTTGCTTTTTTTTTTTATACTCGCCCTGTACTCACATCTAAAATTTTGCTACCTAGACAGCCTCATGTGAAAGTGCCAGGGTTTGGTAAATTTCGCTCACAGAGACGTTATTTTCTATTTGAGACTTGCAGCTGTGGTGAAATCTCCACAAGCATGGAGAGCAAAACATTTCCCTATCTGCTGACTCTCACTGTTAATCATCTACAGACAGGTGTCAGTTATTTGAGTTTGGATATTTTTAGACCATGCAGCCAAAAGTGAAGACGTCCAGAATATGTTGTAATTTTCCTTTAATGAGTCAAAGTGGCCACAAAGGCTATTTGCTACAAGCACAAACCTCTGATGCTTCTTGCAATTTAAACCCCATAATGATCATAATAAGACAGACTGAGTCTTACTTATCCAGCATTTTTTCTAGTTGTTATGCTAAAATAAAAATTCAAGTGATGAATGTCTAAAGCCAAGAAGAACATATTTGATCGACAACAACAAAAAAGTTTTGTATTCCCTTGAATCAGACAAAGAAAGAATATTGTTGTTGATCAAACACTATCAAATATTAACAAGACACAACATTGTTTACATCCATATAACCAGAGGAGGTCTGTATTTGTGATCATTTGTCCACAGATAAGTCTACATGGTGGATAAATCTGTGTTAAAAAGAGCATTATTTACAGCTGTTTATCTCAGATCGCCACTTTGGAGCTATTTCAGTCAAGCTGCCATTTTGAAACTGCTCTCTTTTTTTGCTCTGCTGGTTAGATCAATTTGTCCAGCAGTCATATCCTTCTTACATTTAAGGAAGTTAACCTTATAACTAAATAGGTTTTTCACTTTAAGTTCCTTACCTTCCTCCTTACATACAGCACCATCATCACATTCTGCTTGTTCTTTTGTCTGGGGCTCAACAGAAGACACCAGATTCACTGAAGTGCTATGACATCTCATTTTCCCTTTTGACGTTTTCCTCTTTAAAAGGTCTCCCCTATTTACTTTGAAGGGACACGTTTTTGTGTATATGTTTGTACTGAAGTTGTGCAGAAGAACTGAGGATAAAAAAGTTGCCATTTAAATTAAGTGCTGCCACTTTGTGTTGTAAATCCTTTTAAATAAAGATGTTCTAAAAAACAATAAAATGACACACGGATGATATCTTTACACAAACACCGTTAAATTGATTCTAATATGCTGATGATTCCACTTTGAGTCTTTTAGGATTCATTAGACAGGAGGCCGTCCATCCATCCATCCATCCATCCATCCATCCATCTTCTACCCTTATCCCGAGTCAGGTTGCAGGGGCGGCAGCCTAAGCAGGGAAGCCCAGATTCCCAGTGTCCTGCCATTTCGTCCAGCTCTTCCTGGTCAGCTGAGACATAGGCTGTGTCTGAAATGAATCACTCAATCCCTAACCCCTAACCCCCATATGGGGTTTCACTATATAGATGACTATGTAGTGAGCTCAATCACCAGAGTTTTTTTTTCTTTTCAAGCAATCCATGACAGGATGCCCTCCACCAGTGAGTGACCATCGGATGGTCACTACATTTTGCAATGCTCTATGGGAAATTTTGAGTTGCCTATATGGGGCATTGGAATTGATCACTCAGGTTTCGGACACAATGGCACTAACCCCCATATGGTCGCTTATTTAGAGGTTAGGGATCCATTTCGGACACGGCCATAGTCTCTTCAGTGTGACCTGGGTCTTCCCTGTAGTCTCCTACTGGTGGGACGTGCTCTGAACACCTCACCAGCGAGGTGTCCAAGAGGCATCCTTGTTAGATGCTAAAGTCGCCTCATCTGACATCCTCTTAACACTGAGGAGAAGCGGCTCTACTCCGAGCCCCTCCTGGATGACTGAGCCTCTCAGCCACCCTGCAGAGGGAACTATTTCGGCCACTTGTACCCTGAGATCTTGTTTTTGCACTCACTACCCACAGCTCGTAACCATAGATGAGGGTAGGAACATAGATTGACTGGCATATCGAGAGCTTTGCCCTTCGGCTCAGCTCCCTCTTTACCATGATAGACCTGTCCAGCCAGATAGATCTGCCTATCGATCTCCCGCTCCATTCTTCCCTCATTTATAAACAAGATCCCAAGATACTTGAACTCCTCCACCAAGGGCAGGATTTCATCCCTGATTTGGAGTGAGAACTCCACCTTTTCAGGCTGAGAACCATGGACTCAGATTTGGAGTTGCTGATTCTCATCCCATCTGCTTCACACTTGGTTGCGAACTGACGCAGTGAGAGCTGAGGGTGACAGCTCGATGAAGCCGACAGGACCATTCACCTCATTAGTAGAAACATCTGATTTACTCTTTGGAACCACTCCAAAGTGATATTATCCGCCATTAGAGGTTCAGAAATAAGCATCAATTCAACAAGTGCTTATTTGTAAAACTGCATTTCACAACATATGCAGCTAATTCTCAACTTCCTGGTTATTTCAACCTTTTTTTTTTTTTTTTTTTTTTGGTTACAGACCCACATCTTCATCAAACTGTCCTCCATAAATGAGGGACAGCATGACCAGAACAAAAGCATGATTATGAAAATGACTTACTACCATGTAGAGCACTGCTGATCTCACAGCAACCCCAAAAATGAGCTGCAAAATTAAACCATAGTGCTGTTAATCGTGGAGAGGATTAAGGCTCTTATCCGACACATTTTGCCCTAAACAGAAACACTGCAGTTCTTGTGATCACATCTGCTGATTACTGTTGTGCAGCAGAGAAAAACCGAGGGATCTGCATGCTGTCAGTCAAGTTTGCGTTGCAAAGTCGGGTTCGACTGCACTTCCATCCTGATCCAAGAGAAAAGTTATTTTGTACATTGGTAAATATTCCAGCTGGTGTAAATATACAGTATTGATCTGTTTCCCATCTCTATTTTTCAAAGCATTGTTCATAGCCTGTCCCTAATAAAGACTGGGTAAGTTTAATAGATGAAGCTCATAAAAGCCTTTGCAGTAAACATCCCCGTAAAGTCTGAATTAATAAGACTGACCGTAGATATATAGAGTCCTGAGTATAATTGCTGTGTTTCAAACTAAAAATGACACAGCAATGAGCTCTGACTCTCTTTAATAACCCTTTTTGTACTTCTTATTGAGCAGTAAATTGATTAAGTTCTCGCTGTTGGATTAAAAAGAGAGTATGTGAGCATCACTTCAGAGCCTCCTGTTGAATAATCGTCCTCATTTTTTCCTTTTTTTTTTTTTCTTATTGCTTTGGGATTCTTTGCATAACAGCCAGCATTTGAAACAAATGGCTTTCAATCACATTTGTTCGATAGATCAGAAAGATTTCGCCCCCCAGCATTAATTGTCTTCAAACACTCCTGGGCTGTAATATGGTGGAGTGTAACAGCTGATTGCTTTGGTGGCATTTCAATCAGAGTCTCTGCCTGAACCTTTCAGCTCATTTTCACAGGTGCTGTCTACCCAGATGGCATAAAAATGAAAAAGGAATAGTCTCTGATGCAGCGCCTGGGATCAGAGGGGGATTATTCAGTTAGGATTAAAAACAACCTCTTGTTTCGTGTCTCTTTGTTTACTCCCCCTTTCTCCTTGGTGTTTTTTATCCTGAATATTACTAAAACTCACCTCCCATGGTACAGTCCAACTCCAGCAACTCCCATCCACCAATGTCTCGTTTTGACTCAGCTGGCTCACACAGCATGCAGCAATCTCATCACCAAGTCTGTAGGACTGAACGGGCCCGACCGCTGACAAAAAATGCCGACTCATTGTTTCATCTCAAGCATGATATAAAGAGACTTTATTTCTTTACCGGGGATTGTGAAAGGACTGCGGCGCAGCCTCACACGCACACATTTGGTGGAACTCAGACTGAGCAGTCAGCAATTCTAGTGTAATCCATAACCCTCTATTTTACATTCCCCTATATACTGCTTTTTTAATGCTCTCACAGTGATAAGCAATGAGTGCAATGGAGGAATAAACTTTAAGGAATAGGATCACAAGGGAGTAGCAAGACAATAACATCATGTTTGCAGAATATTTACATCAGCGACTAGCATGTGTAGCTTTTCATTGACTAAAAAGATGGTTGATAAAACCTCCTACTCCCACTGTGCAGAACAGTGGGTCAAAATACCCCCTCCAATGACAGGCACTGGCATCTTGCACAAAGCCAATGCAGCAGTTCTGCAGGCAGACGGGTAGATTATAGATAAACATCCTCATTCTCACCCACACTCCATGCTCTAACTCAATTGCATGGATTTCTACTAAATGTTTGGGGCCAAGGCATTGTTTGTTTATCTCTGACTTCAACACGGCCGCCTCTGGAGGCCTCTGGCCGAGTGACAGCTCAGACACCAAGTTCACGCCATTATTCATGAGAGCCAATTAGCTGGTGGACACCAGCAGCCTGCAGAGAGCAGATAGTGGAAGAGGAAAATTCATTCCTCGCTGGAACATTCACTGAAACCTCTGGAATTTCTTCCTGAGATTTCTAATAGTTTAAAACTGTAGAAAAAAAGGTAAATAGTCAATTAGCATATGCTTTTTTTAAGATTAGGGCTTAAGTTTGCAGACAATGCATGGTAGTTTTGCAGGTTCAGTTTCCTCTACACCATTTTTGTACAGTAAACTGGAATAAACACCATCATCTTGCAGCTAGACGTACATTTACTTTAATGCCTATATGCATATTTTACATGCAAAACCAAGTGGGCTGAAAACCCAAGCCAATCCACCTCCTGTTAAATGATTTTTCTGGGGGGTGTGGGTGTAATTAATAAAATCTTCCAAACAATGAGATTTAAGCGTAATCCAGCTCAGTCTGGAAACTAAGCATGACTAAGCAGCAGCATCCTGAGAGGATCAGGAGGGGACAGCATTCGTAGGAGGATGCTGCAGAAGTTTTTGCTGTTATCTGAGTAAATTCAGGCAGAGATTCTACAGTCATAAAAAGAAGCTTTTATCATCTTCAATCAGTAGACAGCAGAAGAGACACCCAGAGTCTGATTTACTCACTATTAAATGTCAGTAATTGTGAAAAGTTAATGAGGAATAAGAAGCGTTAAATTACTCTTAGTGCACCACTAAAAGAGATTCTCTCATTTTTATTTTGACACCAGCATGTTCAGGGAAAGAGAAGCCAACTCCTTTAATTAGTTTAGTGTGTTTGTGCTCCACTGGTGGCTCTCTGAACAACAATGAATCCAATCAGTCATAAACCATCTGGCACCTTTTAAAGCCAATCTGAACAATGTTTGGTTTTGGGTACAAAGAGTGCAAGGCTCCACAACAAATTTCAACTGATAGCTCTGTTTGAGGTTGTTTTTATTTCCATGAGGTTCACTGCTGCTTTTTCACCTCATACCGTGGGTAGCAGAAGATAGTCTTGATATTATAAATACTGTATATGCTTTTTTAGCCAAATCTAGTGAATCTTGTTTCTATGTGCAGCTGATTTGTTACAAAATCTCCCCTTAGGTTCTCAAAGTAGAATTTACACACCGACACTTTACCACACTGGTCCCCGGTTTGAAGCAAATGTGTAAGAATGCAGATGCTAGTGAGTAAGTAAACACCACCTTAATTTTCAAGGTGTCTGGACAGCCCGCCAAACTAGGCTTTGATTTTCCTCATTAATATCAAGTATTAGCAAGTTTACACAGATTGAATGATTGCTGGACTTCAAATAGGCATTCGAAGCAGTTGTTGTGGATGTCTTAGAAAGATCTGTGCTGTGTGGGGTCTTCTGGATAATAAGGGGGGTGACGCTGCTCCACCTGAACTCCCATACTTCCATTTGTGCTTGTCATAGTTAAATTGCTATTTGAATCTATGGTTGGTTGTTCTTGTTATTGCTGCAACAATTTTGAAGCCTCTACTGTTAACAATAGGTGTTCCACAAGGATCAGTCCTGGGGCCTGTTTTGTTTACCATCTATATCAGTAATATTGTGTCGTCTATTACTGGCAATGATGTCAATGTTTTTGCTGATGACACTGCCCTGTATTGCTCTGCTGGCTCTGTATGGTTCATTGTTGAGAGTTACAATTTTGTTTTTATGCCCTTTAAAGTTTACTGGCATATAAAAACAAGCCAAACTAAATTCATGCTTTTTTCAAGGGCAAGAGATATTGATTTTAGTAGTCTGCAAATATCCACAAAGGATGGTAGTACTAATATCTTAGTATTTGACTTGATGAATAATTTACTTTTGAAACGTATACTGAAAACCTCATCATCAACAAATCTGAGAAACTCAGATTTTCTTTTGAAACAGATCCAACATCCCTCTTTGTGAGGAAAGTGTCACTGAACAGTCTGTCTTTCAGTTCTAGACTCTGGTGAAGTTCGATATAGACACACTGCAGCCTCCACCCTCAAATAGACCAATAAACCCAGAGCCCTACGGCACTCATCATGCAACTAGGTTGGGTGGTCCTCTCTGGCACAGAAGCATGATGATTTTGTCACCTTTCCTCTGAATCTTTGGGCTCCAAATATGTTGACTTATTCACAATAGACTCTGGAGATGGACATTTGTTTCTCTTGGTTATTTTACTTTAGTACTTAAATGTTTACTTCAGTATTACTTCAGTATTGTCAGACATGGCTGCAGAGGGCAGAAATGTGGTGTCATTGTCACCGGGTTTGGTGACTCAACCTTCACTGTCACCCCTGTCCTGCCTTCACTGTTAAAATTCAGAGGGAGGTTTCGTCCCAGAGGCTCTTTGTTCATCCAATATTCATGTTCAGCCGTCTTCTGCTGGTCTTTCCCTATAGATTTCAACACCACAGAGACTCTGCATGAGCCAAACTGTTCTTCTTCTCTACAGCCTTGCAACATCAACTATTCTTTCTTTAATCTTCATCCATTTTTTGTAAGCTTTAATTATTCATCCTTTTATGAGTCTCTTTTCTCTGACTGAACCCAAAAACAGCCTCATGCATAAGCTTGTGTTTGGCTCTGGTGATTTTAATTTAATTTTTATTTAACTTTTAATCCTCTGCATACAGTTTATAACCATATAATGCATATAGACAGAGTATTTCAGAGAAAAGCATTTGTTTCCATCCCCTGTGGCAATCCGGGGGTACAAACAATCACTCACATTGACAGAGTCACTCAGTCTGCTATTGATCTCCATTGTGTACTTGGAGCCCTCAGATCAAGCTTCAGGGATTTCACACTTATGCTTTTGTCACATTGTTGTACTTGATTTTGATGAGGTAGAAATCTTTTCCTGCTACACATGACTTTTAGGTCATTTTCTGTCTCTGCAACATCCTTCACAGTTTTTTTTGATGGAGGACAAAGATGTTTCTGACCTAACACTGCAAACTGAGCCACATACTTTCTTTCATGAGTAAAAAGATCGAGACTTACATCAAATGTCAACCCAGAAGCTACAAAACTGCTGCTTTTTACTAACTATAAATGCCATTGGCACCATGGTATTAGTGGTTATATACCCATATTGGAAAATACTGACTAAACCCCACCTGTAGTCAACCTACGAACAATGAGGTGAAGTTTGGGCTAGCTCTAAGCCCCTAGGAAATAACAACTGTGTATCTATTTGTATGGCAGTTTAGCTATGCCTGTAATTATTTATTGTATATTATATATGATTTTTTATGTCTAAGTGTATTTTCTTAATTGATTGGCTTTAAAAAATGTACTTTCTGTGCAGTTTATAAGACCTAGTTATCAAGTTGCATACCCAAAACCATATTTTCAATCAGGGTGTAAATATGTTACTTTTTGTTGGAAAGTTGGGCATCAACATGGGACCAATGGGTATTCCTTAGTTTTGGAGCAAGCCTCAAGTGGACACATGAGGAACTGCAGTTTCTTTCTTTATTTTTTTTGTTCTTTTCCTTTTTTTTGTTGCACTTTTGTATTGACTTGAAAATGGGACACAAGTTTGGTCAATTGAGGTTTGCATCCAGTATACAGTACAGTCTGTGGACCTTGTTGTTGCAGTCACCGGTTTGATTCCCATCCCCATGTCAACCCCGATCCTCTATTCCCCATGTTAGTCCAGACTTCCCTCTCCCTGGTCACTCTGTCTGTCTCTTCCTGGGGTATCTTGAGGCATTCCTAGGCCAGCTAAAACACATACTCTCTCCATTGTGCCCTGGGTTTTCCCTGTGGTCTCCTACTGGTAGAATGTGCTCTAAACACCTCACCAGTGAGGCATCTGGGAGGCATCCTGATTAGATGCCAAAGCCACTTCATCACCTCTCTTCAGCCGTCCTGCTGTTTAGCTAGCCAACAAATTCCTCGTGTTTTGGTATGAGATTTGAAAATTATCCAATTATTGTAACCAGATCAATAACGTAAAAACATTTTAATTGTCTGGACCGAAACCAGATTAAAGGAAACATAGCCTTTGTGACTAAGAAATGACGAAGAATGGAGTCATTTGAAGAAAGGGCCACTGAAACAGAAACTCCTCATATCCTAATCACAAACCAGGGGACAGATGTTAAGTCATTTTCAATAGTGTTGACAACTTTAACTGACGATGGCATCGAATTGTGTTTAATTAGTAGAAGGCCAGAAGGCTTTTAAATGAGCAAACTTACTGTTAGCCTTCATTGGTATTAACACTCACCTGACTCCAGCTGCAGGGTTTATTTCAACCAATGCAATACTTTCTGGCTCCTTAGAAAGTTTCCTCATCAAGAACTTGTATGAAAAAAAAAAGTCAATCTGCTGGAGAAGTGCTACAGGAATGACAAAGGAGCAAGCCAAGTGTGGAATATACTGTACAGAGAGGAAGAACTAACAGACTGATAGACAGATGGAGGGAAATGGACTGGCAGCAGAGCAGGCAGAAGGAAAAGTGTATTGATTCAAAACATTGGTGGGTGAAGAGGGAGACAATAAGGTGGAGAATGAGTCAGAGAGGAAAAATTGTGAGGAACAATGTGTGACAGTAAAAAAAAAGAAGACATGATAGAGTGGAGTTTAAGAGAAGGTCAGATGATTAATCCACAGCTAAAATAAGCCCAGCGAAGAAGGAACATGGCAATTTAACAGCATTTTGGATATAATTTAATAGCACTGTAATGTTTCAGAGCTGGGATAAATTATCAAAATTGACCTCATGTTCATAATGATTCATAGAGAATCAATCCAGGACTTGTTTATTATTCAAAAACCACAACATTTTTACCTAATGTTTTTGTCGATGCCAAAAAAGGAAGGTAATCACTGTGTTGGAAGTAAATGCCCAGTATTAAACCAACAAATGAATCACGACCTAATAGCCTTTGGCCTGAAAGCCTGAACAAAGATATTACAAAAAATCGATGTAGTTTCAGTGACGTCATGCATTGGTTCCTGGAGAGGCTTTTAAGACCCGACACTGAGGGCTGGAAATGCTGAGTCATCCTAACTTTCAGTCAACCGCCAAACAAACTAAGAGCTTATGGCAGGAAACAGCAACAATGCACCCACCATATGACAATTAAGAGTAATAACGCGTCATTTTTAGGATAAAGGTTTTGGCCTTTACATTATGGATTATGCACATGTTAGCTGGTTGTTATGCTAAATAGACCCTTCACCGGGTGAGATTAGCACTGGTATAAGGTCCTCTTTCCTGTAAGTTATTGACACCTTCTCTCAGCTCAACTGAACCTCTAACACCGCCAAAATCCATATCATATCACAGGTCCTGGTTGCTTTGTTTTCCTCAATTTGGTTGATGTCTCTTTGTTTGTTTTGGACTCTTATTTTCTGCGCTTTTCCACAGTTCTCATTGTCCTGTCTGTGAAATGATTTGTTGGACTTGTACTGTGTGCACAGGTGGCACTGCATTAAAGAAGAGAAAAAGTGGAAATCATTGCATCAGCTCAAAACCACTTCCTGCACTTCTATTGTCTGGAAACACAGTTCATTGCTGCATTTACACACAAAGTGGAAACCGTATACATTAACACAACTTCTCTTGGCTTGGGCTTCATATTTACTATGATGAGGCAAAGTGGAAAACTGTCCTGTGGTCCGAGGAATCAAAATAAGACATTCTTTGTGGAAATAACGGATGTGGTGTCCTCCACTTTAAAGATAGGGACCTGTTTGTTATCAGCACAAATTTCAAAAGCCAGTAATTGTGATAATATGGTAATGCATTTTGCCAGTGACATGGCTATAGCTTACACATCTTAGAAGGCATCAATAATACTGAGCAATATATACAGGTTTCCTAGCAATATAAGCTGCCATTTAAACAATGGCTTTTTCAGGGAAGACCCTGCACTTTTTTTAAAATAGACAAGACAATGCCAAACCTCATGATAATACAGCACAGCTCTGAGGTAGAAGAGTCCAGGTGCTGAACTGGCCTTCCATTGTTCTGACCAGCCATCTACTCAAGACATTTGACACATCATAAAATGAATAAAGAAAAAAAAAATAATAATAATACAACAAAGGAGACTGAACAGTAAACATTCCACTTCAGAAACCGGTCTTCTAAGGTCCTTAGATATTTACAGAGAGTGCTCAAAAGGAAAGATGATGCAACATGATGCAAAGATGCTCCTATCCCAACTTTATAGGTGTTCCTGACATCAAATTGTTAATGATTATTTTGAGTAATGAGTACTCAAAATAATGAGTAATTATGGCTCACACTTTCAGGGAACATATTTTGGCACTTAGGTGTGCAATTTCTCACGGAATAGATGGCACAATCATGTGACCATGTTCTCATCTAAATATCAGGATTTTTTAATTTCACTTAATTTTTTTTACTTTTTTGTAGCCACTTTCCTTTTGCCAATTTCACCCCTAAAATTAAAGTTTTAGAAAAAAGGTTAAACTGCCTAACCTGTGCTAATTACAAGGAACTTTCAAGGGCTTTTTTTTCCGGCAGCCTCTATTGAAATTCAATGACAGCCCACATTAGGATTCACTGAGCGAACAGGCATCAACTTTCTCCTTTGTTCTTAAAGAAACCAAAACAATAATCTTTTGTGATTTATGTCAGATAGTAATGAAAAACATTGGGGATTAAGCCTTTTAGTCTCTGAGAAATATTCCCTTTAATGTAAAGCTGATCCGATGCTTCAGTCAATAAAACTAAATTTGCTGATTCGTCAGAAAGGCCAAATGAAAGGGATAACGGCTGGTAAAATGAGCGGCTCAGCACAAAAGCCAGTCGAGTCACATTCACACAGTCAAGGACAGAGACTTGTTTCCTCACAGAGAGAGACGGGGAATTTCACAAGCATTTATTCACTTAAGCTCTAACACTTTAAGGAGCTTTATTGTGAAATAAAGTCACCCAGACTTAGAGCTGTTAACCTGAGATGAAATTCATTAGTTTGGCTTTTACTTAGTGTCTCATTATAGTCCAAATCCTGCTTTTAGCAGCTTTTCTGCACTGAGGTGGATTAAATTCTGAGGGTAATTTATAGTTTTGCCAGTAAATATCAACAGTTTGAAAATGTCTGCTTTCCCTGCAACTTTCATTTTTGTTGTCCACGGGAATACAGACAACAGTTTTTGCAAAAATTCTCCAACCTGAAAGACTTTTTCAGTGAGCTTAAACTCTATACATGCTGGTTGAAGGCCAGAGTATAATTTAAGTTTGCAAAAATACCCACATGTGTAAGATAAGTGACATAATTTACAGCCATACAGTGATTTTGCTTCTGTGTCTATACCCTTTACTGTGCATCCTGTTTCACCAACCCTTCTTTATACTTCACCAGCTGTAAAGACAGGATATGGCAGACTTTAAATTATTCACACAGCTCTGAGCTCTTGGCATGGCTCCTGACAGCCGGCAAAGACATCTTTGTCATTGTCCTCATGAGAACTCCTGGCCTGGGGTGATATCTGCTGTGCATGACGATACAAATGTAATGTATCTTCTTTAGACCATGGTCCCCAAATGATAGTTTTCGGTCTCGGTGTAACTGATGGGTTAACCGGCGGACTTTTCAGATGATGAGGAAAAATGTGCCTTAGCTGGAGCTACAAGGTTTCTTAATTTGCAAGCGTTTAAAAGTGCTGCATCCCAAATGAGGTTCAGACGTTTGGAATTAGGCAAAGAGGTTCAGTTTTAATTAGTCAGGAGCTGCAGGAGTAAACAAGATGAGCTGAAACCACAGGGTGATTTAGACTCTGAAGAGCACAAAATTACCTCGGTTATAAATACGGAGTGAAAATCCCCCCCTCCCTTTTGCGCTTCAGGATTTCACCCAAAACTGTGTTGTTGGAATGAAACACACTGATGAGTAACCCCTGAATCAACAGGAACAGGTTGATCCATTCATAAAGTTGCACATGGTTCAGTTTGACACACGGTCCAGCTGATTCCACATCAGTTCTCGGCTGTCCAGCAGGTGTCATTGTTGTGTAAGGATTTATTCAAATGCAGGCAGTCACAAAGCATCACAGTTTGCAGGGTGTTTCTGCACGAAGGCACGCAGCAGTCTGGCATGTTTCCATGGAATAATATTATCTCCACTAAAGCTGATACTGTTAAGGCAGCTATTCAATACAGGAATTTATAAATTTGAGTGTGCTGTTGCTAAACAAGTTGGCAGAGAAAGAGGGAAAGACTCACAAGGGACGGGTAAAGAGAGAGAAAAGGGATGTTTGTTGTATTTATGGCGCTTCATTAAATGAGGGCGTCTCCCACTTTGGACCCTATTCCTCCTGATTCAGCTGTTCTGGGATCTGCTCTCTCGTGCGCTCTCTCTCTCTCTCTCACTTTCTTTCTTCATCTTTCTCTCTGCATTCTGCTTTAAGGAGAGAGAACCAGGAGCAGCTATAGCCACACATGCCAAGATGTGACTCCTCTGGTATCTTCTCTCTCCAAGTGTTCTCAAACCAAGTCTGAATTCTTTCTTCTTCATCCCCTTGTGTTCTCGCATCTGTCACTGTGTTTTCCACTTCTTTTCCCCAGATGTCCAAAGCTTTGATTGCATTTTCCTGAGATGTCATCTTCAGCACTCCTCCAGAACCAGCAGACTTGGAATTTTACGTCTGCTGGATCAACTGACTTTTTAAATCTTGGTTGATAAATCTTAAATGATTTAATGCTCAAGGTGATATATTTATGCTCCTGTGATGTCCCTCCTTCAACTTCATTACATTGAGTTTGTTCAGTGAATTACTGTAATAATGATAATTACCCTGTAAGGTAAAAAAAAGAGTGGAGCAAAGAAAATTTACTTCAAATTTTTTCATGAATTATAACCCATTTTTAACTTAAATCTTTGATTTATCTTGTGACTTGAGTCAACACTGTCTCTCAAAATTATTGTTTTTAAAGCTTTTAGTTTGATTTTTAACTCCCTGTTTTTGGATTCACAAAAATATGTTGGCTTTCATTTTCCAAGAGTGTTGAACCCTCTCTTCAGATGGCAGCTAGCTTACTAGCAGCTGCTTCTTCAACTTGCCTTCAAGGATCACTACGATGATCTCAAGCTATCACTGTATAGATATTTGAGCTGATCTGGTAATACTGGTATACTGCAACAGCCCTAATACAACTCAGTCAAATATAGTGTGTAAGATCATCTAAAAGACCAATTTAAAAAGAGGGACAAAAAAAAAGTTTTTTTTTTTTTTTAAATCAATAAATTCCATAGTCTTGGGGTTATAACAGTGAAAGAGATGTCAGTTTAACTAAAGATTCAATGGTGTTATCACCAAGAGGCTCTCATTGGACAACCTTAGCAGTCATGCCCAAGTGCAGGAAGTTCAAAGCTCAGAATAAACCGTCAGGACTAAGCCATGCAAAGTATTTGACGCGATCTTCAATAACTGATGAATGGAGTAAATAACTAGTAACTTGTCCAATGAGAAGCATATATGGTTAATAAAAAGACAAAAAGAGTGGGCTGAGAAATGACCCCTGAGGCTCCCCCTGTAATACAAGGGGTGTATCTATAACAAGTTACATGATTCCCCATGGACACAAACAAACCATCTGTTTGATAAAGATGATTCAGAGCACTGTGAGCAGAGTATGAAACTAACTATGAATCACTTGCTGAGTTGGCAGGTAGATGGAATTACAAATTAGGTTTTGGTGTCCATATTTGTTTCAGTACATTTTATTGAAATGATGATCTAGACAATAATGCTTGACAGAGTGAGTCAAAGCAAAACTTGAAAACAAATGTGAATTACTCAAAGCCTGTCCATCAACGCACTTTTATTTGTTACCCTACACCTGCGTAGCTCCAACATTCAGACAGCGGGAGGCCAAGAAAAGGAAGTTGCAGCTACACAAAAATGCAGTTAAAACTCAGCAGTTTTGTTTGAATGACATGACTATTTTTCTGGCAGTGTGCTGTGTAGCACTCTGAAATGTACTGGCTTAATGGCATATCTGCCTGTAATTGATTCTTGGCAGGACCCTGGAGTCTTCCCATATAATATACCAACATGACTATTGAACTTAGACAACGGGATAGCACGATCGATGGTTTCAAATACGATGCTTAAGTCAAATATGGCCATGATTGATTGATTTCTTTCAACTTGCATAAGTGGGTCACTTGTAACTCTGTCTGTATTATATCTGCATGTCTACTATGTCTAATTAATCACTTGCAGAGCATTGACAATCAAGGTGTTTTCATGCTGACATTTAGCTAAAGTGCAGCCTCAGCAGGACTGCTATGAAAGAGTTGTTTAGTTTTAATTTTTTTGGCTTTTATGTCTTTTTTTCTTTTAACGCGTCATGTGAGAAAATCTTCCCCTCAGCTTTTCTGCACATGTGTGGACCTGCTACACATTTCTAAAATTGAACCTGCATCCAGAGAGTGAAATCATTCCCTTGACAGATGTGTCTTCCATGAAAATATGTAATCAGAGACTTATTCATTCATAATTATGAATATTCAGCCCATGTATTAGAAGCTGATCAAGTTGCCTGTGCATTAAAATTATAATTTATGTCTTCTCAGTTTTTAATCAAGACATTCTTCAGCAGTCAGGATTTGATAAATACCCATGTCTTTGACGTAGTTTAAGAAACTTATGATAGAAAACAACCTGATTGGAGATTTTTCCCAGACCTCAGACTACTAAAAGGCCCAAAACACCGGTGAGAAACAGAAATTACAATATAACACAAATATTTAGCTGGCTTTGCTTTTTCCACTCTACCTCAAGATGTCCTTGAGCAAGGTACTTGGAAGGAAACATATCCAGTTTTCAACAAGCTTTTTATTTAAATGTTGAAAGTACTTGCAGATTACCTCCCTGCATGTGGCCCGCACTGAGAGCCCTCATTCAAAGTCTGCTCAGAGTTGCCCAATGTCATTCAGCTCCTGTTTGTACCCCTCCAACTGTGGTGTTTCGTGTGATTTTTCTTTTTGTAACACTTTCATCATATCAGAAACAGGTAGTGCTTAATGAAAGGTTGGAGTCAAATTCAGTAGCGTTTATTTCCCTTATTCGCTGCTTAATCAACGAGCCAAACTCATCATATCCTCGCAACTGACTGAAAGCCTTTTTATGACAAACAAAAGACTTATTATATGGGTATTGTATCGGCGTAAATACAAATGAGTGGATAAAAGCCCTGTATAAATTGGATGTGCATTATTTTCTGTGACGTTTGGAAACTGCTGACTGGGAAAAGCTCTCCAGCAGTCATTAATAATCACACTAACACACACTGAACTCTGCTGACAGGAGTGAATGCTCGCTGCAGTTTGTCTCTGATTAATAAATAAAGTCATTTTAGAGGCAGGATCTCTTCCCGGAGATATACTTTCAGCAGTTAAACTGTGGAGAAAATAAGACATAAGCTGTTTGTAACAAGGAAGTGCTGTGTAGCCGCCTGTTAGACAAAGGTTTCCACCTTTAAGACCCCCACCATAAAGACTCTGGCGTGTTCATTATGTTTTGCAAGCCGGTGTGTGAATGGCACAACAAATCCTCCAACCCACACAATCACAGGTTGGCTCTTTATATAATCCTCTCTGAAAACCAACAGGATGTTTTCTGAAAGATCAGACAACTGGTCAAAAATATTTGTGTGTTTTAAAGTTTTTGTACAGAGTGATGTTTTTTCTACAACTTTGCCTTCACACCCATATGCTGTTTACTTTTATACTTATATCTTTTTCTCATCAGGCTCCTGTGTTTACCTGCTAAGAGCAAGGACAGGAGGGAAAGCCTCAGGATTCAGCCCACGCTGCCTGGAGGTGTAAAAATCTCTCAGGGCCTGTGGGCACTCACAACATGGCCAGCTACCTAAGAGACTTACTTTGGCCGAGGATGTTACTAGGTGCACTGAGCCTTAGAGGGAGCTGATGGCGTAGCTCAGTGGAAGTATCTGCATGAGCTGTCAGGTTGTATCAGTAAGAGTGGAGGAATTTTACATCTTTAAATTGTAATAAGTGCTGTTTTTGGTTGTCTGTGGCTGCATATTATGTTCCAAGGGAGTTCAGTTTTATCATAACAATACATCCCATCCAAGGCAACAGCTGAAGTTCTGTGTAATGTTCTCCATGAAACAATCGCTGGGATACAGATTCTGCATGGTGACAAACTGGTTGAAAAAGCTGGCTCTGTGGTTGGAATCAAGTTGGACACACTGGAGGGTGTGGTTTGAGAGATGTACACTGAAGAAGGTGGAGGCTACTCTAAAGAACATGGATCATCCACTTCTAAACACCTTGATGAACATCTCTCTTCACTGCAGGACAGAGAGATTCAGAAGATATTTTGTACCCACAGCCATTAGACTTTTTAATTCTTCTATGAAAATGAGATTACATGAGATTTAAGACAAACAAATATCCCTTGGAGATCTATTGCATTCATCTATAGTGCTAAAATGTGCCCATTGGCAAATTTGCTCTTGGGATCAGTCAAATATGCAACTTCTTGTTCATTTTTTTCTTCTCCTCTTATTTTACCCTCAGAGTTATTTCATACCCTTGAGAAAAAAGATGTATTGTGGCAGGATCTACCAAATTAAGAGTAGCCAATGGTCATTTCATTTCGTTCAGGACTGAACTTGGTCACAGTCCACAGTCATCCCATCAGGCTTCTGTACTAAGTGTTTCTGCGCTGAGGTAATTGTATTTCATTATCAAACAGATGCTTTAGAAGGTTGTAATCAAACTCCTGTGCTCTCTTCTGCTCTTGTAGTGAAAATGAACATCTCCAAAACAGTGCTCGGAGGCTTGTTAAGTCCGCGGCTGAGGATACTGTTAAACTGTGAAGTAATTTTTGTTAAGCGTATTGTTCCTCTTCCTACTCCTTGAGCGAGCTAACTCATACATTTTTAACCAGCCAAAAACAAAGCAGTGAATAATACATGCAGTGGCATTGAATGAGTAATTTTAAGCAATTAACCAAGCTCTGGCAAAAGATCAAAAGTGGAGGATTTCTCTCCTCCTTTTCACTCATTTTTGGGTGAGTGTCTGCTTTTTCCTGCAGCGCTTACATTTGTCAGTCAGCTCTGCTTTGCAGTGCTGTCACAGTCTCAACATGCATAATCCTGACTTCATCATGCTTGACCTTGCTACACAAATTTGTGGGCTCATGTTTTATTGGCTCTGGCAGATGTAGGACGAGTGTCTACCCTGGTCAAGTTGCCTAATTTAGTTTTGGCTAACCGCAATCATTTATCCGATGTTATAGAGGGGCTTTTTTATTTGGAACAATGTGGCTTTAAACTCAACTTACTGTCTACATGTTTTACAAATCATGTTCAGCAAACATTGTGTTTGCTGGTAGTCTGTTGGCGTCTACAGAAGCACCAATGCTTTACTTTCACATTGACTGGGCCCCATTTGTAATTATCTAAAGTATTTATCTGCATTATATCTAAAATTAATTGGAACAATATGAGCAAACATGAGCGTCTGTTTGTGGGCGGGGCTTGCTGGAGCAGAGAGGGAGGGGAGAGGAGGAGCTGAGGGGAAAACTGGTTGGGAGGGATAGTGTTTACATTCAAGATTTCACCCAAAAACTGGCATCTTCTCAGATCCTGCCTACCCCACCTTAAAATATCTCCTTGGTTTAGAAACCTATATTGAGGTACATTTTCATGAAATGCTCCATGGCTCTCATTTCACCAACTGTCATCTTAAACAAAAGTTTAGAATATAAGGACTTTATTCTGACTTTATTCTCATTAGTAATTAATTTTACCACAACTTATTCTTGTAAGTAATGATTTTAGTATGACTTAATTTTAGTAAGTAATGATTTCATTGCAACTTTATTCTTCTAATTAATTACTTTATTATGACTTTATTCTTGTTAGTAATAACTTTATTCTCGTAAATTAACAACTTAAAGTCTTGATTTTTTGTTTTTTCTTAATGTGGCCCTAATACTCCGTCGTACATCAAGGAGTATGAGAATTGTCCTGAAAAACACTTTACACCACATTAACACCTGTTGGATATTTTGTGCATATTTTTTCTGTTTCATACAATTCCTGGATCAAGTTAAAGGAGTAACCAAACTGGAACACCTGAAAAGTGCTAATACTGTTGCATTAACCAGGGATCCCTGTACATCAGTGACTACCAGACTTATGCTAGAGTAACAGTGCACCAAATTAACACCTGTTGAACATTCTGTATCATGCTTTTTCTATTTCATACAGAATCTGGATAAGGCTGAGAAAGCAGCCAAACTGGAGCTTGCACTTAAATGTGTAATTTCCAGGGATCTCGGTACATCAGTGAGTTATCAAAATTATCTCAAAATGACTGATACGCATCAACACTTATTTGGACATTTCTTACATGCACTTCTGCGTTATTCTTAATGAGTAACATTCCTGCTTCAACAGTATTTCACAGAGACAACACTTGTGAGCTGTTTCCTACCTCCAGGCTATAGTTTAAGACCGCACTGGTGTAGCAGAGCAACATTTATCTAAATAATCCATCTAAAAGTCAAGATTATAAAGTACATGCCATCTGACAGCACTGAGCTTTGTTGAATTAACATACTCTTTGTTGTCGTACCAAGGATTTATCCTCATTAAATTAATTTAAGGTACAACACACACAACTAGCTTAAATGACCTGAAGTCATGGAGGACTGCACACCAAAATGAGACGACTGTTGGTTCAGGATCGCAATAAGAAGACGCAGATTAGGACTAGCTGCCTGTTTCATTTCCTGCCGTAAAGACCTTCAAAGTGAAGCTTTGTGTGCTTCATTTGTTTTTGTTTAATCTGTCTCGAAAAATAGTCTCTAATTTGAAAGTTTCATTCAGCAAGGGAGCTCTGTAAGGGTTCACTGTCCTTCTCAAGGAGATTTTAATGAGAGTTCAAGTAGCTGCTCCTGTTCTCATTAGTTCCTTTAGGGGATTGAACCAGTGACCCAATCATTACAGCTTTTGTCTCTTTATCCTTACCCACTTTTCTGTATTTGTGCAAGTGCTGTGTAAATAAATGAAAGCAAAATGAAGCTTAGCCATCATTAAAATAAACTTCTTTCTTTCTTCTCTTTTTTTTTTCCTTTTAAAAGGCATCACTTTCCTCCTGCATTAACGTAAAGCTTCTTGTTGTTTTTCAGTTAAATGATCAAAGTGCTCAAGCAGTGTTTATGCATTTAATTAACACAACAAACTGTGAGAACTGCAGTGATTTTTTCTCTGTTAAGCAGTTGTATGTTCAGCTATGTTATGGACTGAAAAAGTGATTGAACAGAAACTCATAATTATGATGACAAAAGAAAAGATCCATCACGATTTCTTGCTCGTTTTTTTTATGCATGTATGTCTGCCTGATCTACTCCCCCACAGCTCTCACCAGCTGCCGCTAACATTTGCTCCTCAATAGTTTGACCTATTTTCAATATTTCAGTCATTCATTTTTTAAATAAAAAACAGAGTTTTTAGCTTTTAGGAACATGTTCAGAAACAGGATTAAATATGTCACAACATCAATATTCAATTTAGTCCCGCTGAAATGTGGAGTATGTCAGCGTTCCTGTTATGCAGTCACTTTTTATGACAGTCCTGCTGAATCCTGCTGAGTGTTTGAGGAAGTTTTAATGCTCAGAGTTGTGAGCTCTTACAAAATTCTTTATAGCAGTGGTGTAGTCTAGTTTTACTTGTAGAGTGTATACTCTGATTATACTCTCATTTCACCAACTAAACCGCAGGGTCTAAAGCGTTTAGCGCACAGTAAAGAAGAGCAACTGACCATGTTTTCCTATTCAATAAGCAGACAGCCTGGGCGTTTAGTGGACCCACAGAGTGTGGTATTCAATATCTCAGAGCAGCATTGTCAATGTCACTGACACTTATATTTCAAGACTGTGAAAAATACCCTTTAGACCTGCGTGAGTGTGTCTCTGTTTATGCATATAATTAAAAGTGTGCGCGAAGCTTGGTAACCTCTTTCAGGGCTGAGGTGGTGAGAGAGCAGTGAGTGATCTTGTGATATTTGAAGACAAGGAAATCTCGCATCTCCGAGCCCTCTGACCAAATAAATGATTCAATTTCACGGTATCAGCAAAAGCATAGATATTTTATCATGAGTGAGAGCTCAGCTGTGCGTCTTTGTGCGCGAAAGACAAAGAAAAGCAAGCTGCTAGCTCTTACTGCCTTTTTACCCTCTCACTTATACAAATTTCCCCTAAATATCAGGAAAGTTCTTTTTAACCTTAAGACCAGGTTTTAGCTGGTCTGACGGGCAGACACATAATGCTTCCTCCAGATAGCAACAGGCCTTTGTGCACGACCACGACATCAATGGACACTGACATGAGCGCAAGTTCACTTGCTATTTACTCAGAGCTTGGGCAGTACTGGATCAAGTGTGTCTGCTTTACGACCAAAAGCTAAGACTGATAGGTCCTTTGAATTTTCCTTAATAGTGAAGACATTTAAAATTTAAAAAATAACAAGCTACCGCAAAAAACTGTCGAGTTTCAGTCAGAGCTCTGCTTGTTTGCACATTTTCTGGTGATTATCCTAAATCTGCATACTTCTCTAGCAGATATACAGAGTAAACCTGCGTATCACGTAGACCAGTTGTTCTCAAGTCCAGTCCTCGAGGCCCACTGTCCTGCATGTTTTGGATGTTTCCCTGCTCCAACACACCTGATTCAAATGATCAGCTCGTTATCAAGCTCTGTAATGGCTAAATAACGAGCTGATCATTTGAATCAGGTGTGTTGGAGCAGGGAAACATTCAAAACATGCAGGACAGTGGACCTTGAGGACTGGACTTGAGAACCACTGACGTAGACCACACTACTGGTTTATGGCATTTATGCCACAGAGGGAGGATGGCTAAAAGGTTGCTGGTTTGAAAGTCAGTCAAACCACGAGTTAGCAAAGTGGCGCGGTGAGGTTTTTAGCAAAGATCTAAGAATTCCAGAAAACTAAATTCTGCAGAGGATTAAAATCTGATGTCTGTTTGGTCTTTGCTGCATACAAACACAGTGTCAGTCTGTGCTGCTTTACATCATTCAAGGATTCAGATCTGAGATAAGAATGGAGTTCACTTACCTCACAGTGGACTTGAATAAGACAACTCTTTGTTTCCTCTGTCTATGTGGTCGTACTCTTCATGTTTTTCTATGCTGGCTGGATTTAATCCTTTTTTTTCTGCAGTGAGGAGGTGAAAGTCTTAGAAATTCAAATGTGATAAGATTCATGTTTTTACAAGTATGAAAGTGTCTCAGAGGATTGAGAAATTCACACACCAAGGGTGTGTGAAAGCTTTTTGTCCTCAGTTATAAAAATGTGACACAAAATCAAATCTGATATGACAGCACAGTACGGTTTCTAGCTACGGGTGAAAAAATAAAACATAACAAAACCAAATAGTTAAAAACCAAACATGTGTCAAAGGGGAATCAGACACATTTGAAGTTAATCAATCTTTATTTATATAGCACCATTTTATAACAAGTGTTATAACAAGATGCTTAACAAAAAATAAAAAAAATTATAAAAAAAATAGTCTAAACCATACACTGTTTACTGATATTGAGCCCCATCTTCAACCACATAAGTGAAACTTTTTACAGCATTTATCAAGTTACAGTGGAGAGGAAGAACTTCCTTTAAAAGGCAGAAACCTCGAGCAGAACCAGACTGATGTTAGACAGTCATCTGCTAAGACTGAGCTGGGATCAGAGAGAGGAGAGAGAGAGATGAAGAAAGAGAGAGATGGACAGAAACTGATGCAGGAGGCAGGTCCATGGCAGCGAGACAGACACTAAGTGTTTCAAGTTTTTTGTGGAAAATTAAGAAAGTAAAAAGCTTTTACTTGTTTTTTGTCTCAGAGCCACTATCATTGAAAAAAATGCTTGTTATTTAATTTGAATCTGATCCAAAATTCTATTATTTAAAGCTTCTGTGAGGAAGTTGTCAGTATTGGCACCCCCAACAGTTCCTTGCAGGAACAGTATTTAGTATTTTCTGACAAAAATATCACATTATGCAGGCTTTTAACAGTAAAGTTTTTCATTTAATGTGAAATTTTTAGCAAATAGTGTAAAACACAGCTTTTGTTTTTGGTTGCATGACTGACACCTACCCTTCTACCCATACTGGTTTCAGGAATTTAAATTTCATAGTTAGTCTTGTTGTTTTGATCTTCTTTGCCTTTGTGTGTCATAAAAGGCACCAATATAAATTTCAGTGTTTCATACATGTCAAAAAAAAAAAAAGAAAACTCCTCACAGGAGCCTTAACCTCCTAATTTTTATTGGCTTTGAATGCTTCTATTTATTTAAAATCTATTTTCTGCATTTATAATTATTTAAGTTTCAATAGTTTAATGATTTTTTTATGCTTTAGTTTATTTCTAACAGTTTTCAACACGTTTGTTTTATTGCAAATGGCTTGCATCAGTCTTTACTTCTTGTACTATCTTATGTTGCTGTTATTTTTCTTGCTCTATTCATTCACTGTGAAGCACTTTGAATTGCATTTGCTTTCCTAAAAGATTTGCTTCAAAGTCAAGCACAACAGATGCATTCATATTCAGTCCCTGCCTCACATGTCTAAAAAGTTTCATGAGTATTGAGCTGGTGGGTTGTCAGTTACTTTGCAGGAAATCTTGCAGGTTGTAATTCATTTGACTGAGGTAACCTGTTTGAACAAGGTAATTAGAAAACTCTCTTCAACTGGTTTCATGAGAAGAAACTGTGAAGTGAACTGCAATGTAAAATTACAGATACAGAGAAACCAAAGAGAGACAAACAAACAAATTAAAGCTCCAAAACAGAATTTTCAGTGACACAACATTTTGTTGTTTCTGCACGGGGGAAGAATCACAAGCTTTGACAACATTATAATGAAGCTGCAGGGAGGGGATATCTGATATAAAACATCTCATTAGGTGAGATTGGAAACTTGTTGCTGCTGCCTGCAGGCACACAGATTGGACTCATAAAAGGATAGTCCTCTTTTTATTCCCTCCATGTCCCACATGCGCAATCTGTTGTACATAGTCACTCCCAGGGGGGCATAAAAATTCAACAAATTGAAGCAATTTATAGTGCATGTGTTCAGTTAAGTTGCCTGGATGAAATGTGATTGTTAGTTATTGTGGTCATGATTTTTCACCATCCAAAATCCAGTATGACAAAAAAAAAGACAAAAACAAAAACAAAAACAAAGCTGCAGACTATAAAAATCAACACTTTTGCATTTTTTTGGTTCACCTTTTGGCCAAAGTGCCACGTCCCATTTCTTTGCTGTATTTTTTGCAAACAGCAAAACTACCATTCTGTTCCTTTAGCAGACCATTGTATCCCTCATTGAGAATCTTTGCAGACAAAATGTGTCTGTTTCTGCAGCATGAAAGTAATCAATCCTAATTCTTCTCAATAATGATCTCATTGTGTTTTGCAGATCAGTTGGAGGTCATCAGTATTAATTCTTGTCTGTTTCATAAAGAGCCTCTGGGAGTAGATCACCCATGTTTGATATTCCACGAAGACAGTTCTGAATAATAAAAATGTCACAGCTGATTGATGGTGAATGCATGTTGTACTGAGCCCTATTTATGTTCCTGGGGCAAACATGTGATCTGTTTTAATTAAGGCTGTCAAATAATTATCTTTTTCTAACCCTGATTAATGGCTGAATTCCTACAGTTAAGTGCATGTTTAAAGTTCAACATTTTTTTTGCATTTTAAAAGCTGTTTTTGAGACTATATCAGTGTCTTAATTTGGCAGTCAAATAATTACCACTTTGACTTTTTTCACTTTTACCACCGCGGTCCAAGACCATGACTTTGAGGCAGAGGACAGCTTTAAATGCTTATTTTGTGTAAAACAGGGCTTTTAAACTTATTAACAATCATGTCCCAACATCCATCAATGTAATCATATCCTTCCACTTATTTGAGGTCTGGTTTCCGGGACAGCAGTCCAGGAAAGTTGTCCCAAATCTCCTTTTTCCTAAACAACACTCTCCACTTTCCTCCCCCAGGATCTCGAGGCCTTCCCAGTCCAGGTGGGATACGCAAACCCTTCATTAAGATCTTGGCCTACCTCAAAGTCTCCTTCCACTTGGATGTCAAGTCAAGCCCGATGCGATTTTGCGACTTTCCGGGCGGGAAAAGATGCATCCCAGGGAAGACTTTTCCCAGGGAAAGTCCCGCCTTCTTAGCCTCTGATTGGCTAGAAAAGCTGGAAACGTCATCACACGCTCAAGCCAAATGGTCAACACTAATAGCCAATCAGAGGCGAAGGTGATTAGACACTGGTGTTGAGATGGCTTTTTTGTCATGTACTGAGTCGGGGCCAGTACCAGACAAGCATATGAAACTATGGTAACAACCATTAGCTTACGTTAGCACAGATGAAAGTTAAAACAAAGACGTTTAGCAATCTGTTAAAGCACACAAACCATTGTCATATGAGAGACGACTTTCCAGAAGTTGTCCTTCAGGTCGTTATCTTTGTAATGTGGTGTGACAGGACCTTAAGGCTGAGCCCTGATACCATTCAGAGAAAACGCATTTCAGCTGATTGTATCCGCAACCTCATTTTGGTTGCTGCCCAAGCTCATGACCAGGCGAGGGTTGGAATGTGGACAGCCAGCATATCATAGTGTAGGGGTTTGTGTGTCCCTGTGATCTAAGGAGCTCCTGGTCACTCAAGGCAAATTCGTTCCAAACTATGGGCAATTTTCAAAAACTCCTATTAAAAGCGACAAAAAGACCAGCAATAGAGCCAGTGTCTATTGGCCCGGCTCTCCTCTGTGGGGCTTGGACAGATTCTGCCTGAACAAACAACTTGGAGTCGCTACCCTGTGGCAAAGATAGGCAAGGGGGGTCAGGTGCAATGTAACCCAGGTGGTAGTTTAGGTGGTAGGCCTGGTGATAGGCTTATATCTGGTGGCATGCACTTTTTCCTGGGATGGTGTGCCAAAATAGGACAAAATAGCATTGGGATCGACTAGTTCTCAGAAGCTCTGGGTGTGCAGTTTATGATGAAATTCCTCAGAGATTTCAAACAATTAATATTATAGCATTGTGATATTATATTCAAAGAGCAAACCTACAACAAACATTCCATTTTTAAGTATTTATATATACAATAACAACAACAAAAAACAGAGCCTGAGCAGTAGATGTTCAAATAATTGGTCCTTTTTTTGCTTGTCCCATTGACTTCAATGCAAATTTCTGCTGCTGTCTCTATTGTATACAATAGAGAAAAGTTACAGATACCAATCAAACCGCATGTTTTGATATGTAACTTTATCAGATTTTAGCCTCCCCACCCCCACCCCCCACACACACACACACACACACACACACAAACACACACACAAACACACACACATTTTCATGTCTTTTCTATTAATGAAAGCCTGAAGTCCTGCAGCATGAGTCATACTGCTGACCTCATGAACTCATTATTGATAAGGGAACGAATCACATGATACAACAGTAAAAGTCGCTGCTGTCTGCAGGTCCTTTTCAATAATTCATCAAACATACACAACTATAAAAAACACACCGCAGCTTTATGTACCGAATATGCAGCCATGCAAAAATCTCAACATGTGAGCACATATTGACAAACGAATGAGAGGAACTATAATTACACTGCCAACATAAAACCCTATTAGCGTGAAATGCTGGATACAATCTGTAGAAATGTTTCAAATCAAATCTGAGGTTAGCGGAGTGAAAAATATTTCCTTGCACACTTGGATGGGAGTTGTCACAGGGGATCATTTTGCCTTCAGTTTAATGGGTTCTAAGATTGAGAGATTGTGGATGTCTGACCTAAATGGTTGTGCAAACACTAAGTGTAACTGTAAATGTCTATCAAACTTAATAATGCACCTGTAAATACACTCCTGTACAGATATGTCAAAATAGAAGTGCACACATATGCATGGGGAACACACTCTACGCCTGCCTGCAGCATCTGCTCACAATCAGAGTTCCTACATTACGATTCTCTCAGGCCCATAAGTAAATGGAGGTATTCAGCCCTCATGGGTGATTTTTTTTTTCTCCATTTCCTCCTAATATGACACTAATATATGTGCAGCCTAAGGCACTGGCAGGAGTCATTAAGAGGCAAAGACGTTTCCCAGTCATGTAAGAGTGGGCTTCATTGTATATACACTTAGGTACAGTGTGACAGGAGATTTGTGTTATGTGCGGTGGGGACCGTAAAGAGTGAGTGTGATGGAGACGGTTTGGAAATTAAGATGAATGACATGGCATTACGATATACAGACAAATGTGTGTGCTGAATTATTAACTGCAAAGGTTACAAATTGGAGAAGTAGAAGGGGAAGGCTTCATGAAACCAGCTTTCTATCATCTGCCGCAGCTTTAAAGACACCACAGATACATTTTAATCCCGCTGCGTTGTCTCCGAGCCTCTCAAGCAGGTGGTGTGTTTTAAACTTTCATCAAATGCTGCAGACCTCCACCGGCTCAAATCAAAACTACTTTTAATAACTTGGCTCCAGGCTCCAAGTGTTGAGGTTTCCTCTAATTTAGAGGTAATATAACACTGTGCTGTGCGTGTAGCATATGAAGGATGCATATTGCAGTGGGGCTGAATTTAATGGCAGGTTGCAAAGGGCTCAGTTATGGTGGTCAAATGTTTTATAATTACTGTATCAGATCAAGTAAATTAAGATCCACTTAATTAGTTCAATTTATCAATAAGTTAGGGGACCGATCAGCTTAAATTTTTTTTTTTTTTTCTGAAGAAATGGAGTGAAGCCTCAGAGTTCAGGCAAGCTGAGCATAAGCTTAGGCTGTCTAACAAGAGCTAGGTTTGTCCAACATACTTTTATTCACTGTTTTTCAGCAGTTGCATGTTTGAAATGCAAATATTTTTGAGATGCAAAGATCAATTTCACTGGCAAAAATCACACTATCACCACCAAAAGGGAGCAACTTTGAGATGTATTTATCAATTTTTGATTTTGGTCGTATGTGGTTTGGGGAAGAATCTGCTGTTGGGCCAATTTGAGATCCTTAAAATCTGAACAAATGTGTGGTATGTTTGGGAGGACTACCAACCCGTAATTTTAATTTGGTGCTCTGGATCGACTTTGCAGCAGGGACAGCACTGATATGACATGAAATGTTAGAGTGGTGAACAGGACATGACAGAACGTATTGGAAAGAAAACAGGCGGTAGTTTGTCCATGCTTAGACAAAAGCATGTATGTAGTTTCTGAGACGTTAGAAATAGAAGGTAGTTTGCTTGAGTTCTGCCATTAGACGGATAATTTGGATCTGGACAAGGGTTGCAAATTAGCCATGGCGAGAGACTTTTATGCGCGGCAACTACTTGTGCGATTAAGCTACGTCTCATGGATTTGTCTGTGTCAGATAAGTAAATCAATTTGTTCCCTTCCAAGTTAAAACAACAACAACAAAAAAACTGTTTTTGCGCCTGATGCCAGTTTGTTTGAGTCCATTTTGTCTGAGGGCATCTTGTCCAAGGCCATATTTTTTGTATAAGGTCATTTCACCTATGGGGCCATTTCATCTAAGGGTTTTTTGTTCAAGGCTAGTTTGTCTAAGGCTGTTACATCTAAGACTGTTACACCAAAGTCGGCTTCATCTTAGGATATTTCATCTGAGACTGTTTGGTCCAAAGCTTTTATGTCTGAGGCTGTTACATCTGAGGCCATTTCATCAAAGCTGGTTTTGTGATGTGAGTCCTTTTCATCCAAGGTCTTTCTAAGACTACTCAGTCTTAGACTGTTTTGTCTGAGGCTGTTACATCCAAGGTCATTTGAGCTTACACTGTTTCATCTGAGGCCGTTTATTCCAAGGCCGTTACATCTGTGGCTGTTTCATTCAAGGCTGTTTTACTTCTGGCAATTTAATCGGATGCAATTTTGTCTGAGGCTGTATTGTCCAGGGCTGTTACATCTAAGGCTGTTTGTCTACGGACATTTCATTTGAAGGCCATTTCGTCTAAGGCCATTTTGTTGAAGACGATTTTGTAATGTGAGTCCATTACATCCGAGGCCTTTATGTCTGATGCTGTTACGTCTGTGTCCATTTCGTCTCAGTCTTTTTTGTCCAAGGTCATTTGGTCTTGGGTTGTTTGGCTGAAGTCCTGGAGATGGTTCTTTTTTTCCAGAGACTTGATGCTTTCCCATCTTATGTCTTAAACCTGATTCTGACACCTTAGGATAAGAATAAGAATAAGAAGAACTTTATTAATCCCCGAAGGTAAATTCAATTGTCTGTTGTCTCATTTTTCATGTCTCTAAAAGTCATCTACTATTTACAGAAGAATTATAAAGTCTGATGGCTGTTGGTACAAAAGATCTTGTGAATATTTCTGTCCTGCAGCGAAGAGAGAGGAGCCGTCCACCACCATTTGCCCTTGAGTCCATTGAGATGTTGTGAAGTGGGTGATCCATGTTCTTTAGAATAGTCTCCACCGTCCTCAGTGTAGATCTCTCCACCACATCCTCCACTGAGTCCAGCTTGGAATGTAGATCAGATATGTTTCAGCCTCAGGCCTACTGAAGACAGTTTCATGACACAATAATCAGTTATGATAATTTCTGATAAAAAGTTCCTCTGGTTAAACACTATATAAACTCAAAGTTATTTAGGATTTGACAGGTTTGCAAAACTGTATAAGTAATTCATCTTCAAATTTGGGAGCTGACATCAGATTTTAAATCTGAGTGTATAAATTTATAACAAGGAACTGTGAGATGACCTAAATCTTTCATTTAACGTGTTGGTAATAAAAAATTTATATCACCATAAGAGAAATGTTCAATAATTTACTTATGAAAAGTATAATTATTTTTTTTATTTGTGTGTTGAACCACTGACATAGACCATCTTTCATTCCGAACCCCTCATGACTCTGAACCAGAACATATCAAATCAAGTCTTCTGGCAGTTCAAATTCACGTACACTTTTAAAGTCTTACTCACCCAAAAGAAGTGTCATATAACACTTAGACATATTCAGAGAGAATTTTACTTTCTGTCCACAAGTTTCAGAATAATCAACAGTGACATGTTCGTCTGACTGAGACCGGGGCTTGTTGTCACATTTTTTACACTCTTCTATATTTCCTGGAATCAATACATCATATATAAACAAAATGTGTACCAGATGAAAGACCAAAGTCTCAGGTATATATTTCATATCATGTCATCTTCATATCTTGTGTCAGTGCAGAGTTATAAGAAATCAAATAGAGAGTGTGAACATGTGACATGTTGCTCCACCATCGGGTTAGTTGTCTCATTACGTGGGGTAAGATGTCACAGTGGATTTCGCAACTAAAAAAACAAAATAATTGTTGTTCTCATTTTTTTTACTTGGAAGTGAACATCAAAGTCATTGAACATAGCCATTATACAAACGTTAACATAAAATACTACGCAACATACTCTCGAGTTTGGAGAGCTGTCTGACTCTGTATTTCGGCTGGGGTGAATGTTTTGTAGTATCGAGCCAAGGTATGGTAGTTGACATTAAAGTCCTTTATTATACTCCTGGTTGATTTATTAGCTCAGGTCACCTGCCTGACTGCCCTCAGCATCACGTCAGGAACTGCACTGCCACGTTCCTATTTTTCTTCTGTAATTCCTGACCATGTCTTCTCACTTTCTCCTCTCCTTTAATCCACTCTTTTCTCTGTGAAAATAAAGTCAAAATTTCAATATGACAACTGCTGATAAGCAGAGTGTTTATTATGTTATTTCAATCCCTTTTAAACATGTGACAACTAACCCCAAAATGACTGAGACATGTTGGCCCAAACTACCGTGTTTGCTAACTCTAGCTCTAGCTTAAAGTTAGCTTAAAACAGAACAATGATTGAGGTATGACAGGATGCCTTAATCTCTCCTCTAACAAGTCCACATGTATCACTACTGGGATTTGTATCTGGAGGAAGCTTATTTTAAAATATATAAAGTTATTATTTTTACTTTTGGTTGTGCAAAATGGTTAATTGGTGCTCATCTCAGCTCACAATGTGCTCTTCTCTTCTCAGACATGACCATGACCATGTAAAGGAGTAAAACTAGTATTCCACTTTTTAGCCGCACCCTCTGGCAAAGATAATTATAATGTGACAACTTACTCATGTGACAACAAGCCCCGGTCTCCCCTACTTGTTAAAGCTGTGAAAACTTTTTATTAGAGAGCAGAACTACAGCTGAAGAAAAAAAAGACACTACAAGACCAGAGATAGAAGCTCCTTCATGGGTGAATGCTCACCTGGTAGGAAGGAGAGATGTAAAGTGGCAGATTTAGAGAGAGGAGACAATATTAATGTGATGCCTTCCCCACCTAAGAGCAGTACATTAGGGAGGCTGTGTAAATCAGAGAGGGCTGAGTTATGTGACCTAGACCCACATGGTTCAGGAGATAATGTTGGTGTTTTCTGGATGGTTTGATTTAAGTCAAATAATAATAATAATAATAATAATAATAATAATAATAATAATAATAATAATAAAGGTGAGTTTTCAGAAGTGATTTAAAAGATGTCACTGATTCTACACGCCTTTACTTCTCAAGAGGGGTCATTCCAGAGTCAAGGGGCTCTGATGGGAAAAAAAAAGAAAAGAAACGACTGGATCTTCTCAAGACTTGAGTCTCAACTCTGGAATGCATTTCTGTAATATAACTGGGGTGAGAACTAGATGGGCTTCAAAAGTGAGGGGAAAGTTGGAGGGGAGAGAGAGATTTGTGATACCAGAGAGGAGAGAGTTACAGTAATCCAACCGAGAAAGGATGCGCCCATGAATGACTTTTTCCAGGTATGCTTGGGACAGGATTGATTAAATCTGGGAGATGCATCTTCATTGGATTAAACATGATTAGACTGCTGTTGGTTTTTTCTTTTTGTTGTTGTTGGTATGATAAAAGGTTAATTCTGAACGAAAACTTTAAAACTTTAAAAAGCATCCTGGAGTTTGAACAACTGATAACATAAGGATCGAATAAAAGGATGCTCTTGTTTCTTTAATTGATTGAATTTTAAAAAATAAATAAAAAATAAAAAAACCTTTTGGCATAGAGTCAAAGCCCACAAAAGCCCGCAAGTCAAAGAGAGGCTAAAAGTCACATTTGAAAGGTTCAGACTGCTGACCTAGTACCAGACACACACACACACACACACACACACACACACACACACACACACACACACACACACACACACACACACACACACACACACACACAAATTGCATTAGTATCCTCATGAGGGTTTACATTAGTCTTCATAAAATAATCTGATCCATTAGCCCAGGTCTGAACCCTAAAATAGCTCTGAAAAAGTAAAAATGCCAGGACTGGCTTCATCAATCTCAAGGTCTGAAACCGGCTCCATCAAAGCCTAAAGCACACATGCACTCGCTCGAAGTTGGTTTGGGTATTTTGCAATATCACCCATTTACTCATTCCTCCTCACTTGCATATCTCGACTCTGTATTTAGAGCATTTCAAAGTTTCAAACCCTGATTCATCTTCCTCCTCATTAATCCTGCTCTCATGCATCTCCCTCACACCTCTGCAATCTCTCTCCATCTTTCACTCTCTCATGTTTAATCAGCCCACCAGGCGGTCCTCTCTGCAGGGGGACTGTGAATTATTGATGCAAGGGCCACGAGGAAAAGGAGCAGAAGCAGCAGGATGGAGGATGGAGGAGAAATGAGTGATGGGGGAAACAGAACGTTTCCCTTAGTTGGCCTGGGCTGATGTAGACCGACAGATGATGAGATGAGAGAAGGAGGGAGGTAGAGACACAAAATAAGGATAGAGATGCTGTGGGAGGAAGCCTGACTTGAGGTTTCAGGTATAACGAGCATGACAAGAGATCTCAGCTCTTCTTTGGGCCAGAGTTTTGACATGTTCAGTCATGCTGTGAGGTCCATAGAGTGGTGGAACTTCAGATTGAAGCCTGAACTCTCTGTACCCCCAAATCCAACGAAGAAAGTCCAAGCTAGAGCAGATGAATTGAAATTGTGTGAATCAACATTATAAAAGAGTCTGGAATAGTATTCCATCAGAGTTAGATTTATGGTCAATAACTCACCTAAGTAGGGCATTAATTCATATATTGCATGTATGAATTAATGTCCAAACATTCTTTAAAAACAAGGACATTCAGATGTGTACGTTAACATTGTGGCGAGTTTATACGTGGGTAATTTTGCACAAGGGTCAGTCAGAAAGTTGCAACTTCATGAATAATGGTTGGGACTTGTCGGCATATCTGGTCTGCAGAGACTGAGGTTTATGCAAGGGGGTAGAGCCCAGCTTTTTGATGGTCTCACATACAGTTGTCCAGCAGATAAAGACATCATCAACCAAAATGCCAAGTAAATCATCATTGTATTGGTCTAAATATGAGATCATTTTTAACTTAAAATACATGTGAAAATGAGGGATCATCTCATATAAAAAATAGCAAAGTGCCTGTTTTTTGTACATGATGATAATACATAATAAATATAATGGCAGGCTTTGACTTGTGGTAGAATAGGAATTTCATAACTCCTGCTATAATGCTCCTGCTTCGATGTTATGCTGATGACACCATATTTTAAGTTCTGCCAAAATATTTCAGAATTAACTCCCTGCATTTGTAATCTTGCACTCTCACACTGAAGTAATTGTGGCAGCAAAACCACTATTACAAACGGGAATATTGAAAATAAAGAAAACTGCCCAAAAAACAAAACAAAACAAATTTTAAGTGAGTTTTTAGATACCCTCTGCGTTAAGATTCATTTCCTCCAACTAAACTACACCAAGGGGTTAAGAGGCAGCCATTGAGGGTTTCCGAACATACTCCAAAGGCTGTACCTATTTTAATGAGCTTCCCTGCATGCTGGGAGCTGCTAACTCTTCATGAGACTCTTAATAATTGAAGAAATTCTACCTGCAGCTCCTCAGCCCAGATAAATGTAGATTTTTAGGGACACGTAATGAGACCTGGAGTGATTTTTATGTGGAAACTACTACATTATCTGACTCCAGCTATGAGAATCCCACCATTAAATTGTTCATTTAAAAGAAAAGACAGCACAGAGGGATACTGGGCTGTTGGAGGGATTGGATTATAGGGTGAAGACTAAGCAGCACAGTTAATGCTGAGAACAATAAACAGACAAAACAAACAGATATTATGGTCCTATAATAGAATCCCCCTCTCTTATTAAAAAAAAAAAAAAAAAATGACAGCAACAGCACGCCAGCCTTTAACATAGTTTATGCTTTATTTTTATCAGGAAAAAATAATTGAAATTTAAATAATACAAAGCCATTAGCAGTCAGGGACAAACAGACATCATATCTGTAATCCTCCAGATAGCAGCATCAGCAAAACACAAACTAAAGCTACAAGGCAAATACAACAAACTGAGCAATGTGCAGGGACAAAAACCACTGTTAGTGGAGTTATTAAGTTAGAAACTGTGTCCTCTGAAAGGAAAGTCTGAAATCAAGCCCTTGAGGGAATATCCAGATATAACAGTTGGACAATATCAGCAAGAACCGCAATATCACTGAATCTGGTGACAAATGCAATTTAAGGCGATCAACAATAACTGTCAGGAGTAGGAGAGTAATGGAGGTAATTCCTTTCATTTTCAGGTTGTTTTTGTCCTCAATGGAGCCATCGATCACGGTCTGAAAAAGTCTGATAATAAGAGATAGAGATAAACCTTTAAACTTTTATTTGAAATCTTGTAGTTTGAAAGGGAAAAAAAAAAAAAAAATGGTGTGCTGTACTGGACTCCAAGTGGGGGGGGGGGGGGGGGCTTTTGCCATCTTTGTCAGTCACCACATTGAGAGTCAGAGCTGTCATCTTGTTTATATTGTATACATATACATACTGCCAGGATCCCAAATGTGCTGGAAGGGATTAAGTTTCTGTAGGATGGTTCAGTAAGGATGTTTCCCAGACAAGGATTACTTCCAATCTCATTTCAAGGATTTTTAAAATGGGTTTCTGTATATGATTTCCTAATCTGGGATAAGCTTAAACCCTGCCTGGAAGACCGAGCCCTCGGGCTTTCCTTCTCATGAAAACAGTGTGATGATAATGTAAAGCTATAGTGGTTTGTCTGGCGCTCTCAGAACGCCTAATCCAAAGTATGACACAGCTTTTGAGTGAACTCATCCATACAATGAGAAGTCTGTGTAGGATCCTCTGAGACTTGACCTCATATGGCTTCTGGGAGCAATCAACAGCTGAGCAAGTCATGAACAAGCCTCATAGACCAGCAAAACTGTATGTCAAACATTTTGCAGTGTATATACATGACTGTGTGTTTTTGAAACGAGTCAAGGTCTGATGTTGTGTTGAGAAATACACACTCAGTCATTGCTGTACTTCACATAAAATGACTTATTTACTTTTGTCTTTTTTATTAAAATGCTGACTAACCGAATGTTGATGAATTTTTTAACAACCTTCCGCCAACATTTACCCAGGATGATAAATGCAAGAGCCTGATATGAAATTGTGAAGATTAGCTAACATAATATATGGTCGAAACTTCCCAAACCTGCACCCCTATTTGGAAGACAAATGTAAAATTAAACCTCACAATATGAGGTGACGCAAAGCAGACAAATTATTACAATGGTCATATATGATGATGTGATTACAAGTTTCTTGCTGAAAAAAATGACATACTTGGCCTGGTCTAACTCTGTGCTGGTGCTGGAGCACAGTATTGGTTCAGCACATGTGGTATTGTTCAAGTAGATCCAGGAAGAAAACAAGAAGCAAAATTAAACTGATTGAATTGTAATTTCTTATTAGCCTGTTTTTCTTTCTTTTTTTTGTTTCTTTCATATATTTTGGATTTTGTCTGGCATAGTGCATAGTCATCCTCTGAATTTATGTAACCAAATCAATGGTATACCACACATTCATGAAAAAAAGTGACGCTACAATGTTTCCTAATTCAAGTATTTTTAATTTGCATTCTCTGCTTGGAACCTAAATATCAAAAGTAATAAAGAGTAATTCACTGTGTAGCAAATTACAGATGCGGTTAGTGTTAGGGTGACCATGCATCCTCTTTTACCCGGACATGTCCTCTTTTTTGGGGGCTGTCCAGGCTTGTCCAGCTTTGTCCCGGGAGGTTTTTAAAATCCTTTAAATGTCTGCGGTTTTGTACATAAGTTTTGAATTTGTGTCACATGGACTTACTGAGTTAGAAGCGCATAAAAGACACTCAATCCGACCCAAAAAACTCTTAAAATTAACTTTATGCAACTCCATGACCTAGTCAGTGTGCACTGAAATACTCACTTCACTCTCCAATTTTGGGATTTCCAGGTCCAGTTTCCGAAGGGTCCTGTATTTAATCTCCAAATCCAGCTCAGTCACCTGCAGCTTTCTCTTTTGCAGTTTAATTTGACTGTTTGTGAATTCTGAAAAAGAAATGTTATCATAGCAGGGTTTGGCCATAATGTCGATTTACTTTTGTTAATACTTATGGTGTTACCAGGCTGTTTCTGAGGCTGTGCCATGTCTGAGTCCTGTTAAACACATAGTATTTTCTATTAGCACCACATCACTGACTTCATATCCATTATAGATTAAATAAGCAGGATATTTCCACATAATTTACAGGATACCTGAAGCCGTTTGAAGTCTGCAGAAGTACATACAGTACATGTACCAAGAGAACTGTATTAATATTTGACAGGACATGCTAACTGTTGATTTCAATAAGTAGTACAGAACTAACCGGATCAGAGGTCCAATGATTACATCTCAGTCTTGGATCCATTTTGCATATTGTGCCAACGTCTCAATTTGGTCTTCAGATGACGTCCAAATTCTAAACGTCAGATCGATGTCTAAAAAATTTGGACGTCAAAATTTCTAACCTATTTTGCACGTCGCACTGATGTCAAGATGTGGTCTTTGACGAACCAACGCAATACTGACTTGATCTGCACGTCTCTTCGACATCCGATGTCGATACTTGCTACATTTAAAGTAAAGTGTACAACTGTTCATTAGTGGAATTGAAAAGTAACGGATTCCGTTGGTCCTTTAGATGTAATCTTAAAAGTTCCAGTCTACAATTTTTTTTTCAAACTACTTACGCAAAAACCCGGTCTGCAATTGTCTGCCATGCTCTCTCACAAGCTTTAATAATCGCAGCTGTGTAGCCCTTATTTTCTCATTACATCTTTTTCCTTCTCATAAAACTCCACGAGGAGCTATTGCTCGACCGCTGTGGCATATGACGTGAGTACATCCATTCGTGATTCTGTGACCAATCAGTACGTTTCCATGACACTCTAGAAAAAAGAATATTGCCTTACTCTGATTAAGACCGGACAACTGAAGTACCATGTAACCAGCGTAGTCGAAACATAATAGGACAATGTATGTGCACGTGCGCAACTCCCTGTAACCCCAGAACAAAAACACCAGAGAAGAGGAGTAGTGTGCACCTCATCTGCAGAAAAAGTAGCAGGTACATCATGTACATCAAAAACAATGCTGTACCATGCTCCATCTTCTTGCTCGAAAATTCCCAGCAGCAGTCACTTCTGACGTCTGGCACGGACCTGCTGTTGTTGTTGGGTCAACCAGAAACAGTGCCGCTGAAAAGACTCAAATCACCCCCTAGTTTTGGGGAGGAGGACACGTTCACGTCAGTAATTAAATTTTCTCAGCTGCATGTATACGCGGACAAGGAGAGAAGTCCGATTCGGCGAAAAAACCTGATTATGAGCTTAGTCCGGTTAAGCTGTGCATGTAACAAACTGTACGACGTGGACATGCACTTATCCCAACTATCTACACCTTGCTTGATATAGCAAAACCTTTTCATCCTGGCTCCGCAAACGTGCATCCGATTAAGCCAAAAAGGAACAACAGACTGGGTCAAGCTGCTCTTACTCTCTTATCCTGGATTGCTTCATTCTACTTTTGAACTGTACCCTCCTGGTCCCTCAAAGTTTTATCCTCACGTCTTCACGATCAGAGATGAATCGCAGAAACAAGGACAGCAGATCTGACATTCAGACGGGTTCTGCTTGAGGGTGTCCTGGTAGTTTTCATGGGTTGAACATAAATGACAAGTAATCAAAGTTTGTAGTAGATATGTAACTCCCTCAGTCATTAGCTGCTCTTTTCAGCTGTTTAAATGGTTAAGAGTTTTTCTAATCCTGACAGGTAAAATGTTGCAGGAAAACATCCCTGCTGAGAATTCAGTTTGAGAAGTAACTTCTAACAAAGTATAAAAACTTTGATTATCATTTTCTCTGAGCAGTTCAAGTTTTCTTGGCAACTGATTGCAACCTGTAAACAGCACTATGATCCAGTAGGACTGTGTCGTCTTCGATATGGCTCACAGGCCTGTGACCTGGGCTGAGGTCATCCTACTTAGTGGCATCTTAACCACATGCTGGAAAAAAAAAACTTTTAGTACTCTTGACTTACAAAACACTCACGTGACCTCCCTGCAAATGTCTCTCTGCATCTAATCCCACATCCTTAAAGTTCCTTTACTCCCTGACACACAACAGTGATAAAGAGACCTTGCACACTTATTGCACCGATTTACCGATCCATCCTCTTAAAATATTGGCCCTCATGAAACAGGGTTGACCGACTACTTTGCCCTTACCATAAGGCATGTGACGTGAGTGTAGGATCAAGGGCGTGTAGAAAAATCCTCTGTTCTGAGGTGAACTCTCGTTCCGGAGGGATTAAAGTTGCCTTACTTCTCTCACTCGTAACTGTAACTGTGGCTGCTGTCAGTACAGTTCCGTTTGCCACCATTTGTCCGGTTAAGCTGCTTTAAGTTTTGGCTGTCCTCTCATGCCCACCAGGGTCCACAGAATAGTCCTCTAAGAAAGACCATGTCATCATACATATTACAACAATACTGTAAAATGTACAATCCTGCAGTGTCTGTTATTCCTGACCAAAATAAACCCTTTTGTGTTTGATTGAACGTCATGCAGCTGACAACCTATAAGTCACCTTTACACATGATACAGACCTGGTAGTCATACATCACATATTGATTTTGTCTTGTTTTACTATACTTGAAAGAACAACAAAGCTGAACAATATTTGGTTCTGTAAGTTTCAATAAATAGTTAAAAATGTAAACTTATGTATGTATTAGTGAAAGGTCTCACACGTAATCTCCACTTTGATGGAGCGGACAGATATCCGCTTCAAAACAAGATTAGTCTTTTAAATTGTGTAACCTAATGAGCTCATAGTTTTAATTGGAGTTCAAAGTAAGGTTTCTTATTCCAGATCTGCTGATGGGAGTCACTGCCAACCAGCGCACCACAGAATTAATTGATTTCGACCTAAGCTCATCAGAACACTCTGAAGCATAGGTATAAAAGCCAAATTCGGGGTTAAAATCCTAGTCACCCTAGGAGGTTGTAAGTGACAAGAAAGGCCAACTGCTGGAGACCTCCTTCCAAGCACAGCATGGCAGAAGAGTGGGGAAAACAGTCTTTTGCTGCTCGGAGGCATTATGAAGACTCAACCAGAGGAGCTGCCTTCGTTTACACAAACAGCAATAATACCAGAGGTATAGTATGATCATTTTTTTTTCCCCACTGAGTGCATGTATAAGTCAGGAATGGTAACAATAAAAAAGAAAAGAATGAAGATGTAAATAAATGTATTAATAAAAAAAAAATATATATATATAAAAACAAGAATTAGAGCATGACTGTATTTCCGATAAAGGGTGATTAAAATGTAATAATTTCTGACAATATTATTTTGTTCGATTTGTCTCATCAGCTCAAAGACTAGAGATTGTCTTGCTGTCAGATGAATTCAGTCTTTTAAAGGAATACATTGTTGTTTGAAAGTTATCCATTACTCACACTGAGACACTATGTTATGCTCAAGTGAAAAAATGATTACATTTAATTGTGTGTCTTTAATGGTTATTTTGAGGAGCTTAATAGTTTGCTACTAGGTTTCCTCGTGGTAGTGAGTAGTTTTACAAAGACAGACAAATTAATTGACAGCATTGTGCCTCAGAATTAATTATGGCTGCTTCAGTCAACTTGAACCCCTGGATAACATCAGAACCTCAATAAAACATTGTTTCCAAATCCTTACTGTGACCACATGTGGAGCTTGTGAGACTATGAGATTCAGGATTGAGAAACGTTACTCACGTGCATGTGCTTCTTTTTCCTTTAGATCCCTTTGAGGGTCCCAATTACCACATCGCCCCACGATGGGTATACAATCTTGCAACACTCTGGATGATTGTAGTGGTCATCTTATCAGTTTTCACCAACGGTCTTGTCTTGGTAGCCACAGCAAAGTTCAAGAAACTCCGCCACCCTCTAAACTGGATCTTGGTCAATCTTGCGATAGCAGATCTTGGAGAGACAGTTTTTGCAAGCACCATCAGTGTATGCAACCAGATGTTTGGTTACTTCATTCTTGGACATCCAATGTGCGAGTTTGAGGGCTTTGTTGTCTCAGCTTGTGGTAAGTGTTGACAGTTTATTTCTACTACAGGAAGGTTTTGGCCACTATTTTTAGACCATAAATGCTGTAGTTGAATAATAAACTTTCTTGCACAGGTATTACAGCTCTCTGGTCTCTGACTATCATCTCCTGGGAGAGATGGGTTGTTGTGTGCAAACCTTTTGGAAATGTCAAATTTGATTCCAAATGGGCCGGAAGTGGGATAATATTTGCCTGGGTGTGGGCATCAGCGTGGTGTGCTTGTCCCCTCTTTGGATGGAGCAGGTAGCCTGCTGTTGTATTTCCAATTTGAAACACAGTGTTTTGAAATTATAACCAAAATTGTTTACCTTACAATTTCTTGCATTAGATACTGGCCCCATGGACTGAAGACTTCCTGTGGACCTGATGTATTCAGTGGAAGTGAAGACCCCGGAGTCCAGTCCTATATGATTTGTCTTATGCTCGCTTGCTGTATTTTGCCTTTGTCTATCATCATCTTGTGCTATCTTGCTGTCTGGATGGCTATCCGTGCTGTAAGTGATCCTAACAGAAGTTTCATACAGCACATGAACTGAACCACAGTCTGAAAGAATCTCACACTGTGCTGGTTTGTTGATCACAGGTTGCCATGCAGCAGAAAGAATCAGAGTCAACCCAGAAAGCTGAGAGAGAAGTATCTAGGATGGTCGTTGTCATGATCTTTGCGTTCATATTCTGCTGGGGACCTTACACCTTCTTTGCCTGCTACGCTGCAGCTAACCCTGGTTATGCTTTCCATCCCTTGGTTGCATCCATGCCAGCATATTTTGCCAAGAGCGCCACCATCTACAATCCTATTATCTATGTCTTCATGAATCGACAGGTTGGCAGAAAAGAAAGCATTACTACAGTGAACAATTTTCAATATGTTTTTCATTGACAATCTTGTCATTTTCATTGTTTGTGTCTTTCAGTTCCGTGAATGCATCATGAAACTTTTTGGCAAAGAAGTGGAAGAAAGCTCTGAAGTATCTTCATCAAAGACAGAGGTCTCCTCTGTGGCTCCTGCATAAACCTCCATCTTCGCCCTTTTGGAAAAAAAAAAAAAGAAAAAAAAAAAAAAAAAGGGAGAACCATTGTAATTCATACAGTAAATATTTATTGTACCTGTTTTCTTTATATCCATTTTTTTAGCAAAATAGTGGGTTTCTTGCAAATACAAAAATGACAAAAAAAAAATCCAATGCAAATAAATGCAAAGTATACTGACATAAGTTTCCATATCACTGTTTTTGTGTGAGTAACAGTCGATCAAAAATTACACAACATGATAAAAATGGACAAGTATTTGTCTTATTGAGGCATATTGCTTGTCTGTTTTCCAACTCATGATTCCCTGTGAGGATGTATGACTTTTAAGATATGGATTAAATGTTCTCTAATCTGATTTAATGGAGATTTATCTGCTCAGAGAGTCTTCATATTATATTGTTGACATGACCAGTGTCATGCACCAATGTAACCAATGGTTTATTGTACACTTAATAAGACTTATTTCTAATTTTTTTAAGGTCTAGGCCACTTCTGCAGCGTCATTACTGCTTTTTTACTGTTCGACTCTGCTTTAGTACAGCAATGACTGTAAAGGGGAAAAACTGACAAAAATGGTAGGGTTGTTGCAAGGTCTACCAGTGCTCAGCTTTTCTTTTGTAGTCATTTTGCAAACTGCTTTGTACAGAGTGAAAGTTCTTATTCTAACATTTTAAATCATCCTCTTCTCTCCTCTAACAGTCTGTGGCTGTCAGGATGCCAAATTAACCTTTTCTCAATCATCTCAAAACCCTGTTGAAAAAAAGCTTAACAAAGTCCACACACACACACACACACACACACACACACACACACACACACACACACACACACACACACACACACACACACACACACACACACACACACACACACACACACAACATCATCAGAGATCTTAGAGATGTCTGTCTGCAAGACTCTTACACGCAATGAAATACAGTTGCAATCAAAACTAGAAAATTCCGTCTGGAAAATTCTGAAAGAGCCTCAAGAACTACTGCAGAGACGTGTACATTATGATGAGATTCTTCAGAGATTTCAAATAATTAATACTAGAAGCATTGTGATATTGAAAACAAGGAGCACATCTACAACAAACATTTTTTTGGTATTTATTTTTACAAAAAAAAAAAATGGTGCTGGAGCAGCGGACGTTTAAAAACTCCAATTATTGTCTGCTTTTCTGGGGCTTTAACTGATTTCAGTGCAATAATTTTTTGCAGTTTTTCACAACTTTCACATCACTTAAAAGTGCAGGTACTAGATTGGCCTGCCTGCAGTTCAGACCTGTCTCCTATTGAAAATGTGTGGTACATTATGACACGCCAAAAATACCACAAGGGAGACCCCGGACTGTTGAGCTACAGAAGTCATACATCAAACCAGAATGGAAAAGAATTCCCCCCTAAAGCTAAGATGTTATCAAAGCATGGGCATTCAGTGCTTTCTTCATCTGGTCCCTCAAAGTTTTATCCTCACATCTTCACAATCAGAGATGAATCACAGAATCAAGGACAGCAGATCTGACATTCAGACAGGTTCTGCTTGAGGGTGTCCTGGTAGTTTTCATGGGTTGAACATATATGACAAGTAATCAAAGTTTGTAGAAGATATGTCACTCCCTCAGTCATTAGCTGCTCTTTCAGCTGAAAGCACACTGTCCTGTTTAAATGGTTAAGAGTTTTTCTAATCCTGACAGGTAAAATGTTGCAGGAAAACATCCCTGCTGAGTATTCAGAGAGTTTGAGAAGTAACTCCTAACAAAGTATAAAAACTTTGATTATCATTTGCTCTGAGCAGTTCAAGTTTTCCTGGCAACTGATTGCAACCTGTAAACAGCACTATGATCCAGTAAGACTGTGTCGTCTTCGATATGGCTCACAGGCCTTTGACCTGGGCTGAGGTCGTCCTACTTAGTGGCATCTTAACCACATGCTGGAAAAAAAAACTTGTATTCTTGACTTCCAAAACACTCAAATGACCTCCCTGCCAATGTCTCTCTGCATCTAATCCCACATCCTTAAAGTTCCTTTACTCCCTGACACACAACAGTGATAAAGAGACCTTGCACACCTATTGCACCGATTTACCGATCCATCCTCTTAAAATATTATCTATTGAGTTGGCCCTCATGAAACAGGGTTGACCGACTACTTTGCCCTTACCATAAGGCATGTGACGTGAGTGTAGGATCAAGGGCGTGTAGAAAAATCCTCTGTTCTGAGGTGAACTCTCGTTCTGGAGGGATTAAAGTTGCCTTACTTCTCTCACTCGTAACTGTAACTGTGGCTGCTGTCAGTACAGTTCCGTTTGCCACCATTTGTCCGGTTAAGCTGCTTTAAGTTTTGGCTGTCCTCTCATGCCCACCAGGGTCCACAGAATAGTCCTCTGAGAAAGACCATGTCATCATACATATTACAACAATCCTGTAATATGTACAATCCTGCAGTGTTTGTTATTACTGACCAAAATAAACCCTTTTGTGTTTCATTGGACGTCATGCAGCTGACAACCCATTTGGAAAGGTCACCTCTGCACTTGCTTACTTCAAAGTTGGATATCAGATGACACAGACCTGGTGTTCACACATCATATATTGATTATTTGCTTGTCTTGCTATACTTGAAAGAACAAAAAATAAATCAATAGTCAAGAGTTGTGTCTGCATTCAAAAGTTTAAATGGAGTTTCTGGGTGCAAGTATGCTGGAGACATAAGACATTTAAAAAACTTTAATATCTGACTCTTTCTTTGGCTTCTCCCATTAACTTTAATGCAGTTTTATTCCACAGTATTTTGTGACGTAAGTCGAAAAGTGATAGCACACAGATCCCGATCAAACTGCACGTTTTGATATATAATTTATCCTACAACTCTACAAGCTGCAGGACTAGTGGTGGATCAAAATTTGTTCTGAGTAGGAATCCACAATAAAACAATCGATTCGCGCTGAAGCACTCTCAGAAAATCCTGTGGTGCGTTTGCCCCATCGCCCTAATAATGCATTATGTTTTTGAATGAACTTGCCCATCACTGGTCAGGAATGTATGTTGATGACTTTTAATCCATCGTGCACAGACATGCATCATATATACAAAAGTACATGTCTGCATCCACACATCTAAAATCAGTGCTGTGATGACTGTATGATCACAAAATATCAGTAAATAAACTTTAAAATCAACTAGAAAATCTCCTCTGGGAAATTAATTTTAAATAATTAATTCTAGTAACACTGTGATATCACAATCAAGGAGCACATCTAGAACAAACAGTCCTTTTTTAAGTATTTATCTATATAATAAGAAAAACAGAGCCATAGACATTTGAAAAACTGCAATAATTCCTTTTTTTGTTTGTTTGTGTTTGTTTGTTTTTGTTTGGGGGGGTGGGGTTAGCTTGTCCCATTGACTTCAGTGCAATTTTTTTACGCAGTGTTTCGTGACTTACATCTCAAAAAGATTTGTACAGAGAAAAGTTATAGCTCACCCATCCTGATCAAGATCAAACAGCACATTTTGTTATATACTTTGTCCTACAACTCTTCATTGTATAAGAACCTGCTGTAAAGTTTATAGCATCTCCATTGTTTAGGAGCCAGTGCCTTGGTGTGTCTGCCCCATGTCCCTAATTGAGATTTTGATTCAAGAGTCAATATTTTATGAATCAAATTGCTCTAAAAATGATTCACTGATGAAGAGATATCAGAGAAGTCCATGTTTAGTGAATTTGTTTTAGCTGTGGGCCTGACCTGAGGCTCACAGGTTTCCAAGGCAACTTGAGCTGGTTGCCCAAGATGATAAATGCAATGCAGACTGAGCCAGTCAAGACCAGGAAAAAGTTATTTTTTCCCTTGGTGCTGGCCTCACATTTGGGCTTATTCTGACAAAACGGCAGTATGTTGATGGTTCTGGGCCAGCCTTAAGACCACCTGCTTTGCACCGGGCTTAAAACCAACTTCTTCCTCCATGAGAAGGATGGTTCATGGAGTCTTCTGGTAGAGTACTTTGGTCTTTTTGGTTTGAACTGACTAAATTATGTCATTTTCAGCTCTTTTTCCAAAGCTTTTCATGTGTATTTGGCTCATTTAGACACCTGAAGAATACACAAAACGAGATGAGCCCTAAGGAGCGGATAAGCAGCATTGACCTGTCCAGCTGTCTGGGTGATGTGGTTCATGTACTTTTTGCTTGATTTTATGAATGATGCCTGAATAGGCGACACCGCTCTGAATCTGTGACCAATTCCAGTTTTACCCTGAAGAAGAGGCAGCTGAATATGACGACAGGAGGGCTTTTGTGGATCTTCTGAAAGGATGATAAGAGGATCTCTCCTCGAGAGGCTAGTCTGCAGAACCCCTTTGTTACAATGTCCCACCTGACCGTGCACCCCCACTTCAGAGCATAGTAAGTGACAGAGATAGTCACTCTGCTAATTTATGAGCAGTTGATGAGATAGTTACAGACAGTGACATGCAGTCAGGGGAGGTCATCATGGAAAGAAAAAAAAAGTAAAATGAAAAAATTAATTAAATGGTTACATTTATCCAGTGATTTGCACTATAAAGGTATTTTTCATTTAACTTTACCAGTTTTAGATCTTCTTTTTAAAATCTAAAATAGCTCAATTTTCACATTTGCTGTTCAAATACTGAGAAGAGACGTGCAGTTAGGCAGCAGCCAGATGAGCCTCACCATGGCTTGCGCAACGACTTGGCTAACTGTACTGGCATGCTCTGCAGTGAGACCGTGTTGTGTAAGTGGCGCCCCTAATGTTAATGCACAACTGTGATCTGAGCATGCGTGAGACAACAGACGTTCCGATTCCACCCAAACGCTAGGTGGAAAGATCGCAAACGGACTAAAATACACATTTAATGGAATGATTAATACAATAGCATGATTTCTTTATTTTGATACTAATTTTCAGGTAGACAGCAGAGATCTCTTTTTGATTACGCTGGCTCACGCAGCTCAGGCGGGGCACACCCGCAGCACCCTCATATACCGCCCGCTGCTGGTCATTTGGCTCTATTAAATCATGCGCTTGCAGTCTAAGCATACAAAATGCTATTCCTAAGACTAGTTAAGTCATTTATGGTGTATGTTTTACTGTAACATTATGTGGTGTGCTGTATTGTGTTTTTGTCCTCTTGAAGTTGGATTTTGTGTGACCCCAAAGTTGCTGCCGTAACCGTGGAGACTGGGAGGCTTTATGAGACTCATAGCAAATATGGCCAGTGATAGAAATTCTGCAGTCCGATGGCATAAGAGCTGCAGAGACCCTGCAGTCTCTCCCTGCTGATGTGCTCTTGTTGTAAACCAGTGGGAGCTACTCATTAAATATGGTCACATTGACTCTGTACAATCAATAGCTTTGTTATACTGTATGACAACAGATTGTGTGTCTGTAGAACTGTGACTGCATGTCTTGTGTATGTGAACATATGCCTGTGTTAGATTCCAGTTCCCCATGGCGTGGTCACTGGAGCAGACCGGAGCAGACTTGGATCGATGAGGTTGTAATGAGTGGGTGGAGGAGGAGCACAAAGCTCCTCAACAGGCATCAAGCGGCAGTGGAAAAACGTTGCAGCTGTGATAATTTACTCTCACTGGTGAAAGTATTGCAGCCTGGGTGGAAACAAGCTGAGCAAATGACAAAGGACGGAGAGGAAGAGAGAAGGGGTTAAAGGAAAGATGGATGCTTAATCAGTCGATCAAATAGCCTTATCGAGCATTTCTTCATTGAGCTGCTTGTTAGCTTCCACTGGAGCGTATTACATGCTGAGCTCAACACTTCAAACTGCACATTTATTGGTTTCACATGTGTTGTATAAATTTGTTAACCAGTCAGAGAGAGGAAAGCTCATAAATCCTGTGACGTACAATGCCCACAATGTCAAAATGATTGTTCGTTTGGGTGGAAGTGGACTGTCAAAACAAATATACTCATGACAAATGATTAAACTGTGACTATCTTGACAAAAATATTCATGTGGAATCAAACTGTGATTATTAAAGCATTTATATCACTAATTATTGTAACACCAACATGATTATTGCCCCATTTGTCTGAATCAATATTCAGAAAACATCATTAATGCCAGCTATCCTTACCCTTCCTTAGCTTCCTTCACAAGCATCTGCTTGGCTGCTGTTTTAAAGGGACAGTACGCATCAATGGGAATAATCAACAATATCTAGCGATCAGACTCAGGATTGAAACTTCCTTTGCTCACCCTTCCCGTTGTTGAAGTGACACTGACCTTGAAAGACAATGCTCCTCCTTTTGTCACATTTAACCAACACATCAGCACATTTTCTTCTATACACAATAATCAGTGCTTCGCACACAACCATTTACTGTATAAAGACAAATATGTTACAAGTTTGTCCATTCTGTGCGTCTATAGAAACATGGTGGTTTGTAACGTTCGCACAAATATATCTTACACAAAATCTCAATTTATAAGGAAAATACAGCGTCTTGTATTATTCATAACCTGCTCTTTTACTTAAAAAAGCCTCCATATAAGAGCAAAAACATACACTATACTGTATGTGCACATATATGCTGAGCTGTCGATGATTTCCGTGTCTCTGTGACAGAACAACTCTCTGTGGACCTTGTGAAGTGTGTCCTCCAGATGAAGGATGTGTCTGGCTCCTCTGCAGGATTTCCCTCGCCTTGTTACTTTGATTAATGCTCTACAGCTAATCAGTCAAGCTAACTCCCAGGGGTGTGAAATGAAACCAGTCACCCAGAGGAGAGAAACAGGCACACACTGCACATGAGCATCTGCATGGCTCCATGTGCATACATGCATATATTTACACACGAACACTAATTAACTTAGTGGTAGGGAAGTCTTTTGACTGTCTGTGCTAGTGTTTTATTAAATGGATGCAATTTTATTAAAAAACTTTCAAAACACCCACGTTTAAAAAAGGGTATATGTATTTAAAAGATTTTCTTTCCTTTAGTACTTTGTGCGTTTCTATTAATGTACTCTTGACAGCTTACATAAACCTCAAACTGGGAAGACTCAGGCTGAAACTCAATGGTAACCTTAAATTTTTTGGTGTATATGTTTATATATCCTAATACATTTTTTTCAAGGTTTCTTTGGAAAAGTTTGGCCCAGTTTTTTAAAGAAATTTTTATGTTTAACCATATAGACAGGTTCTTACCCTGGCCATCGAGTTTTGGTGCATAGTCAAGGTGTTGTTTTTGGCATTTTATACAGACACAAGATGTGACATCTGTTTCAGGCCCTGTTTATACGTACCCGGTTATTTTTTAAAAACGGAGGCAACAACCATGGCTTGCACCCATCGTTTAGACGCAAACAGAGAACTCAACCCTGAAAACAATGCGTCATTTGCACGTTTGCATGTAAACAGAGAAAAGCTGAGGAAAACAGGGATTTGGGTAGCCAACAGCAGATTGTGCGAAGGACATTGTTGTTGGTGCTATGCAGGACTTTGATTGGCTAACGTGGGCTTGAGCGTCTCGCTTCACTGCCACCCACGTTTGATATGCTCTTGACGGCATATATACACGGGTTAGTGTAAATAAAAACTTTTCTGATAACGTAGTGGTGTGCACACAGTTTTTTTTTGTTTTGTTTTTTGTAAACGGAGAGGGTTAAATGTCCGTTTATGGAAATAGCCGAGCACGTGTAAACATAGGGCTCTATTTTCGTTCGCGCCGGTGAGGCGGCGGAGGGCGGCGAGCCCCGCGCAGTTGTATTTTCGTCTGGCGGAGCCCGGTGTAAGGCGAGTTTGGTATTTTCGTGGACTGAGTCGCACGGAGGCGAGCCGAGATCCGCCAGGCTGGGCGTGGTGGCGTGGCAGGGGGAGGTGTTGACAGAATCAGCTGGCGCAGTGACATTTTCGTGCTCGCCACCGGCGTGTAACGTGCGCTGAAAGCTCGCCGATTCAAACCTGGTCAGCTTTCAGCGCAAGGCGGAACGCAGCTGGTCTAGTAGTATTTTGGTAAACCGACGGCGTATCGACATACGTCACCGATGCCTCACTGGCAGGTTTCCACAATGTCAGGCAGATTTCAGTGCAATAAATAATCATCATCAACTATTAATCTGAGTCAGCACATATATTTAGATCTATATCGATATATTCTGATCTATATCTGATCTGATGAGCGCGTTTGGCACGCGTTTGGCACGCGTTTGGGCACACAACCTGACCGAATCAATACAGCTGAAACTGCATCAAATTAAATTAAATATCTAGTAAATAAACACACATGATGAAGTTAACTAGATATGTAATGTGTCTCCCTCCTTTTCTTTCTTCCTCTTATTTCTCGCACAGCTCGACCTGGACACGTCTCCGTGTCCTCTGTCCGTCTTGCTGCAGCTGCTGCGGCTGAACAGATGATTTGTTTCAGTGCTCAGATGCGTGATCTACTTTAAGCCGACATACGGATATTATAATATTCAGTTTTGTGAGCCAAATTTATTTTATATGCCAACATCTATGAAAGAAAGAGCCAGGCCACGGAGCGCGATGCGTCATTTACGCACAGATGGTTCCGATTTTAATGCCATTTTTGGAGTTTATGTTGTGATCTGTGCGCTCAACCCACCTTTGTCACGTGAGGTTTGAATATATGCAACTTTATGTGAGTGTCTTTTTTGTGGAAAAGGGTGTTTGTCTTACCAGTGGGTCCAACATTACGCACACCAAATCCATCTGTGCTCAGATGAGAGAGTGTGGAGGACACTTGTTGAGCAGCTGCCCTCTGTCGCCATCGTGTGGCATAACTGTCTTCAGACATCTCTCGATCTCTTTGACTACTTCATGAAAATAGTAATACGCCTCGCCTGTGGCGGATTTAAAGGCAAGGAGAGGAGCCTATGTGATTGGTGAAAACAGGTCTCGGCTGTGTTAAACCGACTCCACGCCCTCTCTCCTCCCCGTCTATGACTTATGCTGCCGGGAGGAGCTGAGTTAGGGAGGGGGGATACTTACGCCGGGCTGCGCGGCTCACCAAAATACCAAAATGTGCTTGGGAACGCCTTGTCAGCGCGGCGGATCTGATTGACGCTGCGCTTGCGGCACGTCTTCGGCGAGGCACCAAAATAGAGCCCATAGTCTTAAGCTTCTGTTTCACGGTGCACTGCTACACTATCTCTGTTTATCTAACAGTTTCATATTAGAAATTTATTTTTTGCTAAGTTTAGACAAACATGTTTTCAATCCCATGTGAATCGACCATGTCTGCGAGAATTCCTGGGCAAATCCCCCCACAGTAAATCCCACACCCATCCTCTGATTATCCAGTGCAAAAGCCTGTCTCAGTAATTTTAGGTGGTACTTTTTTCAAAGAGGGTCTCCACAGATTATTCTGACCTTCCACTGGTTAGAAATTAAAGAGGCTGCAATGGACATCCTGAAATCAGTATGAAGACAAATTCACAACAACAGCAAACTAAAGTCTATCAAAAGATCCCAATGTTGAGTAATCAGATGACATGTGGTAGGGATCATTAGTTAATCGTCTCTGTAATGCTAACACAACACATTACACGCCTTATGGTTTAGAATTAAAGAGAAAGAGAGCTCTATATTTACTTTGGCTAAAATCGATAACACTGACTCCTGATAAGGGAGGACAAACAGCTAGTTCAGACTTGTTACATACTGCTTTATCCGTAAAAATAATATAAAGTTCCTTCACATGATTTAACACACGTTGTTTGTGGAAGGTAACTGGATAAGAACGTCTTCTTTTGATGAATTTCCAGCAGGTAGTATGCTGTAGGGTGCAACGCTGCCCCTAGAGAGAAGATGGATGTTGTGCAGTGCCTCATAGTTTTGTAACAGGAATTTTAGCCGGTTCAAGGCTTCTATTATTCAACAAAAATGTCCCACACTTTAATCAATAATGTCTGGTGGTATTATAAATAACCAGAGTTCCCAAGGTAATACCAATCCCATATAGGCAGTGTTTATAAACTACTCTACTACTGTTTGAAGTTGTCCAACCCATAAGCTTTGGGTACATTTACAAATGGGTTTATTGTGACTAGTGACCTTTCAGATGGCAAATGTTCAAGCTTTCCTTTCCCCTTTTTAAAACCAGGTCAGGACCATAGACTGTAAATAGAATGAACATTATCTGCCTCCTCGATGGGTGAAGCCACTCCGAGAACAGCACACTGTAGCAACAGGCTGCAGTATAGGTCATAAATCCCGCCTCCGCCAGCAAAGCTCATGGAGTTGGGGACAAATTTTAGAAATTTATTACACAGAACATAGTTTTCTCCCCCCTGCTTGCGATGTTGACATGTAGTTTTTGTAAGACTGGTCTGTGCTCAAGTCCTTGTTTTTGAAACTTATTAGGGGGTTCATGTTTTTCTATGATTGACACTTGATACAGCCTATGAGTGTACAAGGATTGCGTAGCTCACCTGGGGGATGCGCTGTTTGAGCCGAGCGTCATCACAGCGACTCTCAGCAACTCTTCCGCCGAATGCGTACAATGCTACTGCGCACGTGGTGGTTTCAGGAAATGGAAAAAAAAAGTGGAATTACCGGGAGCTTTTTGGCTTCAAATCTGTATACTGGCGGAAGGTGGAACCAAATTGTCCATAGTATATACAGTCTATGGTCAGGACTTGATGGGATGAGGAAGTTCTCCTCTCGCTACTTTGCTTGACTAAATTTATACAAACTCGAGATATGCATCGCTGTTGTGGTAAACATTACTTAAGTAAAGATGTTAAAACTGGACAGTAACTATTTACACATTTGAGACTTAAAGTCAAATTTTCTGATAATGATTTCACCCCAAAATCAAGGGTCCATGAAGGGAATTTGATAATTTAGTACAAGCTGCTTTTGTGCATATAAATACTTTAGTTTTCACACATCTGGCCACCCCAGCAGGTCCCAGATAAAACCTTTGATACTCTGGCTGATGAGAAACCTCAGCGGTCCTCATTAAGCAGACTTATGATGCAGAGGAAAGAGGCTCTTCTGAGGAAACATTCACATGTGAAGTATGAAGATGCCACTTAAGATCAGAGTGAATATTCTCTGCATATTTCAAATAAAGTTAATTTTTCTTCCTGATGATTTTTGCAGGTATGTTGAATTCAAAGACGGGATGTAAAGTAGAACTTTACAAGAACTTTTTAATGACACTATCAATGCAGTTGTTTTTTCTTCTTCTCCTTTTTTTTTTTTTTTGTAACCTTTTTAGACTTTGAAAAGTAACTCCTTATATAAGAACGCTGGGCTGTAATAATCCTTTATTAGTCACAATACTTTACCCACTAATCATCTATGTTTTTAAAGAGCAAGACGAAGCATTTTTTTGTTTATTCTTTTAATACGAATGACATTTAATTAAAGTTATGGATGGCTGTTCAGATTTAGATAGCTTTAAGTGGAAATAAAACCCCACCTTAGGGGTCAAACTTGAAGAAATCCATTTATACATAAGCTGCAGTTGATTATAAGGCATTACATTTAATCTACAGGCATTTTGCAATGCAACTCTGTATTTGCATTTATATTTAATATCCTTGTTCTATTATAGTCCATGAGCTGCAATTTGGCGTAATGACTCCTGGATATATGCTTACCCTGAGGAACTCCCTCCTCATGATATGTGCTGTAATTACTTTGAATCGTTTCCACTTCATGTGAGGGAGATTAAACAGATTTGTGCAATTGTGTGGGCTTCATATCGGCTTTAAATGTAATTACAAACACAGTTCTCTAATTGTGTTTTGCACATCATGACCAGAACGGTGATGTTTGGTTCCTAGGCAGTATTGACCATCTGATGACACTAATGTTGGTATAGATGGACGTATTTGCTTGAGAGCTTTTGAACTTTTAAGCATCTGAATCTATCTGCTCTCATTTTTGGGTACTCAGCAGAAAGTGTCTTATTATATTAGCCATGCAGGACTCATCCCTCTCATCCTCTCTGCTTTGTGTTTTATCTCTAAAATTAGAGAGAGCACAGCACACATTCTGAGGTTGAGAAGTTTTTAGAGATTTCCTAATCATGGATTAGGATTAGGGTTTGTGGATTAAGTCATATTTAAGGGTCAGACCCTGGTTGAATGGGGGCTGGGAACTTTAAGGAAACCTGAACCCATAGACACTTTTTAAAGATTTTTTTTTTAAGTGCCTCCTCTTTGAAGCACAAGGTATCATGAGATTATTTTCCACTGCACAGATCTTGAATTGAACTGTATGAATAAAATATATCATGATCATGCTGAGCCACTCTGGGAGGCAGAAAGGTCAGAGGTGCTTTCACATTAGGACCTGATCATGCATGTGATCTGGAATATAGAGCTAAATATTCTGTTATGCTTTTATACAATAAACTGTCCCAATGTCACATGGACAAGTGGAAAAAAAGAACAAGCACAGTGAGAAGTAGTGGAAGAGGATGAACAAGAGAAAAGAGCAGAGTAAAAACATGAAGATATAGCAGAAATATGGATAAGAAGCACAAGAAAAGGAGACACAAGAAAAAGCACGTAGAAAAAGAAGAAAAAGAAGCAAATGAAGGGGAGCTCATGAAAGAGAAGCAGAAGATGCAGAAGAGGAAGCACAAGAATGAAAACCAAAAAGAAAAGAAGCACAAGAGGAAGAAGTGCATAAAGAAGCACACCATGAAGAAGAAACAAATGGATGAGTTCAAGAAAGAGGAGGCACAAAAAATAAGAAAAAGAAGCTCAGGGAAAACATGAAACACAGTAAAGCACAAAAAGAAACACCTGAAGAAGAAACACAGAGGTAAACACGCGGTTTGGACGCACAAAAAAGAAGTTGAAGAAGGAGAAGCTTAGGGGAAAGGAAAACAAGGGGAAGAAAAGCACAGAGAAAAGCACAAGTACAGGAAGGAGGGGGTAAGAAAGCACAAAAGGAAGAAGCAGAAGAAGAATGAAGAAGCAAAGACAGAGAGAAGAGAAGAAGAAGGAGGAGCACAAGCCAATGGGAGACCCAAGGAGATAAGAAGCAGGAGCAGATTGATCATGATCGGAAGAAGTGGGATGAGATGATGGAGAATCACAAGGAAAAGAAGCAGAAGACAGAGAGGAGGGGGAGAAAGAGCAAATGGAGAGATAGCTGAGCTGTAGGTCCCTTATTAAGCTGAGAAGGTAGTGATCAGATGTAAACCTAAAGCATGCAGTATGGCATGCACCCCGGTCTGTTGAACCAACACGACGCTCCAGTGAAGCAGGGAATTAAATGTTGCTTCACTGTTGGAGGAAAAATATCTGAAGTTTTATTTTTTTTTCGGAGGGATTTAAAGACGTTCACCATCAGCAGACCGTCATGTCTTCACAGTGAGATAGTGATCCAGATCATATTTACAGACACGGGAGAGGAAGCATGTAATGTCGTCTGTGTTACGTGATTCGTATACAGCTCTATAGTAAGATGAGGTCCCCAGAGAAAAGCACAGCAGGGATGATGGATGGTGCTGGTGACGGTTGTGCTTCTTTTTTACCCTTTTTTCTCCACATCCCTTCTTTCTGACCTCCTACCCTTTCCCTCCCTTGATTTCCTAAATGTCCTCCCCTCCTCTCTTTTTTCTTCTCTTCCCTTCTGTCATTTCCAATTTAACTCTGTCTGATCTCACCCCATTTTTTGTCCCTCTCCCTCCTTATCTTCCTGCAGCTGTCATTGTACATACAAACATCAGCTTATCTTCTTTTTCTCCCTCTCTTTTTCCCTCTCATTTTCCTCCACTGACTTCTTGGCAGCACCAAGCTTTACCATCCCTCTTTCTTTCTCATTATCCCCCCCCACACTGCTCTCTCTTTTAATAATTACAACTAGCCATGAGGATAGGATTACCGTGCGGTGAAAACCAGTCCAAGAATAATGACATTTTGTCTTCTTAATGGCCGAGCTTTGGCCCTCATCTGCATTATTCTCAGCTTGACTGCACATATTTAGCATTATGCAATATCCAAGCCTTTTTTTGTCTTTATGGATGTTTAAGCTGACAAGAAAAGCAGACTTACAGCAGAAAGTCTCGGGAAAGATACAAGTGACTGCATGAAACATGGATGTAGTCTCAGTGATGTTATCAAAAGGTCATGGTTTCCAAAGAGTTGTGAAAAGCCAAGTCACGGCTTTTATTACTTTATTAGGCGAGTAGCTGAAGTGGGCCATGAGCCATCTGGCAAAACATGCACCCACCTGTAAGTCTACACCACCAAATTGTGGCCATGGGTGACACAAGTTAGGACTATTGGTCGACCAGTTAAGCACCCATCCTTTTTCTAGTCTTCCTGAAGTATAAAAGGTCTCCCTGGAGTAAATAAATAACAGTTTTTGAGCAAATGCAGAGACTTCTACTTCAGAGTCATGTCTGTTTTTAATACAGAGATTTGAGGTCATGGTCATCCGGTATTTCTTATAGTCTTTCTCTGTGGTGAAAGACTCTGAAAGACTTGTGAAAGGGCCCTTTTTATACCGAGTCCTGTCAGTAAACTGTAGTAAATAAACTTAATCAGTCCAGAGATGTCCATCGACGTGATTTTTAATGACATTACGTAAACACATTTAGTTATAGTGTTTAAGTTAAGTTATATGAGATCAGTAACAGAGGGGTAAGACTAGACAAGTCTTTGACTTCTTCTTACCCCTTTTTTGGACATGTGGATACTCTGGTTTTGTTTTTGTTCTTATTTTGTTGTGATAAGTGAGATTGATGTGCTTCTAAGTGAGGCACTTATTTTATTTTATTCTTAACTGTTGTTTTGTATGGTTTTTTTATATACATTTTTTAACCATGTCCAGAAATAAATAAATAAATTTAAAAAAAAAAAAAAAAAAAAAACCTTTTTTGTGTTTTCCTTTGTAGTGTGTTTTTTAGTGTGTTCCTTGCCCCAGAATTTCTGAATATTTTCCTTGAATCAAATATAAAGGCAGCACAACTAACTGAAAACTTTTCCTTGCTCGCTCTAAACTCTTCAAAATAGACACTTAATCGTCTCTCTTTTGCTTCAGAAAGTGGTCTAGTCCTCTTCCTGCTTTCTTTAAGGTGCTGGGCTGCAGCCATTATAACTTGAAAGGCTGTGAGAGTGCTTTATAAATACTGTTAGGAGGGAATCAACTGAGGGAAGATCTCTTTCTTTGGGATTGATAAATAGATAGTAGAAATAGTTAGGGGCACAGCTGTCGCTCAAACACAGACACACTTGTCACACAGAAAAATAAGTGTTGCTTCGGCTCGTGTCTGCTCAGTCTGTTTATGTTTGTGTGGGACAAACACAGATTGCACAAACATTTCAGCGGATAGATTTACTCAAACAAATCAGTTCAGAATTTACAACATTATGGAAGCCTCTGCTGATGTTACTGCTGGTATTGCAACATGTTTTCTAAACACATTGTTGTAAGATTCATGAGGATGTTTTGTTTGGTCAGTTTGCATTTGTGTCTCTGATAGCAGTATTTTGAGCCCTCTGAGACTCTGTGTTTCTAGGTCAAACAAACTCAGATGTGTCCAGCAATGGTAAACATTATTCAGTCACTAGCCAGCTAATGGTGCACACTGCATGACTTTACCCTGAGGAAAGTCTTGCAGGCATTATCAGGCACTCTGTAAATAGGAACAGTTTACGTCAAACCTGCGCCTGTATACTGCTACTGTGAAAATAGTGGCCAATGAGGTGACCTGTTATAAGGCGAGAATCCTCATGGGACCAGAGTGACAGTCAGAAATCTGAAAGGGTTAATTTTTAAGACTTTTAAAGACTTGCTCATCTTATAAACATCTTGCCTATGCAAGACATTTTTTTTTCCACCACAGCTCAGAAAGTTCAGGCAGAACTTCCCAGTGTGTCATGGCTGCTGTCCAGGGTGCCGATCCAGAAGACCTACAGGGGACTAGTAGAAAGAAAACACAAGGTTCAGTTTCCACTCTTGAGCTTGTTGTTTTTTTTTTTAACCTGTGAATATTTTGTTCGTATCCTTAAAAAAAAGAGAGAAAGAAAAAAAAATGGCCTTGTTGTTTTCCTTGTTTTTTAAAAGTATTTTTTGTTTTGTCTTGTTTTGGATTGGATTAGACATCACAGGGATGTGTTGCCTTCAAGCTGGTTCAACATTAGCACCACTTGCTGAATTCATCACGTTTTTAAAGAAATACTTTAGTTCTTATATCTTGGTTGTTTTCTCACTGAAACCCACAGGCAGACTTAAAAATCTTAGTCAGGAAAAATCAAGCAAAGACTTCTTAAAGTTAGTCATGTGACAACCAAGAAAATGCAGTCAGTACATAACAGTAGATAGCTCACATTATAGCTCACTTTGGCAATTTAATTTTCACTTATTACCACTGGGCTGTCTCCTGGTTGACCTACTATGTCACGTACCAAAACAATAAGCAAACGTGTTAGCACAAGGTTAACAGGTTGTACATCGAACGTTGGAAACATTGTAAACCTTACAAGTCTGTAAAGTCCAATCAACGCATTTACATATTTTTTAAAAGCCCAGTTTCAGTCAGACTAACTCAATAAATTACATTTTGTGGAGAACATGTCAGTATACTAAGCGTTAAAAACAAACCTAGCCTGCAAAAAAAACTCACCGCTGTGGAATTCAGTCAGCTGCAGCATGATGGTAGAAACCTGCGAACATGGTTACTCACGTGGTTACCTGCAGTAACTGCTGGGCTCCATACAATACTGATCCAAACCCGGCACGGATGAACCATTTAGAGCTGGAGTACACAAACCTCATCCTTATTTAATAACCTCTTGTTTGTTCAGTTGTGGGAATAAACCCAAATTAGATGTTGTGGACTAGAGTGACTGTGCAGCAGTCAAACATCAGAGTGCTCGGGGAGACTATTGCATTGTAAATACAACTTCAACAAACACCTTAATGCTAATAAATCAGGAGCTGTGTTGCATGTTTATTTAATCTCCTCAGTTAGTCAGCTTTTAACTAATGTTTCCAGCTGAAGTCTTTTGGGTGTTTGTTTTGTTGCTGCCTTAAACACTGTGAGGAGTTCACTCTGTGAGCTTACATCATCATTCATCACTTTGAGTACAGCTGAGGACCGGCGCCGCTTAAATGTAGTGTGCGTTTCACTGACGGTTGATGTCTTTTTCTTTGCCCCGGCTGAATAAAATTTGACAGTGTTTCATTTCTTTGTTGACTTGATATAGTAAACAGGCTTCGGACGTAGCTGAATGTGCTTTTATCTTTTTTTAACAGTCACTTAGATCGAGGTGTGTAAAGACTTTGCGCTGCTCTTTTCTCACAATGTTTCTTGAAGTTTGAGATCATGAATGTGACAGGTTTGTGAGGGTTATCTTCACAAAGGCATGCGCTTTCTATCTGTCTGTTTGAGGTGATAGGCTTTTAGAAGATGCACAGTGTTTGCTGAGATGAATCATCTAGGTGAAGCACCTATCAAGGCTGCTAAAGCTGTTTCTCATCATCACCTGAAGGTTTCTCTTATCTGAAAGGTGTAAAATAAAACCCTGATTCTGAAAAAAAAAGCAGGTTTCATGATGGAGTGTTGACAGGAGCGAATGCTTCCCTCTTTTTTTAAGCTGCTCGGGTATGGACACTTTCTGTTTGGTGAAAAGAGCAGCAGTGTTGTGAAAGTATCAGGTTCCTTAATTCCCAGTGGACTTAAAAGTGTATGGTAGAATATCAGGAGAAGTCAGCTGGGGCACCAATTTGGCTTAGCTGTTAAAGAGCCTGCCCCATGTACCAAGTTCATAATCCTTGCTGCAGTGGTTTTGCTAGTCTGACTTTGTCTGCCACAACTCAAAAATTTCCCCATCTCTCTCTCTTCAGTTGTCCTATCCATAAACCTCATTCGTGGATACAGAAATTATCTTATTCAACAGACTGTGATTTCCACTACAGCCGTGTATGTAGGGTCCAAAGAAGATCAGAGCTATCCAGTTAGCTGTTTTGATACCTAGTCATGTCTTTTTGAGGTTTCTTATTTTTGCCATTACATCTTCATTTTAGTGTTTAGTTGTCCATGCCACAATTTAAAGGAAATGTGCTGCATTTATTGTAAAACCATGAACATATATATTTTCAATACCCGACATGTTGACACCCCTGTACCAGCAGTTTAAGACATTAAAAACGACAGTAGAGAAATAGTCTTGACTTTATATATGAAATACTGCCATGTAAAAGTCTTATGAGGCGCTCACACCAAACGTGAGTAAAATCATCTACTCCCTTAATCTGTGCAAATCTAGACACGTGAATTAATAGTATTTATTCGCTTCATTAGCGCGTTCATGGTCATTTCAATGGTAATCCCTACCAATTCAACTGGCAGGATCAAGTGATAGAAAAAAGTTTTTGACAATTTACCAGGTAATCCGACCTCCTCCCTCACTTGCCTCCAGATGAGCTTCTTTTTATTTTGGTTTCGATAATTAAAAGAAAAGGTATCATATAATTCGGGGCACCCACACATCGACTCGATCAGTTTGTCCTCCATTTTAGATATCAGAGAACAAATGTCCGTTTTAATGTCACCTGGCAACCTTTGTGCTGAGTAGTTACCGTGACGTGAATATCCACTCATGTTGAGATTCGCCCAATTCGCGTCATTCGTGCCACCAGAGTCGTAGGAGCGTCTAATCGCATCTTTGCATTGACTTAACATGCTTGGCGTGTGTGGAGACAGTAACAGCTTTTTTACTCAAATCATCTCAGAGGGGAGAAACTTTTCTACTTCTACAGCCTGTTTTCTGAGCTCTGAGTGCAGCAACATCGCATCAATAACACAAACACAATACTTTATTCTCTGTCTGTCTGTCTGTTTGTGTCTTTATTGTGTTTGTAAATTTAATTCACAATTCCACCATGGAGATGTTTCTTGCAGACAGGTGAAGATGAACAAAGCAGGTCTTTCTTCGTTACAGAGCTGACATTAATTCTGCTCGCTGACACTGAAACTGATGTTCTCTCTATCTCCATCCCGCGTTGAAATCAGCAACGTGAGGAACAGCACTAAATCTCTGTCTGATAAATGTAAGCTCTATGTGGCTGTGTGCACCCGGCAGAACCAGATTAATTAAGCAGCAGGGCGATTATAGAAAGTACACATGAGTGTATGTGAGTGTGATTTTCCCTGCTGTGTGTTTAACTCAATTATAAAAGTTCATGACTGAGTTTTTCACTGTTATGCACTCATGAAAAAACGCTCTGACACAAATGACATTTATACCAACCTGCTACATCCACTATTTCTCACTTTTATTTGCTTTTACTCACGTCTTTTTATAGCCCACAGTTAATATAATAGCTAACACTTTGTACTGCAGAGAGCAGATCAAAACAAGGTATTTAACATATCTTAGGCTGCAAATAAGTTCTGTCTCTTAGTTAAGAGTAGATGTTTTAAATAATGATGAAGTAAACATGTTTTTTTTTCTTCAGAACTTTTCCGAGTCTGTATTTTTTCCAGAAACAGTGACTCTTGCACAAGAACTAATCATTTAAGACTTTTATCACCCAATCGCTTTAAACTTGTGTGCCAGCAAGAGCTCCATTTTCCTGGCAAATGCGCCCTTGTTATTGCCACCATGGAAGACAAAACATGATAAAGTGCTCTGTAAGGCGTCCTTCAGTTGGAGAAAATACAATTCATGACATGCAGCTGATGCCCTATTATATCTTGCACCCCATGCCCCTCATTCAGCCCAAGGCCTGTGATGAGAATGAATGAAAATGCTGTGCAGCTCTCTGCACCGTCAGTGTCTGCGTACGCTTCCAAATAGGCTCACAACAACAGGAGCTGGAGACAAAAATGATCGAGACGAAATAAGGGACGCCTGCTGATATCAGAGAGGAGGACGTTCAATTATCATCGTTTCCCTCTAAATAAAAATAAATCTGCAGACATCAACATATTGAAAGGAATAAACAAAAATGTGACAAAAAAAGTTAGGGATGAGGGGATAATGTGACAGGAGGGAGAAGTTTGCATTTCAAAGCTTGTCGCTGTCGCGCGCACACACTTTAAAAGTGTGCATCTCAAAGCTAATGAGCCTGAAATCCCTCATTTTACCTTTAATGAGAAAGCGTTTCTCCATTTTAAATATAGACTCAAAGACTGTATACTTCTTATCTTCAGAGTTGACTGTTTCCTGCCAAAATATAGACACCCGGCAGTTTGAATCATCTCTCACCAGGGTGTCTGTGAGGAATCCAAAACTCTGGCCATGCAATCTGATTATAAAGTTTCTGCAGGTGGGAGAGGGCATGGGTTTGACAGGGAGGGGTTGATAATGTGTGTTACTGCAGGGTTAGGTGTAGGCAAAAAAATCTAAAGGAGTTTTGGAGGTAAAGGATCCAACAAGCAGGACTTTCTAAAAAAGTAAAGGAATTTAAATAGTCATATGACTGCTTTCATGTTAATTTTAGTTGTTTTGTTTTTTAATCATAAGATCAAGTTTAAAACTAGTAACTACAGACATGGCGAATCAATTTATTCTCCTCATGATCAGACAGTTATCTTTGTCACAAATCAACAATCGCAGCTATAAAGGGTGTGTGGAGTTACTTATTTGGATGAGAAGGTTTGACAAGTGAAAAAAACAAAAAAAAAACATCATTTATCTAATAGTTATGATGCAGAATTGACAACTTGTCTGCAACTTATCAAAAGGCACGACTCAAGTTAGCTCTTGTGCGATGACCCGACTCTTTCATCCGTTTATCCGTAAACCACAGGTGGCTGTTAAACCACAAAAAAAAAAAAGGAAAAACAACAGCCTTCATATTCAAATAGGCAGTATGACAGATGTATCAGCTGTTTCAATTAAAACCTTCATCTGAAAACTCTACATGTCATCACGGTGGAAAACAAAAAAAAAAGTTTGGAGATTGGAAAAAGCTGTGAAGGAAAGGGTTGGGGGGGGGGGTCCTTTTTCAAAGAGATGTCTTCTGTCTTTCATGACAAACTTTCTAGGACTAATGAGCCTGAAAATACCAAACTTTACCTTTAATTGGTGGCTGTCTGCTTTGGACCTTTAAACAGCAGTCGGCTGCTTTTTTATCATTATTCCACATGTCAGCATTTGCTGCAGATAAAGAATAACCTAAACGTTTCATTAAAATCCAGAGTTACTCTAAAGCGCATAAATAAAAGCAAAGTGATCGGCTGGCACAAGGCTTGTTTTCACTTTAAAAATAGCAGCCATACCACCAACAGAATAATTGGATACTGAATTCACTTCATCTATACGGTACCACAAGTTCTCTAAGAGGAGACATTAAGTTCTCATATTCTTCACTTTCTATTGTTTGAACTTTATGTCAGAGGAGCAGATTGACACGAATCACCTGGGAGCAGGTCTATGGGACTTTGCATCAGCTGGGAGGACTGGAGGGCTTGAGTATCTTTGAAATGGTTTATTCCCTTTGAGGGAAATGAGGATTGTCTGTGCATTGTAAAACTTTTTCAGAATATGTCACATACTTCAAACAAGCTCAGCAGCTGTATTGTTACAAATAGCTTTTATTTAAAATATTTATATTACTATTAAAAAAATAACAGTGAGAGAAAAACTGAGGTTGGAGGTTGGGATTATTGTGACTTTTGCAGGTACTCTGCCTCCAATAGACAACAAAACACTTGACTTAAGTTGGAAATTTAAAAAAAGGCAGTTTCTCCAAATTCATTCACATGTTCACTGCCTCCATAATCTTGCTCCAGACGGATGTTTTCTGGACTGCTTTGATACCAGTTTTAATGCTTCCAATGAGAAAATCCACGTTAGTTTCCACCACAGATGTGAGGATATCCTCTTTCAGCTCGGAAAAGTTTCAAATCTTTCTAATATTTCCCCTTTTTCATGTTTGTGGTTCAGAAGCCTCTCCCACTGAGGTCAAATATTTAAGGGCTCGACATGTTAATGACGATCGATTTTAGCTGCCGCATTTATCAAGACCCGATCATACGTATGCTGGGATTGGTCAGATACGAACCCTTTCAGAAATCTCACGTGTGTCTTATCGTACGATGAATCCTGCGCTCAGTTCTACGCAAGACTGAGAAATGAGGGCCTCTGTATGTCGCCATCAGCAAGCAGCATGCCAGCTAAACGAGTGGCGAGTCATCATTCTTTTATATCGCAGAAAATTGAAGAGATTAAAAATAAATAAACATTGCAACTACAGCAGGGATTCTGATACTTTTAAAGATATCAAAAAGCTTATTGCTTTAAATCGACTAAAATTAAATCCTTTTTGCAGGAAAGTTTATACACTTGTATTAATGTAAAGGTACAATAATGCACTGTTTTATCTTAGCCTCAGTGCTTCAGTGTTTAGCAGTAAGTGAACAATGCTTCACCACTCCTCTGCCTGCCTCAAGTCATTTTGAAGTCGTTCTTTTCGTTCACCATGTTGTTCACTGACTGACTGAACCATTCCGTTCACTTACTGATACATGTCGTTCACAGATGTTTCATTCACTGACTGATACATGTCGTTCATTCACTGTGAGTGAATCACGAGACTCCGCCCACCCACTTGCTCGCTTGCTGGCTATGTGCCGTTCGCCAAAGAGTCAAAGGCAGCAGTTCCACTCCCAACCGGCATGCCAGGCTCGCGGCTGAGCTCAACTGAACTGAAAAAGGAACAGATCAGGTCTCGGAGTTATTCAGTTCACATCGTTCTCTCAGCAGTTCTGTTCTCATGAACGACACAACACTAACTTTAACCCAGTTTTCGTCCTCTTCAGTCATTAGTGGTTACGGAAGTAAGTAGTTGGCCACAGAACAACTCCAGATGATGGCTTTATGGTTGGAGGAGTGGTTGGAAAACATCTGTAGCAGGACTTCACACCGGGATGGGGTATTTCACTTGGATCCATCTCTATAGGCCAAAAAGAGTGGACTGTGATTGGTATAATTGACAGACAATACGCTTGCTTCAGCTGTGTATTTTGCAATACTGATGATATCAAGTAAAAGCAAACCTTTGTACAGCATTGCATTCAAACTTTTCCAAAAGCTCCTGAACACAAACCCGAGCCTTGTTTGGCTTTACAAAGAGAACATTCACGATTTCCTGCCAAAATGTCCCCTGGCTACACGCCAGACTGGTTTACTCTACCAATATGTGTCACTCTACTCTGTGGCTAAACTAATTTCCACTTGGGCCTACAGCAGGAGGCAGGAACTTCACTGCATTGCTCTGTGCGAATTCTCCATGATTGAAGCTATTCTGAGGCCCAGGTCTTCTCTGAGCCTTGTCATCATTCATAATGGAGCCATTTAATGTAATTTAGGGGAGTGATTGGAAAGCAAAGATGGATAGATATAAAGAAGAGAGAGAGGAAGAACAAGTGAGAAAGAAAGGAGAGAAGAGCATAATGCAATGTCAAGTTGAAGAGATGGCCTTTGTGTTCATACTGATCCCTAATCTGATAAAACGCTGGAATATCATCAATCCTGTCGGTTGGAGACACAGTAGATAGATTATACTGCGTGTATACTGAACACAGCACACTAAGTGTACCATAAGTGACTGCTGGAGGCTCCGATAAAGACTTAGGGAAGCAGTCTTGGCCTGATGATGTAATTTCACAGTAAGTAACTTGCTTACAAACTTTCCACAGAGCATGTAGGTAGCTGTCAAACTGTCCTGTCTGTCTTCAGTTTTCTGCAGACACAGAAAGTGTCGCCTCACACAAACAATGTAGACAGTGCAGAATTCAGACTTCTTCTCCTCTTTCGCCTGTCTGCCTCATACCATTTCAAAGTCTCTTATTAAATGTGCATAACAAAAATCTGAGCAGCATCATCCTGGTGGGAAATGACAACTTTTGATGGTCGAGCCGCATTGTTCACTCAGTGATTTGGCAGACAATTCCAGGGCCTGCACCTTGAACGTCAGCTGCATCAGTTATATGTCATGTCCACAACACATACCCATCCTTGTACTTGTGCATGAGCAAAGATACAATTGTACTTTTCAGGCACTATGGCCCTCATTTATCACACTGACTCAAACTTGTGTACACGATGTCAGACCTGTCGTGAAATTTGGTTGTGGCGTACGCTCACGTGCAGATTGATAAATGCCGATCCTCACGTCGCAATTTACATATAGAAGGTGTACGTTAGTTTTCTGCCGTACGCAAGCTTGATAAATGAGGGCGAACGTGTTTGGACTCAGCCTAGATTGCCTAATTGACAGTACAGTTAAAAACCAGATGTAGCCATCTTGTTTCCGCATCCGATTTTGCTTATTTCCGACTTGGTAACTGAAACGCTGGTAACTTGGTTGTGACGTTATTTCCAGCTCTGACTTCTGAAGTTACTCTAACGCAGCAAAAGTCGCTCCTTCCTTTAACATAGCAGATGTCTAACTGTGCACACCTGTGCAGGTGCACAGTCTTCTTCAACAAAATTACCTGTTCTTATGCCCTCAGATCATCAGTGTAAACTCTGGGTGATCCCAACCAAACCCTGAAGAAGATGGCAGCACCATTTCACTCCCCTGCCTTGCTGTAATTTGGCTGTCTCTGCTCATGTAGGATTTTCTGTCAGTAGCTTGTCAGCTGTGTTCACGGTCACCATAAAGATTGCTTCCCAGTGTACTTCAGGACATATTCCTCCCTGAAGCACTGTGCAGTAAATGACTGACTGGTTGTAATGGCTGACAATAAAGTCCAGGAACACTATTTTTTACTCTTCACATCCCTTACCTCAGAGATGGTGTTACAACAAATCTACTTTTGACAAGAGCGGAGACTTGACCTGACTCTGACTTCAAACCCATCTCATTTCCTGAGACGTGTTGTTCAACATGGGAGACAAATATTAGAAAATCCTCATTTTACCATAACACGGTGAGACAAACGAATCTGTCTGCTGGTGGAAATGAATTACAGGTGCGTTGGGTTTGTCTGCATTCATTTTAGATGCAGGCAACGGTAGTTAATTTCTTAAATGAAAAATTATGATTCTGACAAACTATGATTCTACCACAGTCACACAATTCAATTAATCTGTTTCACCAGAAACTGCAACAGAGGATTTGTGAGGTTAATCTATTCATCTGAAGTTTACCTTTCTCATTTATTTTGGAGGCTGAATTTAAAGGAAGCGAAGATCTTTCATTTCTATTATGAATGAAGTATTTGTGTTGGAACCATCCACTTAATTAATTCTCTTCTTTAGTCTCAGTTGCTTTTATCTCTGAGAAGGCATAACTTGCTGACAATTACAGGACAGGATAAGTTCAAACATGTTTAAATAAACATCTTGTGCATAATTTATACCTGCACAGCAAAAAAGAGGGGACAAAAGACAAAATGCAAAATATTTTGATTTGGGAAATAAAAAAAAAAGTCCTGGATTTGTTGTTAGCTTTGTGCTGAGAAATTCCTCCTCTTCCCCCTTTTCTCTCTTCCTTCACTTTTCTTTATCTGTCACCTCAGGCTTTGAGAGATTGACACTGCTGCAAACGGTACTAAATCCACAGGAGGTAGTCCCTGTTGCTTTCATTTTCATTTCAAGAAGGTAGGCTGTGAGAATATGCGCATTTGTGAGAAAGTCAATTCTGTCAACCCACCCCAACGATCCGCACTCTCATATGATGCTTAAGTCCATGCTGGAGTTGTTTTTTATTCATGTAGCTCTCTGTGAAAAAATACCTCTGTGTCAACTTGATTTGAGCAGCCTGTATTTACCGACTGGTAGGAGCTTTGGAGGCAAAAACACTGACCAAACTCGCTTCATTCTCATCCCCATACAGTTTTAAAAAGCAGGTAAAGGTATTAAACCACCAAATCACACCTGTCTTGATTGAAACAACAAAACGCAATGCTGGCCAGCCACTGGGCCCGAGCCCATTTAAGATGGATGGACTGGAAAACCATCCTGTGGTCTGATTAGTCAAAAATTGGCATTCTTTTTGGAAATCACGGATGCAGCGTCCTCTGCTCTGATGAGAAAAGGGACCTTCTGACCCATTATCAACTCACACTTCAAACGCCAGCACTCCTGAAGGTATAGGGATGGAAAAGCGCCCATGGCATGGGTAGCTCACATGTGATAATGCTCCGTTAATGCTGACAGATATCTACAGCATTAGGAGTTACATGTGTTGCACCCAAAGACAATGACTTTTTCAAACTACATTCCTCACATATTACCATAGCATGGCTCTGTAGTAGAAGAATCTAAGTGCTAAACTGGAGCTGGTGCCTATATTAATATTTGAAACAGTGTCGTTTTTGGAATTGGGGATTTTAGGGGAAATACATCTGAAAAGAATTAAAGAAAAGTTCCTGTTACCTGAAGGCCAAATCAGAGACAGAGACATCATGTTTAACTGTTAGACCACTGATGAATGAACCGACAGACATTTATGTAAGTGGTTCATCCTTAATTTTCAAAGTGCAAGATTAGGGGAAAGTTTTTTCTACAGTTTGAGCAGCAAACACAGCAGTCAAACTAAAAAGTTAGGAGTAATTTCACAGATCAGGAGACGGCAGAATGACAGCTCTGAGTGCGTCTGCCTCTGACCTTTTTTATTCAGCTGGATGTGAAAATTACTTTAATGCAATCACAGCCACCTTGAGTGCTTCATCTGAATCTTTTATTTTAAAAGAAGACTGCGCTCTTTTGATTCACCCCAATCATTAAAGCACATAAAAGCACATAGTTAACCACCAAAAGGAGAACAAAAACATCAATTTATTGTGCCCTCTTCTGAAGAAAGTTCTAGATGTTCAACTGAAACCTCTTAAAATAAAAATAAAAAACACACGGCCAAAGGGAAAGGAGACACTTCTCTTGACAGCTGCCTAGTTTGTTTGACATCTCTGTCCTATTCAATGAGTTTGATGTGTTTCAACATATCAGTGCTGATGTTTTGATGCTGCAGATGTCTTGTTTAAAGGACCTTTTTTTTACAGGTCAGGATCACTAACATGATTCCCAGATATCTACCCGTCAGAGAGAGAGTGAGCGTCAGAGCAGCTATGGAAGCAATTGTCATGGTAAACAGAGCTTTAAGACACACGCATACATCTCAATCCGCAACAGGCTGAGACAAATGAAAAGAGATTAAATAAATAAATAAATAAAAACTGTTGTTCACAAATAGGGCTAGGTAACCTTATTTCCAGAGAAGGAAACTGTCAAATCCAGCAGCACTCTCAAACACGAAAGAGACATCACAATAAGAAAATATATACTTAAATAATCCAAAAGGGGTGATGCATGAAGGTCTGGGTATTTCAAGTCTTTGGGAACCTAAAATCCACAATATTTGTCTTTGAAAGTAACCAAACGAAGAAGACTGGGTTTTAGAAAGTCAGTACAGAGGAGAACTTTTTGATTTACACCAAACTCAGACTCAGACTTTTTCTCTCCATCACAATTATTACTATTATCACAACTGTTTTGGCCAAAATAATTAAAAAACAGCCAATAGGACATTCCTACTGCCATTACCTGCTCACTTTTCCTTGTTTCCTACTCTGACCTCCTATTCTCAGAACCAGGCCCCAAAAGTTATCTTCAAATAAAATCAACTATTCTGTATATGTGGAAAAAAAAAAAAAAAAAAAAAAGTTCTACTTTCGATGTATAAACTAGAGAGGCTTATCTTGTCATTTTGAGATTCAAAATAAAGTGAAATCCAGGAGATGTTTTCCTTGTTATTTATAATGTAGCAGCTGTCCTTGCCAAAAGCACATGTCAGGGATCTTACTGCCAGAGTCCCTCTCCAAAAAACCCTCACGAAATGTGGCACCTGCTCTGAAAATGACGCTGCTGTGAAAATCAGTCTTAGTGAAGGTGAATGTTTCCAGTCACAGCCGATTCAAAAACTGTTGTCCAAAAGTTTGATTGGTTCAAAACATAACTTCTTAATATAACTTATTATCACAGCTTCATTATTTGAAACATATATTTTAAAAACAAACGAACAAACAAACCAAAAATAAATCAATAAAATATTGATTTAGTTATGGATAAGTGATAGTGTTATCTTTTTACCACTTCAGAGCTGTTTGGTGTTTTTAAGGGGTAAAGTTTGTACTATTTTTTGCTAATAAGACACATCAGGAATGTATTTCAAAGCAAAAAACATATCCTTTATTTTATTTATTTATTTATTTATTTATTTATTATTATTATTATTATTATTATTATTATTATTATTATTATTATTATTATTATTATTATTATTATTATTATTATTTATTTATTTTGGGTGGGGAGGCTCCCTTGTTTTCTTTTCAATGCTTTTATTCTGAAGGTGTCTCAAGTCAGTTCTTTGACAGAAGAGTTGACGTTGATATGAATGGCACCCATTATTATGCAAACGGGGTCTTTTCCTCATGATATTGACCCCAGATGCTGTTATAACATAAAAAAGCATCCCCTGATACAAAAAAAAAAAAAAAAAAATCAAATGAAGATAAAGAAGAACTTTATTGATCCCCGAAGAGAAATTCAATAAGCCATAACGCTCTACATAATGTGATTAATCAGGCAGTTAATGCATTTCTTTGGGGTTAAACTTATGGGGGTAAAGCCATTATGCAGCCAACATGCAGCCCTTGTGTAGCAGCCTGTCAGCAAGAGGTTAAACTACAAGCCTCATATCTTTTTTTGCAAGCATCAGGTCTCATAAACGTCATTGGTACTTAAAAAAAAAAAAAAAATCTATTGTGGACTCCTAAACGTTGTGGAAACTGCTAATTTGATCAGAGATGTTAGTTCATAATGTTTAATGTCAGTTTATAAATGCCAATCGATCACAAAGTGACAGCTCGACCCTGATAGCCACTGATCAGCATCAATCTCTACCCATAAACACCATATAAGGAGGTGTGGACATGTGCTTCCTGTGGACCGACCAGAGAAGGAAGAGAGGGGCTGGAGGTCAAACTAAGTTTATCGTCCAGTTAAGTGTATGTGTGCTGCTATATAAATAACAGATGGTACCTTTAATTGTACGACAAAATGTGTCTCCACTTAACATAGAGGGTAACAGCACCTCTAAAAGATCAGCTAAATACTGAGTACTGTGACCCTAAGTAATCCACAAACATTAAACAAGCACACATATTGTAAAACAACAAATCCTCATAAACTTTTCTGAGAAAAATAAAAAATAAAAACTGACATCTGCATGCTCTTTGGTCTATTTTTAAACTGAATTATTACACTGCAACTCAGAACAGAAAGCCCCCACAGACTTACAGATACAGTACTCAGTGTACAAGCGAAAAGAACAGACTGAAATCCAACGAGCGTCTGTTTCTGCGAGCAGAGCAGACTGGAGCTTAACTTCAGAGAAAAAGTGAATTTAGGCAGAGATTAAAGGAGTGATTCAGATCTATAAAACACACATCAGAGGACGAGAGACAGAGCAAAGGGGGGGCTGAGTAATCAATTAGAGCTGCTGCATGACTCTGAGTTTGTCTGGGCGTGTTTGGAGCAGGCACACAGAGTGAAATGTAACTCTGTCTTCAAATAGAGCACAGGTCCTCAGTGACAGGATCAAGACTCTGCAGGGAGGAACTTTACAGAAAGAGAGAGATGTATAAGCCAGAGTCTTTTCAAATCCAAGTATGTCCTCAATGACATGATGCACTCTCTGATTCCCAGTATGTTTGGATGGTGTTGTACCAGTTAAGACTTTTAAAAACAAGCTTCTTTTCCAGTCTGCAATTAAAAGAAACACATGTTTGAGTAATAAATGTACAAGAGCCTTTGTTAAAGGGTAATTACCCCCTGTATCTTGAATTTTATTCAATTGCTCTATTCTTTATGATAATATTTTGCATGTTTCTGCAGATTATTTGGTTGCGGAAAGTCCTTTTTTTTCATGCACACTATACTACATGATTTGACAACATTACTTGATTTTTAGTGATTGTGAGATTTGAAGGGAAAAATACCACCGAAGTAGGTCATGATGGGATTGGCTTATGACGAACATTTTAATTTAAAGTCTACAGTATGACCCTGAGCATGTCTGATCAGGAAAAGTGGGGCAAGAGTTGCATGCCAGTGGAGTGGATAAGAATCCACTGACATGAGAGCGTCACATATCATAAAATCAGCGTCAGTTTTTCAGCTTTCCAAAATAACTTTTTTATATTAATTAAATCCCCTTTAAATCAATATTTTTCATCATCTTGTTTATTTCTTTGTTGGGTATCCCAGTAATAAGTAGAACAATGTATAGTGAGCAGGTGGAAAATTTGTTTAAATAATCCCTAAAATGAACCCAAAGCTCTCAGGGAGAAAAATGGATGCATAGCAGTAATGCTTTAGTTAAGGTTTGATAACTGTGACTTCAACACAATCAAAATAATTATGAGGATATTTGCAGCAATCCAGCAGCCCTAGCCTTTTATATCCATATACAAGGGGGTCCACTTCCCCAGAGGCAGCCATCTTGCTTTGCCATGCTCCTGCCTTTCTAATAATGCATCAGATTTCATATAGCGCTTTATCAGAGACCCTCAAAGCACTTTACATTGGATACATCATTCACTCATTCGCTCACACAGTCACACCTTGGTGGTGATAAGCTACCTTTGTAGTCACAGCTGCCCTGGTGCAGACTGACGGAAACATGGCTGCCAGTTTGCGCCTACGGCCTTTTCGACCATCACCACACAACACTCACAATCATACATCAGTGGAAGACACACACTTGGAGCAAGGTGGGTTAAGTGTCTTGGCGAAGGACACATTGGACAGACTTGGGATAGGGGCGAATCAAATCGCAAACCTTCTGGTTATTGGACGACCGTTCTACCTCCTGAGCTACTGCCGCCCCGAATGGACTAACTGGTAAAAAATATTTTTTTTTGTTAAATGAGTGGCCGTGCGAAACACACCCTTGCAGGAGATTCTTGTCGTCTGGGGGCAAAGTCGTTTCTCCAAGGGGTGAGCGAGGGGGCATTAAATATTCCCATTTCTACACACTGTACCTTTATGGTTACAAAGGTTGCCCTGGGGAATAACTATCTTATACATTGTGTTAATATAGTTCTATTGAAAAGCTGTATCAGTATCATGTAGCAAGAGTTTGCCGATGTGCTGGAGTTGTTTCTAATGAAATTCAACCCTATTGGTCCAGGATTGTATAGAGAATTAAACTTTCCAAACATAAACAGTATTGATTTTCAAACTCCAAGTAAGATTAATACCAGTGTGTGTGTGTGTGTGTGTGTGTGTGTGTGTGTGTGTTTCAGGTAGAAGTTTACCTCTTTCCTCTGTACACTTGTTTTACTTCCCTCAAATGTATGTGTGTGTAGATTCATCTGAGTACATGCAAGGAAAGTAGGGTGCCTGTGTGCTTTGAAGAGGTCCTTAGCGAGGAAATATTCAGTATTTAGAGAAGAACTTTTCTGCCCTTGAGGAAGAGGGAGACAAAGCGAGAGGTGTGTGTGTGTGTTGTTTGCATTGTGTGTATGAACTGTCTGCATTTGTTTTTTAGTTTCTCACTCATGGCAATCAATCAGCATAGATTTAGACGGGTATGAGTACAAACTGTGCTCTCTTGTCTCCTCACTATTTCAGCACATCTCCCTTTCTCATGTAATCACAGACACACAGAGCAGCCGCTTCTCTCTCCCCTTCTCTTTCTCTTCCTCGCCCCGTGTGTCTCTCTGTTTTTCTAATTGGTGTGCAACATCCACCCACCAGCTGTCAAGAGAGGGCCCCATCGCAGAGCTCCAAGCCAGCCAATTACTGTCAAGGCAAGCTTACGCCACGAGGACCCAGTCAGACATCCAGAACCCCCCATAGGGCTCTGACACAACTGCCCGGTGACGGGGGAGGGCAAAGCGGGTCAAATGCCGGGTTCATCCCCCCCTCCCACCCTCTTCCCCTCCTTAGCTTGGCCTTCATCTTATTGGATCTGACAAACACGAACAGCTCAAAGCCACAAGGTCTCAAGAGGGAGGAGGGAGAGGAAATGCGAGAGGAGGGGCGGATAGAGAGAAGATGCAGTGAGGGCTGGGAGTTGGTGTGGGGCTAACAACACAGAACAAAAAAAGAGTGCACAGTGTGAGCTGGTAGTAATGTAGCTGATTAAACATCAAGCATGTCCGTGTCCAGAGAATCTACGAAATGCAGCAGCTCAGAGGAAAGAGATCAGAGGCTGCTGGAGGAGAGAAATAGTGGAAATAGAGACAGTTTGCATTTGGGGAACCAAACTTAGGAGAGAAGTAGCTAAACACAGGAGTGGCAGATAGAGGACACTGCACCAAATGCACAAATGCAAAGCTGCCCATGATAACAGCAGCGAATTCTCAGTTTGCTTCCAGTGGGCGCACAATGCTTATTGAAGCAGAGAGCCACAGAGCAGCAGACAGCAGTCAAGAGTTATGTTACCACACCAGGAGAAGACGAGGTCAGACTGCATGATCGTTTTGACTTATGACGGTGTCAGCTTTGGCGAACACATAGTAATAAATTCACGGTCTGGAGGAACCCAAAGAGTTATCATACGGGAAGGAGGAGGAGCTGGGCTGAAATGTGGTGATAGCAAAGGCTGTATAATTACTGGACATGGCAGGGGTCCCCATGTTTGAAATCCTGACTCAACCTAACTTTTGCGGGTAAAACCCACAGGAACCGGAACGGCTCGCTTAACTCTGGCACAGCCGGCGAATCAAATACGCAAGCATTATAATCAATGTGTGTCATTCCACAGAATCCATCCGGTTTCCGGCTCCGCTGTGGATCAGGTCCGGCAGCCGGATCAAATATGCAAGGCTTCTATTTAGGCCGGATGCCAGAGCACAGCACGAGCAAGAGTGGAAGTCGTGAGCGTTTACAGAGTAAAATATCCGGTGAAATAAAATAATGTCAATACATTGAACTGTTCTTAACTTGACAATAGGAGAGGGCAGGGTTGAGGGATGTGGGTATTTAAATACAACACCGTTTATATACACCAATCGGCAGATCTTCTATGACTCCGGGGGAAACACGTGAGAGCTCGTGAGATCTCGTCCAGTCTCGCGAGAAATATCGGTAATCTCACGAGCGCTTCTCCTCTGATGGCAGCAGTGCATTGGATCCGGTTGACGCTGTCTGCTTGTGGATCTGATCCACCTGCCAGTCTGGAATGGACCGGTTCCTGTGGGTTCAGCCAGTTAGTCACCTACCAGGGGCAGGCCGGCTGGCATGTCAGTCAAATCAGCCCACCTCTCATTCACCGATCTTTCAAACTCTCCTCCTCCTTTTTAAATGTTGCTTTTGTTCTACAGCTCTAATCTGGTTAGAGGTGTTCATGTTAACCCACCTTTTGAAACCACTTCACAAGGGCCTTCTTGTCTACTTGGGTCACTGATCGTTTCCTCAGTGTGGCATTTGGTTAACTTTGTGTACTTTATATCCTAACACCTCTTTAAGAAATTAATGAATGAATGCACTGCACTCTTTAGCACTGGTAGAACAAATCTTGATGGAGTGACTCCTGCAAAAATCTAATATATTTTCTTCCCAGTGTAAAAAAGTCACCTTGCTGTTCTTTTCATCCATGTTCCACCTGCGTTTGCCAATTCTTTTGGCCTCCTAGTGAGGAGCGTCACAGAGAGAGTGTGGTGCAAAGACTGTTCATGCCTTTAGGTGTTTCCCTAAATCCCCAATCCACAGCTCGGGCCAATTTCTGTAGCCAGTTCAGCGAAAAACAGCAGTGAGCCCCCCTGCTTGCTTTCAAACCACACAATGTCAGGTACATTTTAGGGAACAGTGCAATTAACCCAGAAGAACCTTTACAGGGGATCAAACCTCAGCTGCTGCAGCTAAGAAATCATACTTTAACACAGAGTAAAGTGTGTGGGCTTTGTTTGTCAATTAAAACAATTCTGTTTTCATAATGCTCTCAGTAATGTCTGATAGGGGGTTATGTTATAGTAGTAGTAGTAGTTTATTTGTCCCATAGGGAAATTGAATTGCAGCAATTTGCACATTTGGCATTTCATCTACAACAGTACAGATAAAAAATAAAACTGCATGTAGACAACTTTCACACATATGAACTACTTAAAACATGTTCTATCTATCATTTTACATAGAAATCATTTTACATATTAACCAACTTGGCACTGTATTAAAATATTTCAATTGGATATCAGGGCCACATTTGGGAACTTTTGAGAATAAAGTTCTCATGTTACAAGAACAATGCTTAAGGAAAATAGAATTGTAATGCTACAAGAATAAAATAATAGTTAAGTCTTAATATCGAAAGTATGAAGTCACGGTAAAGTCATATTCCTTTAAGAATATTAAAAGTAAAATTGTACTTCATGTTTTGACTGATCAGGGCTCTGAAAGCTGAAATCTGATGTCCCCCTTCAGAACAGGTTTATATTTTATCCCTGACTAAAATAACTCCTCTATTTTTGTAACACAACCAGTTATTCTCTGAATAAAATATTTGAACAAAATAACTTAAATATTGTAACAGAACAACTCTGTTCTTAATCTATAGGGACATGACATAATGAATTTATTCTTGTAAGATAATGATGGATTTAATCGCAAAATGACATATATTTTTATAAAATGACTTTGATTGATAATATGATGACTTAAATCTTGTTCTAAAATGACTTTATTTTCAAACTTTAATGACTTAAATCTGCTAATATGACTTTATTCTTGGAATATATCTTGCACCAACAACATTATGTTTAAATCTTGTGACATGATATAACTTAAATTTTGTATTGCAATGAATTTAATCTCATTATGATTTTTAATCTTGTATGACTTCATGTAAACATCATAATGACTTTAATCTTGAATTACCATGTCTTTTTTCTAGTATTTATTGACTTTAATCTCATCATATGACTTTATTATAATGACTCGAGTCTAATACATCTTAAATCCCGTAATGATTTTAATCTTGAAATATGATTTATCTAAAAATATGTCTTTATTCTCATAATAGGATTATATTAATTCTGTATTATAAAGTCTTGAAACTTATATTTGAAGGACTTACTCTCATGCTGAAACTAATCTAGTTTCATAACTATACATAGACAATATTTCCATAACACAATGACTCCAATTGTTGATACATTGTTTCACAGCACGGTCCTGAAACTCCCTGAATTAAATGCCTGGATTTTTTTCTGTTTTCCATAAATATTGTGATTATATTCTTATCACAAATGATTGAAGGATAAAGAAAGTTGGTAGCCAGACACTCCTGCTCATGTGTGTAAAAATCAAAACAGTTCAAAACTTTCAAATGGATAGTTTTTAATTCATCCAGGTTGGAATGTTCAGTCCATTCACTGCCTCAGTTTAACGATGGCAGAATGTCTTTATACGAACCTGCGAAGGTTTCACAGCAGCCTGTGTGTCTGCAGTTTCTACAAATACCCTCCTCTTTCAGGTTAATTGCCCCATCATGATTGCTGGTTTTAATTCAGCTCTACACAACTAGAACAAAATAATGATAGAAGCATATGCTCAGACTTTTTTGCATCCTTGTTGATATTTAACCCAGTTTAAAGGAGTAACCTCGCATATTTCCAAACTTTTGGCAGAGAGTAGATTTCATTTGGAGGACAGTCTGTCTTCCAATCACCAGCAGCATGCTGCCTTTGATGGTGAACACCAAATGAGCGTGTAGCCCTTGAGCTGCCTGTGAGAGTGGAGAAAGTCTATTAAAACAGCACTGACCTCCCAAATGCACTAAGTGTGGCTGTGGAGTGCCACCAGGGACAGCAGCAGTCAAAGGAGACTCAGTGAGAGGACCAAAGGGAAATTTAAATGGAAATCACCGGGCTGTGTAAACACACACACACACCACTGTCACACTCTGGCTTCACCAAATCTGACATTTTTATCACTTTTGTGTTATTGTTGAACAGAATGCCCTGATGTGCTGCTGAGTGGAGATGTGAATTGAAAATGTCACTAACTCTATAATGGAGATACTTACCTGGAGAGAACAATTAGTCTAATTAATAAATAAATAAATAAATAAAAATGTTTGCAATATTACAGAGAAGCGAAGCCTCAAAAAGGAAAACAGGTACAGTTTTATTCAATATTCAATTACTCAATGAAAGTTAGCATTCATATGGTGCTCTGCTTTTCAGCCGTATTTTAAAAAGACTGTGTGCGATACACTTCAGTTATATTTAAATCACATGCTTCTTCACATTAAAATACACCAAATTTATTGAATTGCATTGTTCAATGTTACAGTCTAAATCTTTAACCCTCTGTGAGGAACTTTCAGTTTGTCATGTCTTTGGCACCCCCTCTGGACAAAGCAGTCTTTGCATATCTTGTCCTTTACATGCTGAAATGGTGTCCTTCAAAGAAAATTCTCAGTACTCTGACTTTTGATGTTTAAATTGATAATTTATTGTTATTAATTGTAAAGTGTAAAGACCATGGTTTCAGGCTGACATATACATATACACTCACCGGCCACTTTATTAGGTACACCATGCTAGTAATGGGTTGGACCCCCTTTTGCCTTCAGAACTGCCTCAATTCTTCGTGGCATAGATTCAACAAGGTGCTTGAATCATTCCTCAGAGAGCTTGGTCCATATTGACATGATGGCATCACACAGTTGCCGCAGATTTGTCGGCTGAACATCCATGATGCGAATCTCCCGTTACACCACATCCCAAAGATGCTCTATTGGATTGAGATCTGGTGACTGTGGAGGCCATTTGAGTACAGTGAACTCGTTGTCATGTTCAAGAAACCAGTCTGAGATGATTCCAGCTTTATGACATGGCGCATTATCCTGCTGAAAGTAGCCATCAGAAGTTGGGTACATTGTGGTCATAAAGGGATGGACATGGTCAGCAACAATACTCAGGTAGGCTGTGGCGTTGCAACGATGCTCAATTGGTACCAAGGGGCCCAAAGAGTGCCAAGAAAATATTCCCCACACCATGACACCACCACCACCAGCCTGAACCGTTGATACAAGGCAGGATGGATCCATGCTTTCATGTTGTTGACGCCAAATTCTGACCCTACCATCCGAATGTCGCAGCAGAAATCGAGACTCATCAGACCAGGAAACGTTTTTCCAATCTTCTATTGTCCAATTTCGATGAGCTTGTGCAAATTGTAGCCTCAGTTTCCTGTTCTTAGCTGAAAGGAGTGGCACCCGGCGTGGTCTTCTGCTGCTGTAGCCCATCTGCCTCAAAGTTCGACGTACTGTGCTTTCAGAGATGCTCTTCTGCCTACCTTGGTTGTAACGGGTGGTTATTTGAGTCACTGTTGCCTTTCTATCAGCTCAAACCAGTCTGGCCATTCTCCTCTGACCTCTGGCATCAACAAGGCATTTCCGCCCACAGAACTGCCGCTCACTGGATATTTTTTCTTTTTCTGACCATTCTCTGTAAACCCTAGAGATGGTTGTGCGTGTAAATCCCAGTAGATCAGCAGTTTCTGAAATACTCAGACCAGCCCTTCTGGCACCAACAACCATGCCACGTTCAAAGTCACTCAAATCACCTTTCTTCCCCTTACTGATGCTCGGTTTGAACTGCAGGAGATTGTCTTGACCATGTCTACATGCCTAAATGCACTAAGTTGCCGCCATGTGATTGGCTGATTAGAAATTAAGTGTTAACGAGCAGTTGGACAGGTGTACCTAATAAAGTGGCCGGTGAGTGTACATGGTTATTGTGAAAGTCTGGGACTAAATAGCATATCTTTGTGTGATTAGCAAATGAAAATGCTTTAAATCTTTGTTGTAAAAAATGTTGTCAGTACTATTCAGCTCGAGGATGTTACTTTTTACCCAGCTTTTTAGTCATTAACTGACCCGAAAGTGTCTGAGATTAGCTTTTGACATTCACTTAGCCATTTAGCAACATTAGCCAATGCTATATTAGCTACTGTTATAATGTTACTCAAAGTTTGTAGTTAGGTTGTGATTTCTACTACAGAGTTTTTTTCATTGCTTTCTTTCACGGTTTGTAATACAGTACCACATGAGGGCCAAAGGGTCACAGCAGTCAGGCACTGGGTTTGAGCCTTGTCCCCTTTGTCCATCTTTAATGATAGTATGTACTGTAAATGATGGAATCCCAATAGTCTGCCTCTTTTACCGATCAGTATTATATTTTTGTTTACTGTGATTTTTGTGTCATAGAAGTCCTTCTACTGTGTATTTCTTTTTATGTATAAGCCTTAGAGAAAAGCGTCAAATTGTTCTAACTTTCAAAGTTTCAAGGATAAACAGCCCAAGAGCTCTTTTAAAGTTTAGACCACTTTTCAGCAATCCATCACATTCAGTGGTACGCAGTCTCCGTCTCTGCGCCACTATTGTCACCACACAACCAGCAATCAGAAGGTTTATGCCGGCCATCAGACAGCAGCATGGAGGAGGCTGCCGCCGTAGCGAGTCTCCAACCGTGAGCTGACAGTTTAGTACAGTATTTATTTCTGAGTCTTGGACTTACAGCTCCAGGGATGTGAAAGACTTCAAAAGTGTTTTTTTTTTCTTTTTCTTTTTTGGCACACAGTCCTCTTTACAAGTTTTCGACATGCTTTGTCAATGTTAGTTTCAAAAAGGCTCAGAGAACAGAAAGTCCTTTTGAAGTTTCCTAAAGAAATGACTGTAGAGCAGTTTTTATGAAAGTGCTGTTAAATCCGGTGTTTTGCTTGGTGCAAATTATGTTGCGCACTATAAAAAAATAACTCTGCAATACACGTGTCAGTATTTGTGAGTATAAAGCCTCCATTTGCTCTTTGTGATGTCATTGAAAGGACCTGCATGAAGCTTTTAGAGCAATCATTTATGGGTAGGAAAGTAGTTTTCTCAGTCCTCACTTCACATAAGGACTTCTGGCCGAGCAGGATTGGCGCATGTGTAAAACACTTTCCAAAACAATAGCAGATGCCGATTTAATGTCAAACTTAACTATGCGTAAACATATTATTTTTAATAATCTTTTCCAAACTGTTCATATTGTCCTCGAAAAATGTAATGTATCACCTTGAATGATGCCTTCAAAGGCTATACAGATTAAGAAATGCCTTTGCATTTGAAAGAAAAAAAACAACACAGTTGAAGCCAGTAGGGACATAGTTGAAAACAGTTTTATATCACAATGCCAACTTTGACTCATTCTCGTACAGATATGCTCAACTAAAAGCATTAACCCAGAGGATAAGTGAGACGCAGCCAAAGCCGTGATTAGCGTGTTGTTAATTGATTACCTCGACATCTAACTCGCCATGTTGCCTGCTGAGGCGGATGAAGCAACAGAAATAAACGTCAGAATGAATGAATGCCATTGAGTCACTCGCTCTCGAGAATATGCACACAAAAGCACGCCCCTGTTAACACGGCAGAGGTTGCCCTGCATCCGGCTGCTCGTGCATGCTTTTGTATGCTTAAACAATAAACCACCTGTTTCCATGGCACATGTTCATTCTTGGATACTTGTAGATAATTGCTCCTGCCATCGGCTGTTTTTTAAGAGTTACTGTAGGGAAGTGGTAGGCAATATCGCCCGCAATCAAGAACATTTCAGGGAAATTACTTTGGAAATTGTTTGACTGTGGGCGGTAATCCTTTGCTTAGCTGCTGCCGAGTTCAGCGTCAATAAGAGAGACGCATGACAACTGGAATCACCCAAGAAGAAAATTACATGATGAATTACTAGTGAATGATATTGCCCAGAGGGGAAACTTAAAAAGGAAAAATTAGAAAACTGTGTCCAAGGTTTTGAAGAGTGAAAATACCATGCAGTCAAAATTTGTCATTTGAAAATCATGGACACTGCAAATAGATGACAGTCATGATACTAGATAGTCCAACAAGATAATGCAAACCATGTTTGTCATGTAGTACAACAGCATGGCTCTGTTGTAGAAGAGTCTGGGTACCAACTGGCCTTCATGTTGTCCCAAAACTCCACAGAAGGGGACTTAAAGCTATCAAACTCCAGAAACTGGTCAGATCCCTTCAGATTCTTTTCCTCATAAAGCTTCAGATTTTCAAGTTTCAACCCTCCATGTTGTCTTTACACTAATTCCAAATAAATATGCTTTGAATTACTTGAGAAGCATCTAATTCAGTATTTACTTCCATTTAACGCAGCATTTTAAATACTTCTGGAGCTGAGGTCGTACATGAAGCAGGAATGTTGGCATGCAGAGCACTTTTTTTCTAATCGTGGTCAGAGCTGTGCAGCGTAAGTGCCTGAGCATGGGCAGTCCTCTTTTTTTTTTTTTCTTCCACTGTGCAGAGTGATTGCATAGATGGGACTTCAAGTGCCACTTTGGAGAAATGCTGTCAAAATAATCATTTCTGCCCTCCTTTCAACTCTAAAATGAACAAGTTGTCAAACTTTGAGACTAAAATTGTGTTCTTGACGAGATGTTGGCTGTATCTGTGCCTGTTGAAAAATGATTGAGGTCAAAGACATCAGTGGCTGACTTTCAATCAAATTTCAAGGCTGAAATCTGGCTAAGTGCTCTCTGGGTATGGTTGTTAAGCCATGGTTACTTTTCAATCTGTAACGATAGAAAAGTAAGAAACCACAATACAGATACTGTTTTTTTAATTTTTTTTAGAAGACCTTTTATGCTTATCTACAATCTGATACATTCATAAAACCTTACAATTTAGTTTGTCCATCCTAACCTTTATTTATAAAGTGCATTTCATGCACAAGGCAGACTAAATGTGCTTCACAACAGGTATACATAGTTAAAAAACAGTTATATAAAAATCGATTAGAAATCAATATGAGTGCAAGTGTAAGTAAACCAACTTCACCGCATGCACACACACACACACACACACACACACACACACACACACACACACACACACACACACACACACACAGTTTAACAGAAAGCTACAGAAAAAAGATGTCATGTCTTACTGTGTCAGGCAGGGTGAACCATTTTTGTGGGGCATAAACACTAAAAGCTGCCTCCTCCTCGTTGGATCCGGTGCGAGGGATGAGTAAGTTGCCACTGCCTGATGACCGAAGTGTTCTTGCTGGGGTGTAGGTGATGAGCATATCTGTGATGTACTAAGGTGCAAGGCCAAGTAGTGCTTTGTAAACCAGGAGTAGTATTTTGAAATCGATTCTCGTTCTAATGGGTATCCAATGTAAATGTTGATATTTGTTGGTACCAGTGAAAATACGTGCAGCTGTATTTTGAATTAATTGTAACCTCTGAATACTTGATTTTGGGAGACCAGTGAATAAACCATTACAGTAATCCAGTCTACTTGTTATAAATGCGTGGATTAATTTATCTAAGTCTGATTTTGACAGAAAGCCCTTCAGTTTGGAGATATTTTTGAGATGATAGAAATATGATCTTGTAATGTGGTTGATATGACTTCTGAAATTTGGATTGCTGATGATAATTACACCCAGACTCGTAGCTTCAGTTTTGCTGTCAAGAGAGAGAGAGAGTTGAGATGTGCTGCAATATTCTGTCTCTGAGCCTCTGCACCAAAGATGAGAATTTCAGTTTTGTCTTTGTTTAGTTGTAAAAAAATGTCTGACATCTATTGAATAATATCTGAGTGAGGGATATGATGGGTGATAGGTAATCTGGGTGTAGTGAAATGTGAAGTTGCGAATCATCTGCATAATTATGGTAACTAAAATTATGTCTGCGTATGACATGTGAAAGTGGAAGCATGTAGAGATTGATAATGCCAGTAATTGAAAAACAATTTCTGGAACATGTGGCTGTTCCATCTTCTAGGACAGCCTGGAACCACAAACTATAAGTAACACTGTTACAGTCACTGAGGTAACATTAGCTAACAAATGCTTACATTGCTAAAAGGAGAGGTAAGTGACGCTAATTGTTATTCTCAGAAGTTTTCTGAAGATGTGTAACTTTTGAGTCATTTTGTGACTATAAAGCGTTGTAAAATGTAACACCCCACAAGCTGTATTTAACTTTATATCACTGGGAAAGTAGCCAAAACTTAAAGAGTTTCAGGCAGCATCTGAAAAATGCTGAGATAAGAGTTCTTAAGGACCCAGCTGTGAAGCTACTCTACCGCTGCCCTGGACTGACATGATGAATGGTAAGGCTCAGTATAATCAGTTCACATGAAAAGTTATTCTCTCTCTCTCTAAAGGATGGGTAAATGTCAGCTAAATGTTTAAAACCATCACTGGTACTGCTTGTTTGGACATAGACAGAATCAGCCGTCAACTTACATAAACTCTAAAATTACAGACTACAGCCTCCGACAGTATTCTTATGATCAAACTTCAGCACTGCAGGATTTTTCATCTGCTTTATTGGACCATGTTAATCATAGCCTGGCATATCCTCTCTGTCCTGAAATTCCACACTGCACCATGTTAGTCCATGATTGGCTTCCAGGCGAGTTGTGAATTCACACGTTGTAAAACTGAGATATTAAGGTGTGAATAGAGAAAAAAATCCCCCTTCAACAGACATGTGAGAACAGCTTTTTTGATGAAAATGTCTCTGAAGTGAATAACAAATGGATTGTTTTTTTGAGAAAGAGAGCATCAAATGGACTGTCAAACAGCTTTTTCAGAAACATTAGATGAGACTAAGACTGATTTTTAAGATCCTTCTGGGAATGAAGCCCTGGTATTAAATGGTTTTGAAGCATTAAGATTTAATTTTTGACATGCTGCTTTTAGATTCTGAAAACTTTTGATGAACCATTATCTTTGGTAAGTGGACCCTGATGAAGAGTGGTTTTCTGAGAACAGTCTTCTAGACTGGGAACCGACTTTTAACTGCTACAAAATAAAAGTTTACCGGAGTGAACTGTGCAGACTTCACTCTGCTCTCAGACACAGACAAAAAAGAAAAAAAAAAAACACTGCCTTTACTCCTCTTGTTCCTTCAGTGGGAAACGGAAAGGAGCACAGACTTTGTACTACTGACCATCACTCACCCTCCTGTCCCTGTTCATCTTATTTATGCGCTTGCTCTTGTTCTTTCAGTTTAACGAGTCCTTCAAGTCACTTTCTTTTGAAGTCTTAAGCCCTGCAATTAACATACAGGGGACGCACAGCTAAAACCCAGCAAAGAAATAGGCGTGTATAAGTCAAAGTAGCCTTCAAACAATCCTCACAACATAGAGAATGCACTCTGGTTTTCAATTATTGGACATTTTCTTTGCTCTTATAGACTACTTTGGAAGAGGTAGCTTCCATACTCTGAGTGCTGTGGCCTTTTAGAAAAAGGGAAAGTTTTTGACTGAAAAAGTTTGTTCACATTTGAGTAATCCTGAGAATTGAAAATTGAAGAAGTCGCCAACCAAGTGCAATGAAAAGTAAGAGCAGCCTTGTGAAAAAAAAAAATACTCCTGCGCTGACACAAGCAGGTGAGTGTTGGTCTTTTGAAACACAGTAGCTGCCAATTGCCCTCTTGATGGATTACATCTTATACTGTAAAAAGCTTTCTTGAGTGACGCCAAGTTTATGCATCATACTTAAAGACTATGAGTCACTGCATCAGAGCAGCTGAGAGTCAAAGGGTTTTCTTCCCTTGGTGGTGAAGCATGCACATAAGTAGTGGGAGTGGGGCAGAAAAGGCAGACGCTGAATGACACATTACAGGAAAACTGAACAAAATGACACCAGTCATAAAATGCTGTCTTGGATAGAAAATAGGGAAGGAACAAACAACACAGACCCTGTGGGCTCTTGTAATATCATATATGGACAACTGCAACTCCTTACTGGCACACCTCCCTGCATGCACAACCAAAATTCTGCAGGTGATCCAGATTGCAGCAGACCATCTGGTCCTCAACAAACCCAAAACAGCTGACATTTTTCTGCTGCTCCTCTCACTCTGATGACTTCCTGTTGCTAATCGCATTACATTCAAAACTTCTTAAAACAGCATCAAAAACTGTTCTTGCCTACCTAGAACCCCTCATCCAGGTCAGCAGTCCCAACCGCCCACTATGCTCTGCCACAAAAAGTCAACCCCCAACAACTTGAAACTGTTCAGTTTTGCAACTGTTCAATTTTGCACATTAGATGGAGAAAAGTTATATTTTTTTAAGAAACAGTCTGAGCCTTGTTTATGTAATTGATTTTTTTTTTTTTTTTTTTTTTGTATTTCAAAATATCTATATACTTATTTCGGAATCTTATATTTATATTTTTGAGCAGAATTCTAGCTTTGTATAATGTTCCTATTGTTAAAAGCACAAAAGTGTGTAATAAACAACTAGCACATATGTATTTTGCATTTTGCTTTCTTACTGCATCAAAAATTAGCCGAACTGTGACCTCAAAACTGTGGTAGATTTTTGTCTACTGTTACACCCTTAAGGATTGTTGTTTTAGTTTTAGGTCCTGCTGATTCAAATTTGCTCCGAACAGGAGAGTCAATCTGTGAGTCACAGCCTGCCAATGAAAGAAATGATGTTTCCCATTTATAATTTACGGCTTTTGTTGCTTCGTCAGAGAGTTTCAGCCCCGATCTGTGGTTTGGGAGCCTGGTGTCTCAGTCACTGTAGTTTGGCTGAGCAACATAGCTTTCAGGAACGCCAGCAGAAAGGCACAAATAACAGATTTCTTCTTCTATTGTGGTGGCAAACACATCCCAAGGTCCCTTGGATGACTTTGCTATTTTTAGTGCCCTGTGTTAAGGGCTAATGAACAGTTTTGTTAACCACTGTAAAGTCAGGGACGAGAATCTAGCAACTCTAGAATCAAGAGTCAACACAGTAATTCTCACAAAGGGGCAAAAACCTGATTTCAAAATCTGTCCAAGCTCCGTCAGGGTATTTAGTCACTGTGAAGTCCCTGTAAGTGTTAGTGTGTACATGACGGATTATTTATCTCTGTTATAAACTGGTGACCAGTCCAGGTTGCATCCTGATGTTTGCATAAGGACATTTGGGGTAGAGGCCTCTTGTCCTCCATCATGAACCCACTGTCTGATAAAAACCCAATAAATAATGAAAAAAGTGCCGCATCACCCAGACACTTTTCTGCAGGAGCTGCAAGCTGAGCTGCCATTCAGTCTAACTTTATTTCCCACAATGACAGCAATCTTTTTGTTCAATATTTGGCATGTGCCTTTGGTAAACTCTGGGAAACAGACATCTCACAGGAACAGGATCTCTTGTGAATGAGTGTTGTGATGCACCACATTTACCACCCCAAACTATTCCTGCTTCCCAATCTCTGAGTCACCAGAGCTGAAGTTCAGTCACAGCATGTAGAGACTGTTAAACAGCAGTGCAAGGAAGGTTATTAGCCTGTGCACCAAGGGTCAGCCTTACAACTCAAATCTCCTGCATATAAATGAGAAGCCTGTGGACCAAAAAGACACTTTCCTGCAGCCAGCAGACTTTATTTAACACATTATTTGACGTCTGAGAACACACTGCACCACACAAGACAGTATAAAGTGTAATGCAGGACACAGAGTGTAATACAGAGTGAATGTGGAGTGCTGCACTGAATAGAGTCTGTGTTGTGTTAAAGTAACATTAATATTTTTGCATTCCTACCACTGATGCTTGAAAGAGATCAAATGCCGGGTCACAGAAGTCATTCTTCACAAAGCTTGGCATGTGACCAAATTTTATTTAAAATGACAAATTGTGCCGAAATGACACTGTTTTCAATTTAGGCTGTTAATCAAGTCTTGGCACACAATTATATAGCAATCTGTAGTATAAGAAAAAAATGTGTAGATGTGAGGGTGAAAGCATGCAAAATACCCATTTCCATAGCAAGATTAAACATGTTAACAGCCATAGTTCGTTTCTAGATCCCCTCAACTAATCTGCTGTGGTTATACTAGTGGTGTTGTGGATTGTGAAAAGCAGGTGGGATTCATCTTCTACAAGACGGTACCAAGGAGGCTATTAGCTCAACTTGCCAGTTTATTGATGAGTCGAGAGTTAGTCAGCAATTTCAATATGGCAACCAGTAACTTTGGCCTAAATAGGCTGCCACAGGTGTAGACTAGCACGTTGAGCACCCTCCCCTCCTTCCAAGTCCTCTTTCTGTCCGTGTCATGAACTTTGAATCATCATGTCCCATTAGAGTCGCTAATACAGTCTTTTTCTGGGACTTCCTGTGACTCCATCATGGCGTAGGTTCCTCTGGATTGCTGCTGCGGATGTTCGAAGGAAAATACGTTGAAATATGTTCCACGACGATTGCAAGTGCACACCCTCATCACCCCTTTTCTCTAAAACATCACTTCATGTGTCAAAACAAGGGCCACTGTTGGACTTTTCCCACTCTTGACCACTACAGTATGAGAGTGTCTGCTGTGATGCTTCCATTTGATAGTACAGGAAGCAGGCAAGCAAGCGTGAAGCTAATGACAGAGATGGATATGGAGGAGAGGTCAAAAGAGAGACAGATTATGTTTGATAACGCATGTCAGATTCAATCACAGTCATATCATGCAGCTAATGAACTCATACACATACTCTGACAGTGGTGAAATTCCAATTTGAATACATTAATGTCCAGATCTAAGGGGTTAAATATGAATATACATGCATGTGTGTGCTGACTGTACTCTGTGTCCCATTGACTAATGTATGTCATTACTTTGTCTCTGCTGCATTGCTTTAATTTGTTTTCAGCTACACTTATATAACCTATAATGCAAATATACAGGGAAACTTATGCAGCAACTAATTGAAAATCTCCACATCTTATTAAAATGAGAGAACAGCCTTTAGATGTTGAGAACCGAAAGCCCCCACTGACCTATTTTAACATACAGGTAGGGTGAAGTAGCTTCTTTTGCTGCTTTAATTAGAGCTCTCTTTCTAATTGTGCCTCAACTACCACAGAGTGGCGTCTCCAGAGACTCTCTGTGCCGTATATAGCTGAAGGTGAGGAATGAGCTCACTTTATTTGCATTTGCTTGAACGGTATGTGTTTCTTAATGTGCATGACAGTTTGTCAGCGACCATTTGGCCTCTGACACCCACGAAAATAAACCAAAAGGTTGAGCTAAAAATACCATTCACCTGCACTGTGGCCAACACCTAATCACAGTTGCAAACTTTTTTTTTTTTCTGTACAAGCTGCACCTGCTAATGTAACAGGAGTAGCAACTTCTTTGTCATCATCGGTTTCTTAATTTTTCAAGTGAAGCTTTCTAGCAGTTGCCATGGGGACCAGGCAGTATGACCCAGAAACTTCATTTATGATCGGAACCTCTTTTTTTTTCTCTTTTCTTTCCAAAAAGACAAACAGCAACAAAAAAATAAATAAAATCAAACATAACTTTCAAGTTTTCCATTTCAGCCACCAATTTATCACTCAAATTTTGCTCAGCTACAATCAAAACTGAGTCGTGAACATTTGAGCGAGATGAAAATTCAACCATGGGAAAAAGAAAAGTGCTAGATCCCAAATTTCCCTGCCTGGCCCCAAACTTCAGGGTCCTTACATGTTTTATGTTGCCTTAAAACGAAGCTTTTTTCTTTTTAAATTGAATCCAATACAGATCTACACACATTTGGAGCTCGTCAAGTGGCCCCTTAAAGAACTGCAGTTTATTACATTTCAGTGTTGGCATCACATTTCAGCCTTAAAGAACCACTTTGATCAAAATCATGTTTTTCTTGCTGTCACAACTTCATATGTCATTTTTCTGATGCTACACAACATGTCAAGAGAAAACTAACCTTCAATTTCTACCGCATCCGGAATGGCAACGAAAAGACCATATCCGCCGATTGCAGCTGAATGTGTCGATTTTCACTGGCTTCTTTCCATTCCGCTGCGGATCGCCGGATGACGCAGCTGATTGCAAGAGTTGTTTTTTTCCGGACACCTGAGCATGCCGGATAAATTCAGCACAGATCAACCTCTGATGGAAAGGAAGTCGGGCACACACATAAAATAAAACATCCGGCCTCTTTTCAAAATAAAACACTACGTGTTTCAGGCAGATCGTATTTCACACCATGCAAACGGGCGGGGACAAACAAGTGAAAGGTTTTTAGACAGCATTTTACCCCGATGACACCATGGATGAGAAAATGCTGATTTTATAAGTCTAGAAGTAGATTTCCTCCTCTGGAAGGACACAATCTACTGCTTATATGGTCATGTGGCTGTCTTTATAGAGACAACTCATTATTGAGCAATTGCACATGAATCCGCAGTTACTTGTGAGTTCTTGCGATTCCTGCTGTCCGTAATCAGCAGAAATTCACCTCACAAATGGATGCAGACCAAACTCAGAAAAGTAGAAAGGACGATAGCTGAACAAGTGTGTGTGTTAGTGGATTGAAATGCTCGTAAAAAAAAAAAAAAAAAAAAATTATATCATCATGTCCCTAAAGACATTAGTGTCCAGGAGCTGAGAAGCTTCTATATTACCTGCCACTTCTGCTGCACCAGCAACATCAGGCTGTAAGCTAGCATAAAAAGGAGTGTACAGAGCAGTGCTGTCTCCGCCCACGACTCAGAGGCGGATTGCTCATGAGCTACTGGAGCTCTGCTGAAGAAAAAACCTTAAATGACACAGGAACTGTGATTTGGGTTAAAAAAAAAATTCATAATCTCAATTTAAAGACCACTGAGAACACTTTAAGTAGCAAAAAAAAAAACAATCGGAGTGGGGCTTTAAAGGTCTCATCTCATGTCTTTTCTACAATCTTTTCTCTCCAATTTGTTCCTTCTCCTTGATTCTTTCTCCTCTTTTCTAACTGGATAATTTGCCATCTACAGTTTCAGAGATGAGAGAACCGGCATTTATTTACTGAGACTCACAGTCGACTGTCCCTGACCCCTGTCTTGCAGCCTGTTACTGTGTCCTTTCACACAGAATCATAGAAAAATGAGATGGCTGTTGTGCACTGAGGCACATGTCCATAGATGCAAATGGATGTAAACTCACAGGAGAAGCAAGGCATGGATGTAATACACAGTGGACTATTGTGTGCAAGATGCAATTATGTGCAGAACTGTGCATGCAAGGTGGTTGTCTGATCATGCACAAACATCTATACATTGCTGTTGACCTGCGCTCATCACCTGGATGTAATGCAGACAGACCTCCGACCCTGAGGGTAAATGATTGTGTTAAACAGCATCACTGTCAGAGTGCAGCCTGTACTCTGCATGCACCATCCCTGCACAGTCACATGTTGTAGATGCACTGGTGCAATAAAAAAGCCCTTCTACTCTCCAAGCACCAGGGGCGATATCCTACATGTTCTCCTTGATATGACCCTCCTTTTATAATGGTTATATCACTGTTTTAGTGGAAATAAAAGATAAGCTGGTATGGTGCAGTTCTGAGTTATGAGAGGGCTGGAAACTTCAGAGAAGAGGTGAATGGAGGGATTGCAATGCTGGAGTGTAAAAATGCACTTTTCAGTCTTTTTGCCCTTGAAAGTTTTAGTTTTCTTTTAGTCTACAAGATTTAGGCCTCAAGCCCTTAACACAGTACTTAAGTCCCCTTGCATGAAACCTGTTTAAACAATATATTCAGTCATTCTTATTTCTCAAACTCTATAGATGAGAATGTAGACGAAGCTTGATTCATACTGGGAGTCAATTAGCAAATTTACAGGAGGCGGCAGGTCTGTAAATGTGTGTGTCTGAAGAGCTGAAGGACCAAATGAGCATGACAAGAGAGGAGCATAAGCGCTAATAAGCTAACAGCTGTAGGCTTAAAAGTGAGACATCTGAATCATTTAAAAAATACGTGTCCCAGTCTTGACATCATAAAAGACATTGTATAAAAGCATGAAAACAAAAGAATGATAAGTTACAACCTGCAGCTTGTGATAAAATGTAAGCAGTGTCCAAAATGTCTCCCTGGGACTATAGTTGTGCCTTAGAAGAGTGAACTTTTGTTACACATCTCATTTAGAGATTATAAAAGTAAAGCAGCTTCTGGTAATGTGGGGTTTTTTAGACGGAAAAAAAAATCAAAGCAAGAAAAGTGGACTTCTAATGAAGCTCTGAAAAAAACACCCACAAACTGAGAAATGTGTCATTTGTTAGACCAACTTTCAAGAGACTAGATTAACTCTGACACATGAGGCGCAAAGATCAGTAATTATTCCTGACACTCTGTTTCTCTGGAGAAATTGCTCAGCAACGGAAAAAATGCTTCACAACATGAAGTGTACACAGTTTAAAGCTTTTCCTACAATAACCAGGCTTTTAATATGCACTTAACTGTCTGCTAAGCCCACAATTTGATCGGCGGTTTGCAAACCTGACACCATTAAGACTTACACCAAGACGTTAACCTTGTCTCTTTAATTCCATGCTGTCTCCTGCAATGATTTTTTGTTTGTGCCGGGTTATTGTGAGTTGTGCCTATGATCTGCTGCTGTTTTGTATGCCCTTAGTCATGGACATTCACAAAACAGCCACAACTAATCTAAGTCGATAAAAAAAAACAAAAAAAACAACTGCAATCCTATATGAGTGTTTAAAGAACTTTGCTGCACAACTATCCCAGGCTGCAACAGTATCTGGGTGTGAAAGAAGCCAGAATGGAGTGGGTGTTCTTGTTACAAATACAGGCAGAGATACAAAGAAAAAGAGACACGCAGAACAAGATCATGACATGAGCAGTGAGAGAGCCAAAGGCCAGAAAACACAACCTCGAAGAACAGTGGGAGTAAAGCAGAAAGAACAACAGCAAGATGGGGGTGACGTGAAATATTGATAAGCAGAACAGGCTGGATTTATCTAGCTGTGGAACAAAAGAGGATTTCTTCAAAGACTTTCCAAGGTTTTCGCCTTTAATACAACCAAAAAAAAAGTAAAAAACACCAACTTTATGCAACTGATTTAGTGTCAACATAATTCAGTCAAAATTCAAGGTGGCAAACAGCAGAACTGCCACCTTTAAACTGCAGGGAGCTGTGCTGTTGGCATATTACAACAACTCGTAAGAAAACAAAATCACACAGTCAATATGTCCATCAGTAACTTAGACTCATTATGTCTAATTAGAGTCACTAATATGATCTTCTCTGGTAGTCCCTGAGCTCCATCATGTCGTAGGTTCCTCTGGATTGCTGCAGTAGACATGTTGCTGCTATAGACCTTCCCGCTCTCCAGGGGCCTCATGTATCAACGCTTGCGGCGCAAGAAAACCTTGCGTACGCCAAAATCGGCGCACACGTCCAGATTTATCATCGCGAAACGAGCGTCGGTTCCAGCGCTAATCAACGCAAAGTCAGGAGGTGGTGTAGAAATTGGCGTTGAGCTGGATATTTGCGTTGACTGTGATTCGCACTTTGGCGACGCTGTGTGGCGGTGTTTGGTGACTCACTATGTGACAAGCGTGCACCACATCCCCGTGGCCGGGCAGCACGTCGCCCCACATGACGAACCAGCAGCAGACGGAGGGATGCGAGCTGATCCCTGCCGGGCCGCCGTCCTCGCGCGGGAGAATCTCATCGCCACAGTGTGAATGGGTAAGAAGTGAATACACAGTTCAATGAGCCAAATTAATTTATTTTCTCCACCAGACGCTCGAGGAAATTTACGAGCCGGTCCAGCCGCTCGTTGATCCCCGCGATCCCCCTGATGATTTCTTCCTGCGATTGCAGGACCCCCTCCGCGAGGACCCTTCCACTGCGTCCGGGTGGTCCAGCGGAAGCGCCGCGGCTGGTGGACGCTCCACCGCTTGTCGGCGCGCTGGTGCTGATGCTGGGGCCGGGGGCCGGGGTGGCCCGAATGCCGCTGGTCCTGGCCGACGACTCCGAGCCGGCGGACGGGCTGCCGCGGGCCAGGGTTCCGCAAGCCGGCGACACGGCCGACACATTAATTTCTGTGACACAATAAAAATATTAGTTCATTTCAATTCCTGCTTCTGTGTATCTGTTGCGTTTACATCTCTCTCCACGGTATCATAGGTAATGTAATCCAGTATTTCGAGGTCAGTTATGCACATTACAGTTGTTTATTGCCTAAAAAGTTATCGAAAAATGAAGTTAAGGGCGAAGTATAAATCACGTCTAAAAATAGACTGAATCCCGACGTTGAAATGAAGTATAAACTTAGACTAGACGTCTAATATACGTCTTTTGCTCAGTGGGATGACAAAGCATGTGGACATTTGTGTGACACGCCACTTACCCTATAATAATAATCGCCACCACCCGCTGCTCAAACGGTGTGAGGGTCTCCTCCCCCGGACCCCCACCTGTCTGGCCGGTACTCTTCCGGAGGGCAGCTGTACGCCGCTTGACCTCCACCTTGAGGTCCGACCACTTTTTTTTAATCTCCGCGGGGGTGCGTGTCTCGGAACCCACCGCATTCACCCTCTCGCAAACTTTCTCCCACTCCAAGCGTTTTTGTTTTGCACTGACGCCACTGGACAGGCTGCCAAACAAAACACGCTGTCGCTCCTCCGCCTCCGCCGCCAGCACCTCCACCTCGCACGCCGTAAATGTAGTTTTTCTTGTCATTTTGTCTGCGTGCGAGGACAGGGAGACCCTATTTAAATAAATCTGCATATTTATAGGAGGGCGTAACGGGGACGGGCCCAGTCACTCCGACATCTGCGCTCAATTCCACGCTGATTGGGATTTATCAAGGAAACACACGTGGATTTCGGCGCCCGCACACATTGATACATACGGATTTTTTTCAGCGTGACGGACCTTGCGTGCGCTCGTTTCTGGTATGAGTTCCACGCAAGTGTTGATACATGAGGCCCCTGCTGCTTTAACTACAAGCATCAGTCTCAGCAGATGACTGTCTAACATGAGTCTGGTTCTGCTAGAGGTTTCTGCCTGGTAAAGGAAGTTTTTCTTCTCCAGTGTTACTTGCTAAATGCTGCTAAGCGCTACTTTTATGAGGGCCAGTTTGACTATAGACTGTTAAGAGTGTTAAGAGAAAATGGAGCTCCAACCAAATTACTGTATTTTTCAGGCACTAAGGCACACCGGATTATATGGCGCACTGTGAATGAACGTGTCTACTGTATGTTCAAACATAAGGCGCACCAGGCTTTGATTGGTTTATTGTTGCTAGCACGTACTCCGGGCCCGGGCTGCCTTACATAAATGCACTTCTAGTTTAGACATTACAGCAAGGCAGTCTTGTAGACTGCTGGACAGACTGGTCCTGTTACGGGGCCGATCAAGTAGTGACACAGCGTACCGTAATGCCCCGGATACCCATTGAGCAGAGCGGCTTCGTTGCTTACAAAAGTCGTACTTACAAATTTTGACAGATTTTTGAGCGCATTTTACCACATAAAATCGGTCAGAAAGCACGACAAATAATCATACATGAGGTGCGCTGATAAAATTGAAGGATTTTAAGTGCGTCTTAGAGTCCAAAAAATACAGTATCTCGTGATACCAGTCCTATGATGAGAAACACAACTAGGTTGGAAATATAAGACAGTTTCAGTTGGACTATTGTGGTAATGGGTATTTTTTTAAAAAAAGGGCAATTTCAGTCAGGCTAACACAAAAAATTGTGTCTTAACAACACATGTAGTGAGTGAGCTTGAACTCATGTTCCCAAAAAGTTCTTGTCTGTAAAATTCTGTCAATTCTTTCAGAAATTAAAAAAAACCCTGAAAATATTCATATAGTGAGAATAAGCTTTTTAAAGATTTTCGTTCCATTCTACTCACAAAATAGTTTGAAGGTAATCTATTACCTTAATCTTAATTTGTATTTAATACGGTGTGTGCTGCTTTCCTCTTGGGCAGGTCAGCCTCGTAAATGAGATCTGATCTCAATGGGACTTATTTGCTTGAATAAAGGTTAAGTTGTACACACAGAATATTTATCTTGAATGCAAAAAGACTATTGCCTTTTAAAACTAATTAATACTGAATTAATTCGCATGGATGGGAAATATGAGAAAATAATAACGAAAGCAGATTGAAAGTGATAAATTATCCATGAGGCATTATGCAAATACTGAACAACAAGGCAACATGATATGCAAATGTGATGCTATTTTTAGTGTTAAAACACAATCAGTGTTCATTTGGGATGAGTGTACTTGCACACCTGGCTCAGATTATAGCAATTAAGAGGAGTGAAGAGGTGGATCAAAGTGGGACATCCGGGTTAATAAGAAGTCTTTACTTATTACACTCTTTACTCCAGAGCTGCGCTTGACATCTTCTGCTTGAGTAAAATGGAATTTCTCACAGGCCAAGAAAATAGAACCTAAATTCTAACCACTAAACCAGTCGTATTACATTCACTAATAAACGTGATTACTGCTTTATATTGTAGTAACTTAATGTTTTAGGCAGATCAGTTTCTCTAGTCTGAGACATTTACCAGAAAAATGTAATCACAGAAACCATGAAGTTGTTAGAACTCTGATTGAGTCATTAAAACTTGTCTGCGTGTGTTTATTCAGATTCAAAGCTCAATGCAGAGCCAGAAAGGACATGAAAATCTGACTCATGTTGAAGTCTTAAGCCTTGTAATTTGGTTTAGTCATCCTATCCTGCACCAAACTGGGTTATCAGGCAAAATCACACACCCTGTAGTCAAATGAAGACACGATTAGCATTGTGTTTATTGGTCTGCTTGCATCTTTGCTTAACTACAAGCATAGAGAATCATCATCAGCACAGCAATAGACAATCAGCGTGGAGATTTCCTGGTCAGACATGTGAACTATACGGTGGTGGAGGTTCGTTTACCTGGAAAATGGAGAACCAACAATTTGTAGTGGTGTGCAGCTCCTCTTTACCATTCCAACAGGAGAAAAAGGAAGCTTGGTCAGATTATCTGGTACATTGTATAAACACAAATAACCAAGTACAATTAGTTTAGGTTTAACTAAAGGACAGTGTGAAGTACTTTTGTCTAAGGAACTAATTTAAAGAATCTGACAGAGTTTTCACTCGTCGTGACTAAACAATTTAAACTGTCAGCCAATTAGACAGCCCAGCTGTACTTGCTGTTTGAGTCCCGTCTCTGCTTTGTGTGTCCTCTGCTTGAATATCCTTTCTTTTAAATATATTTTTCCTTGTCTGTCCACATGCAAACTAAGCTGTTAGCCTGGAGATAGCGTGTAATTACCAGCAGAGAAAGTGCCTAAATTGACATTCTCACCGCCTCTCGGCTCAGAAAGGTCCTCCTAAGAGGCTTACAGCATGACAAACCTGCTGCGTTAATAGGTTAAGCCTCCCCGCAGCCTTCGCTTCCCCCTCCACCTTCATATATTTGTTGTGAGCGCTCTCAGTCATTTTCCTGTCTTTCTCTGTACTTTCCCGTCTTTGTCAGCCGCTCTTTCATAATGCAGTGCCTTACTTGCTGCTTTTTTGTCTCTGGTTAATTAACATTTAAGTAACACATTGTTTTTCTCTATGCGAATCTTCCCTCGCCGCCCTTTCCTCTTTCCTCTCCTCGCTCCCTCATTACTGTGGCTTCCATGTGCCTCTTTCTCCGTGTCGTCTTTGATTTCAGCCCTGTGGCGAACTGGTGAGTCGATGAATGGATAATTAGAACTACACTGCAGCAGTATATAATTATGGGAGTGTTTTCATATATGAATAATGTACCACCAGGATGCTTTCGTTCCACTTGGGCTCATGCAAATATTCACACTTCAGATTACTATCTTCTGGGGCTCGGTTGTTAATCGAAAGTTAATCAAAACTGACATCCCAGACGTCTGTTTTTCTTTTTAATTTTGTTAACACCCGGCATGTGATTCATCAAGAATTACCTTGATTTCCAACATTAAGAGGTGACCCACATGAACCGTGGGTATTCTTAAACATTTTAGAAAAATGCAAAGAGAGGGGAAATTTACGGACATTACAAGGCTGACATGTGAATGAAAATATACCTTAGTTAAAATCAACATGCTGTGTTGAAATAGCCTCTAAAAGCTACTCATGCTGTTTTTATTGAAGGACATACATAAAATGTTACTATTGGATTGGATACATATACTGTGACAGCTCTTTCAAAGACAGCTCATTCAAATTCCGCCTCACTTTAGTCATCTATACCATTACTCAGCTTTTCCCTCAGCTCCACACTTTGTAAATACAGAATGCCTCAGAAAGTTGCACATAAGTGCTGATGTTAATGGAACCCGAGGCTGCTCCATCTGTAAAGACTGGGGACCACAAGCTGTAAGTAACATCATAACAGCAGCTAATGTAGCAGTAGCTAACGTAAGCTAATGGGGCTGAATTGGAGAGCAAAGTAGGCGCTGACGGCTAGCCTCAGATGTTTTCTGAAGAGGAATAACTTTGGGGTCATTTTATGACTACAGAAGTACACTGTGTCTAATTTAACATCACTGGAAAAGCAGCCAAAATAAAGAGTTTCAGGCAGAGGCTGTAGCACTTAAACGAGGGCTCTCACAACTGTCAGTGGTAGGAGAGTAGAAGATGGACAGTCTGCTCCCTTTCATCTGAGTTAGCTTTGGGTTGGACTATAAGTAACCTCATATTTAGAAACTTATGCTAACTTCAGCTGCTGTCAAAAACAAGCCAATAACAACTTTCTAGTTAGTGTTGATTTAAGTGTCCAAAGCATTTCCAAGAAATCCTTAGTGGTGGGAATTTCAGCCATTGTGGTGATCCAGATTATTTGGCCCAACTCAGCCTGAAGAACTCAACTCTTCTGTTTCCCAAAGGGCTCTTCATTGTTCCAACTTTACTTTAATTAAGTCAGTCATTTTCGGTAATGCTTTGACCTTGGGTTGATATGTGTGGATGTATTTTATGCACAATAAACCCTCATGCCTGCGTCTGATTGGCTGACACGCTGACTGTTTGTGTGTGTGTGTGTGTGTGTGTGTGTGTGTGGTGGTGGTGGTGGTGGTGGTGGTGGTGGTGGGGGGGGGGGGGGTCCTTTTATCTGCTGCAGGTAACATTTCTGAGAAGTGCTTTATTCAATTTTTTCCAAATGACAAAGTCAAGATTTGCACCCTTTAATGACAAACATATCCCAGCTTTAAAAAGACACTGACACTGATTTAAGGCTATGTCCCCTTTTTATGTTTTATTTTTTATTTTATTTATTTTTTAGTAACTGATTCCATATTTATTCCTGGCAGCTCTTTCCACATGAGTATAAACTCAACCATCCTTCTCACACCTATTTTCCACCGCTTTCATTGCTCCAGTCTATGCTTCTCAGTCGCCCCTTAGAGGTTACATCTCCACTGAGAATAAGCTGCTGTGCTCGCACACATAAGAAACCAGACTTTGGTGCACTCTCACACAAAAACACACAAATGGTTGTTTTCATTTCTTACCAATTGTCCCTCCTGCGCCCACCCTTTGTCCTACCTGAGTTATTCCCAGGGTTCTCCTCTCCTAAGAGGGTACATCTCTGTGAAATACATCTATGCATAGACTCGCACCAACACAAACTCCCTTATTCGATGGCTTGCCTTCCTCTGTCTCCTAGCCTTCTTGCTTTCTCGTCCCAGATGAGGACTTGGAACCAGCCAGCCTCCTCAGACTCTTGTCTCAATAATGTGATATCCATGTTTCCTAACAGAACCCCTGAGGACACCATCTCTCCTCCATCATGCTTCAGGAATCATTACAGCATGTTAGCCGCTCTTGCATGCACACTCCTCTTATCGCCCTACTCCACAGAGGGAAGAAATGGCCAAAGAGTCTTTTAAGAGTAAGCTTGTACTCACTGGAGCCAACCCTCCAGATGTGTGTACAGGAGCATCTGAGGTGACATCCATCATGTGCCAGACTTTCCTGTGTTACTGTTTACAAAGATGTGCTTGTTTTGTTACACAATACTTCACTTTAGATCCTACTGAGACATCTACCATTTAAAGTATACATTCAGTTTCTATCATCTTTGCTCCAAGATGAGTCACAGCAAATATAATTTCCCCTGTGAGCTACAGACCTTAAACTCACATTTGGGAATGTGAGCCTCACCGAGGTGGTCTTTGACATTTCTAGCCATAAATATCACTGGTGCAGTGTAGTTCTACAGCCATGGTGCATGTCCATCAACCAGTACTAAGTACCCCTCACCATTTAGCTTTGTGTACATGTGGACAGAGTTTAGTGCCATCAGGGTGAGAGTGCAGAGCCTACCTCTGCTCAGCAGCGTTGGTTGTTACCATTTTCATCCTATCATAATCTAAGCAAAGTTCACACTCCCATATGAACAGCTAGTAAATAAAAATCATGATCACCGATCAGACCCTCATCTCTGAAAGACTCAAGTGGAGGGTTTATCACTTGATTGACAGTTATTCAGACACAGTAGTGGACCGTCAGGGCCAGCAAGGCCTTCTCTGCTGGCCTATACCAACTTCAGAGTAAATGTATTTATTTATTTTCATAAATATGTAGATAAAATTATTCTCTATTGTCTGTTCTCTTTGTGTCATATTATATCCACTTGGTTGAGCTGCTTCCATTGTTGTATTGTTGTGTTATGATCTGTTTACTTTATTTTCAATGAATAGTTTGTTTCATTATCGTCTCTTTGGTGTCTTGACATGAAATGGTAACAATGCGCATATAATTGGACAAACTTGTTTGAGCTCACATAGTGTACTGTTTGTGGCCTTTTGTTGACTAATATCTCAAAATCACATTTTATTTTTGAGTTTTGACAGAGTGGGTGGCCTTACTTTCCTACTCTTGACTGTGAATGTGTACTTATTGGTTTTAAATGCTCTGGAAATTAAGTGTCGTTCAACTAGCCTATATTAAGATGATGTAATGTGTTAGAGGGATTCTGATGGGTTATCAAACCATGGTGTCAAATTGATGGTTTTATGAGGTATATTAATTTAGGTAGGACTAAGTGGGATGGCACTGAATGCCCAGGTGTGAAATGCACAGCCCGCCACTGTTAAGACATAATGTGAAGCCTTACTTTGACTGCGTAAAAACTACATTGAGACTTGGGATTGTACCTGAAGAATGAATTTGCAAATGGAAGGATAAGGAAGAAACCAATGTTGAGGGGGTATGAGCATTTCCTGGCCTGTGACGATGACCAGCAAATAAAACAATTCGGATTCTCGAGTTGTGCCACTGGATTAAGAGAGGGGACCGACAAACATGACAAAACTGCCTATTCTGATACAAATAAATGTCAACCACTTCTGCTGATTACAATCAGTTGGAATACGCAGACACACACGTTTGTGACATGATTAACTATAAATAATGTTTATCCCTTTGCCCAAAGCCTTATTTGGGATAATTATGTTTAGTTCAATTAGATTAAATCCTTTTTGTATGTCTAGGATATCATAATTGTCCCTGAGGGCAATCATGTCAGCCATCTACAATACTTTTATTGAAATAAGTGGTCGGTACAGCAGCTTCCCTTACAGTGGAGGGGAAAGACGACATTAAAGGCAATTTGCAGCAATGTCCAGTTTCCCAAATGTAATCAGCACAATTGAGTGCACCCATTGATCTCAGGGCTCCGTATGCAAATTGATTCATCCATGTTCCTCAAGGCAAGTAGATTCAATTAACATCCCAGTCATATGTTACTCCAACATGGTGCTAAGGAACAGTGGCGCAATGGTCTGGCTGATTTGTGACACCTTATCAAGGAAAGTAGTGTAGAAAATGAAATCCATGGGGACTCTTTTTCACTAAAAACATTCTCATCACCACCCCTGACTACTCATGTGATGAAAGAAGAAACAGCCATGGTTTCCATCCTTTTTCAACACTTCTCCAATGGTTATTTGTTTCTCGTCTTTTTCTAAGTTGAGGTATTCTTTTGTTGACCCATCAGCACACATGTTTTGGATGAGAAATGCCACTGAATCACTTCTCTAAATCTCTGATATATTTTCTGTTGCACTTCTTGTATCAAATCTAGTGGTAGTGTGTCAACAATGGCTGCATCTTCTTTTGTTTGTCAATCCACTGTGGTGGTCGCCAAGCAATATCTGCTGTCTGATTATAGCCTCATATGAAAGCCAGTCCCTCCTGAAGAACAAAACTTTGCCATAAATTCTTCTGTGTGTTTTAATTTGTTTTCAAGGGCACTCCTTGATGCATGAATTTCACACCATAGAAATGTTAAGTGCTTAATACTCAGTCTCTTTGCATAAATTCCTGCAGCAATGAGGCGTGGCATAGAGGCGATCAGTCCGTGACTCTGCTGAGGTGTTATGGAAGCCCAGGTCAATCTGATAGCACCCTTCAGCTCTTCTGCATTGTTGGGTCTGGTGTCTTGAATCTTCCTCTTCACAATAGCCCTATAGATTCTCTTTGGGGTTTAGGTCAGGGGAGTTTGCTGACCAATCAATCACACAGATACCACAGTCCTTAAACCAGGTAACCAGGAAGTGCTCTAAAACATCCTGGTAGACAGCTGAGCTGACCTCCGACCAGATAAAACACAGTGGACCAACACCAGCAGATGACGTGGCTCCCCAAACCACCACTGACTGAGGAAACTTTAGACTGGACCTCGAGCAACTGGACCTCGAGCAACTTTGATTCTGTGACTCTCATCTCCTCCTGTAGACCCTGAGACACTGATTTCCAAAAGAAATGCAAAATCTACTTTAATTTGAAAAAAATAACTATGTACCACTGAGCAACAGTCCAGTTCTTTTTGTGCGTGGACATGTAGACTGCTGTGTATTGCTCTTGTGTGGTTGTTACTAAAGTTGGTATAACGAGAGAACCAAGCATTCAGCAACATTCATCTCTCCAGGGGGGTGTCTAACTCGGTGTCACGGTGTGTTTGACCAAAACTTAAATTTACGTGGGCTATCCCTTTGAGTAATTCAACTTTTTGATTATTGAGATGCATTGTCTAAAAACACATCAGTTTGGTACCATGCATGTTAAAGGAAATTTACATAACTCATTTGCATGGCCCAGGGAGGTGTAACATCAAGAAACTGTTTCTTGATTTTAAAGGTTTAAGATTAGAATATTTTCAGTACAAAAATGTAAATTAACCTTGAATAATATTTATTTTTCTTTATTAGGAACTGAAAGATCTTTTGCACTTCACTGTCTTAAGTGCAACATAGGTTGAGAGGTCTGCATAATGGAAAAATAGCCATGTAATGGGGAAAAAAAAAAAAAGCTGATTTCTAAGTGTGTAGCTATAGCTTATCCCGCTTATATCAGAGCTTTGCAGGGAGAGCCACAAACAAACATGCACACAAATGCACAACACAGCAATGCCACGTACCACCTTTAACTATACTGGACATCAGTTCTGCTAAAAATGATTTACAGAACAAGACATAAACAGCAGAGCAAGAAATCACAAGTAGCTCAAAATCAAAAGATTTTAATTAAATATACAGGGACTGTAATATTACCAGGTACATTTTAAACATGACTTAATATGCCTATAATATGCATATTTGACGCTTAAAAGTCTTATCACAGGCCCATTCTTTTTTCTTTTTCATAGCACAACCCTCATGTCTTTATACTCACGAAGCAGAAAAGCTTTCAACATCACTGCAGTGGTATAATCAACATAAGGGGTTAAAGTTGCACGAAGCCTTCGAGTGTGAACTTCAAAACTATGCAAAGTGAAACTCTAGGCTCTTGCTTTCACAACAGTTGTGTGAGTCCCTCTGAGTTAATCCAGTGTTGCTCATCTCATGAATCCCATAAAAAGTTCATCCTTTTCTCTCTCACATGACACCTGACCAAAGTGGGTATTTTAATGAAAGTCTCACGCTCCCTGAACAGAAGCGCGTTTCTGGTGCCACTTGTCAATTTAACAACCCCTCACTTCAAGATGCACTGCATCAGCTCCGCAGTAATGAATGAATAAAGAGCATGTTACATACATGCCATGAAGTGCATATTGAGCTCATAATAACACGGCTCAGGGTTTCATGGCCGCTGTTGAACATTAACTCCTCACGGGCATAAAAATCACATTCTGTATAATCCATATGGTTCCATCAGGTACGTAGACCTGAAATATGAATCTGACTGTGATGTCTATGAGGATCTCCAATACTATCTTTATTCTTGTGGAAAATGCTAATCCTATGCTTGTCGAGCTGCAAACTGAACTAAGGATTAATAGTTTGGTCCGGTTTTGCCAGAAAAGAGTGACAAAAGGGTAGCCTGGCGTTCCCTGACCATTTCCTTTAACATGCATGCTACCAAACTGATGTGATTTTAGACAATGCATCTCAATCATCAAAAAGTTGAATTACTTAAAGGGATAGCCCACGTAAATTTAAGTTTTGGTCAAACACACCGTGACACCGAGTTAGACACCCCCTGGAGAGATGAATGTTGCCGACTGCTTGGTTCTCTCGTTATACCAAGAGCAATACATATCTTGAAGTGCTCAATTTATTCTATTTTTGCAGGGGGCGTTTCCCACTCTGGGAGTCATTGTGCAAAACTACAACCAATTACAGTTACTTGTGACAAAGTGCATAGCAACAGCAATGTGAAAAGACAGGAGTATGCTGAGAAGAAAAACATACCTTTATCAATAATTGCTGTATGTTGTTTCTTTTTTTAAATAAAAATACATTAAAGGCTGAAATAGCAAATTTAAACAAACTAGTGGCAGAAGTTGCAACATTTGTTGTTCTTGAATATCTAAAGCTCAGAATTATTGATGGTTTTTTCTTGGGTGTTCTGAGAAAAAAAGTAGATTGATTAGGTTTTTCCAGATTACGAAAAAAAGGGCAGAAATGTAACACTAAAAAAAATTCTTACTTTCCCCTCAGAAATCTAAATTAAAGCTCATAATTTTGACTGTTTATGACATGATTGGGACCTTAAAGTCAGGATTCTATTTGTTTTCTAATGATTACAACTTAAAACTTAACTATCTGAGTAAAATTTCAGAAAAAATGTGAAATTTCTGCTATTTTAATCAGAATCATGAGTAAAAACTCAGAATTAGAGAAAAAAGTCAGATGTTACAAAACATAATCCGACTCCTCACTTGACTAGCTGTCTGTCTTGAAGTAGTGTATTAATGGTGCCACCTAGAATCAGTCGGTTCAGCTTTCATCGGACCTGCAGTTTGATGGAAAAGCTGTTACTGCTCTTGAAATCTAAAGTCAAGGTTATGGCTCAGCCTACTTTTTCACAGGTGAGTTAACTTTTTCATGTCAGGTGAATTAATGTTGACTCTGAGACATGAAGGGCGATCTCTTCTGTGTTTCACTCATCTGTCCTCTTGACCTCCTGCATCCTTTGATTCTTCTCCTTTGTACTTCCCCACCTGACTTTCTCCTTTGCTCTCATCAACATGAGTACAGCTACTTTAAAATGCAGACTAACATTAAATATAAATATTGGTTGTAATAAGCTGCTTGCACAGACACTCTTTGGAGGACGCCCTAAATTATTTATATAACACAAGATCTAAATTGAACATCAGGGTTTCCTATTGATGCTTTCTAGGTTCGCCCACAGAGTCCATGGTGAGGAATGATAATTATTTAGATAACTCTAAGGTATTCCAATCATGCCTTCTTTCGGTGAAAAATACTGTACATATATATGTAAAACTAAAGTGTGGGCACAGCAATAATAAACTATTTTGCTTCAGTTTGCTCCAAAGGACTGTGGTTATATCTGCACATTTGTCTGAGAACACCTGAACTCCCACAGCTCAGCTCACAGCTGGCACAGCTCTCACCTGACCAGCTGTCTGAGAATTTGGTTAAACCTTCACAAGTTTGGCTATGAATGTGCGATGAGAGCCCCAGCTGTGCTCTATGGAGTTTATTTTTCTTTTCCAAAGCCCACAGAAATTCTCCAAGAATGGATTATGGCCACCGACAGGACTATGAATTTGGCATCATTTGCCTCAGTTACCTACTCTGACTTGACAGCAAATCCTCAAGCCATGCTAGGTAATATATATATATATATATATATATATATATATATATATATATATATATATATATATATATCAGTGGCGGCTGCTGGTCTTTCAAGGAGAGGAAGCTCATTTTTCTGGCCTACATCATAATTGTATTTGTTTATTAGTATGTAACAGAACAGAGTCGCCAAACACAACACAACAGCAGTCATTTTTAACAAAGACAAGAGTCGCTGAGGATCGGTAAGGTCTCCGGAGCAGTTAAGAACAACGGAATGAATAACTTGGAAAATGCTCTGGTAGATGTTTTATTCTTCAAGATCGCTGATTCGCTTGTTTAGCTGTCAATCAAAAAAGGATTTCGCCTCAGACAGCTCATCCAATCATGGATGCAGAAGCTTGGAGTCCGGAGAAAGTCGGGACCGCCCTCTCGCCATAGAACTCCAGTGAAGCTGGGCTTCCGATGGGCGGGACAAAGCCCAGCATTTATCCAATGAGCGTCTAGTTTCGCTGCTGGAACAACCCACTTTAAGCTTCCACATTGAAGTCAGCAGAAGCCCAGCGTCCGGCTGTTTAAAGCGCTGAGGCGCTGCGAGGATGAATGAGAACGAAGCTATGCCGGTTACCTGTGATTATCAGCTTCTTATCACAGTGTCTGAACAAAAGATGAAGGCTTTCTAGTGCGTATTTAGTTAATGAAATGTACACACAGCAGTACGTATTTCACCACTTTTTCTTTTTTTTGAGGGGGGACATTTTAAGGGAAGCCGAGCTTCCCTTGCAGTCTTAGAGCAATCGCCACTGATATATATATATATATATATTTTCCACAATAACACAGAGTTTGCTCTTGTTGCTATATTCTTTAGCAAGTTTCAGTATACTTCTGAGCATATATTTTATATTGTACACCGTGTGTAAATGAAATAAAATGAAATAAATAAATTCTCAGCAGACAAAAAAAAATCAAGCACAGGTGTGTGTAAATGAGACCTTTTTTTTCCAATGAGCCTCATTTGTGTTGAAAAGACCCCCCCACCCCCCCACCAACACACTCACACACATACGCACACACACACGTACACACACCTTGATAGATGCATGATGACTAGGCTGAAAGTGCCAGAGCAGAGACACTATTATTTGTGGAGTGCAGTTTGAGGTATATTTAACCCTCTGCAAGTGCTTTGTATCTTTTCATCTCATCGCTTCGGTTTAACAGCACAAAAGCTTCTAAATCCTTCTGTAAATCTAGCTCCGATTTGATCGTATCCTGTATTTATCTTGATTGAGAAATCTCTAACAGCTTCACTAAATTTTACTTGTATATCTTCATTTTCAGGCTCGATGCCAACAGGTATTGGCAGGTGTCTTGATGACTCAAATGTTCTCAACCTGTTTTCTCTCTCTGAAGACAGCAGCATATGCTTGCATGACTCAACCCCTGTGTTAATCAAGAAACTGCAGCCGGCAGCGACAGATAATTAACATACAAGGAGTGTTCATACTAAGTTATTTTGATTTTCTGCTTTCAGACCTAACTGTTTCAATATTCATACACCTTTGAGTACCTTTTTTAGAGCAAAATGCAAAGTATTTTCCTAAATTGTTTGTTTTCCCCTTATGTAGTGTATATATTAAGGCTGCAAAATATACTGCAAAACTGCCTAAATATAAACTTGTTTATCATATTGTTTAGCGTACATCTCTTTTGCCCTTAACTTCCCTGAAATGATGTGCATGTATGCCGCGTATATTCAGTCACTGACTCATTGCTATATTGCTGTCTTTCTTTCCCCATGTGCTGCCATCATGTTCGACAAGGAACTGAAAAGCAGACTTACCTTTTCACTTCTCTCTGATTAATATACGGTTAAATAAAATAAAAGCACTGACAACCACATAAACAAAATCTTGATCAGGCCTCAGCATTCACATGACATCCAGCAGCACCTGGCTCCTACAAGAGACTATGTTTAAATGAAGATTTACTGTGGATTGAATTTTCTCAATAACAGTCATTCAAGCGTGAAAATCAACTTTTGATTGTTTTAAAAAAAGACATTTGAAAATAAGTCTGACTGTCATTCAAGTTCTGTTGCATCACCAAATGGATTAAGAAGAACTCTTTAGAGAAAATCCTATCAGTATTTGCCACATATCATATTTTCCAGGGCTGAGCTCTCCTGCAGTAATCGTTTTGTTTTCAGGCGTGTGACTAGACATGTTTAGACACCATCACCACCACCAAGGCTTAACCTTGAACTCATCAAACTCCACTCTATATAGGAACCCCTTCAGTCCCTGCTATTCTGCAGGATTACGAGGACATGTGTCAAAAGACTTGGATGGCAAACAACATCATCTGCCTGATTTTGTAAAAATCCCATTCTGCTCAAACTCGAGTGGATATCTCACTCATCCCTCTCAGCCCAACAACACACCATTAGCTTAGCACTGATTCAAGAGAGGATGCCAGACAGATGATAATCACCCATGGAGAGACAACAGGAAATTGGCATGATGGGGATTCGGCACTCAAGTGGTCATTAATGGGACTGGTCACGTCCTTGTACGCTGATGGGAGGAATAAGCAGCAACGTGTGTGCCATAGGAACCAGGGCTTATATGAACAAAGATGTGTGGAAAAGACATAATTGAACGGCAGTATTTACAGTAACAGTATATCAGGGTTATTTCTTTTATTTCATTTAACATAAAGATTTCCCCAGTGCTTCTTTTTCCCTTGAGAGTCATGATGTAGGATATTTAATTCCTGTCACTATTGGCTTTTGCCTGACATCTCAGGTGTAAATTTTCCTGTGATTGGTCGGCCAGCAGAGCCCTGGACCTGCAGGGGAAAGGTTGACAATTAGTCCCTTTGAGGTGCCTGCTTGAATCTGCGGCTGCAGTCACAAATGAAACTGGATTGTCTAATAGGCAATGAGAGGAATGGGGTTAATAAGAGAGACATGGACTGGAAAAGAGAATAGGAAAGGGCAGAGGAGAAAGAAAGCTAACAGATAATAGCCATTTAGATAGAGATAATGTATAATTCAGTGCATTTCAGATTCCCCTGAGCATCAGCAGGGGTGTCAGTATTGAATCTTGGTTAAAATGGTGGAATCAGATATTTTCAACCATTTCTGAATCGTCTAAGATTTATTGAACACATCAGCAACAACAACCAATACTTGTTATCTGCATGAAGTTGTACAAATCCTCTCTGCCTCCACATTTCTTTCTCATTTTCATTCGTGAACTTTCCCTAAAGCATGCTGGTGAGAAGAAAAAAGCAGCTACGTCAGTTTAATATTTGATGCTGGCTGACAGAGTTTTTAGCATGCTTTCTGATCTTATTCACACCTCCGGACTATGGGAGGAAAAAATACGGCTCTGGATTCCAGTCAGTAATAAATTACCAATAATGCAAGGCTTTTTGATTCTCCAAAACAGCTCGGAGACTCATAGGATCATCTAGATAACACTGAACATGTTTGGTATTTACAATCAGAATGATTACTTACTCTGACATTGACTTTTACCCCCTAAAGCATTTCTCATCATTACTTTTGAAACATTGAGCCTTGTTTTTTCTCTTTCTGGCCCCCAGTTCCTTTTTTTTGTTTACATCTCCTTTTCTGTGGTAACATGTGAGATTACTAGAGGTGGTCTCCTTTTTCATGCTCAGTGAATAGCTGCAGTTTTTAAACAGACAGTTTCTGCCTCTAGAATTAGATAAAGAAACTCGGTAAGAAATTTGTTTCACACAGAGATGCCTAATTAAAAAGTCTAAAGGCTTGTATTCCTACTATGTGGCAATAAGGGTGCAATGTATTGCAGCATTCATTCTGTGTAACTTAAAACGTCGACCTGCTGTGATGCTTTAAGTTGTTTTCAGCATAATGAATCTTTCATTGTTCTTACTGGTGGGTCCAAGTGACCTCAATAAAGTAGATGAAGTTTATATGCAGCTTTTACCCGCTTAACCCACAATGACATGATGAGCGGAGGAAAAACAATGTCGTCACCTCGTTATGAAAGTTCTTTGTTAGGTTGGAAAATTGATGTCAACTGAATCAGCTCTAAATGTTCATATTTCTACAAACTCCATCCATTCACAAAAAAAACAAAAATGTAAATAAATTCTCCAATGTCTGCCTTTGCTTTTCCGCTTTAAACTGAAAATACATAGTTGTTATTAGTATGTCATGTTAAAAGAAAAGGGGTAGAGGGGAGTTTTTTCTTTCAATAAATGAATTAATTATCAATATAAATGACAAATTTGGATAAATGGGAGAACGCTACTGTTTTTTTGTTTTTTTTTCCTGAAACAACTATCTCAAATGCAGAAATTTTGAGCCACTGATAGCTGTCTTATGTTGCACTTTTAGCTATCCCCCTGTTAATTAGCAACAGATCAATACAGACCTCCACTGAGCCACCTTGGCCAGGGGCAGACCGATTATCAGACTTGGTTGATTATCTGTATCAGCCTTTCATTTTACTGATCGCGAATAACCGCTCGTGAGCGAAATGCCCTGCCCACAACACAATATGTTTGCGTAGATATCACGCAACTTAATTTTGACTCCTGATAAGAGGTTAGAAATTTAGATTTAATAGACATTAGCTCATGGCATGTGAGCAAAGTTTAACTTCTGAATTTTGACAAAGTTCACTGTAAATGCTCAGCTTAAAGGTGGGGTCGGCTGGAATCCGTTAAAGAAGCATCTTTTTTGTGGTGTATATACAAAAAATTTTTTAATATCAGTCATTAAGATTTAGTTATTGATGGGAATATCACAGTATCACTGTGTTTTGTTATGTCTGTGTAGTCAACATTTAAACATTTTTGAGCTGCCCGCTCTTTCTGACTATAAACAAAGCTGTTCTACACCTCCCCGACCTGATTGGTTGTGAGGCGGGCGCTGCTCCCTCCTGTTGTGAGACACGCTGCACATCCTCAAATAATATGCACAAGCACAGACAAAGTTAGCGTGCTACAATATCGGACAGTAGAAACCAACCAGAAAGTACGGGAAATTGTCTGAATCCTCCTTTGGCCATGACTGCCAACACAAGCAAGTAAATAAAGTCAATACTGGAGTCTCTGGCAGAATAACGGGTGCTTAAAAAGGAGGTAGACCGGGTCAACATCAATGAAGCGTCAATGATGGGGGACGCTTAGGGATCTTACAGACCCTGTAACCTTTCTGCTGGACAGGTAAACAACTTTAACAAAGTAAGCCCAGTGTTTGTAACATAAGTGTTGCTGTGTTTCTTGTAGAGCCGCTAAATTGTTTACCTCGGGTCCTGGAGTACGTCACTTTATCCTAGCTGTAGAAGGCCTGCAAACATTGTGTTTGCTGGTAGTCTGTTGGCGTCTACAGTAGAACCAACTTTCACGTTGACTGGGCCCCATTTGTAATTATCTGAAGTATTTATCTGCATTATATCTGAATTTAAATGGAATGTCACAAGCGAGCATGAGCGTCTGTTTGTGGAGGAGAGGAGGAGCTGAGGGGAAAAATGGTTGGTAGGGGTAGTGTTTACATTCAAGATGTCTCCCAAAAACTGGCACTTCCTCAGATCCAGCCTACCCAACCTTTAACATAAAAAGCAGTAAAAACACAGCAGAATTCTATTTTTTTTACAAACAAATTTTTATTTTCACTGTCGATGTATACCAGTTACAAATATTGGCCGTGAAAAAACCTCATCAGTTGACTCCTTCCAAATGCATATAAGACCAAATATCTGTTAATGATTTCATGAACTACTGATATTAAGTGTTGTAATCGACCAGTAAAAGCTAATATCTGTAAAATCTTATGCTCTGTTTTCTATGTTTTTGCCACATATAACAAGAAATGCTTCATTGCTGTTTGATAATGATACTCAGGTTACATGGCTGCTACCAAACTTTAAGAGTAAGCCAGTTAGTATGGTTTATCATGACAATTACGTTAACTTAACAGTAGGCTGGTCAGTGTGCATCATCAATGTAGTCTGATGAGAAGTGGAATGAAAGGTCCCTGGGATAAAAGCCAGAGGGGTGGTATGTAAAAAGCCTTTCAGCACTATGCAGGCTTGTGTTATGAAATGGTTGTTGTCATGATTTGTGAAACCAGGAAGGAAAACAGAAGAATTTTCCCCTTAACCAAGGACACACAGTAATTCTCATCAGCTTCTCAGGCAGCAATAACAGTAAAACCCAGAGAGGGCTGATGTATGCTAAGTTGAGCCATTTAACCAGAATACCTTTCCATCAGCAGCACCCGAGTGTGTGCCCCCCTGACCGGTGGCAGGCATAATAAAACAAAACGCATAGCTCCAGGAGCTAATTATGCTGCCGCTGTTAATCTGTGTGACTGCCCGTCTGTGTTGGATTGTCTTGTTTGTTGGTTGGACTCACACTGTCTGCCCTTTGGCTTTAATCTTGGCATTGATCTCAGCCATAAAAGGGAGAAAAAAAAAAACCAGAAAACATTGGGGATTTTATAGTGTGGAGTGAGAGAGAGAAAATGCCTGAGAGACAATTCAACAGACAAAATATTATGTGTTTGTTCTAAGCTTGTTGTGTATTACCGTGGCTCACACAAACCCTAGTATAAAAAAAGGGCATAAGCAAACAAATCCATGAATTGTATTGTTGATAAGATTTAAATGACCACATACACTTGAGGGAGCGATTTCATGCCGGTTAAAGGCCGTGGGAAACTTACAATTTGTCTCTTTTCATAGATGGATGGAAGTATAAGTGTGCCAGCAGTCAAATTGAAGTGTCACTGCAGGTTTTGATGATATATAATAACGTTATCTCTCAAAACTTTGTCCTTCAGTTCTGTAAGAAGGATAAAAGTTTTATTATTGTTGTTATTTTTGTGCAGCTACAAATCAACACATCACCTATTACTTTGCATTACATTTGCATTCATTCATACCAGAGCCATATCTTTCTCTCAGCGGGTGATGGGGCTCATGGGAAATCAAGTCTTCATCCTGGCAACACAACACCATCCAAAGGGGTCACTGGGATCAATACCATATGCCTTACACTACCTTTAAGTCTTTAAAAGGGGCTGTAGGTGGCCCCCGCAGTGGTCAATTGCAAAAGCATGGTGGGCATTGCACCTGCCAGACAGTACAGTAGCTTGATGGCATGTTAACATTTTAGTCCAAAACACCACTGTGTACGGTGCCCCACTTAAACCCCGGACAGCTGCATGATCCAGCCTCCGGAGAGTTCCAGATTTTAAAAGCTATGAAGCTTGAATGATCAGATAAAACTGCTGTATTAAACTGAAAGGTCACATAAATTGTCTTTTAAGCAGTGATTCCTCATTTAGGTCACTAAGGGCCGGATAGCAGCTGTTATTCTGTCATAGGAAATAATAGACTGCATTCACCTGGTGTCCAAATGGTAAATCAGTCTCTGATTAGGTGGGAGGAATGAAACCTCCGGGTCACCACGGCCATCATGGTCCATGATTGACTATCACTCATATTGAACGTGACTAGCATTCAGCTGTTTTCTCTGCCTGTCTCACTGTGGGGACAGAATTAACCGAGGAACAGGCCTCAGAATAGAAAAGACAGAAACTTTTTAAAACATAGACATGCACGCAGTTCATACGAGGTCAACCTGAATGCATTTGATCATAAACACTTCTTTTAAAATGCATTTCAAGGGAACTCAGGCAAAACAGGAGGGGACAAAGTTCCTCACAAAGAGTCTAAATTAGCTCATATCATTTTTCTTTCACTCTCTCCTGCTTCCCTCCTCGCCGAACTAAACTGCTGCCAAGGAAATCCAATTAGGAACATTTCAACATGGCTGACAAACGACTCTCCGCACCAGCCGCCCTGCTTCTTTTGTTGGATTGAGCTCCTGTATGGACGAATGGAGGACGGAATTAAGCGAGTAGCAATTACCGTCTCTCCGTATGCACACACCTACACACATATGTCCACAAATACACAAAGTTGCGCCTACACACTTTTAAACCGATGCGTGCACACAATCAAGCATATAGAAGGACCCGGGACAGCTGGCTCACGCTCAACACTCATAACCACAAGCAGAAAAACAACACTTACACGCGCTTATTTTAACCTTACATGCATGTGATTACAAACTGCAGACCGGCCAGGATAAAGCTATTCCTTGCAGTGATCATTACAGCACAACCGCGCTCTGGAAAATCCATTTTCTGCACCCTAGCGATTTTCTTTTTCTTTATAGATTATCCTCAAGCTCTTGCAGCAGCCCAGAGCTATGGTTCAGACACACCCAAACACACTCCCCCTGCATCTTGTTCTTGTACCCTTATTAGTTTCCATAAAATGTTTGCATCTTTCTCTGCTGTGTGTCTCATTGATTTACAGAGTGAATCACAGACACTTTCATGGCCTCCTAACACACCGCGCTCTGTCTTTGCAGAGGGATCGATGGACTCTTCATACAGACTATGCACCAGAATACAAATATAAAGACTACAGCGGGAAACTCATTAGAGACAGGGCTCTGACACCAGCAGGAGGCTGACTTTAGGGATAGTTTTGATAATATTAACTAGAGCCCTTTTAAACAGTATTAACAACTGCTACATACAGGCCAGAGACTCAGTAAAAGTTCATTTAAATTATAAAGTGAAAAGATCACAAAAATAAATGTCATGAGAAATATATTGCTGTAGCTCGGTAGAGTGAAGTTTCAGTTTGTTATTGCTGAAACTGAAAATTATGGGCCTTCTCTCAGCAATCTGAAACACACAGTCTGAAGAGTATGGTGCTGCGTGTCTGACTGTATTTTTACTGAATCATAGGTGTTTTGGGAATAACATCATGAGGACCTTTCAGCTTGTGGCCATTTAAGAGCTGTTTTGGTGCAATGGTGAGATTGGAAATGCAGAACATTGTTTAATGTGTAGAAATGACTTAGCTGAGGATTACGTAAATTGGAGATGAGTCTGAGATCTGAACTACTTTTAAAGTGGTTTAACAACACCTGTTTTAAGTGACTGGGGAGGTCCATGTTCAAATTAATCCATGATAATTTGTACTGGATAATTGACATTATTTTGGAAAAGATAAGGACGGTGGTGGTATAGTCATCCACAAAGGTATCCAGAACGAGTGGTTAACCGGAAATTGAGTTGACAGCTGAGACAGGGCAGCAGGCTGGAGGTAGTGAGCTGGTGGCCTGTGTCTCAACACACGGTCTATTAGACTTATGAAGTCACCTTTGAGCTTTTTTGATTGTTTCTGATGTCGTTAATTCCAACATGAATGACAGCAGTCGAGGCGGATGGGTTTTGGTCCAGCAGCTGCGAAACTTCAGTCTATGTCCTGGGGCCTCATGTATCAACGCTTGCGGCGCAAGAAAACCTTGCGTACGCCAAAATCGGCGCACACGTCCAGATTTATCATCGCGAAACGAGCGTCGGTTCCAGCGCTAATCAACGCAAAGTCAGGAGGTGGTGTAGAAATTGGCGTTGAGCTGGATATTTGCGTTGACTGTGATTCGCACTTTGGCGACGCTGTGTGGCGGTGTTTGGTGACTCACTATGTGACAAGCGTGCACCACATCCCCGTGGCCGGGCAGCACGTCGCCCCACATGACGAACCAGCAGCAGACGGAGGGATGCGAGCTGATCCCTGCCGGGCCGCCGTCCTCGCGCGGGAGAATCTCATCGCCACAGTGTGAATGGGTAAGAAGTGAATACACAGTTCAATGAGCCAAATTAATTTATTTTCTCCACCAGACGCTCGAGGAAATTTACGAGCCGGTCCAGCCGCTCGTTGATCCCCGCGATCCCCCTGATGATTTCTTCCTGCGATTGCAGGACTCCGCGAGGACCCTTCCACTGCGTCCGGGTGGTCCAGCGGAAGCGCCGCGGCTGGTGGACGCTCCACCGCTTGTCGGCGCGCTGGTGCTGATGCTGGTGCTGGGGCCGGGGTGGCCCGAATGCCGCTGGTCCTGGCCGACGACTCCGAGCCGGCGGACGGGCTGCCGCGGGCCGGGGTTCCGCAAGCCGGCGACACGGCCGACACATTAATTTCTGTGACACAATAAAAATATTAGTTCATTTCAATTCCTTTTTCTGTGTATCTGTTGCGTTTACATCTCTCTCCACAGTATCATAGGTAATGTAATCCAGTATTTCGAGGTCAGTTATGCACATTACAGTTGTTTATTGCATAAAAAGTTATTGAAAAATGAAGTTAAGGGCGAAGTATAAATCACGTCTAAAAAAAGACTGAATCCCGACGTTGAAATGAAGTATAAACTTAGACTAGACGTCTAATATACGTCTTTTGCTCAGTGGGATGACAAAGCATGTGGACATTTGTGTGACACGCCACTTACCCTATAATAATAATCGCCACCACCCGCTGCTCAAACGGTGTGAGGGTCTCCTCCCCCGGACCCCCACCTGTCTGGCCGGTACTCCTCCGGAGGGCAGCTGTACGCCGCTTGACCTCCACCTTGAGGTCCGACCACTTTTTTAATCTCCGCGGGGGTGCGTGTCTCGGAACCCACCGCATTCACCCTCTCGCAAACTTTCTCCCACTCCAAGCGTTTTTGTTTTGCACTGACGCCACTGGACAGGCTGCCAAACAAAACACGCTGTCGCTCCTCCACCTCCGCCACCAGCACCTCCACCTCGCACGCCGTAAATGTAGTTTTTCTTGTCATTTTGTCTGCGTGCGAGGACAGGGAGACCCTATTTAAATAAATCTGCATATTTATAGGAGGGCGTAACGGGGACGGGCCCAGTCACTCCGACATCTGCGCTCAATTCCACGCTGATTGGGATTTATCAAGGAAACACACGTGGATTTCGGCGCCCGCACACATTGATACATACGGATTTTTTTCAGCGTGACGGACCTTGCGTGCGCTCGTTTCTGGTATGAGTTCCACGCAAGTGTTGATACATGAGGCCCCTGGACTTGAGCACCCAGATAGCAAAGGGTTTTGCTGCTGGCAGAGTGATGTGTCTGTTTGTCATGACTTTAACTTGCTTGGCAGAGCTTCAAGATTAAAGTGTATTTTAAGAGGTTGCCAGACTATGTACATTATTGATTAACCGACAATGAGCACAGATGGACAACAAGCCTCCGTCTCTATGATCTACACAAAACCAATTGTGGTAAGAGTTTCCTTTAACCGGCGTCCTTCGTGCGCACAGTTTGTTTCATGCACCATGTTTTTTTTTTATTTTAAGGGAATTTTTTCCAGGTCCAGAGCTGCTGCTCATGGCAGGATATGATTCATTTCAATTGTTTTCACACTTTCTTTGAAAACATGTCATAAATACAAGGCCCTGGGAGTTTCTGTTTGTCATGACTTAAACTTGCTTGGCAGAGCTTCAAAATTGAAGTGTATTTCAAGAGGTAGCCAGACTATGTATATTATTAATTTTCGCAGAAACACTTATTGATTGGAGATTGATCTTCTATGTAATAATAAAGCTCAGTATGAGAACAGCCAATACTGTAGTTCCAAGTGTAAAACAGTTGGAAAAGTCTTTAAAGATCTTTTTTCAATGCATATGGACTCACTCATCAGAATAGTTTGCTCAAAAGTATTTGCCACGTGTCTCCTCTCAGCAATCTCATTGAACACTGATGGATTGATTGTCTCAATGATTAAAGTTCTCCTCTAAAACTTTTTTCCTTTTTTCAGATTTCTTTGAGCTTTACAGAAGTGTCGTCACAAACAGAGCGTCTTTGTGAGTGAACAGAGACATTTTCTTTAAAGCAGCTCTTGCAAGGCTGGTGCAATCTTGTAATCTTCTATGTAAAAAAACACAAACTGTTCTTCCTCTCTGTCACGGCGGCGTCTTGGGATGCCTTTGTATGTTGGGCAGACGTGCTAAAATCCCATTAATAAATGAGTGAGCTGTTTAATATTCCACACTGCAGCTGCTTCCTGTGCACTGGTGCATTTTCAACACCACTGTATTCATGATTATGTTTAAAAGCAGACTATCTACTGATTTTAAGGAAACTTGACTTTTTTGAAGTCCCATTACTCCCACTTAGACTCTGAATCCTGCAGACTGTGTTGCTACAGCTGTTTGTTTCAGCATGGGGTTAATGTCTAATGTGTTGCTTAATGGAGGATGCTAGGAGGTTAGGGGATGTTGGCTTTCTCTATTGCCTATAGAGTGCAGAAAATGAGAGGTTCACATCTAACTGTTTTGTTGTAGGATTTGCTCAATTTGTCTGTTTTAATTAGGAGGTGTGGTAGTCAATGTGCCATAAGGGCTGATTTTCAAACACAGGGGCTTATTGCTGTATTTATTCTTTATCTGTCCATCTGTAGCATCTCTGTACCCATCCATGTCTGTGTCTATACATATGTGTCTATTACAAATTCAACTAAAATCTTTTTTTAAATGAATATTGATCAGCTCATTTGACAGAAGCAGCAGCCCATTTTAGCACTTGGTAATGACAGAAGGATAGCGCATCATGTCTAAGACGGCAGGAGGGAGAAAATCAACACTAAGAGCTCTAAAGTGAGTATGCAAAAGGTTTGAGAAGGCAAGGAATTTAAGATGTTGAAAACATGTAACACTAAGTCAATGGACTCTTCAAAATATTTAGCAATACTGCAAAACAATGAATGCAGCAACATTTGAAGTGAGGAGAGTTGTATGGCAGTGCCAGTCAAAGAGCAGAAGGGACAGGTGTGTGTTAGTGAAGCAGAGGGACAAACAGAGCACAAAGTTAGACCAAAACTTTAGAGACTCCAAGCTTTAACTAGCTAATTTTATGACCATCATAGTTCATATGTAGATGGAACAGCGCCAGGTTTAAATAACACTTCAGATGAAGTAAATCAAACTGGCCTTTGTTTACGAAGAAGTCATCAGTGAAGTGGTGAGAACAAGCAGCCACACTGACCTGACAACATAAAAAAAACACTTCCCTCTGATTCCTTCTACCTCTATCTTTGGAAAGAGAAAATAGATGTGATTGTCCTTCACAAGAGAAAAACACTTGAGCACAACTCTCAGAGGCATATTGAATCAACAGAGTGCAGAGGGAAACAGACTGTCCAGCCTTATCGTACCAATAGGGTGGCATAACACGACATAAGGTTTGGCCATCTCTCAAAACAGGCCATTTAGAGAAGCTGGAAAACATGTTTGGGGCTACTTTACTATCCATGTATCTCATGTGATGAAGTTGCTGAAGTTTGGTACGGACATCTAACATGGTAACATTGACTGTATATATTACTACGGACAATTGAATTTCCCTTCTGGATCAATAGAGTTCTTCTTATCTTAAAGCACAGATCAGCAATTTGTTTTTGTTTTTTTTTTCTCTTACTTTTATCTCATTCCAGTCTTTCATCTCTGCAAAACTTTATTTTAATTAAAAATTCCTTTAACTTTTTTAAAAAACACATTTTCAAGTTTAATTCTCTCATCCTCAATCTCCATTTTTATCGAGATATTGATTTTCACAACAGGCAGTATGAAACATTTTGCATGTAATCAGAAGGATATGTTAATCTACATGCATAAGAAATGAAATCTCAAACTCAGCATGTATTTTTGCATATATCAGGATCACTGGATACTTTGAATCCTATGTGAGCTGAATTCAATCATTTCAGCTGCATAAAGAAAATGTTTTTTCCAACCCAGAAGCACAGCAGTACAATAAGAGAGCAACAGCGGGGTAAGGCAGATAATATAAGGAGCTATAAACGCCCATCATGAGGAAATGAATCCACACTTACACGGGTTTAAACAAGATTTACATTTTGTTGAGGTTTCTTGTTTAAAATGGGGGGTGTTCATCTTCCTCTCGGTACATCTAAAGACATTAATGGGTAAGGAAGATGATTATGAGATCCTTCAATGATTTTCCTTCTAGATAGTATGATCAGGACACCTGACAACAATAATGTGCCACATATCTCTGGAAAACACCTTAAAAAGTGGCTCTGTAATATTGTCAAGGCAGTTGCAAACTCTTTTTACTGCTTTTCTTCCCCTTTTTTGCCTTCACAGTACATTTTATCCTCAGTCATTTCTTTCTTGGTTTATTTTCTTTGTGCACGACACTGAATGGCATTTCTTTTTACTGGCGCAACACTGCAGTTTTCTTGCACAGATCATAAATCATCTCCTGTTATCTAGAATTGTGCCTGCCCTACAGTGTAGAAGTCAGGAGTGGTTTGAGGCACCATTTGGAGATTAAAGTGACCGTGGCATGTCAGATTCCACCGGCTGACTCAGTTTGTTTCACTGTGTTTTTAATCCTTTCCAGCCATAGAATTACAAATCCTTCAATGGTCCTCCAAGAACAAACAAATTAGAGGCAGTTTTGCTCGTCCTATTGAATACTTTCATAGCCTGCAGCGCAACTTATCCTTAAGTTTCCATAGTCGTGACTTATTAAAGGGCCAGTTGTCTCTGGGGTCTTCTCTTAAATCCACTTTATGAATTATTCTCCATTCTCTTTCTCCTCAGAATAAACAATGGCTTTATTTGTCTCATTTACATGCTGCTCCACACCACCACACAGCAGCTACAATACAGCCAAGTATGGCGAGAGTCCAGAATGCTCAAGGAAGCTTTAGGAAACTTCCAAAACTTTTCTTCAAAGTGGTTCACAATTATTGCCAGGTAAAGTTCCTCACTGCATTTCTTTCAGCAGGAGAGTCCCTGAGAAGTTCTGGATCTGATGAAAACTGGAGGGGAAGGTGTGGAAATGAGACAACAATTGACTCACAAAGGTCGTGGTGGGAGCTTGCTCCACCTCAGTTAGCTTGACTTCAAAACTGAGAGAAAGAGAAAAGTGAGTAAGCAGGAAAACTATTCCTTGTCTCTGTATGCTAAGCTTTATTTATGTGCATAAAGTCGGCATCTAAGGAGTGTTCCCATTTTTGGTATTTTTCAGCTATTTTCAGGTATTTGAGATGACATTGTATAATAGTTTCTGTGAGACATTCAAAACCAAAAAGGTTGATTAAACTAGTATATATTTTAGATAAAAGGAAGCAGCTGTTTTTTACTTTGAGAAACTGGAACTGTTGGAAGTATCACCACCATTTCATTGTGTTAGTGGCCTTTTTTCTTATAACAAACTAGTTATGGAGCTACTTTATTCCCCATATTTCAAATGGTGACTCAACCCAGCTTCCAGTCAACCTACCAGAGACAGGCCTTTAGCCACCTTGCAACAGTATGTCTGCCTGTTTGATTCACCACTGTCGTGACCTTAACATCCTCAACTAAAGGTGCTCAATTTTCAAAATTACCCAGATGTTTTAATGATTTCCAAAATAACCAGCCATGCAAAATAGAAGTTAACTCTGACACAGCAGAGCCAGTTAAAACAAACCAAAATTGTGGACTGAACACAGATCTGATGGGATTAAGAGGTTAGATGTGCTCACTCCAGCTATGCTATCATTGTGTGAATTACAGGACATTGTGATCTTTTACATTTTCCTATCAGAGATGGTTGCCGTCCAGTAGCTCTTCAGGCTGCTTTCACGTGTTTACAGTTACCCCTCATTCTGATGACTGCAGTGTTTCCAATTTAACACTGATGGAAACTAACGTTTTTCCAGTGTCAACAGGCAGAGGTGAGATGCGCTGGTCCCCTCCTGTGTTTTTGTTTAATAAGACAGGTGTGGTAAGGTCCCTTGCATCATACTTGTTTTGGCGGATTTATCCCCTCTGTTTAGGGGATTTAACCAATCAGGATCAAGCTCTTAATCCAGTCAGGTGTTAGGTAATAGAGGGATTAGGAAGCCTTTAACAGACTGAAGACTACAGAATGAAATAGTTAGAGAATACTTGAAAAAAGAAGATTTCAGGCAGGAGAGCACGTTTGAATGAGGAGAGGCTGCCTCTTATTTATGCAATCTTTCATTCTGACGCACATACAAGCACATAACTGATAATTAAGGCAACAGCTCAGCCAGCTTCTCGCCTGCTTGCTGAATAAAGAAGTAATTTAAGTGACGCACACAAACATGCGCATACATATATTAATTCATAATTCTCAAACCAAGTGGACCTTTTTTCTGATCTTTTCCGCTGTTACATGCATGCAGTCTTTCCAACACACATATAAACACATGTACTCTCATTTTTACTTCTCTACCTCTCTGGCACATGCTTATTTTCCTCTGCAGAGTTTCAGTGGTGTGAAATCCCTGGTTGAGGTGAGAATTGAATGTTCATTATTCATGAAGAGAGCTTTCTCAATAGCACAGATACAGGAGCTCACACACTCATACAGGCAAACGCACAACCTCACTAGTGATTTATTTCCAGGCAGCGCATTAATAATTGATGCAAGATTATATCACCCTTTCATCCATCACTCTTTAGTTGCTGTGGATGCTCACTCTGGTCACCACTCCCGTGATTAGCTGAGCAGACACCAAATAATCTGGAGATATACTATCACACTCATGCACTACACCCTTGCCTCTTCGAGCAATGATCAAATAACAGATGGAGAGGATTACAAAAGTCAGAGTATCTCCTCTATCAGTGGTCAGGACAGTCATTTCTGGATACTGGAACTCTGGGGACTTGTGCACTAAAGTGACAACATTTCATATCTTTTTTTTACTGGAAACAGCAGATCATGAAATAACCCAAAAATCCTGTCTACTTGACTTTTAGCTTGTACTAAAAGTTGCAAATTTTCTGGCTTTCCCACCACCTATCCACCCATCGTCTGTAGTCCTTACCTTTGAGGACTGCTCCAGGGGCCAGAGCCATCCCAGCTGATGTTGAGTGAAAGTCAGGATATACCCTGGACGGGTCTTGAGTCTATATGGCAGAGCAGATAAGCCGTCACACTCAAACTTGGAGATATTTAAAGTGATTGATTGACCGTAAAAGCATGTTTTTAGATTGTGTGAGAAAGCCATAATTGAAGCCTAGAGGGAGCCCAGGCGTGTATGCAAACTCTATAAGGACAAGCCCCAAGATGGGACTCAAACCAGGAACCTTGATGTTAAGAGGCAACAGCTCTAAGTACTGCACCACCATGTAACCCCTGTCTTAAATACACTAAACCTGGTTTGTACTTCTAGGAAGAATCTGCAAAGAGACATCTATGTTCACAAACTTTGAGCGTTTATACTTTATATTTATGCAAACATAAATGCAAGCTGTAAGGTTACACTCATGATCAAACACCAACCCGACTGAGAGGCCTGCGTTAGCATAGATAGCATGCTACCACCATGTATGAAAGCCTATGACTGAAAACAAATATCCCTTCAAGTAGAAAGACTATCAAGCCATATCTTAAATGAAACAGAGATCATTTCCTTACATATATTTTAGTCATTGTTAAATATGTAAAACGGTGCATTGTTTGTTACCTGTCCTCCACCTCCACGTTTGAATTTCAAAACCTGGGACTGCCAAGCAGAAGAGAAGTGTGCCATTGGCTTAAAAGGGGGCGTGCAAAGTGGAAGGCACCATGTATGGATGATGTGGAGGGGTGTTGGAACAGTTGACTTCTGAGTTTTTGAGCCAACTTGGAAATCCGGACACCTGAGTACAGATTTTATATCTTTATAAAGAGCTTTCAAATAGAGATAACAAGATCTAATTGCTGTTGTCGAGACCCACATCCATGTATTTATTCATTTTAGAGGTCTGAAGTTTTCATTGATAGTGTAGGACTTACTGTTAAGCCAAATAACAAGGGCAAATTCAACAAAGAGTGGTCAAATAGGATCCAGACATTCTTCATCAGCTGCATACCAGAGCAAGGACCCTCATATAGAGATGCAACACTGCTCTAATCCTAATCCTCTTCATTATAGTGGTATGATAATGAGTCCATATTTATCAAAGTAGGATTAATTTGAGATGGGCATTAATATGTAGGATTTAGCTCTATAAGTTAAACCCTGTTATCCCAACGTATCCGTCTGCAGCCACATAGACATTGTTAAAGAGCTGATTTTGTGGTGCTGTTGAACAGTTACACGGGTCTCTCTGAACTTTGCATTGCTGGATTGGACTTTAGGGATCATAGGCACCTAAACTAGGATCGCATCTGCTCTGCAACTTCTCTTCTTCTCGCAGTTTGTTTTAACTGCCTAATGATCCGTAAACAGGGGCTGACAAGGGTAGACAATCTGCAGTGACCTGAACAGTCTTCATTGGGTAAAATGTGCCACAAATGCCCTAATTATGCACAAGTCCAATAACAACTTTGACTAAACTGTACAGCAAAGTGTCAGGAAATCTGCACTTACCACGAATGGGATCCAAATGCATTAAGGATTTAAAGTAAAAGTTGACTGTGAAATACAAATGCTGCAAATCTGGATTTTATGGCAGAAAAACTCAAGGGTTATAGGGAAATGTAGATAGACCTGTTCTTTTTTCCAGCAGCCTCTTGTCAGTCCTGTCTACAGAAGGGGGCAGAGTACTTCCCTGAACAGGAGCAGGTGCATAGGTGAAAAGCTGAGGCCATACTGGGTTCAGAGCTGGTCCCAGGTTGAGGATGGTTTGAGGACACTCTGTGCAGGGTTTGAACATATAATTCTGACCCTCGCTAAATCACAGAACGACTAAAATGATGACAGAGAGATCAGTGAGCCTCAGAGTCAGAAAAGCTGAAGGATGAAATGAACCCTGGATACTGCCTTAAGAGGCCTGGTAGAGGGGCTCAGAGAGCAGCTCCAAAAGCTTGGGCCAACCAGTCAGTGCAGAGGGGTCACAAGTGACACCTAGGCTACAGAGAGAGTGAAACAAAACCTGCAGGCTGTCCACAAAAACCCTGAGATAATCCAAGAACACAAGATAGACCTGGAAGAACTCAAGGTAGTCCAGGAAGAACCTGAAAACCAGAGGAGAAGATATCTGTGTGGGGGATGATCAAAAGCATTTGGGTTTTTTTCCAGAGAGGACCGAGACAGCAAATACTCCCAAACCACCCCTTACACTTTTTAGCCATTTTCTTGGTGATATGGCAAAACCCCTGAAACAGAATCAAGGGTTAGCTGCTAAATGCTAACTTGGCTTCCAGGTAATTAGTTTAACATTATGTGTATCGTAAAGCGAGAGATTCAGAGCTTTGTTCATGAAACAGCTTCCTGATGAAGCTGAAAAAAAGACACTTAAGCAGGTGTTGAATGTGAACAATGAGCTTAAATTTTCAGTCTTCGTAGAGCTGGGATTATAAGTGATAATTATCTGTGGGTTGTCGCTATAAGACAGCACTTTCACATGAGTATGTGATCCTATTGATGTATTGTTGCTATTTAAAGATGTGATGTGTGAAGATGTGGAGTATAATCTCCCACTATCATTTTCTCATCCTGATTCTCAACATAATTATAACTCATTTAGATTACTGCTGACATTTAAAATGCCCACTCATATATTATCCTAATAGGGTCATTGTCTCGTTAGCATTTCATTTCTTTGTTTAATCTCCACATGACAACCTTCCTTAAGCCTGAAATAACACAGTCCTTGAATCACAAACCTGAGGTCCCTGTGGTCAACACAGATATCATGTGACTTCCCTCGCCTTTACCCAGTGATTCACTGCTATATGCTGATTTAATTCATGACTCTAATGTTGACTTTTCCTCTTATTAAAAGGTTATCACAGCTGAGAATCAGGTCCTTATCTTTTAATAATCAAACTCAACTGTCAGGCTTCACCTTAGTCTGTCATTATGAAACGGGGAGCTGAGTTAATGATGAAAAGTTCCCATAGGTGATTGATTAACCCTCAAATTGAGTTAAAAATCTCCTCAGAAAAAACAAGCCTTCATGTTTTTTTTTTTCTGATTTAAAGCTTTATATATTAATGAGCATGCCAGGCCAGTAGGTGGCGATAATCACTCTGACACATCAGGCATAACAGGAACAAATCAGCATCCTCTTAAAGAGGGAGGAGATTGTAAACTTTTTTTCTTTTTTTTTTTTTAACTTGTACAAAGTAAGAAATTTACAGAGCCCCTCTAGTGACATTGGAGAAAAAAAATAATGCTTGGCCACCTGATAGTATCTCTAGCTAGTGGTCTGTGCTATTATGAAGTGAAAAAGCCATCATTTGTGTTTGGACAACATTTCGTCTCAGAGTTAGTGATCCCGAAAGTCTGAATCTGTGAATACGTTTCCAATTTCTGTAAATGTAAACTTGATTACTCCCTTAGATCGACACCTGTATTTACTCAAGTGCACAGGGACAGTGGCCTACGTGAAGCCGGACATGTCAGTGTTGGTAATGCTGAATGAATGAGGGTAGGTTTAGTGTCCTGGATAGACGGATGGCTGAGGCATCAGGATCCAGAGCTGCAAGAATCAAACAAACTTCCTCTAAATCCCCCTGGCAAATCCCGCCACTTAAGTTGAATTATCTCTCAGTCATGCGTAAACGTTCTCGTGGCCATGACTTACTATCTCGTGGCCATGAAACACTGACATGTGGCCATGCATTTTTATTTTTTTTTCTCCAATGTCACCAGAGGGGCTCTGTAGCAATTCAAACCTGTTCTTTGTAAACCTGCAATAAAATCTAACACAACAAAACTTACATAAACTTTAAGCATACTTTTTGGAGCATGTGCAAAATATTAGCCAATGCCACATTCAAGTTAAGGTAATGGCGCTCACCATTCCAGAACTTATGTTTCTGCAGTCCACATGATCATAAAAGCACTTTTAGATAAAGTATGAAAATTTGACTTAAACTTCATTTCAAAGTGTTGTCAAAATGGCGAATGGTGAAAGTATCTGAAGCCGTTTTGCTGCAAAGTCAAGGCCGCCTCAGTCCTGAAAAAGAGATTTGACAGCAAAATATCTCAAAGAACTTGAACCCTCTCTGATTATTCACCTTGAATAATCAGAAATGACTGACTGAAAACCTCCACAGACTTTTTGATTAAAAAGAAGGCAGTCATGTTTTTTTAATGCAGACATACTGTTTTTGCTTGGCATGATGGGGCCCTTTTCCCTCCTGAGCTTAATCACCTTTATTGTCTTTTTTTCTGTATCTATATGACAAAAGAGTTCACTATATAGGAAACTCCAACTCCTTTGTCTACCCTAGGACATGACCTAATTTCTTGTGTGTAGTTCTTATGCAGTAGAAATTACAATTAACTGAAAGGCGGTATTGTGTCAGTAAAGTCTGCCATTGGCTACACATTGAAAATTGAAAACATTGCATTAAGATCAGGCATGCTCTTTTTTTTAAGTTGAACAGTACAACCACAGCACCTGTCATGCAAGGAATTAATGGCATGAAATTAGCAGGCTGTGATAGAAGTATAAAATAAGGTAGCGGTTGTAAGTTCAGAGGTGCAGGGGAGAGGACTGAGGAAAACATTGGAGGAGAGAGCCCAGAGTTTAATATAAGCTGAAAGAGAAAAGATTGAGGCTCCGAGGAGCTAACCCGTCAGGTCAGCTCTGAAGGGAACAAAAAGATGAGATGAGTTCATAAGATAAGGAGAGACGGGCAGGAGGAAGACTAATAGAGACGGACATGCAGAGGTCAGAGACGGTGAGAGAGACAGAAATGTAAAAGGAAAGATGGTGAGTGGGAGGTAAGAGAAGAAGACAGCCTGGATGGGGAAGAGGGAGAAGACGTGGGACGGGGTGAAGGAGGGAAAGAGTAGAGACACCAACCGGAGGTTAAGATCTGGGAAACTAAAAATGAAATAGAGAATATGAAGAGTAAATTTTTACACAGAAAACTCAAGTAGCAAAGACAAGAAAGAGGCAAAACAGCGCAGACAGGCAGGCAGTACAAAATGTCACAAGTGCCGCAAATGATTAGCATTTAAAGTGCTGATTGTGTTGTATTTAATGATTACTATGATGCTTCAGACTGTTATCTCTCAGATTAACACCAACTCTGCCTGACCTCAATTTACCCACTGAGTTTTTAAAGTTGGTAAAGTTTGCTGAAGGTTTAATTTACAGATTTTGCACGTAGGCTGCTTTATTTTCATTCACTTTTTTTACAAATACCCCAAAGAAAAAGACGCTCAGGAATACAGATTCTGGTATAGATCCCATAGAGAGCGGGTTTGTGTTCTTCTTTAGTAAATTTAAAGATAGTGCCCAACAAATGAATGAAACTCCTCCGAAAACATGAGGGTTAGTTTGCCCCAGAATCGTGGTCCTGACATGGCAGCCTCTTTCTCTGCAAATACAAAGTAGTTTTTCAGACACACACCCTGGAGTAAGTGGATGAAAATAGTTAAAGGCTTTCTGACTCTTGACTCTTATCCCGTTTGGTTCAGAACTGAACATGACCAAACATTGATTCAACTATATTCGAGAATATCTTTTGTCAAGTTTATGCTAGGTGGTCTGCAGCTGATCAGCTTTGTGGCTAACATCTCCCAGTGTTGAAGAATTGTGTGATATCTTGCATGATAATATATGAGACTTATTAATTTAGGTACACCTACATTAAACGATTGCTACGTAATGTGACAGCTTCAGAATACGCAATACCATTGCTGTGGCTGTGGTGTAAGTTGATAATGGAGCTGCCTCAGAGAGGTGTTGATTACTTTTTAATCAAAACTTTGAGAACAAAGTTTGTTCAAATGTTTACTGTACTGCGCAACATCGAGAAGTGTCTTAGTGTTTGCCCAACTTTGTGCAGACAGAAAGAAAATAATAAAATCAAGAAGCAGTTCATTGTGTGAAAAATGTCTATTGGGAAGAGAAAAAAGAGAGGGGGAAACAGGAAATAGAGATAAAAGGGCCTGACCTGAGAGAGAGGATCTGACAGCTCCAGATATACACATTCAGACACAAATACCACACTCTTCTTCGATGCTCTAGCACATTATTATGAGCAAACACACACATGCACATGCAGGAGCACACAAACACACAACCTCAGTTTCATACATCTCCTCATAGACTCTATTATCCAGCTCCTTTTTTCATCAGAGGGGAGATAATACCACTTTAGAGGAGGTATGTACAGAATATCACCTTTCCTACGCCATCTGCTAATCAAACAGCATCCTATTTCTGTCAAAATGGACTGATACACCACAAGTGCAAACAACATTGTTCAATGGTTTCCCTTCTTTATTTTTGAAGAAGGGAAGGGGATTGATAACCAGGTTGATTTAAAACCCGATAGCGCATTTGTCAAAAGCCTGAAATAAGTAACGTTTAGGCTCCTCGAGTCAGCTATTGGATCTTTAAGTTAAGACACATCATGTAATTGAATCGATGACGCGCACATGTTAAAAGAAATCTTATAATGAGGTATAAAGTACACAAAGAAGAATTTCAGCGGTCAGTTACAATTGTAACCCAAAGGTTTGATGTGGGGTGGTTGGATAACTCTAATGATGAAAAACAGCAGGATAACTTTCTTCGCAGTACTTTTACTTTTCAGCTGCAGCACCATGGCAACAACTTCCTCAACAACTCCTCTTCCTTAACAATCCTGATCACATGTCACAGCACTAACTAATCAGAAGCAAGGATCTAACTCAAGGTTAAAGTGAATGAACCACATTCTGCATATCTTGCTCTCCATCACAAGTAACTGAGAAAAAAAAAAAAAAATGTTTCAACTTGTAAATATGCAAATATAAACTCGTAAACTCTTTGTAAATGTGTGCAAAGGGAATTTAAACTCAGGATTGAAAAGAGAGAGCTGCATTTGCATGATGGAAAAAGCTTGCAACATTAAAAATGAGTGGTGGACCTGTGTTTCTTTTGTGCTCTGAAAGATGTAAATGTGAATTGGTTTCTGTTTTCCTGTGCCCTGCAGCCAAACGGGTGTTTGATTGTGAATTGCATGTAATTGCAACTGAGCCAATTTTAGCTGTAGAAAATTGTGCATGTTTTGCTTGAGGAGGTGTTTAAGGGCGTTTAAGCTGTCTTTCAACATGTCATTATCACGAAGCTGAAGGTGAAATGTAATATTCAAACCCTTATCAAAGTTTGTGTTGAAATTTGAGGTGATTTTTCAGCATCACTCTGGAGAGAAAGAGAGAAGGTGTTAGGAATGGAATAAAGGCAAGGATCCAAAAATGCAGAGACAAATGTCCAAATATATTGACAATAATAAAAAACAAGGTGAACAACAGAAAATTGCTGTTTCTGGGAAAAGGCATGGTCGGCTCGGACTGCCACTGAAAAACACAAAACCAGAGTCAGGGAAAAGTCGCTGCAGTAGGCGAATAGCTGATGAAAACAAAGTTCAAATGATCGTGCCACGTGGGGCAAGTAACAACTAAGGGAGTATGAAAAGACAAAGTGCAACAGAAATGTAAACCAAAAATCTCCTCATCTGGAGGGAAAAAACACAAACACAAAATCACCTTTGCTCAAGGGACAAATCCTGTGAAAGTAACAAAAGAAACTCACAAACAAAAGCAGAGAGGCAGGCTGGATACACGGGCAGGAGAACAGGGAGCTCGGCGTGGCAAGACAAGTGTTGCATGACTAGGTAATCATCCGGCACAGAGCCGACACAGGAGCCTGCATATAAAGCCAGGTAAATGACACCAACGAGAATCAGGTGCGTGCAATCAGTCCAGGCCAGCCCCGCCTCCCGCCGTGCCTCCAGCGCTGCAGAGAGAGGGAGAACACACACAGAGGGGAGGAACACAGGAACCCCAACTGCTGCCTAAACTCAAATCCTCACAGAAGGTTTGTGATGGGAGGACATGCAGTTTATGACATTGCCTCGGAGAACATGCTGCCTTGATTAAGGATTGTCTTTTGTGGTACTTTTAACAAAATGGGATGTCTTCTCATTGCACACCTTTGATTAGACAAAGACAAACTCATCACCCTTTCATCGTTGTCCATGATTAGTAATGAATGTGTCTTCTTTTTGTCAGGGATTAGGCTGGAGATGTACTAGGAATCACCTACATGTAGGTAAATGCATGATGGCTACCATAAGTATTTGTCTATTGCTTATCTCTCATGTTGTACAGTCATCAAATCTGGCTAGTTGTTGCATACAGCCTGAGCTCTCTGGTGTGCCCTCTGTAGGTGATACCATTAGGACATGCAATGGAGAGTCAAGGATATTCATAACTACGCTCATGGCGCAGCTGGGAAGATATGCAAACATAAAGCTACACAGAGAGTATATTTCTAGGCTTAATCAATCAGAATCATAATACTTTATTTTATTTTATTTAATTCTATAATGTTTGTTGCGAAGGATTTCTCCAAGCTTTCTTTGGAGAAGTTTACACCATAGTTTCATTTTGTTCAACTCTAAGGGACATTGTTGAACTGTAAGCTGACAAACAGGCCTAAAGAACAAAAACAGGCCTGAACTTTTTTTTGCTTGCCCGGTTTGTCAAACTGTCTTGCTAAAAAGTATTTTCAGAACAAATATCTAGAGGCTAGAGGTCTTGTGCCACAACTTTCCCCTGACTTACTGTATTTTCTACTTTTCTGAGTTGTAAATGTGTGATTCGTAGAAACTTTTATGCAACTCTCGTTTTGGTGACTGATAGCCAAAAGGGAGAGGGTCTGCAGTTTTAGGACCTCAAAATTCCACCTCTGCTCTACGCACATGATGGTGGTTTTGTTGGCTTTCTCAGGCTAGGACTTCTTTAAGTCCAAGGCCATGGTTCTCTGCTGGAAAACTGCTGGTTTCCAAATCTTGTGGACGGTCTGAACATAGCAGTGAAGGCATTCAAGTAAAGTGAAATAACAAGTCAGCAGGTAATGGGGTATGTAGTGGTGTGGATGAGTGGAGCCGCTCTTGACAATCCACTTTGATGCTTTTCATAAATTTTCGGGTGTGTGTTCTTGCTTGTTGAGTTTTACCAAGAGAGCCACGTCTGCAGCAGTCAGGAGCTAATTAACTGTGGAATCCACTTTAGTACAGCTGTCGCCTCCGACTATCAACAGGCTAACAACACTGACAGGTATTCAAGGAGGCGGGGTGAATTGTTTTCAGGCCCAACATGATGCAAAGGAGAGTACGTGCAAGAATGGATCTCCCTGACAGGCTGTGGAAACGTCCACATGGAGACTGTAATAGCTGTGAAATAAAGCCAAAAGTTTTGGAATAAGATGCTAAATAATCATGTTTATGTTAATTATCCGAATGCAGTGCTTATAAACCATTCATATCAGGGGACCCTATCAAAAAAACGATATCGAGAGTTTTATGTGGTACAGCTGTGCACTTAACTCCATGAAACAAATTCCCTGTTTGGAAATGAGAGGAGTAAAGGTTGGAGTTTGGCAGAAGAGGAGGGAAAAGGAAGGAAATTGCAGGTAAAGTGGAGTCAAGATGAGAAAGGATTGGCGAGCTCGGGGTGAGGATAGTAAAAGGAGACGAGTTAAGGGCACGGGAGTGAAAGATGGGGAGAAGTGCTCTGACCTGATTTCCCCTGATTGGTATTACTCTCACTCTTATCACCATCTTTCTCTCAGCATGGAAAGACTTGTTTCAGAGGAAAAGACTAGACTTAGCACAATGGAGAGATAACAAATCAGCAGGAAATACTGCTGGGTCTGCAATTAGTGTTTGGGTCAAGGATCTGATTAATCCCTGCTCTGTGACTGAGTATGTGTGAGTCTGAAAACACTGGGTTTATAGCCGTGGCAGTGTGTGTAGCATTTATGTGCAGGATTGATTGCAAAGTAAGGCGAAGCAATAAGCAGTGAGTAATGAGGTATGTGTATGTGTGTGAGTGTAAATGTGTGTGAGTAAAACATCCAAATAAGTGAGTGTAAAAATTACACTTAACAGGTGTAAAAGTATTTTAAAGAAGCGTGTACATCCCTGCTATATTGTCCAAACGTGAAAAATCACAAATCACACACACTAAAGAACTTACAATGATGCCCATTTGCACAGGATTAGTGTTACCTGGGAACTTTTGACAATTCGTAATAATCTTGAAGGACATCTGTGTTTTCCAATAAACCATGCCTGTCATTTGTAAAGTCAAAATTCCAGGGACCAACGTACTGATTTACGTTGCTTTCTTGTCCCTCAAAAATGATGGAAACATTGCAAGTAAAGGTTCAATGGTCAAATGTTGTTGTATCGTTGTGCTACACAGTTGCAGAATTATTTCCATGTACTGCAACATGAATCTGTGACAATAAAAAGTTTAAAAGACAACAAAAACAAATGCTTCTTTTGTTTGTTGGTTTCTCAAGGGATTTACGTGGTGTCTCATCGTGTGATCATATTACTTGCATAACTAAGCCTAGTCCAAAACTTTACATGTTTTTTTTTTTTCAGTCAAAGTGTTTGTTTGTATGTTTTACTGCATATGTAGCTATTCAGAGCTCATGTCCAATAGTTGCTTTACATGGTTGAAATAGAGAAAATGAAGAAAAGCCAAGCTAAGCTCAGTACCTTAAACTCTGTTAGATACCTGTCCTTCTTCTTCCTTAATCTGAAGCTTCTTGGATATTTCCCAGAATTACATGAAAAGTCTGTTTACTAGTCTATACATCCATTTTGGTTCTATAGAGCAAATTCTTGCCATTTCTGACCATCAACCTTTGGGGAAAAAAAAAAAAAAAAGTTTCTTATTCACCTTTATAAACAGGTGACTTTTGCACAGGGGTCCTCATATGAGTCAGCTATCTATCAAAATAAAATAAAAAAGACTTGCCACTAACCAGTATAGAGTTTTACAGCTCACTTTTGACTTAGTTGTCACTGTATGATGTATTTTTTTTTTTTTTTACAGCCCAACTCATGCCAAGATGAGTGGATGTGGATAAAACTGTAATGCACAAAATGTATTATAAATGAAGAATTAGTGGGGAAAAAAAAAAATTCCTCAATTTAAGACCTCATGTCATGAGGTATTCAGTATGTATCTTGGGGTTTGTAAGGATTTTTGGATGAGACTAACAGCTACAACACCTCGTCTGCCTCCTGTCACTCCAAGGACAAGCATTGCTGCCGTCCTCATTGCTGGGTGGTTATTACCTGTCAGCTGTTGTCAGTTAAAGCAAGGCATCATGGTCAGGGTGATGAAAGAGGGCAGAGAGGTTCGCGACTGACCCTGCACAGACAGACAAGCCACCTGTTCCAGAAACTGTCACCTTGGCAGTAGAAGTGAGACAGCTTCCCTATGAGATATGTCCCGGTTGCATCCAGAGTACAACTGTTTCAGCAGAGCGGCCAGCAAGACAGTCAACAAGTCTGTTGTAGAGATAAATCAAATTTATTCTGCAGTTACTGACAATGCAGCCACTTCCAGTGTTTGTGGGGGACGAATATCTTTTCAGTTTGTTTTTCATATCCTGCATATGCTAAGCCGACCTTACTACATACACCTTGATCCAGAAGGGATGGTCTCCAACCAAAACAGACTTCTCCTCTTGGTCCTGCCCTGCATTCTTCTTCCTTGCATCACATTACACACTCTTCTCTTTTGGTTGGTAGTGAAAGGAAAGGCACTACCTGCAGCTTGCGCGCATGATGCCTGGGTCCATTGAACGCAACAAAGCTGTACAGGTTGTGTTGAGCTAGCACGGAGGTGGTGGTGCTAGGATGCTAGAGCCAATCACTGAGCTGGAGGGCTGCACTGGGATCAAGATCTCATGGGTCATGATTTTATGTTTTTGGCACTAAAGTGCACCTAGATGCACAGGCAGATGCTGCACCAATCTGCATGTTAATCTAACCATCTATTCTACTGTGTATTAAAAGGAAACGCACATTATGTGTTATGTGGAAATGACACATTTTCGTACCAATATCTGACAGAGAGTGAGAGAAAATGCAGCTTATTCCCTGAGATGGATCCTGAAATGGCACACTTCATATTGGCCTGTTTTCACAATGGATGCCATTTCCACAGAGCAGTTCTATATGTGTGTGGTCGCTGTGGATGGATGGCCACATTAAACGTTTCAGTATCTGGCTTTATAGCTGCTGACAGAGCTTTGTGAGTGAGCAGGTATAAGTTTGCAATAAAATGAGACTGTTCACTTTAACAGAGCTGCTGATGTACCCGTATATATACCATCACATAAAACACACTGGGCCTTTAATGGACGAATAATCAACATGTAATAAGACCACACATTATCTTTCACACTAGCAGCTACATTCTTAGAACATTTATGGGTCTTCATAAAACGATCCCCTGCAATGAACTGAAGACTCAGTACAGAATGAGCATCATAAAAAAAAAAAAAAAAACATACAGCGAACCTGAAAGAGGTCTAATGTTCAGAAATTGTGAGGAATAAGAGTGCATGCATTCTACTTATGGAGCTTTCTTAAAGTCATTGCTCTTGAAGGAAAAAAATAGAATCAGTTGACAGTCTGCTGCTGTGACAATTCAAGATTAAACAAACACATAAATGTAACAGCTATTTGCAAATCTGTGCATGCAGTTTGCATCGCTCAGCTCAAGGATTGTCATCTGTAAGAATTTGTAAACCATGAGAATAGAGTTTAGATGCATGGGCAAGAGATTTCTCAAAGACTTCTTTTTTGGGTCAGTGCCATGGATTTAAAGGCTTAGCAAAGGCACTTCTTCTAATGGCACAAAAACAGACAGGCCTATTTTACATTTACTGTCAGTGATAAACCTGGTCTTGGGACTTGGGTTGCACAACACTGCATTGCAGTTAGTGTGATGATGACAGTGTAAGGGTACATGATTGGAGCCGTCTGGCCGGCCTGTCCCTCACAGGGGTGTTGTTAGCTCTCTGAAGGGGGCTATTAAAGGTCCAATTTGTGCCACACCAAGAAGAAAAACCCAAACACAGCAAAATATAGTCATTGCAAACAGTTTACCGGAAGGGTAAATACCTTTCGCAGTCTTAAGGGAGAGGATTGCTGCCCTAAAAAGACTGAATTCTCAGTGTTATAGAAAAGTGCTCATGGTATTCTCTGCCACAGCAAATTGAATTGAAATGCTGGCACAAATTGCAGTGTGCAGCCGCAGTGTCATATAAACTTGGGGAGTTAACTTTGAATATCTATGGAAGTATAAGTATGGACTGGACCACCTTGAGTAAAATATGTTCTACTCACATAACTTCAATCTGTCTAGTTCACATCCAAAGCCAGAAGACAAAGAGTACAGAGATATTCACTCTTGGCCGTTCTTGGTCCCATTACAGCCCTGCTGATACAGGCAGAATGGACATTTGTCCACACAGGGCCAATGTGGAGCAGATGGACGAATGAAGCACAGGACCCATGCGGGACCAATGTGGATGTGTCAGATCAGGCTAGTACAAAAACATCCTGAGAAAAGTTCAAATACAGAAGTGTGGAGAGAGCATCCAGTTTTTAACCTAGAATACTATCACTGGGTAATTTTCACCTGACCAAACATGTTTACATGATTTTCATTATGTTGCGTTTGTCTGAGTATCATGGGTCACTGGGTAGCTTTAGTGTTGCCTTTGACATCTTTGAAGGCATATTTGTTTCCCTGATCCAAAACCTGCTTTTTCCTACAGGCATGTGTTTAGGTGATTTTCACCCAGCAATAGTGATAGAGGGTGGATTTGATAGCTGCATGTAGGCGAATAAGGTCAGTAAGAGTGGTCCTGGAATTTGCATGCTATATTTATTTAGCAGTGGTTATGAATAACTATCACAAAGTAGTGATTTTCGAGGGAATTCATATGGTGATAAGAAATATTTTAGTCAGCTGGTCACTTTTACTCACTCAAAATATGCCATATTTTGGTTCTCTCTCCTGCAGCTGTTATTGTGCCAAGGACCCTGAATCTTCACCAGGGGAGACTCACAAGCCCCAGGAATGAGTGGAAAAGAAACTAAGTTTACAATTTTTCTTTTTAAAGGATTTTTTTGTTCATGAGTGCCTAATTTCAGTTATTTTGTTGCATTTTTATGTAGTCCCCTCATGGCACTTTTTCCCCCTCCCTCTGGACATTGCACAGTTAAAAATAAAAGAAAACTACTTTAATTTGTCATGTATTGTCCTATTTTGATGACAAGTTCTTTTTCTTGGGTATATTAATTCAGGGTAAAAATCATCTGGCGATAGTGATGGTGTTACAAATTTTAGCGATAGGTTTCTAGGGTTAAGAAAAGGAAATTTCATGATGTCCTTAAATCTGTCCCTTTTTTGGTTACTATCTAAACCGTCTGATTTATAAGACCTTGAGTCTGTTTGCCAAATCAGTGCACTTTGTTTGCCTTAGTGTTGAAGCTGCAGAGAATGAAGTCACAACTTGTTTTCATTCAGACTTAATTGTAGTTTGTTTGTAAGAGGACCGTAAACCAATTCGACCTATCCAAAGGAAGCATGGCGTTTTCCTGGATGTAACCAGTTACTGTAGCCCATTGAATATGTGATGATAAAAAATGCAGACAAAACTGAAGAATCTTCAGAGATGACTAACAGTACAAAGTTACTGACCACCTTGGTGTCACTCCCAGATATCGACTGTCTACAGACTTGTTTTTGGAAGAATGCTAAAGCGTGAACCTCCAGGTTTAAGTGCCATGAACTACAGTTCATCCTCAGCCCAATAACTGATAACATTGAATGACAAAAGTCAGCAGGAGGAGGTTTTTGTCTGAGAACGCAACTTAAACATGTAGAAGGCAAGAAAAGCACGAATTGAAATTGACAGAAACCAAAAGTTTCTATTGGGAGTAATAACTAAAGATTGGTGTTTGAATAATAATGAAAAAATAAAAAACAATAATAATAATAATCACTTATGACTGAGAGTTATTCATCTCATGGATATTTACCTAACTCACTTGAGCTCAAAGTAACAAAGTTGCATTCCGGTATTCACTTGTCATGTGTTCATAAACTGCAAGAAATTACAACCAATTAGAAAGCACGCTTTCCAACAAGAGCAAACAAACCAGAGAAGTGAGGATGAACTATACTTTAAATAAGAATCTGATATACGATGTCACTGGACTGTGAGTGTAATCCTTGGTCCCATCGCCCTGAGCAGCTATTGTCTCTGTGGCCCAGATACCAGCTTTCTGCAGAGAGGGGAGGTAGACGGCCTGCATACTGATATGCAATTCTCACAGTCCTTCTTTTTCTCTCATTAAAACAATGGAGAGATGGAAGGAGATAGACAGCGGTGAAATGAAAAGAGGGAGAGAGAGGGGGAGAGGAACAAGGGAGAATCAGAGGTGAAAGACTGAACACATTAAGACAGGCGCATCCAAGAAAGAGAGATGGGAGAGGGGGGGAAATCATTAAACAAAACGCCAGTGCCGCCGCAGTGCTTCAAATCAGCTGTCAGGTCCCCAGCCCTCACAGGGAGATAGCAGGAGGGGGGAAAACAGCAAAGGAGACATGTAGAGAGATATCGGGGGAACTTAAAGGTCAGAACACAATGAGTTCCCATCAAGGAGGAGGGCAGAGTCAAGTGCTTGCATCTACCAGCCCATCTCTGTTTAATGCAGCAGGGCCTCCGGTGTCGGCTCCACCACAGGCAGCAACGCGCCTGCAAAACAGAACTCTGAAAGCCTCATGGATGTCCAGAGTGTAATTCACATAGCTGTTGTGTGAGAGCTGCTTAAACAGTTTTTTCACAATAATGATAGAGCTATCAGAATACTTAAGGTAGATGTTTTAATTTTGTAGTTAAATTTTTCAATGTCCACTCTAGTTCTTAGTTTATACAGGGCTCTTTTATTGAAGAAATATAATTACTGTTGGTGCTTACATTTTAATTGACACTAATGTGCATTAAATTGCACTTAACTTCAATAATGAGATGTCTCTGATTATGTTAAACATATAATTATTCAGGACTGCTGCTGACTCTGGAGCTGTACAAGAGAGAATCCAACAACTGGAGACTGATGGTTATGAATTGCTTTTACTTTTTAACATCATGATTAGGCACTCTTCTGAGTTTGGCCTCCATCATAATTCTACCATATCACAAAGGGACAGTGTAAAAATAAAAAAGATTAAAAAGTTTGTTGCAGCCGCTGAGCTGACACCTACCTACCCCCTTGTGAAGGTTACAGGGATTTCACATTATGGTATGAAAATCACCAGTCTTGTTGGAGATGATATTTCTGCCTTTTTAAAATTACAAAAGGACATTGGTGTGAATTTATATCAATTTTATAAATGTCAAATAGCTCCCCAATAGGAGCTTTATGCATAGCTGTCATGTATCCTGTTTTGGCTGGGAAACTACTGTGTTTTACCCTTCTTTTCCACCATCTTCCCTAACAGTATTCTCACGTAAATGTTCTGTATTATAATATATGTATATGAAAAAACATTATTCTGCCTCTCCAAACTGAACTCTGTCATGAGCGTGCGCTAAGTACCCACCAACTAGTTGTAGCAAGTCGTCATCTGTGATCACACAAATGGTGAATTAACCCCCCTCTTGCTGCACTGATCCAGGGTGGGGGTTAATTCAAAGTCTGTGGGGGGGTCGGACAGTTTCCCTTATTTTCCAAACCAAAACTTGTCAGGTATGGTTCGAAGTCAGTAAACCCAATGCAGTGGCGGCAGATGACTGCCTAACATGAGCCTGGTCCTGTTCAAGGTTTCTGCCTGTTAAAGGAAGTTCCTCCTCTCCACTGTAACTTGCTAAATACTGCAAAGACCTACACTCATGTGGCAACTTTGACTTGTTTTTGAGTCACATTTAACCAGGACTATCATTATTCTGAGGCTGTGAACTTTTCCTTTCACTGGCTTTTATAAAGGCAGATATTTTTTGCACTTGTTAGTAAATAGCCACTAAAATTCCTCTTTAAAAAAGGCCTTGGTTTTGAATACTTACCCGGGAGCTACACCATTTTTAAGCCTTTTGTTCCAACTGTTTTATTCACTTTTCATGTTTGCCTTTGCATTCTGGAGCTTCTAAACTGTCAGAATAGTTTCTATGTTGCAGTTTTGATGCTATCAAAGAAGAGATAACTTATGATGCATTCAGAGTTGTTTTTCTGCATGTTTTTCTTTGTTTGCAAGGTGGTGGCATTTGAAGCTGTGTTTCAGAGCGTAAAGCTGCCCCTTATGAGAGAAATCAAGATCTGTTAGGGTGTGGTTTGAGAGCTCAGAGGACCAAGGTTTTCAGGGCCTCTGAGGAGGATGAATTCACTTTGAAGGGGTGCTGCAAAGAGATCACATTTGAAGAAAGCATGAAGGAGTGTACATCAAATAAAGAAGCGGCAGCTGAGTTAGTCATAAAAGAGCTAAGAAAATTGTATATTTATATTCACAGAAGAAATTGACAGTATTTTTTTTTCATTTTCATAATTAAACAGTTAATGTGACGTACATGTACTCAGTAATCACAACCATAAATATCTGCTCCATGAAAATACAGGAAATCATGCAAATATAACACTTTATTTCATTTGTCATAAGGGACATTTTTTCCACCTCTATACTCTGGATTCTCTTAATAATTACAAGTATCATTGCACAGTCCCCGACCGTTTACAGAAAAATCTCATCCCTTGTTCCTTACCCTCCCCACGCCACCCCTCGACACATTGAGCATCACCCCCCCACCCCCACCCCCACTCCCAACAAAGAAACATATACTGTAGCGATAACACGCTGGGTAGAAAAACAGTCATTTGTTCCTACAGTTTGTACAAAATTCACAGATTTATCTTGTTTGCCGTCTTTCGTTTAGTCTACACACCGCCTCCTGAACAGGCAACCAAACTGCTGTAAAACAATGCCAGAAATAGATCAAAGTACAGGAAACAAGGACAGCAGAAGACAAAAAAAAAAAGAAATAGCTACAGCTGCTAAAAGGAGTCTGTGGAGATTACATTACAGCAGTCTGTTAGCGGGGGCTGGAACAGTGATATTCACATCTCAGCCCATTGACCCGTCTCCATGCATGTCACACTGCAGCTCCACGGTTCCCCTCTGATCTGTCACATCACATGACAACATGAACTAATAACCACTGGCACAATAATAGGCTTCATTTGCGTTCCTTGTGTTCCTTCGCCTTCATAGATAAAATAATGTCAGTTATTTTGCTCCTCACGAACCCTTGGTTATTACTACTTTGCTGCTTTTTGATGCTGAAATAATGGGAATATTAGATGTTTTTTTTTTCTTTTTTTTCTGGGGAAATTAGCCCTCGCTTAGCAAGAGAGCTGTCGGCATTTGAGTAAGTCATAATTGATTGTTAAAAACGAATACAAACACGCAAATTTTGGTTCATTCAGCTACCAGGGGTGGTGTTTTAAATGTGGAGTAATTAGCTAGAGGTGTTGGATACAGCAGGGACATTCAGCCCAGTCTCTGTAGCAACTCCCACTTTCAACACAGATATCGAGAACTTTTCTATCACAACATTGACTCATCTTTGGGCCGGTGAAAAGTCAATGCTAGCCAATTATCCGGACTAGCAACTGTGGCATGAACCTCCACACCAGCATCATCTGTGCCTCAGTTTCTGCAACAGACTGATTGTGACCAGGTTTCATGTGAACATGCTTTTTTTTTTTTTTCTTATCAAGAACAAGTCTGCACAAAACCAAATGCTGCAAGATTTTCACTCTGCTTTTTTTGTTGCAGCAGTTTCATGTTTAGAAGACTGAGCCTCACTCTGTATGGCTGCATGTATAAAGGGATTTTTCTCATGAGTCTGTGCTTCATCATGATATGTGATGTGTTCAATAATTTTTATCTCCCATATTACCAGTAGCTATACAACACTATCAGTTGTATCTAGTATGTTGCTTTGAATAATATATGATTTAAAAATACAACATATTTACCACAGGAAATATGTATTTTTATGCATTTTTTACGTATTCTCTCGGATTTTAACCTGAGTGATCTAAAAGAACATTTGTGCAAGTGCAAATTATCATTTAGGTGCAACTTTTTCTTCTGATTCTCCATAAAGTGTTGGCAAAAAGTGATTGGTGGTTGATTAGTAATGCCTGCCAGGGGGTACAACATTATAACACCAGCCGAGAGCAACATGTGCCCCTTTTGCAGACTTTGTTAATTGACTGCTCTTCTTTTCAATCCAGCACTTACATAACTAATTAACCACTCTGAACTTGGGATGCTGAATACTGCTGTTCTAATTAAATTGCCTGCAAATCATGTGAAAGTATGATATGCTTTGAGAAAGTCTGGCCTGTACACATGTTAGTCATATCATTTTTAATTAAGTAGGGGATATTTATTGCAGCTGCTGTTTGTGTTTGTATGTATAACAGGGATTTTCTCATTTACCGTTTTCAGTAATTTGTGGCCCGTGGCTCATTAAAACAGTAAACAGTTGAATCATTTAATAAATAACCTCTGCTGACAAGACAATTACATTTTGAGGATTGAGTCATTCATGTTTGTGAAAGATATTAAAGTATGAATCACAGGGAGAAACACTTTGATTCAAAACCCTCATCTTCAGGCAGTGAGTCTAAAAGTAAATAAAATTAACAAGACTTAACAACCCACTAATGGTCCCCTGAGGCTGTTCATCACTCCAAAGCAAAGCAAACGGTAGTGCATAATGAACAACATTTCAACGACTCTATTACTCTTCGAGTTTTCCTAAAAGCGTAAAGTTTGTCCTGAGGAGGGTTTTACAGGAAAGCTGGAAAGGTTTGTTCTCGTGGGGGCATGATCAGCAAAGTTTATGGTGATCTACCTTTGGGGGGTGGCTCGTATGTTAAAATCAATGTGCTGGCCTAAGAGGGTGCTTAAAAGAAATCATTGGAGCATTCAAATCGCAGAGGGTCTATCCTCTGAGGGGCATGATTTTGAATGGGAAATGTGTTTAACATTCATCTTTGTAACCAATTTGATATAATACTTAAGTGGAAATTTTTGGCAGTAGAGGCAAGAAAGCAGATAGAGATCATCTTTGGGGGATAATGAATGCCATCGGCAAGTTAGAGCTCTCTGCCCTGCTCATCATGCCCAAATTACATCCTCAGATTTGTAATTTCTAAATATTTGATGCCCCTCTGACACCTACCCCCTCGCACCAGTTTCAGGTATTAAAAATTACTGTGTAAAATTAATCATTTCTGTTGTTGTTGATAGCCTTGTTTGCTTTTGCATATCAATAAAAATCACAGATATAAATTTCAGTCCCCTCACAGGAGCGTTAAGTAGCTGGGTTTAATTCATGTAACGTGCTCAGAATCCAAGTGTTGCGCAGAAGAATGAATGGCCTCACATTGAGAGAAACGGTACATTCACTTAAAAATCAGCACGTTAGTCTCATTTTTCTTGTTTTTATTCACCTTTGCACTCTTTTTGCTCAATTTGAGTCAACAGATGTCTTTAAATGTCACAGAAAAGACTCTTGAGTATTTCTCCTTCTCCTCATCACAGACCATTTAACTCATGAGGATTAAATATGTTAACACTCCCTCTACTTTAGCAGCCTCGCTGGATGAACAAACAGCTGAAACATTTGGCCATGTGTCGCACAGTTAGCACTGCTAAATTTGCTCACAGAGGGTCTGATGTTAATGAAGGCAGACAAACAGCTAACAAGGCATCGTGCAGCGTGTCCGTGTAAATTGTGCTGTGATAAAAACGTTTCATTCTGATTTTGCATGACAATTAACCATCTGTCACCCGTGGCAAGACCTCTGCACTGTGTTCTTTGATCCCATCACCTGCGTGTGTCCGTGTTTCATCCCTCTGCAGGACGGTATGACATGAATATCACTCACACGAGGTCACGACAAAGACAGCACAGTGTGAAGGAAGCTGCAGGCTCAGGCACAGAATGGCTCTCACATAGAGGTATACACACACACATCAAGATTAGGGCAATTAAACCAAAGACACTAGTACACTCCATTAATATAATGCCTATAACTGCCTGTAATGGCACCCCAGCTACACACTATCATCATCATTCAGCCGATCCTCTCTGCTTTCTCTCTGTCTCTCTTCATGCTCAGTTGACCCTCTCTTAGCCTCTCTCACATCCTCCCTTTAAACCAAATCAATACATTAAGTTTGTTATTTATTACTTAAAGGAGACCTAAAGGAGTTGTCCTGTTAATAATGCATGCACATAATTCTCGGCCTCGACGTGGCATCAACCTCTGCCATCATGCTAGGACTACCCAAATTTCCACCTTTGACTTTTCTGCTGCAAGGCTGATTTCTTAAGTTTTAGAAAGTTGTGAAAGAGTGGGTTGCCAGAAGAAGTTTGTATTCACCACTTAATTGATGACTTCTTTGTAAACAAAGACTAATATGAGCTGAATTTGCATGTCAACTTTTTCTGAACTCTTGGGTTGTTTCATTTAAAAAAAGATGGTCATAGTAAGATTGTAACAGCAGCTAATATAACATAATGGAAAAGCATAAAAGCTTATCATTTTGGGTCGTTTCATGGCTACAAAGCTGTGTAAAAAGTAACACCCACATGCTGTGTCAAACTTTACTTCAGCAGAAAAGCAGCCAAAACAAGGAGTTGGAGGTGGAGCCTGAAAGACACTGAAAATTGTAGTTAAACAGTGGCTAGTACAAGACAAATAAAGATTTCATTAAGCTGCAGATCAGTGATAGCTCCCCCTACAGATTTCCACCACACCCGTTCACTCCTGACAGGACTGCACCGCAGAATATAGAAAATATCTGATGAAAAGGAAGGCAAAGCCATGACAACAAACAACTGTGCTATGCCTTATATCAGCTCAAGGACAAGTCTGTTCGTCTATTAGTGTCCGCACTAAGGGCTTAATGCATCATGTGTTTTACTGTATGGCAACATCTAATCTCTGCAACTTCAAAGTGCACACATGTGGGAGAGTCGGAAGATGGACCTCTGATAAGACATCCAATGTCACCTTTGATGTACAATGCGCAGTCAGACAGAAACAAGTAAGAAATTCAGTGGGATGACAGAGGATGTCTGTCGTGTGACGATGCTGGAAGAAGGAGGGTGGGGGGGAGCTAACATCTGTCATGGTCACTCAGAATTAGCGGTGAGATAACTGACAGAGAGACGACTCATCCCCAAGACGAGAGGTGGGAAATGTTTTGATTGACTCATTCAGCAAATTATCACTTGACTATTGTTGGCCACTAATTGAGATGGGAGAGATAGCTTAGCGGCGTGAGAAAAGGAGCAGGATTTGTCCATCAGCGTCCCACCTGGGGCTGTCACCATGGCAACAGCTGGGGATGTGGGCTAAAAGGACCGATTTGGTTCATACGATTAGGGTCATACAGCAGCTCATGAAACACAATTACATGATTGTGTCCAGTGAAGTATTGACGTATTTTCTCCTGGAGAGGAATCGGCCATCGCTGTGAAGACGGTTGTGATTTAACAAGCGCTCTAGTTAGAGAAAAATACCGGCTGGTTACAAATACAACCATGCTGCCAAGTGGTCAAAGGAGCACAGAGCCGCAGCTGTGCAGTTATGAGAAAGACATTATGTAAATCCCGAACCAATGTTGACAATCAAGAATACTTTCCCAGGTGAGTAAATTGCCTCTGAAGAGGTATCTTTCATTTGTAATTCATTGTAGAATTAATATTGCTCAGTTGTCTCTTTCTAGATTGTGAATGTCAGCAGTATCCTTGATAGAGACTTGTAACATTACCTTTATTGATTTATCCACATAATTACTTGAAATGGCCAAACACGGACTTTGGAGAGTTTAAAAACAACAATTTCTGTGACTACTTTCACAAAGTTGTTTAAGTTGCTTGAGAGTGAATGAAATGTAAGGTTGTAATCTGAGGATGGAGTTGGAGTTGCCTGTTGCACTTTGAGATTACTGCACTGGCTCGATTACTGCACTTCCTCTAAAAGCAGGAAAATCGATCCCTACGTTTCTGCTGCAGTCCTAATTTTATACCACTTTTCTCCATTTTACAATTATGATGGTGCATCAGGCAAATATTTGCCCTTTTTTTCTGAACACGACTCAGACACTGTCATCAGCAGAGACGAGCGTGGCCTTTTCTGTTATGCTAACCATCACGTCTCTAAAATGTAATTTCACACATTGTCAGTGAAGGAGGTAACAGTTAGAACACAGCACTAGTGTTGTGATCCTGGCAGGCGGCTGAGATCACATTCATTCAACAAGTGACAGCTGTGGCGGCTGGAACTGTTAATGATGACTGAGACAGCTGGACTGGTTGACTTCGTAAATACAAGATGAACGTTATAAAATACTTATGTAAGATACACTGTTCAACTATGTTCATACACATCATGCATCTCACAGCTACTCTATTTTGATATTTAAAAAAATGTTTGTGCACTTGATGGACAAGGCCAATTCAGTCAGGACTGCTTTCTTCTCAAAGACTTAATTAAGTTCAGGAGTAAGTTATTTTGGTGTAATAGCTCTATTCTGAGAGCTCCCACACGTGTACATAAAAAGACACGAAGGACTCCTCATGTCTTTTATGTGCTTTTAGATGACAGAAACTGCTTTCTGAGGTCCAAAAAGTGCAAGAATATTAGTCCATTTATGGAGCAAATGGCCTCAAGTAATATTTTATCATAAATTAAGGACTTTTTCTTTTTTTTTAAAGAATCAATTATTGTCATTTAATAAGTGATATTTGGCTGTACGGCTCTGTTCTAAGAGCTTCATGCCCTCCATCCATAAGTCCTCTACAGAAGCAGGGACAGCACCTCCCTCCTATCCATGTCTATGTATGAAAAGCCGAGGCAGGGAGAGCAGCAGCAAAGACCAGAACAGAGCAGGTATCAGTGGCAACAGTGGCAGACACAGTGCTAAAAAGAGGAGCTGGGGTGGGAGCGAGCTGCAAAGTGGTTTGCAGAGGGAGCCAGAAAAGTAGGAGGACGAATGGATGCATGCAAGGTAACTGACTGAGCTGTCAGTTGATATGGCCTGGCACACAAGATCATCTACAAATTCAGGGCTTCTCCCTGACAGGTCTATAGGGTCTGTATTCCAGTGTTTCACTTGCCAACTTGTCCGGCAGAAAACAACATCTACTGAAACTCTTTTGTTTTGTCCTGCTGAGACACACTTTCAGGTGCGCAAAGTATCTTACTCGCACACAAACTCTGTTCACAATGTGTGTGCATTAGGGCATTGAAAAATGAGGACTCGCTGTTTATTTCAGATGACATGTGGTGTGTATTGCGAGCAGCATGCAGGTGTGAACCCTGTGTCTGAATAACCTTTAATGGCTCTGTTTATGTCTCTGTCTCTGGTGGATAGGAGTCTATGATTGCATCGTGTTTGAAGACATCGCTCAGCGATCTCTCCCCTGCCCCTTAACAGCCTGTATTGATGGATCGGCCTGCAGTACACAGAACGCCGCCCTGCTGTTTTAAGCAGCCTTTACTCTCCGGAGCCCAACCTCGCTCCCTCTCTCGTTCTTTCTTTCTGTTCATTTAGTCCAATCAGGGTAAGTGGCTCTCCAAACAAGCCCCCATGTCAGGATGGAGGAGAGGATCATTGATCAACTTAAACACCCACGCACACTTGTATAAAAGAGGGAACATGAAATGCACGCACACATAAACACGCTCCACCTTGGTGACATGCACATTAAACACATATAAGGACTGACTGACACTATCTGTGCAGGAGCTGTAAAATAAAGATACGGCGCTATTGAATTTTATATAGTCACAAATAAGCACAGAGAAACATCACAGTTTATGTGTGTGTATAAAACCAAACTTTATGCACAATCAGTCAATGCATTCCTGTTGTTTCTGAGGACACACACTGGTTTATATGCACGCACACACACCCCCAGAGATGCCAAGCACACTCTGATGAAACGCAGGGAGCACGGTGTCATTTCAGCTAAACACAAGGGAGAGGGAGGGGAGGAGGCGTGGGTGCCCAGAGGGAGAGGAAAACAGCAGGGACGAAGTGTGAGAGACAGAGAGAGTGACAGAGATGGGATGGGCATTTAGAAAGAAGGAGGAGAGCTGGGAGGGAAAAAAAGCGGGGGAGGTAGATGCTCGTCCAGGCGATGCTCAGAACCATTTTAGGGAGATCTCATTCCATCTGTCTCCAAATAACTGTCCTGCTCTCTCTCAGTCTCTCTCGCTTTCTGCCTGTCTTTCTCTCTCTCTCCTCCTTCACCCACCACCCCTCTGCATGCTAAGTGTGTTATTCTGCCTGGAGCACGACAAGCTGCCTCTATCATATTTCATAATATGCTACATGCTTTTCCTTTTTGGAAATCTTGAATGCTTCCTCTACCCGTCTCCCTAAATCCTTGACAGGCTCTTCTTCCCTGCGTCTGTGCAGTAAAATGAAATTTAAAAGAATGAATACGGAAACCAAAAGCTTAACAGGCATTTTGACAACATCGACTACACAAAGATGACTGATCTTTCTTAAATTTGGGCTTTTTAAATTCCAAGGGAGCAAAAACTTATGTGACATAACTTCTTCTCCTGGAGCCTGTAGAAGAAATCTGAATGGTGGAACGTTTGATGAAAAGTAGGAAATAAAGTCAGACAGTCCCAGAAGAGAAAGAGGAAGGGAATGAAATCTTTGGTGCACAGTGGGGGTCAGTGGAGGGACAGTGGGGGGGTGAGGAGAAGCTTTGTGTGGAGGCGTATGTTTTTTACTTGACTTGTAAAATAACACAGAGACAGCTTTGTTTAACAGAAAGAGAACAGCTGCCAGTACGTTTACCAGAGAATATTAAAATTGTTTTAATCTAGAGGATTATGTTCGAGCAAGATAACTGTGCAAAAGTTACAATAAAATATACATTAAGATACACTGCATGCACATGCACATGACAATGATGAAGATAAAAATAACCTCTAAAAACAAGTTATCTTATGGAAAGAATAAAACTATCTTGTACTAACAAGATAGAATCTTGATTGATATTAACTCCTGGGCATCAGATATCACGGTGTGCCAACCATAGACTGTATGGACAACGCCTTCCGCCTGTATACAGATTTGAAACCGAAAAGCTCTCGGTAATTCAACGTTTTTTCTCAATTTCCTTAAACCAACATTGCGCAGTGGCGTTGCACGCATTCGGTGGGAGAGTCGCTGTGATGATGTTTGGCTCAAACAGCGTATCCCCCGGGTGAGCTATGCAATCTTTGTACGCCCATAGACTGTATCAAGTGTCAATCATAGAAAACATGAACCCCCTAATAACTTTTAATAATTGAGCTGTAAAGAAAAAAAGAGGACTTGAGCACAAACCAGTCTTACAGTAACTACATGTCAACATCACAAGCAGGGGGAAAAAATATTTATATTCTGTGTAATTAATTTATAGTTTGTCCACAGCTGTATAGTGATGGCCAGCGGAGGCGCGATTTATGACCTATACTGCAGTCCAGCACCAGATGGGGCTGTTTTCGGAGTGGCTTCACCCAGCGAGGAGGCAGTCTATGGTCAGTACAAGATTTGTAACTGTGTGCACAAGATTATTTCTAGACATATAATAAACACTTGTGTGCACAGGAAGATAACTCATTATTGTGGATTCAAGCCATTATCTTGCAGTAATGGTGGTCACTTACATGTACGTATGCAATCTAGACAAGTCTGTTATTGAAACTGCAGCTGCTTTGAGCATTTAATATCCCCACTTTTATGGTCTTGTAGACCTGCACAAATACCAAAAAGTACTTTACCAGCTGAATGAGACCTGGGAACAATAACATATCAGATACTTGAAAAATTGGGGTGATAATGCTTTGCACTTTCTGTCTGATATGCTCTTTTCTTTTCTTTGTTGCAGGGGCCGAGTGCAGGTACACTCAACCTCCCATATGGGGTATTTATCCAGCGACAGCCCAAACAACTTGCTTTTATAACCTTTGTGTGGGGAAAGACAGCAGCAAAATGGACATTGATTTGTATGAAAATGTCACAGCTACTTGAATGTCTCTTCAGTCATAGATGGCATCCAAAGCGGAGTGACAGGAATGATAATGGATGGCACGGGAAATTATCTGCCAAAAACGTCTGTCAATCTCATGATATTTAAAGTTCAAGGTGTGCTCTGAAGACACTTGCAGGCATCCCTCCCCCATCTTTTCTCCAGTCCACCCCATGTATTTCGGTCTATTTCCTTTCATTCATATGGTGTAAATTTTTTCCTTTACTCTCTTATGCCTTGTCTGTAATCATCAGTTAACATATACCCACCATGATATCTGTTAAGTCGTCTCTTTTTTGTCATTTCTCTATGAATATCTCTGTCCAATCCACTCTCTCTGCCTTTCTTATCTTGGAAGAGGGATCCCCAAGCATGCTGCCTCATCTCCGAAGTCTTTCACTATCTTCTTTTGCAATCATTTCATCCTCTTCAACTCTGTTCCCATCTCTTCTTCCAGTTACCTTTTCCCTTTATCAAACTTTTTCCTCCTTTCCTCTGTATTTTTCCTCATTTTATCGCCCTTAGCCATTCCTTTGTCAGTCCCTCTACATTTCCACCCCCACATCTCTTCAAAACCTCCATCTCCCCATTGCCTTCGAGATTTAACACTCTGACTGTTTGTTTTCTTTGATCCAAACTACAATGAAGAGTTGAATCTTTGATGTAAACTACAGTAAAGAGGTTTTCTCTTTGACACCTTTTACATTTGATCTGATACGAGCAAACTGGGACCTGTAAGATGTTTTGGGGGCTTAGATTTAGCTCATACGGTGGGTACAATTTCATCTGCCCTTTGAAATATTAAGCAGTGAATGGTGTTGAATGGATTTTCTTACAAATACGACTTGAGCAAATCTCAAGAAAAGATAAATGTTCATTCTTACATGGTTATCAAACCGTTTTAGGGGAATATGTAATGTCAGTTTTGTCAGAGGTGTTTGAAACTGTTGCCAAATAATCCCAATTTGTTTGATTAATTTCCTTTGATTTTGTATGTGTGATCATCCAGAACAGAAAGCTGTAGGCCTCACAAAGCGAGTGGATTTTTAAGTAAGTTTCCATATCCTACTGTTGAAAAAGCAATAATGTTTGGCATTGGTAGCTCTGTGATAATTAAACAGCAAATATAAGACAACCCCATTTTAACTAGACGCATTCAGAAGAGAAAAAAATCTCCATCTTCTAGTCAGGTTAATGCAGTATATCCTTTTTAGCGCCAAAGTAGTTAGCTGCTGCATAATAGAAATAATGACGACACTGCAACATTTTACTTTTTTAAACCCCCATAAGGTTCAGTTAAAATGTCAAAAGGTAAAATGCACTCAGAGACAGCTTGAGCTACTGCCAGTGAGCTATTTAGACTGATGTCAGAAGGCAATTATATCACAAAAGTCCTCAGAGCACTAATCTAAACTGTGAGTTGAACATGTGGTAAGAATTTAACTGAAGAAGTTATGCTTGCCAAATGATTGGAAAATGAGAGCAAGCAAGTCCACGTTGTTGAAAACTTGACTTTAAAGGATTTCTTCAGGATAGCATGTTGTTACCCTGTTGCAGCGTACATCCCGGACAGGCAGTCAGCCAATCTCAGAGCTGACAAATGAAGACAGACAGCCATTCACGCAGACAATCACAACTACAGGAAATCTATAGAGCGAGGAATTAACCCAACAAGCTTGTCTTTTGACTGTGGGAGGAAAACTGTGCACCGAAAAAAAAAAGCACATGCAAGCAGGTAAAGGACATGCAAACTAGAGATTCCAACTAGCAACCTTCTTCCTATGAAGCAACAATGCTGACAATTGCATCAAGGTGCAGCTCGGGGCTCGAAGTTTCTTGGATAAGAGGCGAAACATCTTCTCAACTCTACACAGTCCAGTTGCCTGATTTTGGAGTCTTCAAGAAAACCATGACTTGGATGAATGAGAATCTACATGGACACGTGCAGCCTCGAACTTGCAGTTTAAAACTGATTTAAAATGCAAAGTGTGTCCACTCGATGAATTGAAATGTAACTATTTGATACCCCTAGTGCTTTGTTTTCTTTTTCTTTCCTTCCCTTTGTCCTCTCTCATAATACCATATGCACAAGTTTTGTTCCCTCAGCTTAACTCTTCCATCTTTCAACACCTGGGGTTCAAGTTAAAAGCCTCTTTTCTATATCCCCTCCTCTTGCCCAAAGCCTACTCTATACTATCTGTTCATCTAGTCCTAACCTCTCAATATCCAAACCCTTCACTACCTGCCTTTTAATTGGTCCAAATATTCGCAATTCAACTCTCATTCAAGTTGTGTAAGCTGAGCATCAAAGAAATACTAGGGTTCAGTGGAAGGGCAGTCACCACATTGAAGAGCATTGGTCCAAGAATACCTCGCCTTAGTGTGTTTGCACAACATGCCACTCTTCTATCCCCCTTTTACAAGACGAGAACACGGGTCTTTGAGGCTTAACTCTGCGGCTCAGCTCTGGCTAAAAGGTTTTACTGAGCTTTCATCTGGCTATAGTAACCTCAGTTTATGCCAGGCAACCATATCCTTAATACGGACATTAATGCCAAAAACAAAGGATTTATTTTGAACAAGGTGGGACTTGATAGCTGTTTGGTTGTGAAAGGTATATAGGATAGACTTGGGAGAAAACAACAAGCCCAGTAAACAGATGCTTGGTCGAGCTGTAACTCTAAACATACAAGGTCAAGAAGACGGGTGCACATTATATTTATAATAGTGTTTTCAGGAAAAGGGAGATGTATAAAGTGTCTTGTTGTAGTACAGTCTTCAAATGAGTGCCACAATTAGACAAGAAGCAGCAGTGTTGTAGTGATGTTCTTCCCCGTTCAGCTTTAATTTAAGTCAGCGCAGTACATGATCACAAAAGCTGTCTAATCAAATCAAAAATACTTCAAGCTTGGCTGTCAGAGGGGCTTGTGGATTATGTTTCCGCCTAGAAAGAGTAGTCGGACACATGACTAGCTAAAGGGGTCATCGTCACTGCCTGGAGGATGCAATTATCTACTACACTGTCTGACTTATTTTTTAGCAGTTTAAAAAAAACTTAAGATGGTCACATTTAATAGCTGACAAACAGAAATCATGGAGACCGGATTTCATTTGGGCCACATAAATGCAAACATTTTGAAGGCTTTTCAGGCAGAAAACAACACACAATGAGGGGTGAATTTTCAGATCAGACATTCCTAGTTATGCCTAGTTTTCAAGATCAGGTGTTTCAAATTATTTTTCCCCATCACATATATCTCTGGCTGAACGGTAAAACTCTCTTCCTCACAGGAGATGTAAAAACGGATAATAAAACTTCCTCTTTCCTTGTGTCGTCCTTGCCCTCTATCTCTACCCAGATCCTCCATGCCTTCAGTTGATGGATGCTGGTGTAGAAAGGTCATAAAATTATAACTTTGTGTTTTCCTGTTGGTTTACATCGACTGAATGTGTATTTGAATTTGTGTGAATTAAGTGAATGTGGTGCTGTATCCTGAGGCAACATCTACCACCCGGTACTTTGCCATGGCTGAGGCAGAAGGCAATTAATGAGAGCCTGTGTTCTTATCTGCAACCTAGCAACCTTGACTGTTCCGCCCGTTGCCCCCGGCAACCACTGCTGCTGCTGCCTGTAATCGATTGCCCTGCATACAGGGACCACAGTGTGACATCACACTGAACCGCTGACCCGCGGAGGCTCGAGTACTTGGAAATGGTAAAATGTCTCGGGTTTAATCATCGGATATGTTGCAGTGATATTTTTAACACAAAGCGGGGAAATTAATTGCATTTTGAAAGACTATCTGTAAAATGTCACCTTTATCGAGAGCTTTGAGGTCAGATTGTTAACTGCACATTAAGTTGTGTTTATTTTCCAAAGCAAAGAGTTCAATGGATAGAGATGATCATGGGTGTTAAAATGAAAGCAAAATTATTATTAATTTTATGTCAAATAGCAAGACGTACGCGTCAGAGGATTAAATTCAGCAAGGAAATATGAGGTAACATGTTGTCCGTGGAGGGGGCGCCAAATATAATGTTTGTCACAGGATCTCTTAACCTTAACAAATGAACAGATACATTTACATAAATCAGCATTAGAACTAACATCTGAGAAGTTTGAACACATATCAACAGGGGGAGCTCTTAATATTTTGGCTTCACTTTTAGGGAGCACTTGTGTTGTCCATCTTGTTGTGAAGTTCACATTTCAGAAGTGTCATTGAGCAACACGCCACTTTAGAGAAATCAGTCTAAGAACCCACAAGCCTGACTCATAACCCGAGTGTTAGCAATCTTTGCAGCACTCTGACAAAGTCAATACTGTCAACTCTATTAGCAACTCTTAGCAAGTGAAAGCAGATAACAAGAAAAGAGATACCCGAGTGCTTTTAAGATAAGTAGAAAGTATTATGACTAGGATGTCCCTTATTATGAGTACTGCATAATTAAAAGTGCAGGCAAATTCTCAGACAGGCATGAGAGTAATACAGGAAAATGCAGGAAAGGTGGATGAAGAGTTCAGGGAAAGAAAGTGTACGAAGACGAGTCACAGCACTCTACTGCACCATGACAACCTGCTGCCTAACATTTCACATCCTTTCCCAACCCAGACAACTGCTCAGTCTGTAGCTGCCTTCCGCTGCTTTCTCTGTTTGACTGCCTGTTATTAAATTTGCAGAGTTTGTTCGCCTCAGGGAGAAACTGAAAGCATGAATGTATTTCCCTCGGATCATGTTCCACAGTTAGTAATTGCCAAAGCAATTGTTCTCTAAGTGATGCCTCAGGAACAGGGCTTGCATACTGCTGCTGCGTCCCTCTAGTCTTAATATTTTAATGTGCGGCGCTGCATTCAGTCAGGAATGAATGACTCTGTGTTGGCCAACAACTGGATCACAGTGTCTTTTTGTTAGTATTTCAGGATGTGTCTTTAGCTTCCATCCTGGGGACTGCCCTCTAGTTAGCAGGGATTTAGCTGGGGGTTGTTTCTTTTCATTTTTCAGTTGTCTTACCCTGAAGACTGCTGTTTTAAGATTGAAAGAAAGAATGCTAGAAGCTACCTAGTTTCCCAATATTTGACTCAGCTGACTGCTAAACCTTGATTACAACCTGGCCTTGTGCATATTGTAAAACCATTTTAAAAACAAGATTCAAGTGATTAGCATTAGCTTTCAAAAGAGCATATGATACCTCTATTGTGAAATCATCTTATTTATGGTGTGTGGGAGCTGAGAGATGCACAGGCTTTCATTAAAGCCTGAGTACCTTGTGTTTATTTTGATAAATATCACCAATGCATGTGTCGGATCACTCAGATCAAACGGGTAAAGGATTTGCCAACCTCTAACATCCTTATTAGCCCCCAAAAAAGGCATGACCAGCTGGGGAACTCTTTCTAATAGAATATGATGGAACCAACGACACCGAAAAGGAGATGTAGCAACTATGAATAACTTTCTGATCGAGGAGGACAGATGTTGATTCAAAGCTCATGGATCAGACTACAACTGTAAACAAGAAACGACATGCAAGGAATGCCAGGTTCATCAAAAGAAATGTCAACTTATGGATCCACTCCTACTAAAAACAAGGATTACCAAACAGGTTAAGTAACCGCACCTGAAACGAAGAGTATTTACCACATGGTGTAGCCTCATGATCATACAAACCAGCAGGTTGTTGAAACAAACTTGCAAGAGACTCAGAGATGCTCCAGCTGTTTTAATCTCATCAGTTTGATGAACCCATTCCCTAGCCACCTTATAGACCACTTAAGGTGTGTCAGAAAATTGAGGCAGGCCTTTAGCCTCCTCACTCACAGCTACACATCAGTAATGCCAACAGTACAGATAATTTAGCAAAACATTTGTCTCAATTTATTGCTGGGAAGCTGAGTGGTAAACAAAACTTTGACAGAAGAAGAAAGGGTGTAAACATACTCTGTATGGACAGAGAGGTATGGGTCTGTAAAAGTGACAGTGTTTTCACTCATTTAGCCTGTTCATTAATGTGTATGTTTTGGTCCACCCGGAGGCAACCCAGCAGTAATCAGCTGAAAGACGGCATATTGCCGCAATAGTTGCAAAATGAGAACTTGGATGGTTAAATTGTGGTTAAATTGCCAAATGAAGCTGTAAGTGTAGCTGTACATGCAAACATACTGAATGTTGGATCGTTTTGATTCCATCAAACTCAAGTTCTACTCTTTCCTAGGGTCTCGGGTTCTTGCTCAAACAACAAACTTCTCTAAAATAGTCCCATATAACTTCCACTCTTCATTCTCTGAACCTTAAAGAGGGTAAACAGCTTTCATGAAGTTCCAGAAACACCGGGGTCTTAAAAGACAAAATCAAAGCTTGACCTTTACTCGACCCAGGTCTGTGCGAGGTCAGGCGAGCTTTATTCTGCCCCCGCCTCCAGCTGCGGGAGCAAGAGTTGGGGCAACTTGCACGCCATGCTAGCTGTCTGAGTGCAAGCTAACCTGCTGTGCCCATGCTAATCAGGCAATGAGGGCCAAGAGGGTCAGGGATGAAGGCTCTGCAGGAGAGGAGGAAAAGCAATTTACTCATCCAGAAGTAGACAGAGGTGATGTCGATATATGTGGTAAAAGTGTGGACTTAGTGTGGTGCATGCATGGATAACAATGTCATTATAGTGAAAGACAATATTTGTGAACACAGTGTGCGTGCGTGTGTGTGTGTGTGTGTGTGTGTGTGTGAGCAGGAATGTATAATTACAACCAGGGCTTGTGTGGGGACATGACACCTATGTTTGTCTGATTGTTTGCATTATGAGGGAGTTCACGCAGCTAAAATATGTGTGCATGAAATGAGCAGCATGTGAATACAATCCTATTTGAAAGCATGAGCGAGAGAGAGGGAGTGAGAGAGTGAGAGAAAAGGAGAGAGAGAGAGTGTGATTGGCAGCAAGGAAGAGCATGAGCACAGCCTTATTGGAGAGCCCTGCAGACTGAGAGGCAGTTTAATTGAAAACGCCTCAGATACTCGGCCTCAGCCATCACTCCCCCTGACAGAACGGACTTTCATAATAAAATCCCCGAAACACACACTGGCACACACACACACACACGCACGCACACACCCACATAGTCTACTAGGATTGCAACCCATTTACATGTTGACTATGCACTCATGCAGAGCTGCAACACCCGGCACAACAGGTCATGAGAAAGCAGATAACATGGCTGCACACACATGCACACTGTTGCACACACAGACATGTGAAAGTGAAAAGTAATGAAAGTCAGCATATGTGTGCACATATGCACACTTGCAAACACAGATTCCTGCAGATTTAATCTTCCACAAAAACACACCCAGACTCTCCTGCTGCTTTTTTCCATCTCCTCTTCAGAGAACAGGGTTTTTTAAAGGCTAACAGTGACAGGTATATCATCACCTCTTTATCAGAGCTCCCAGTGTGTGGAACTTTAAAGGTGACAATAAAACATCTATCAACCTATGTTGTACAACTGCCAAAGCAAGCTCAAAAAAAGTTACCTGATGCATTGATATGAACACTCCGTATTTGACTCTTGAGAGTTATGGAGAGTTATTCCAGTAAGAAAAACTGCAATGGTACTACCAAGATGATGTAAGATGCAGCTACTCTGACACTACATGTAAATCCACAGGCTAAATTTGCCTCTCAGTTGAAGGTTTCACGGGACCTGATGTGTAGGTTAAACTAATATTCCAAAATGGTCTAATATTTCATTCAAACAAGCATCCTTTTATCTGTCAGTGGTATGTGGTATAATCTACAGGAAATGATAAATTGGATGGTCGGAGGTTGTCAGTAGTCAAAAGCTTGGCTAGGAACTGCTGCAGAGGGAGGCAGTTTTAGTCTGCAACTTACATAATTTTAAGAAACTCTGACCGTATTATTTGCATGCCATGAGTTACATTTGGCGGTATGGCTCCGTTCTCCCTTTAATATGCATAAGGAAAAGCAAAGGCAGGGAGAGCAGCAGCAAAGACCCTCATGTTTAGAACAAAGTGGGCATCGATGACAGTACTAAGGATACGGATTCAATCAGAAACAGCATGAAAAGGAGGAGCTTAACATCTCTAATCTAATAGAGGGAAGTTAACAATATGGGGCCAGTGTTAAGGTCAGTCAGCGGACTTTGGGCTGAGCTTGACTTTGCGGCCAGTTTAACATAAGTGATTATTTAGAGATGTACTGAAACATAAGCCATTTTGACATGTAGTTTTAAGTCTGACAGATCAGAAGGGCTCATAAAGCTGCAAGTATGACAGTCACAATCAGCGGTTACATTCCAGCATATACAGAAAACAGGTTAGAAAAGCACATGAAAATCAAAACAGAGAAAACAATACCTGCTTTAAAACAAAAAGTATAACTTGAATGAAATGTAGAAGTAAGTCTGAATAAACAAAAGTAACAACAAGAGAATTACAAACCCTTCAGGCTGTTGAGCCTTAAAGACACTTTGTTCATTTTTACAGATGTTTGGTTCCTCTCCGCCTGCACAGAAAACTTGCCGTTTTGGCACTTTGTAAGACCATATGTCTGTAAACGTGGATAAGAATATTTAGTCCATACTTTGTGTGGGCAGGTGTGAATATAGTATGCTTTGTGTGTGTGTGTGTGTATGCATGTGTGTGTAGGAAGGTGTTTTTTGTATAAATATGGGTGTGTATTTGCTGTGTTGTAGGTATACTGCTAAAGTATATGTTGTGTGTTCTCACATTTCATGTCCATATAGTGTATAGCTAATCTATTCAAACACATACAGTATATTCATTGATTCTCTACATTAGTGTCTGTGTGTGTATGGTTGTATATGCGCGCGTGCATGTGTGTGTGTGTGTGTGTGTGTGTGTGTTTGTCACAGTTAGCCACCGGTAGAAATGCTCTCCATTTAGCTGTATGTTGGATTCACAGGGAAACTCCCTCAGTCCGTCTCTTATTTGGTTCACAATGAGTCAAATGATCACTAGATCAGGTCAACCCACAAATGAATCAACAGCGACAAAATGACCTCAACAGCAGACAGACAGCATTTGTTTGCAGTTTAATCAAAGTCTTGCTTCCTCTTTTAAGCTAGCAGAACCAGCCAGGGCTAAGGCTAACCTAACTTCTGTGAGCAGATGAGCACAGAAGTTAGCAGTCTGCAGCTGACTTTTCAGAGTTAATTTCCTTGTCAGGGGCAGTACAGATCTCAAGTTCTACATTTTTTCAAAGAATAAAATCTACTTTAAACAAGATAAATGTCTATTTTTTATCCTTTTTTATTCAAGCCTCATTTAGGGAAAGCAGACCTCCACAGCACGGTGTTCCATGCAGTGTTGGGTAAGCTAACTGTAAGATGTAGTGAGCTAAGGTACTATTTAGCATCACTACACCAAAGCTACCCCAAGATGCCCCTTTTCTCTAATAATCAGGATGTGCAGAAGGTTTTCATCAATCATCAATTTGTAAAATATGCCCCGACCAGCCTGATTTAGCCTTAAAGTAGAAAGCAGGACTGTCCAACCCTGTCACACTCGAGCACAAAAATATTTATCTTCAGTTTGCACCAAACTGTAGCCTCTGAAATGTATCTGATGTAAAAAGATATATCTTACATGTTTACAACATAAATATATTATTCTGTTTGGCAGAATGTACAATTTTGTGTGGGGAGATAAATGTACCTGGGCCGAAGTGAAGATTAAATTCTAGGGAACATTTTTTTGAATATCCTTTATCATATACCATTTGTCCCAAGACTCCCATTTCCAAACTCCAGGAGACGTGACAAGAAGTTACAGTCACAGCACTGGCTCTTATGTACCATCGACTTATAAATATCGAAGGAGGTAAGGGCATTTGGGGATAGAAAGAAGAACGCTCATGGGCTCTTTCCTGCAGGTATGAATCCTGCTTCTCTCAGTATAATGTTTTAATGTTTGCAGCACTTCAACAGAGACAATTTTTCCACTGCTGACCTTATCCTATGGATTCAAGATTTAATTGAACACGAGCAAAGAGGCCTCTCTAGCATCCTCAAGTGACCATAGCAAGAATACAGTTTCACCGGCAGAGTTATCACCTTGAGAGCAACTTCTATTCCGACGGGAGGCAATGGAGAGGCTGTTTCGAGATTTTCCATTGCTATTGATTTGTGTTTTTCAATAAGCCTGAGCTTGAAAACTTACAAAACTGAAATGAGAAACTAAACTTGTGAAGCAATGAGTCCCATGGGCAGCCAGTATATTGTCTAGAACAGTTTAAAACCTACTTGAGTTGGTGTGAGGCATATAGAAACTATCTTTCGGGTCATTAAATTATAAGAAAGCTTGTTGCCTACTCGCCAAAGCTGTTACATCCAAAGTCCCTGTTAATCATTACAACCATAATCCTGACTTTAACTTAAATAAGGTCTTTGGACTCTTTGTGACCCCCTTTGGGGTAAGAGGCCCAGTGAATGGTTATATAATTTTGCTCAGGGCTAAAACCATGTGTGATTATGAGCTCCAATGTACCTCGGGGATTCATGGCTCAGGACAGAAAGGATCCGACTCCACTCCTCAGGGACCCCAACTAGCTGGGCCGTTTCAGTTTTCCTCCTTTTATTTGGACTGGCAGCATGTCCTCAAGATTGATCCATCATTTTTTGTTAATTGGCCAGACTAGACAGAAGACGCACAGACAATCCCCAGTGTCTTACTTGTGTGTCCATCAATCCAGTTCTGTGAATTCTGGCCCCCAAAGAGTGGAGCTGGACACCTCTCCATTACAAGAGAAAAATCTAAATCAGTTTTGCAAAGTGAAAATAAGGGGAACCACAAGGTATGCTGAAACCAGTGCCTTAAGTGGAGGAAAACAAGAGCTGGTACTCCCATTATTTAGTTGATGGTATGTTTATTTTGGGTTTGGTATCAGAAAATTGTTTAAACTATGTATTAAATTTCAACAGCCTATAAAAGACACATTTTTATGCCCTTCTGGCACCTGGCCGACAACAATGTTGTCTTACAGATTTGAGATTCAAGTCGTTGCCAGTAGGGCCAGGAAAGTCCCAGGATTAAATTTAGAACCTGTGATAAAAAGTGGCATATCATGGTCTTCCCTAGCGTAGTGGTATACTATGGCATACCGGTCCACTTAAAGCACTGATATAAACAGAAGAAAGGAGCAAGGCTTGGCTATCATTATCAACCTACTCTGTTTTGCCCTATATAAAATGTTGATTTACTGCGGTAATCATATGTGCTTGTAGACAAAGTTTAATTGGAGGAGAAGTCAAGTCTATGTATTTTAAAGTAAAGTGGTTCAAATACAAATGCTAGGTATAGATGAGTAATGATCTTCCTTTTAATAATGACACTGGACTGTGCTGATAATTGACTGAGGTAATATTTTTCTTACACCTGGGCAAAGGCCTGGAGGGTACATGCAGGCAACCTTAACTCTCTTCTCTCGATTCATCCAAATGAAGCTATTATTTTTTGAAAAGCTTCCCCACATAGCCTGTGGTACTAATCTAAAACTAATTGATTGGTGGTTCCTTAAACCTTACTGGTAGGGGAGCTGCTGCTGGAGTTTGAATAATAGGCCAAAATAGAGACTGTTAGTAAAATTGCGGCTTTCCAACTGAGCACCCAAGGAAATATGCCGTATGTTTTTTTTATTTAGTCCTACACACCCAAATTAAGTTTTATTGATCTGAGAGCAGAGTAAATGACAAACACTTGACATCCCATTGTGAATGCCAGTGGCTGTATTGGATTGGCTGCCACAGATGACATAGAGGGGTCAGATGGTGAGTCATTACTCAATATGGGCCACAACAGAATATTAAAAGCACAAACACTGGGCAGATCATTACAGAATAATTAAATGGCCAGCTCGGCGAAATAAGAAAACATATTTTCTCATATGCCCCTCAAGGTATCTACCTGTTCTGTCTCTAATTAAAAATGTCTCCTGCTTTCACAGGCTACAGGACCTCACTGTGATAGATTTATACAGGGAAACTTTCTGTTTTATGGCAGAATAACTTTAGTTTGCTGGTGCTGCTTTTAATTACATGAATCAAAGTTGTTTTTTCTCATTGGTTTACTGACACCAGTGGGTTCCTAATGGTTTCCTGCCCGCATATCCCTTATACTGATGTTTTCTGGGGGGCACTACACAACCGCCTGAAGAATGAAACCCCAAGCAAATAAGAAAAGCAATCTAAGAAGTGCAAAGGTGCAAATCTTATGAAAAAGCTGACATCACAGCCACATTGGCAGCCCCATTTGTACCCACTGTTCTGATGAAGAATGCTTTTGAGCACAGGCTGGCACTTCATTACCAACTTATACCACCAACTACTGGCCTGGCATGCATACACCAACATTTTCAGTCTTTTAATGCCATAATAACCATCTATCCATAAGCATTTCCCATCTTCAGGTTGTAGTTTTTGACTAGAAAGTGTCAATTACCTTCTACTCAGCCTTTTCCCATCAAAGATAATTCCAGGATGTTAGATCCCATCAACCTGCTCATAGCCTGCACTATCACAGAGAAGTATAACTCTTATCTATTTGGATGTTTCTTTCCTAACCATTGCTATCAACAGAGAGAGAGACAGGATGAAGTTTCGCATTTCATATCAGAGGCAGGGAGGAAAAAAGGATAGGCAGACAAAGGCAGCCATCATTAATTTCAATCAGGCGCCCAGTCTGGCAGAGTTAATAATATCAGCATGCTCTTCTGACCCCAGTTGATGGTAGGACATCAACCTCAGCAAATTACTCATTAATTTACCCCATTAAGTTGGAAGGAGGTGGCAGGCATGGAATGAAAACCATAGAGGAGAATGAATTAATTAGATGTTTCACAACAGAATTATACCTTTTGAATTGAGATGTTTAACAGCAGAAATAGAGGGGTCAGAAGCCACTTGTGAAGATGGGAAAGTGGTGAGAGTAAGGGCTCTGTGAATAAAATGTATTCATGTTTAAATTATTTAAGGTCTTACATTTTGCACCTTTTAACTAAGTATATTTGTATTTTCTGTGTATCGGTATGTTATCTGTGTGGATTACAGAGAAAGGGACATCTGTCTTGCATTTAAATCTAAACATACCAAGCCTTGCTCCTTCTTGTTTCAACAGATTTCACTGCAATAGTAAGAAATTCCAGCCCCACTTTTGCATTATGATAAAACAGATCAAACCAAGGTGGTGACATGCTTGCTCCTTTGAACTTTATAATCCTCTGTTGACCATATTGGAATGGAAAAAAGATAACATATTAAAATACAAGTGCAAACTTGTGAAATCATACCTCCCATAGGCACTTTGGTCCACAGCAAGCTCCCACCCAGGGCAGAGCAGGGTCACATACTACTGTATATACTGAGTAGAGAGTCAGAGTATATCCCTCAGGCCCTCACTCTGCTTACCATCCATTTTATCTCACTGTGTAGAGCAGGGAGCATTTGACATATTTAAAGTTCCTGTACAGCCTTGCCTTGAGCTAATACACAAATCCTTTATCCTTTTATTAAACACAAGCACGTTCAAATAAGATGCAGCAAACCTCTTTCCCGCTTCCAATCTGTTTCTATCCCTCAATGTGATTACCAGGTTCTTTGATATTGGAGCTAACACCTGTCTTGCGAACCCACATAACCACAGCAAAGTAATTTCTGCAAGACTCGGCCTATTGAAATGTAAATGTCTTACCTAGTAGCTTGCCTTATAAAAAGGAAATATGCTACACCTGTAAGTAAGAAATGAGCAGGGGCAAAAAAATGCCTCCATGCACAGAAAGGGTTTAGTTGTGTTATCTTGATTTACAGGCAGGCTGGGTCAAACACACACAAAAACATACATACACCATACAACTTCCCGACTAGGTTGTTGTGTTCTGTACGAGCAAAGCATCTCCACTAAGCCATCTGCTCTGCAGAGGGGAGACTGAGAATGATGGACAACTAAGCCCCTACCGCTACTCTTCCACCCACACAATCACTCACACCAGCATGCAGGAGCTGTATATACATACCCACACCCTGCTGAACATATGTAGTTAGGTGTTTCAAATCGATAAGCATGCCCGACACAGAGCCTCCCTGACCTATTCTTACACCGACTAATTGCCCGGAAGAACAATTAGCCTGATAAGTATCACTTAATGTTCTTTCCCAAAGAGGGAGATACAGGCTATTCCAAAACAAATGCACCTAATTTCTCATCCCGCTTCCTCATTATCTTCCTAAATGATGCTCCTATAGGAGAGCAGGTGTTGGTGGAACCATGGAGTGATTGTTTTCTGAATGGTGGTTTGATGGGATTAGAGAAAAGAGGGACAGGGTTTAAGTCATGAATGCATCTGCCGTTATTAAGATAGCTGAGCTACAATGTGCTGGTAATGAGGTAGAAGACTCTTGCTTGTCACCACTTTTACTTTGCTCATTAGTGGGGATTCAGTGGGTCTGAAGAAGCCTGCGAGGACCAAAGTGCCCGGTATGAGGTAGTCTAGTTAACAGCTTGATTCTGGTTTAATTATCCTCCAGTATTGTTGTGAGAAAAGCCTCAAGCAAAAACCTCTTGAAATGAAATGTTAATGATTTTTTACATAAGAATTTCTCTAACATCATCTTGAAAGATTACCTTCTCAACTCTGCAACCGGTTTAGGAATAATCCATGTCAATGTACACCCCAGAAGAGACACGACAGTCTGTCCTGCTACATTTACATCAATCGCCTTTGTTAGTCTGCTGCTGGAATCCACCCTCATAATCTCCCTTACAGCATTTCACTATGCCTCTGCAGCTCACAGCTTCTGCTGGGCGGAAACCCCTTTCCAGTAGTCCAAAATATCATGAAGGTCCTCGTCCTTCGCAAACTGCACCTTCTTGCGCAGAGCATGACCTGCTGCTATATATGATGCTTCCTCTCTGGGGCTTTTTTTGTAAGGCCGGAACCGCTCCCAGATCCGCAGTGTGCTCTCAGAGGAATACTCTGGACTGGAGGAGTAACCAGAGTTGTAGTTGTGGTGACGAGAAGGGGAAAGCTGGGAGTAGGTGGCCGTGGCATCCCTCTTGGAACGGCCAAGCGGTTTAAGGAATGAGGCCTTTTGGGCTGGTGAAGGTGATTCATTACCACCCTCATAGTAGAGCGCAGGAAAGGAGTGGCGGTGCTCGGAGCTGTGGTAGTCTGGCTGAACCTCCAAGTGGTGTTGCTGCTGTCCAGGGACCACCACCCCTCCTCTGCCTCCACCTCCACTTATGTTATTACAACCCATCCCACCCCCATTCACACTAACCCCGCCACCATTCATGTTTCCCATCCCATTCCCATTGCAGCCCACTACTCCACCACCTCCTGCACTTCCACCCCCTCCACTGCAACCCTTGGGGCTGCCTTTCTCTGTGGGGTACTTTGGAGGATCACCAGCCTTCTCAGAAACATCCACACCGTACACCCTTGTAGTCTTGGTAGATCCAGTGGCAGGGGGACCGCAACGGTTCTTCACCACAGCAGTTTCGGCACTTAACTGCCTCTGAAGGGGCCTTACCGCATTGGCCGGAGGTGGATCACGATAGGGAGGTGAGAGAAATCCCCCACCACTAATGCCCGGTCGCTCAGACAAGGGCATGACCAGGGGAACTGGGGCCATGGAAGGATGAGGCTGCTGATGTAGCTGAGGATGTGGTGGGGGGTGCTGCTGAGGATGTGGCTGAGGGTGAGACTGAGGATGAGGCTGGGGGTGAGGCTGGGGGTGAGACTTTGGATGCACCTTAGGGGAAGAGGCCATAATCTGATCTCCAGGGTGGCCAGGGGAAAGGGGCAGAAGGTTTCTGGGAAGAGATGCAATGCAAGCTGGAGGCTGGGAGCAGGTTACAGTGTTGGCATTATCAGCTGTGGTCGCAACATTAGCAGAGGCATCCATCTTAAGGGCATCAATGCAGTTGTTGATTATCTGGTTCACCTTGTCCACTTCCTTGGCAATTGTGGAGATCTCTGATGCCGAGCCACGGCCATCATCATCCGAATCCTCCCCAGCCTCTGTCCCATTCTCAGCCCCACCTCGCATATCCACAGCTACTTCCCCTCCTACCCCTGTACCTACAGCTGCCACCCCTCCATCCCTGCCTTCCATCGCAACTCCTTGTGTCCTCACATCCATGTAGTTGCCCTTGCTTCCAATTGCCTCAGAGAAGGCAGAGGCCATTTTTTCTACCTGTGGTAAGGTAGAGAGGCGAGAGGAACTTGTGTTGGCTGAGCCGTGGAGCATACCCGTGCTAGAGGAGGCAGATTGTGGCAACTTTCCCCCTGCTCCTCCTGAATGGTGGTGCTGATGGTGAGCCTGTTCCTGGAGACGCTGCATGGCACCTGGGTCATTTGCCACTGCAGCAGCAGCTTCTGGGCCATACCTTAAGAAAGACATACTCATTTTAAACAAATAGTGCATGTAGATAAATGTCTAATGGCCTAATGTGTGTACAGTAAAGCACATTTTGCCGCACAGTTAGCAATAAGATTAATTTTTATGACCTTCTTAAAGCAAGTTTTAAGTAAGTCAGTAAGTCATGTGGTTTGTGGTTTCAATAACAACTCAGTTATTTTATGAAATAGGGTGGCCAAAAAACTCAACAAAGTGTATGGCTGGAGACAACATGTCATTCACTTTTGGAGCCGAACATAATTGCAGCTTGTTAAAAATTTAATTCTTAACAAAGAGTTACAACAAAAACCACTAATCAAGGGATGTCAACGGATAAAATTCTTCCATTACATAAAACTACTTCAGAAATGCGGGTTTAAAATGCTCTTGCAGAACAAACATTATATGAAAATTACCTCATCTCCAAAATGGTTTTCTTCACAGTTATGGCTTTCTGCTTCTCCTCCTGGATGCGTCGCCGTCTAAGACAGTAATACACACACCCAAGCACAATGACCATGCCAAACAGACAACCCAGGATGGTCATGATGTAGTGGGTAGTTGTGGACGGGTTGTTTTGTGGCCCTATAGCTCGTGTGGTAAAAGAAAGACAGGTGTGGTTGTAGTACTGAGTCTTACTCACAGAAGCTACACAATAGGTATAGTTTGTGTGCGGTTTCAGTTCGTCCAAAGTGATTGTCTCTTTCTTGCTTCTCAGGGACCTTTTGTCTGCAACAAAAGTGTGGTTGTACTGTGAGAGGACGTACATCTTACTGTAGGGTCTTGGGATCTGCACAAGTAATGAAGCAGTGTAGAAAGAGACGGTTTGAAGCTTTAGAGATATCTGATGATTATATGTTGGATCCGGAGTGGACAATATGGTTGGCTGGTGATAGAGACCTTGGTCTGGGTTATCGAAACCCATTCCAGAACCATCCTGATCTGGCGTCTGGGAGGTCATCCCAGGAATTATAACACCATCACGACACATCGTGAGAAGAGTGTAACGGGCATTTCTTCCATGTCCAGGCAGGGGGCTTAGGAGTGGATAACCATTCATTTCAGGAGGAGTTTCACATTGGAGGCGGTCATAGGTGTGGGTGACGTTGTTAAATGCTTCAAGCCAGTTAAGAAAGCTAAAGAGTTCACAGCCACAGTGGAATGGGTTTCCTGCGAGTTCACACACCATCAGTCTGTTGAGGGCATTGAAGGTGGAGGGATCTAGACGAGCCAACTTATTTGAAGATAAATCAAGGCTGCTGAGGCTGGGGCACTCCCAGAAGGCATTGTTGGCAATGACCTCAATGAGGTTGTGTTGCAAGAAGAGGCACTGCATTCGACCAAGACCTCTCAACATGCCCTCAGTCAGGTTGGTCAACTTGTTGTAACCCAACTGGAGAACCTGAGAAAAATAAGAAGGTGGAGTTGTGTCTTGTTTTTATTTTTGTTAGAAATGTTAGGCATTAATGTAAAGATATACAAATACATAAAGAAAGTGTGAGATAGTTGGTTGCTGACCTGTAAGTTGGCTTGCCCAGCAAAAGCTCCATCCTCAATGTAGCTGATCTCATTCTTTGTAAGATTGAGGTCAGTAAGGTTTGTGAAGCGGTACATGGAGGTAAAGAGCACAGCCTTAAGTTTGTTCTCGTTCAGCCTCAAGTCATGCACCTAAGGGAGACAAGAGAGCAGATGACTTTCAGTAATACCTCCCACTACCTGGCAGCCATTAGGAAGGATCCAAGTTCTTTGCCAAACATAGCTGCCAAGAGCATATTGGACTTCCAAACATACAGTTTGCTGTCTAATGAGTAATTTCTATTATCATATATCCTATAAAAATTTGTTTTCAATAAGTCACAGCCTGATACCAAGCAGCTCTGCATCCTCGCTTTAATGTGTATCATAGTAAGAGTTGGTTGTAGGAGTGTTGCGGAGATGCATAATAATCATTTAGAGGATTTCAAGTATTTGCAATTTACTCCACAATTTGTCCATGTAGATTCTCATTCATCCAGGTCATGGTTATCTTGAAGACTTAAAAACAGGCAACTGGACTGTGTAGAGTTAAGAAGACGTTTCGCCTCTTATCCAAGAAGCTTCTTCAGTTCTAAAAGTGCTAGTGTCAGGAGCAGATATTTATCTTACTGGAGAAGGGGGACAGTTAACGACTGGCTGGAGTTGAAAAGAATGGGTCGTAGAAACCCATCTCTCGGTGTGTCCCCCCCAAGTCGTTATCCTGAAAGGGTCGTTAGCGACTCCTATCATGTGACCACATGACTCATGCCACTTGGGTCATGTGGTTCCAGGTGTGAATGTTTGTGGAGCTTTCTGGGGAGAGAGCTGAGAACTGCATTGTAAGTGCCAGAGAGATTGTGCCTGAGTCCACCCCCTCTGTTCAGAGAAGGTTTCTCCAGCCTGGTAAAGATGGCTTCTTTAACTCCTCTTTCAAACCATCTGTCTTCTCGAGCCAACACCTGTACATCGCTGTCCTCAAAAGAGTGACCTGTATCCTTCAAGTGAAGGTGGACAGCTGAGTCCTGACCTGAGGAAGTGGCTCTCCTGTGTTGAGCCATGCGCTTGTGAAGCGGTTGTTTAGTTTCCCCAATGTACAGGTCTGAGCATTCCTCGCTGCACTGGACAGCATATACCACATTACTCTGTTTATGTCTCGGTGTTTTGTCCTTGGGATGGACTAGCCTCTGCCTTAGCGTGTTACCAGGCTTGAAATGAACAGGAATGTGGTGTTTGCCAAAGATCCTCTTGAGTTTCTCAGACAGGCCTGCAACGTAAGGGATTACAGTGCTCTTGCGTCTCTCCTCCCTTTCCTGTTCAGTGTTATTTCTCTTTCTGTTCTTCACAAAGGCCCACTTAGGGTATCCACAGGTTGTCAGGGCATTTTTGATGTGCTTTTGTTCCTTTTCCTTACCTTCTTTCTTCGTGGGAATGTTCTCGGCCCGGTGGTTGAGTGTTCTGATGACACCCAGTTTGTGCTGCAGAGGATGGTGGGAATCAAAAAGTAGATATTGATCCGTGTGTGTTGGTTTCCTGTACACTTCAACGTTGAGACACCCATCTGCCTCCAAGTGTACAGCACAGTCCAAAAAGGCCAACACTTTGTCCTTGACATCTTCACGGGTGAACTTGATGTTGCTGTCCACTTTGTTGATATGGTCAGTGAAGGCCTCTACTTCATGTGTTTTGATCTTAACCCAGGTGTCATCCACATATCTGAACCAGTGGCTAGGAGCAGCTCCCTTGAAAGAGGTTAGGGCCTTCCTCTCTACGTCTTCCATGTACAGGTTTGCCACTATTGGAGAAACCGGGGAGCCCATCGCGCATCCATGTTTCTGTCTGTAATGGCGCTCTCTGAACTGGAACTCCAGCCAGTCGTTAACTGTCCCCCTTCTCCAGTAAGATAAATATCTGCTCCTGACACTAGCACTTTTAGAACTGAAGAAGCTTCTTGGATAAGAGGCGAAACGTCTTCTTAACTCTACACAGTCCAGTTGCCTGTTTTTAAGTCTTCAAGATACTCCACAATTTGCAAATGGTTGATGATCTAATCTTTGTATGCTGCTAATTTAGAGTTCACATTAAGTTGTACGGAGAGTGCTACCTGATTTTGTATATTTGTGGATATAACAACAGTACAAAAAAAAGAGTCCGGTCGCACATACACATGAGCATTTATAGCTGCCAATGGAGATGGACCAGTGAGCATTCAAACATGAACAAAGTGATGACCCAGAACTGCTTTTTTATAATTAAATCCAATGTAAAGGGCAAGGGGCATAAAGATAAATGTTATGCTAGGTTCAATTTACATGTTGTAAGCCCAATTGTAGCACAGTCCTGCAAACAATCTTAAGACCTGTCAGCCCCCAAAATAGTTTTTTTCAGAGGGTCTATCACATTAACCAGGACAGCATAGATTGGTCTCGCAGGGTGGAAACATAAAAAGGAGGAAAAGTCTGTCTTGCTCTTGCTACAACATCTCTCCCTTTATCATGTATCAGCAAGGAGCTACCATGACAGATTGAAAAAGAAAAACATTGGCAAAAATGTGCATTTTAGCAACCAGATGAATAACCGCTGTTAGCATTTCCTGTGAGCCATCCAACGTCATTGCGTCATCATTTCACGACTCTGTTCTGAGATGTCCCTGCAATTCCACTGAAATACATTAAATGCCACAGCCTAAGGAAGGCAGAGTACACCTCTGCTTCATTTTACAAGCATGCATGAAGAGCCGTGGCGGGGAGAACAGCAGCAAGATTGAGAACAAAACACCATATTTGTTTCCCATTTCCTAAAAACATGCTGTTTCTATATCAGAAGCAAGTATGAGTGGTGGCCTATACTATAACACTGCTCTTTACTGCCCTCCCGCTTACATACAAGGAATAACAGAGCCTCAGGTGGGGAGAGCACACCTACCCTGTGTCTGTTGTGCATACATGAAAAGATAAGGCATAGAGAGTAGCAGTTAATTACAATTAATAAAAATGATGCTACTTCCCTCTTTACATTTTACATGATAGTTACTGCATTACAGTTACTACCAATGCAAACCACACAAAACCCCTTCAGCATTAAAGTGACATAACAGAGGATTAGATTGAAGTGCAGCCTTGCAGAATACCTTCAACAATTTATGGCATGTGCTTTTTAGCTGACATCATCGTAATGGTGTGCAAAGAAGCTTACAGAATAGGTGTGGCTGTGGGAATATAAATGGCCCACCGATTGATAAGATTATACTGACCGTGCTGTTGATGTGCTGGGGGATGGTCTCATACGGTGGCTGGTTCTGACTGCAGATAGCCAGCCAAACGTAGCCTTTATCCCCCTCTATCAGCCAGCAGTCCCCTTTCACCATGCCGGGCAGGTGGAGGAGCATCAAAGCAGGGAGCAGGAGGGAGAGAAACAAGGAGGGAGACAGGGAGGAGCAACGAAGTCTGCTGGCCATGGTCTTGAATTAGAGGTGTTTGAGGTCGCCTCAGCAGAGATGAGGAGAAGAGAAGGAGCTGAAGGGAGGAAGGCAGCAAGCAGCAGTTTCAAATCAGGAGGCGGGTGCAGGTAAGGGGCAAACAGGCCAAATCTAAGATTAGAGTGAGGTGAGCGGAGGGGCGTCTTCACGGTGATTAGAGCTGAATTTGCAGCATGGCAGCAGGTCCCGTCCCCATTTTAGGTGTTCCACGTCAAAGGGTTTTGGAGGATGTCACCCCAGCAGCTATTCATGGCCCCTGACAACTGTATACCTTGAGGAAACACTCTCTCTTGGAGGAAGGTGGAGGGCCTATATAAGACAGAGTGAGGTGGGGAGAAAGAGAGAGAAGGAGAGAAAAAGAAAGGGAGGGGAGAATACCAGCATTAATGATTATAATGACAAAATGATTAAGAATAGGCAGAGAAATGTATTACAGTTCACATATCCCAGATGGTTTAAGGATTAATTGAGTTAGATCTCATTTCCAAAAGCACTGAATAAAAAAAAAAGAAAAGAAAAAGAAAAAAAACAGGTATATGAATCTAATACCCATGCCACCCAATCCTTCAAGGTAATGCACCACAGTAATAAATCCATTAAGTGCCATGATTATTTCATTAAGTCTTGATAAAGCCCAAAGAAATATACTTTGACTCGTCAAATGAAACCAGGCTTTTTCTGTTCTGTCATTATTCATATTCATAAAAATAACAGCCTGTAACAGAGAATGATTTGCAGCTCTTCTGTTCACACATTGCCTTATGATGCAACGATAGAAAAGGAAATTGCACAGACCATAAACGCAACATTGCTTCTCTTTTGTGTCTTTGCTGTCATTTACAAGGTTCACCAGTTTGCAGCTGCAGGTTCATCATTGCAACTGTGAGGTACATTATGAAACAATCAAAATTTAATAGCGGCAGTTATAGAGGGGTGAAAACAGGGAGATGGGCTAAGTGGCAGACAGAGGAGGGCTGCTGTAATTTGCATGTTTTAACAGGATCCTGGCTGACATTTAGCTATTTACCTTTCTCAGGGGGATTTACCACGGATTAGGCTCTAATCCAGCATAAAATATTATGTATCCCATCACCACTGCTCACAGTCTTTTAATTTGTTCCCAAACTTTTGATTCCCTCCTCCCAGGGGGGTTATCTTACCACTACATAAAAGGCGGGTAATCGACTGTTTAACCAAGTTTTAGATTCTTCCATTTTTCAGTCAGAGAGTAGTGCTTTGTAGCATTGCAAAGATTCTGGTTTGCTCATTAGAATTTACAGATTAAATTAGGTAAAGGTGTTTTAGTAGCCTTTGGGGTTAGCAGATGTGTCAGACAAGGTGTGACTTTACCTCGAGTTCTTTTCAACCTCTAAATTAATGATCCTCAGAAGCAAATGAAAACCTGTAAAACTGACTATACCTGGGGATGTGAGTCTCCTTTAGAAGACAATCAGATTTCATTGGATTCATGGCGGTTACAATCATTCAACTTTAGAACAATCCAGTTGAATTTCATTTGGTATGATTTGGTAAATATAAATTGGTAATTGTACTCTCAAGTACATTTTAACTTAAAGCTACTGTGAGGAGTTTTTGGCACCCCTTGTGGACAAAGTAGTCTTTACCTATCATGTCTTTTACACGCTAAAGTACTTATTCAGGATGTAAAAAAAAAAAAAAAAACTCATCCAACTGTTTTTGGACAGTGAAATTTATTCTAACTCGTGGATATTTCAATAAAAAGTGTAAAAACAGCATTGTTCAGTGAACTGCTTGGCTGACACCTACCTCCTTACAACACTTTTAGATATTGATTACAAATTGAAAGTCGTTTTTTGCTTTTGCATGTCATAAGAAGACATCTGTATAAATTTATGTGTCATTAAAAATCTCAAATGTCTCTTTTGTTGATATATAAAAAATAAAAAAATAAAAAATCCTCACAGGAGTTTTATCTGTACCTGGAAGGCCATCCATGCTAAAGGTTAACCTACCAGTCCCAGTCCGACAATCACATTATGCAGAGATAACTTTCTTGCATAGTGTCATCAAATATACTCAGGAGCAGGAAGAAGGAAACTCTAGATGTTTCCACCATGGCCAGTCCCTTTTAGCTACCCTCTTCCTCTTCTTCTCCCTGTCCTCTCATCCTCTGTCCACACTTGCACCTCAGTTAGCCCCTCAGTCACTTCTCATTTTTGTTGCACCACACCCCTCCTAGCTCTCTTCAAATCATCCCATAAAATTGATATTGACAATTCAATTCCTCCACCACAGGCCTTCAATTTGCCTTTTAACTCAGCTCTGTTGTCATCCTGTCATCTGCGTGTGTGTGTATGTTAAAAAAAAAAAAACCCTCAAGAGGAGCAATTTGTGTCTTTATTTCCGCACAACAACCAAAGAAACCCTTTAAACCTTGGTATTCATGAGGGTTGTTCATTAATCACTCTTTTATGCATTCAGCTTTACTTTTGAAAGTGGTGCATGTGTGCAAGTGTTAACATCAGTTCATGGTACGTCGTGATAAAAAGAAGCAAGTTATCTGAATTATTCATCAAAAAAGGAACACTTCGGACATCGATCATGCTGACACAGATACTTGTTCTCCTTCTTTGATCCTGATCCCTCTTTTCTTACTCTTTGAAGACAAATCCAAAAGTGGTGCCATGATGTAGAGACACATAACCTGGTTTTCTTTAGGGTTTACCAGAATGTACCAACAATGCCTCGAGCACAATTTAGCTATTTCAGCAGATTTTGGTGACCAAAGAACCACCATGTTGTACTAATCACTACTTCTAGCTTGGTTTTTTTGGGGGGGTTTTTTCCAGTCTGGAGCTTATATCTGCAGCATGTCTGATTGAACATGACTGCTAGCCCGACATGGTTTTCACCGTGCTCTGCAGACATGAAAGATGAGTCAGTCCAGCTCATTTCAAAGCAAGATGTTTATTGCCAAGTTCAGTCACAACAGCTCAAATCAACCCAGTATTTTTATTCATTATGCTGTAATGATCCTGACCACGCTACTCCAGCCCATCCAATCATCTGGGTCACTCTTTCTTCTCACTACTCTCAGTCTGTATCCGTATTTCTTTTTATCTGTCCGTCTTTGTCCTCCTTTTTCGCCCCGTTCTTTCATCTGCCTGCATTGTTTTAAGCCCGCTTATCTTCACTTCCTTTCAACTAGAAACACAAATGAATATGCTTCATTGCCAAAACACAACCTGACACCTTTTGTGTGCTAGCACATCCTCGCTGCTTTTATCACATTCTTGTCATTGCTTTTATTTTGACAGGAAGCCAGAGGAAGATACAGGCCTGGTTTTTCCATTCCCTTTCTTCTGGAAAACGCGGCTCTTTTGTGGTTCATTATTGTTCCTGATAACTGGGCTTTAATTAAAGTTTTGCATCTGACAAACAACACTAATGATGGCGGGTCACAAAAGCAAAAGCAAAGTCCAAGATGTGAGACTAGGAGGGGGCTGAGGGTGCCTGGGAAAAAGAATGAGTTTTGTCCCAGTTTCAGTCCAGTTTACTTCAAATAAAAGCTTTTATATACCACTTAAATAAACAGGGAGAGTGTTGTTTTTGCTTCATGTTCAGTAAATTTATGTAGAAGATGTTTTATAAGCTCACAGAAAGCTTTTTTTATCTTGCATTTAGGTCACAGATTTCTTAAATTACTTGCTTTTGGAGATGATTAGTAGTACAATTATTATCTCAATGGACCTTGAGGTGGTTACAATTAAAAGCCACTCTCATGTGTGCAGTTCCCCATTACATAAAAAATCCATTACACTCGAGGCATTACATGAAAAAAAGGCTGTATTTTTGCTGTAGTCTGACCAACACTGCACTTTTAAAAGACATGTAAAACTATGAGTACAACTGAGATCACAAAAATTCAAATCTTTGAAGTCGACCTAACCCCACTTCCAAAAAAAAGTGAGAAAGTAAATAAAGAAATTGATGATTCAGCCCAGAGATAATTTAAACCATATAGAAAAAAAAGTGCATCTCTAATACTGGATGGTCATGTTTTTTTGGCCCTCAGGTAGCAGTGCATTGAAAACAGACATTGCACTGTGGTGGAAATCACCCCATAGGCTGAAATGTACCCAATGTCTGTAGACACAGTTTGTTGCTGCATCCACAGATGCAGATTAAAACTGTACCATACAAAGAGAAAGCCGCAGATTAACATGAATCAGAAATGCTGGCAACTCTAAAGGGTCCAAGAACCTTCAAGAGGGACTGAAACAAAGTGGAAAACTGTCCTTTGGTCTGATTATTTTAAATTTGACATTCATGGACACCATGGCCTCTGCTCTGAAAGGGAGAGGGGACCACCTGGCTTGATATCAGTGCAAAAGCCAGCGCCAGTGAGGGTATAGGAAAGCAGAAGAGCCCATCCCCACAATTGGGAAGGAACCATCAATGCTGATTAATATTAAGCAAAAAGAAGACCGATATTGAGACATTGCATATTTCAGCAACACGCCACCAAACCACATTGGAACAAAATTTTTCTGGTTTTAACATTTAATATGTTGTCTTTGCACTATTGTCAATCAAATATAAGGTTTAAAGGACTTAACGATGGCCATTAGAGTGAGTTTTTAACCAACATGTTGCACAGAGCCCCAACTATTTTTAAAATAAAAGACATAACATACTTGCATGAATACACCTTGATTGGCCCCAAACCAGCTTCAGCGTTGTGAGAATGCTTTACATCGATTCTCACCAGGTGCTTGTATACTGGGACAAGGTCAGTAATCAAATTATGTGACCTCATCTATAACCATAGCATAACTTATGTTTCTTCAAATGCACTGACTGGAATTTATGACCAGTCTTTACCTTCCAAATAATTAAGGAGAACCTAATCTTTTTTACAGTAATATAATTAAAATGCTTCATTTCCAGTGTAAAAGAGAATTAATTCAATTTGAGAGGCACAGGGGAGTAAAACCCTGCAGAAAAGAACTGAGCATTATCTTTATTCTAATGATGTGCAAACCTTCATAGAGATATACAGCATATATAACTTGCTGCTGCCTCATTGCCACTTCCTTTTTCTTTTCCACATTGACTGAACCCTTTCCACCAAATCCATTCATGACACAGCTCTTTAGGGCCGGATTGACAGCACAATCTAGCAGAAAATAGAAACGACTTCATTAAGTTTCCTGAAGGAGTTCAAGATGAAGAGAAGAGCTGAAAAAAAGACATAGTTGGCAGACTGACTTGCAAAGAGCATAAAAAAACCTCCAGGTTTTTAAGTGTGGGGAAGGCTCAACCCTGAGCAGTGAAATGCTGACACATTGTCATAGCCCTTGACTTCTAACACAAATGCACAATTCACCCCTCAGTGTCTGAAACACACCTGATGTCAGAAACAGCAACAGCTCTTTGTAGTAGGACAGATTCAGTTAGCTTTGGGTTTCTGCAAAGGCTTAACTATACAGCATCTTCGCCTATGTGATTGGGGGAAAGAGTCCCATGCTTAACAATGGATAGTCAATGTTGATGCCAAGATCCCAATTTATAACAGGACTATGTGGTCTGTATACCTGTTGAATTTGTGCAAATAAGCCAAAAAGCACAAGTAAGGGCTGATCATAGACTGTTAGACTGTACGTATATAGAATGGACAGCATCTGCCTCCTCAGTAGGTGAAGCCCCACCCTCGGTTTGATGCACCCTGGTAAGACTGGTTTGTGTTCAAGACCTCTTTTTTCTGTGCAGCTTCATTTTTAAAAGTTATTAGGGGGTTCATGTTTTCTATGATTGGCACCTGATACAGCCTATGGGCGTACAAGGATTGCGTGGCTCACCCAGGGGATACGCTGTCTGAGCCGGGCGTCATCACAGTGACTCTCTGTGACTCTCCTGCCGAATGCGTACAATGCTACTACACAAGCGGTGGAGTGCGTACAATGCTACTGCGCAATGTTGGTTTCAGGAAACTAAGATAAAATGTGGAATTACTGAAAGCTTTTTGGCTTCAAATCCGTATACTGGCGGGAGGTGGAACCAAGTTGTCCATAGTATACACAGTCTATGGGGCTGATGCATCACAAAATGTGCAGCAGGGCATTCAGCATCACTGTGCACCAGTGCATGCAATTGCATAATGCATTTATCTGAGGCAAGTAAGGTCCCAAGCAAGATTTTCTGGGCAGAAACAGCATACACTTAAGCAACTCAAACTGTGTCTGAGTTTCAAGAAGCTGGGAAAACACCAAGAACAAGGAGGACAGGAGTAGCACACCCTCTCTAGAGACCAGGTCATGAACCTATCTACTGAATGAGAGACAAATAGAGACAGATAGACAGAAGGCAGAAACAGACATGGTACAAGCAGTCAGAGGGAAGTAGCAAGGATCAGGACACCAAACAGATCTTCCATATGTCATCAGGGAACCAGTCAAGTGTAACCCTGCAGTTCAGAAACCCCACAGTCCAGTCACTCATCCAAGAAATCTGTCATCCCTCAACCAGTCAGCCAGCCAGCATCCGAGTGTGTCAGCCAGTCAATCAAACCAGCCTGTCAGTCAGCAGCTTCGACTGCCAGCCAATCATGTTCCCGGACAGACAGCCAAACAGAGGGTCAGTCATGGAGCAGCCTGCCAGCCAGTCAGTCTGCTTCCTCAGCCAGGTACCCGTGTGGGAAGCAGCATGAAAGAGGAGCTCAGAATTGTGCCTATTAGCGCTATCTGCACATCCCAGCCTGCAGACCGGTCTGCCTGACTGTCAAACCTTCAAAGCTGCTGCACTGGTCCTTCAAATCCATTTTTCTTTCTTTTCCTTCCAAACTTTCATGGAGCTGCAGCAATGTTCCTTCAAAACTGGTGCACACAGAAAACTCTCAGTCCAGTTTTCTCAAGTTAATTTATTCCAGGTCTGTTGTGTGTTTTCTTGTCTGCATTTCCTTTCTTTCAATTGACATAAACAAGTTTCTTTTATGCATCAAGTTCTTTTATCTTCCTTTTTTGTGTGCCCTTAATTTCAAGGCTATCTGTTACAAGATTGATGGAAATGTATATGATGCAAAGATGAAAAAACTATGGTTTCCTTTCTGCACAAATAAAGATTGATGCTATTTACAATGCATGGCAATAAAAAGAGCAAACATTGTAAAAGAAACAGCTGTTGCATTTAAGTAGTAAAAAACAGTGTTAACTCGATTCACAAGTGATATTGCAGTTTTCTTAATCCCTTTCTTGTGTTTTATTCTTTTTCTCTCTCCCCTCTTGCCCATTCTTTCCTCTTCCCTCTCTCAATTTTTCTCTTCCTCTCTCCTGTAAACTGGATCCTATCCAGTTTTGTCTCTTCGGCAGAAACAGATGTTACATACACTCGAAACAAACTCCCACAGGGGGAAAACAGTTCTCAGTGTGCTCTAAGCCTCTCGCTGTGTTGAAGTGAAAGCTGGGTGGATTTCACCAAGGCAAACTCCAAGACGAAAGGAGCATCACGGGACTGCAGCACAGCTTAAGCAGCAGAAGGAAGCAGGTTTAGTTGAATAACAGCCTGGCGGTCCTACTAGATGTTACACTAGCGACATTTGTTTGGCTTGATAAACCTTAAGATGGCCTTACATTACCATTCTTGGCTTTCGGTCCAGATTTTGCTAGCTCTTTACTCTTATTATTACAGCCTATACCTTTAATTTTCTTCACTTATCTGCAAAGAATCTGTTGCAGGTACAAATTCTATCTGCCTCTTTGCTAATTTCTCATTTTCACCAATAATATTTCTACATGCATGTCCTGGGTTGTTATGTTGTTGGTAGTTTCAATCAACCTTTATCATCAAAGATAACAATGCAGCTTTTGATGAAATGACTGAAATGTGACAAAGTTGTGAGCATTTTTCTTCTTTAAGACTAAGGCTACGACTAAATCTGAAAAAGCTGCTGGAATCAACACTGTCCATCAGATCATACCCCTAAAAAACTTGTTCCAGGTGGAAAGAGAACCTTTTTTTTTTAAATGTGCCTTGAAAACACCAGAAAGACCATGTACAGTAAAAATAAATTGAATGGAAATAAATCCAATGTTTAATGCAGATCTCAAACAAAATTGGAAATTGATTGAAGCCTGCAGTGTATCAGAGGCAAGAATAAAACCAAAACAGAGCAGCATATGATTTTGCCCTGCTTTCTGTAGATAATCTACATTTGAAAATTCTTATTGAAACTATCTACAGTGATAAATGGTCTCAATAAATACACCCCTTAATTTATTGGACAGACTATTACACATCACTAACTTTTCAATAGTGTCCAATTTACTTAATTGACTCAGCCACTCAAAGTGAAACTGCCTCATTTATACCCACTTCAGTCAGTGATTTTCTAAATTCCCTAGAGCAACTTTTCGCAGCCCTGAGAGACAGACACAGCAGTTATATATACATTAAAAAAAGGCTATACAGTAAATACAGGCTGAGAAAGCAAGTTTTAAATGAAGTTGTGCTTACGCAGCTCATATGAGCAAAGAGTACCAGTAGTGGCTGCAGTTTCTCTGGCTGGTTGCTTCCTCTCAATCTAACACATTGTTGCCGTTCCGGTTTGTTTGATCACCGAAGGCCGAGAGCCCCTGTTGTGTTTCTGCATGAAGCTCAGCCACGCTTAGTCGCGTTTTCAAAATATGAATCCAGAGGCAAGCCTAGGGCAATTTTTTTCAATCACTTCAGGAAGACTCTACGAGTTTGAGTAACAACTGAAGGCAAGGACCGTTTCACCTCATCTGTTCTCCTCACCATACATTCTGGGACACTGGCAAGATTGATATGGTTTATATTATCTTCCTGTTGGGAATGATGTATGGGCCACAAAAAGCAGGGCAGTTTTGTTGATGAGTATTTATTTTGACTGTGTGGATGAATTTCTGAAGTTGGGTACCTCTTCAGCCAAGACCTGACCAAACAGACAGTTTAACCATTTGTGAGATAGGAACTTAAAATGTACTGACAGTTACCTCTTAAGAGCCCAAACCACATAAGAAAGGTAAAACAGACCAAATTGTGGCTGGTTTGATGACATAATATCATGTTACATATTACATATAACACAAAAACATATATTTTTTAACTGATCGCAATACCCTGATTGTATTTCAAGCAAGGTCATGGACGCAGAGGCAGAAAAATGCCAAACAAACATAATGTATGCTCCAGGAGAGTCTGTAACAGTACATTACAAACATGATCAAGACCTGATCCTGAGTAGAAAAAAAGGCAGCTAATTTAGAGTTTCAGTCTTTGTAATGTCTTTGCCTCATGTCTCTGAAAGACATGTTCGAATCTCAGTGTTATTCCTTATATATATATAAACAACATAAGGTCCTGTCATTACATCACCATAGGAGCCAAATTAAGTTAGAAACTGTGTCCTCCTATTAACAACAACACCTCAAATCAGGGGTTACCTTAGAATTCTATCCTACACCCCAAAACAACAGTTCTCTGCATTTTAAGCTTTTTAGTCATGGATGATTTATGTTGTTTTGATTATTTTCGAAAGGATAAAATTGTGCAACATTGTGCACACTGTGGTTTTTGTGTCTAAGATTGCATGGCATTGGAGGATAACCAGTGCAACTTCTTACTTTATTTACCCAAGTTGGACAACTTCTTGAGAATGTTGGCTTATATTAACCTTTCGTACATTCACGGTAACTCTTTGACAATGCATTTTAAGGATTAGGAAAGACTGAAAGCCATGAATAGCATGAATATGATCTCAAAATTAGGACACCTATAGAAAATATTAACTGCTTTGATTTGTCCTGGTTGCATTATTCGCCTTTCTCCTCATAATTTCATTGAAACTAATCTAAACCCTCTGTTCTTATTTCTCTACTTGCAGCTTGGCCATGCATCAAATCCAAACAGGTGACCAGACCCACAACAGCCTTTATTAAGTGAGCTTCTATGCTTGAGCAAATGTGCCATTGTTCATGTCCAATACCTTTGTGTCTTAATTACCTCTAAAACCTATTCAGCAGCTAACCCCTCCAGCTCCACACAGCAGGTATGTTGAAGTAACAACCCTCGATGGGAGCAGCACTTCTTTGCCTGAAGGGAGGCAGCAAAATGAAGTTTATATAAAGAGAGAGAAAGGAGTAGAAAGTGAGTGAAATAGACTGTCAGAAGGGCATAAACTAGCCAGAGGTGGGGAGAATAAGGAGAAATGCAGTGCAGCATGAAGTTATTCTGCAGTTTTAATTCATCCTCTCTATCATTCCAACGGGTTAACACAACCGAGGTCTGACTCTCTTTGGAGGTTGACCTTTGCATGAAAGTGAGAAATGAGGATGACACAGACAGGGTGAAAAGAAAACTTTATAACCTTTACTTAAAGGACAACTTAGAAGAAATACCAACTTTATGCTGAAACCCCTTCAGTCTACTGTAGAGAGGGTATTCCTTGCTGAGCAGAACAATGTCGTGTGGAGATCAGCAGCTTTCCCCTCTTAAACCGATTCTCGAAGTTTTTGTTATGAAACCAGAAGGAGGAAATGGTTGCACATATGCACATATTTCCACATGGAAGCTGCCCAGTTTAAGTGCTATCTTTCTCTTTGTTGGCAGAAGAAGCAGCTCTGGGCTTGGTGCCCGGCTCAGGAGAAGTTTATTTTTGAGTTTACCGAGATGCTGCACAGTCTAAAGTTGACATATGCCGGAAACTGACACATATACTCAGTGGGTTTCCTTAGCAGATTCAAAGGATTAACCCAAACAAGATTTCCTGCCTGGCATTTACTGTAGTATTCAAAGTGACAGTGTGTCATCTATCAGGGTACAATAGCCTCCATCACTCCCCACATATACTCAGTAAAATGAGCATCCTTTTTTAAGTGGACACTCTGATTAGTTACACTGGATGTTTCTGACATTACTAGTGTCTATGCACACCAGTGGCGATTGCTCTAAGACTGCAAGGGAAGCTCGGCTTCCCTTAAAATGTCACCCCTCAAAAAAAAGAAAAAGTGGTGAAATACGTACTGCTGTGTGTACATTTCATTAACTAAATACGCACTAGAAAGCCTTCATCTTTTGTTCAGACACTGTGATAAGAAGCTGATAATCACAGGTAACCGGCATAACTTTGTTCTCATTCATCCTCGCAGCGCCTCAGCGCTTTAAACAGCCGGACGCTGGGCTTCTGCTGACTTCAATGTGGAAGCTTAAAGTGGGTTGTTCCAGCAGCGAAACTAGACGCTCATTGGATAAATGCTGGGCTTTGTCCCGCCCATCGGAAGCCCAGCTTCACTGGAGTTCTATGGCGAGAGGGCGGTCCCGACTTTCTCCCGGACTCCAAGCTTCTGCATCCATGATTGGATGAGCTGTCTGAGGCGAAATCCTTTTTTGATTGACAGCTAAACAAGCGAATCAGCGATCTTGAAGAATAAAACATCTACCAGAGCATTTTCCAAGTTATTCATTCCGTTGTTCTTAACTGCTCCAGAGACTTTACCGATCCTCAGCGACTTTTGTCTTTGTTAAAAATGACTGCCGTTGTGTTTGGCGACTCTGTTCTGTTACCTACTAATAAACAAATACAATTATGATGTAGGCCAGAAAAATGAGCTTCCCCTCCTTGAAAGACCAGCAGCCGCCACTGATGCACACAGTATGCAACTTTAGTTTTTTTTCTTTGACATCCTCGGGAGTAGCCTAAAAAATTAGCCAAGCAAGCACTGACGATGTATCAACACAATATCGTAACTAATCATAGTTTTTCAAATGAATTTAAACAGAAAAGGGTCTTTAAATAAAGGACAGTCAAAGTAAAATTTTTAAACCTCTTAGTTGAGAAATGTAACTGTAGGTCAAAACTCAGTTTATGTTAGGTTGCTCTGTAAAGCAGATCTTGCTGTGCTGTATTCACCTGCTGTACCGTTGCTTTCTGAGGTTATTAGCTGTGGGTGCAGGTGATCTAACCTGACTCATGGATGATGCTGGCATGTTTAAGATCATTAGTCTCACTTTGCCCAACATTAAACAAACCAGCACTAAAATCTTCACAGAATATCGAGACATGACACATAAATTGATGTTTGCTTTCGAAATAGCAATGTAAGTTTTGTGATTTGATTGAAACGGCACAGAAACAGAAAAATACACTTGGATCATTAAGTTTAATTGACTTATTTATAATTGAGTTTACTTCATTTTTCAGAGTTGGACAAATTTAAAGCCCACTGTGGGGTTCTTGTTTGTCAAAAAACAACAAAGGAAAAGATTCAAATGCCTGTTTCTCTGTGTCCTTCTCTGTGGTGGGAACAAAAAAAAATAAGGTCATAGCCTGTGCAGGATTTGAGGTTTTTTAGTTTGCGCTTGTGTTTTTAATACCAGATGTCCTTCTTTCTGTTGTGTTATTATCAAGGACATGCTTGGGAAAAATAGCCCTGGATTTGGACAAAGAATACCAGCAACAAAGGGCAGCCATTTAGGTTGCAACCAGTGAGTCATCAGTGAGCTTTGACTGGAAAAAAGATGTTGTTTTAATGACGTCTCAGCCATGTTTCCCTTGGAAAAGACATTGTTATATCTACACATCCATGAGCTACAAGTTAATGAAGTGTCGAAGGAAACCAAGATGTAGGATTTTTTTTAACACAACCTTTTGTTAAAAAGAGTCTGCAAGTTCATTACACACAGACTTGCTGTATGTTAGGAAAAGAGGAAACATTTACAACATGTTCAACAGTCTTTCAAACACAAAATGCAAAATCCAAACTTATCCAAATAACTATGTTAAGCCATTTTGATGTTTTGCAAATAAATACTATTGACAACAAATTTGGTGGGCGGAGCCAAAGTGGTGGAAGAGAGTTTGTGCAAAGCATAAAGTGATGGACTAGCTAGACATCTGAGAAAACCGTAATATTTCGCCAGTGGCTGAAAAAGTAAAAAGCAGCAGGCTCAGGTTCCCAAAGTCCATGATTTACAAATCTGACTCAACGGCCAGACTTAAAGTCTCTAGACATGTGTTTACCTTGTGGAGGACTGAATGTTTTTGTGTCTCAAACTGACATGCTGCAAAGTCAGCATAATGGACACAAAGGGGGCTGTGGTTACAGCTTTATTAGACTACTGTCCTTGTCCCAGTTTACAAGCACCTTGTTGGAATAAAACCACTGACAAAAGTATGTTCACTCCTGCTTCTGTAGGTGGCCCCTTTCAGCTCTAATACTACTGGGCCATACCAGGGTGAAAACAACCGACAAACACATATGCAAGTGACTGATGGGGAGTCTGTTCAACAATGTTAACATGCCACTTTTACAGCTTTTGCAGCCATGTCCTTCTTCTACTTCCACTACCTTTCGATGTGCAGTACAACAGCTTTTTTGTTTGACAGATCATTTGGCCCAATAAGAACTGTCTCTTTTAACGTTGGATTGTGCCATTCATGTACAAGAGCTGGCTTAGTTTTCTGAAATTGTGGTTGGGTGTGGTGAAGTAAGCTTGGTTTTTCTACTGTTCGAGGAGTAATTCACTCAAATACAAATTAAATATTCCTAAATTTCAAGATGTGTGGGGTTTTATTTGAAAATCAGCAAAACATTTGTTTTCACAAATGGGATCTAGCTTCCTTCTTTGTGTGTTTCTCCACTTGCTTTATATTTTAAAAAGAGATTATTCTTATTGAAAGCTGAGAGAGAGAAAATCCTGCAGCTCTTCTGTCCTTTCATCAGTCTGTTTTTCTATCTCACGACTGTGTAGAAACTTTGAAGAAAAGTGAAGAGAATTTAATTAAGACAGTGACTGCTGGAAAGAAAGGTACACAGAAAGTGACAGACAATGACGATATCTTCAAACTTCACAGAGACAAATTTAAAATCGTAAAGCTAACAGAAAGGAACTTTTTGTTTGGACAGCGTTTGAGAGGGGGACAAAAAAAGTGGTTATGAAAATGAGGGAAAAGGGAGTCAAACAGATGTGATGTGTATAATTCAAATGTAAGCTCTACACTAGAAAACCACCACCATTGGCTGCACAGAAATCTGCTAGAACATACTGAAACATCTTAAAAAGTTCCCCTAGGATCTCTGCTACTGTCTCACCTGTTAAAAACTGTACCAGCAGCATATTTTTTGTCACTTTTTTGAGTCTTATTTTTGGTAAAATGAAGCTGAGCCCCACACCCGGCTGACAGGCTGATTCACCATCATTTACAAGGCCACTCTTAGCCTGCTACACCACACCATGTTTTTTGTTTTACAGAAAAGTACTGGAGAGTATTTACTGTGCCCTCTGGATTTTCTTTTTTATGCTTTCGATTCCAAAAGCTCAAACAGAGCTTGGGAAAAAAACATATCATGTTGTAAACTAACTCAGACACTGATTGCTATTTAAAAAATATGACAAAACTAGCTACTTGTTGCGTGTCAACACTCTTACCTTGACAGTACTTATTGGGTCATGCCCATATTTTATTTTTCCAGCAATCACTGTCTGATTGAGTTTACACCACAACATGTTTACACAAGACGAATGAAAGTTTTTTCTCCCATACGAGGTTGCTTTGAGGTCAGACAAGATGTTAGCTGTTAGCTCGTGGTTTTTCACTGATAAAACAAGGCAAAGATTGAAAGTGACTGAGCTCCAGGCACAGTGGAACATCTAAGAGTACAGCACAATGTAATGTCTGAAATAATTCTCTCCGGTGAGTTGAAATAAAGAAAAAGCACTGACCTTTTTCTTCTTTAGATTTTGCTCTCTCTTTTATTTCTCTGTCATTCTCATTAACAACTCCCTGTTTGTAATCTTGGCTCTGACATTTGCTGCCTTTGTTTTATCTTTTAGCAGCATCCTCTATCGTGGCCTTTGTTTCTCCTCAGCTTTTATATTTACCTCCACGCCTGCTTCTCACTGTCTCACTCTTCTCCTCCTAACTCTTAATTTAGGTGACCCTGTTATTCTTTTTTTTTCTCAATCAAAGCACCACCCTCACTTCACATTTCAACCCTGTGATCTGTTACACCTTTTCTTTTTTTCCTTTAATCTGTCTCCATCTTCTGTGAAGGGCCTCCCCCTTCACCCTCTCAGCCACAAGACTCGTGACACCTCTTCTGTTCTGCTGCTCATCCTCCGCCTCTTTCTACTTCCTCCTTTCTCCGCAGCTTAAGAAAAACTTCTTTGCCTTGGTGTCAAGTTATCACTTTTCCCTCTATTCTATCACCTCCCTTTCATTTGATTCTTAAAAGCAGAGCTACAATGCTGTCAAACAACAGCTGCACTGCACTGTTTGGTTTCATGTTTTTCCTTTTACTCTTGAACACGGGTAAAATCAATCTTTCCCTGGACATACAGTATAGCATTTAGCTTTCATGCATCAGCTGATTATTTCCCCTTTCTCCCTTCCTCTTTGCCTCTACCTCTGCAAGTTTTAATTGATAATAAAAATACTGAAAGACTGGGGGCTTATTAGAGGGGTCGTGTGGGCTGTAAGAACAGCTCCCTGGTAGCGCAGCATGTTTCAGGTAGGGCAGAGGCGGTAAAAGCCTCTGACAATTAACTTAGAAAAGAAATATCCAAGGAAGCACAACACTTTGCTGCCTAAAATGCCGTGCTAAATTATTATTATTATTCAATTATCTTCATATCTTGTATGAACTCTATAATGCACTTGGCATGGGTCATGACTGTGTGCATTTTTGCAATAATTTGTAATAAATCCTGAAAGTTAAAATCACTGTAACTCACCTTGATAGAATGAGTTCCAGTTTTTACGGATGCCTGGTTGTAATGCGGCATTCCTGTTACATCTAGCGGTGCAAGTAACTCATCTTTAAGCTGTTTGCTGATCGCCATGAAGCAACACGAGAGGCAGACCGGTACTAGTGTTGTGTCAATTATGAACGATTTGTTCAAAAGAATGGGACTGCTGAGAGAACAACGTGAATGGAATCACTCCAAGACCTGATTCATTCCTTCCTCGGTTCAGTTGAGCTTAGTTGCGAGCGTGGCGTGCCAGTTGGGAGTGGAACTGCCGCCTTTGACTCTTTGGCAAATGACACACAGCCAGCGAGCAGACGGACAGGCAGAGTCTCATGATTTGCTCACAGTGAATGAACGACTTGTATCAGTCAGATTGAATGAAATAAACGACTTGAGGCAGGCAGAGGAGGGAGGGGTGTAGCGTCGTTCTCGAACTGCCGAGAACCGGTTCTTTTATTGTGTATTTATTTTTAATCTGTACACTTTTCCGCAATATGAAAGAACGACAACTCGCGCTCGTTTAGCGGGCATGCTGCTTGCTGCTGTGTTGTTTCAATTGTGTCTCCATGCAAATGTCGGCGGCACACAGAGAGGTGAATTTCAGGGCAGAGGAGTGATTCTTCCTTCAAGACTTGTTGGGCAAACGATATGTGTCACCCAGTGACTGACGCCGTGACCTCAGCAGCAGGGGAGGGGAGGGGCTTGTTCAATGAATGAACTCCCGATTAGCACCGCTGTGCCACTCACTTATGTATTGCACCCGACAAGATGGGGCTCCAAAGCACTGACTACAGTCAAAAGAACTGTTCTTCCCATGACTAACCAGTACTGAATCAAATAGTAAAAGAACAAGAGAACAATATGAATACTTGTTGGAAACATGGGTGCAACACTGTAAGATCTGTAACCACAGAACAATGTAAAAACTGTGCTGTAAAATGTAAACATACACACCACACTGCCGTGCCGTTGATACTGCCATGAAGCTGGAGACAAAGGCCTTCAACCTGTTAGCTTTTAGCTCAGGGGTTGGTGCACAATCTGGGTGTTGCATTTATTACGATTATTTAAGGGTGTCTTTTTAGCATAACATCAGTCAAGCTCTGCCTTTGGTGATTTCAAAGTGCTGACAGCTGAATATCCACCATGTTATTTTAATAACAAAGAAATGTGTCTCAGAGTGTAGCAGTTAATCTTTACTCACTCTACTGATGGTTCATATGACCTTATGTTGTACTGCAGGCATAATAGATACTGTCCAGTCTGTAAATGTTGGTGGCCGCCATGGTCAGTGGCACTGAGAGTTGTGTGTGAGGTTTTACGATTGTAAAAAATACTCCTCAGCTATGTAGGATGGTGTGTGTATGTGTGTGTGTTCTGTCATATTTCAAAGTCAGCTTGCATCAAAAGAAATCCGTATGATCAAGAGTGGGTGGCAGTAAGAGTCTGGGGTTTTTTGGCTCATGCAGGGCCAGGGTAAAGTACTGTAAGTAAATCCAACCGTCAAGTTTGTCAATCTATACATTAAAAGACTGCAACTTGCACTTCATTGTGCAAGAATAAACCTTGTAAAAGTTCCTTTTTTATTTGGAAACTGCTTTTTAAGTATTCCTTGTTTTATTTAGCAAGCAGAATTTTATGCAGTAAATCCCAATCCTATCCCGTCAAAGAGGACATCCAAACAGTGACGCAGAATCCTGGATGGACATGTAATCAAGCCCTTCAACCCAGATGTTGCTGATACAACTCTGCTGAAGTTTACTGTCTCTTGAGTGGGTGAACAGCTGCTTCAAATTGGACTCTATCAGTTCATTACTTATGCTGGGAAGACTCTGGAGGGCACATGAATCTCTCATCAATCTCCCCTGATGGGGATCTTCAAAAGACCACTACTTTGAGCACACTGTAACCCAGTGTGGTGTTGGATTTTATCCTCTTACATGCTGAGGACGATCAGAAACTTCAGGTTCCTTCTGGGATTGCTGATGGGCTCTGTGCATTCCTGCTCACTCCTCTTAGGAATGTTTTTTGGAAAACTGAGGACGATATAACCAATGGGATGATGACCAAGAGTGCATTTGTGTAAATATGTATGTCACAGCTGCTGTTGGGAGAGCAGAGAGGGGCACTCATCTTTACTGCCCCTGTCTAACCACAGAAACAGCTCCATCATAGCTGCAGAGCAGAGAGATGTGCAACTCATTCATCTGATCGCCCAAGATCTCAGCAAAACTCCCATGATTTTATTCTAGCTTTAGAGATTTGGACGTGACTTTGAAAACCACATGAAAAGTCCTGTATGGTATGCCCAGCATAAGTTTTCTTTCATAAGTTCAGCATTTGTCCATTTAAAGGTGGGGTAGGCAAGATCTGAAGAAAAGGCCAGTTTTTGGGGAGAAATCTTGAAGGTAAACCCTTCCCCTCCAAACCAGTTTTCCCCTCAGCTCCTCCTCTCCCCTCCCTCTCTGCTCCAGCAAGCCCCACCCACAAACGTACACTCCTGCTCGCTCGTATCGTTTCAATTAAATTCAGATATAATGCAGATAAATACTTCAGATAATTACAAATGGGGTTCAGTCAACGTGAAAGTAAAAAGCATTGGTGCTACTGTAGATGCCAACAGACCACCAGGAAACATAATATTTGCAGGACTTCTACAGCTAGGATTAAGTGACATTCTCCAGGACCCGAGGTAAACAGTTTAGCAGCGCTACAACACGCAGCAGGTCCCGTTTGACAAGAAATACTTCTGTTACAGACACTTGGCTTACTTTGTTTAAGTGGTTTACCTGTCCAGCAGAAAGGATACAGGGTCCATAAGATCCCGAAGCATCCCTCATCATTTTATGTTGACCTGGCTTTTTTAGCTCTGGTCCGGTCTACCACCATCTGTAGCGCCCGTTATTCCGCCAGAGTCTCTGATATTTACTTTGTTTTCTCGCTTGTGTTGGCAGTCTTGGCCAAAGGAGGATTCAGAAAATTTTTCTGTACTTTCTGGTTGGTTTCTACTGTCCGATACTGTAGCACGCTAACTATGTTTGGGCTTATGTACGTTATTCAAGGACATGGAGCGTGCCTCGCAACACGAGGGAGCAGCGTCTGCCTCACAACCAATCATGTTGGGGTGGCGGGGGATGGCTTTGTTTACAGTAAGAAAGAGCGGGCGCTCAAAAAAAATTTAAATGTTGACTACACAGACATAACAAACACAGCAATATCATTATATTCCCAATTGTCATCAATAACTAATAGCTATTGACTGATATAAAAAGCTTTTTTGTATATACACCACAAAAAAAGATGCTTCTTTAACAGATTCCTGCCTACCCCACCTTTAAGGAAGATGCAGGCTGCTTTGCAAAAAGCCCACAAAAGCACTTGAAACATACTAACAATATGTGTCTTTTTTGATGTAGCTTGGGCATTTGGGCTCTAAATTGTAAGCAGGAATCACCCAACAGTGAACGTGTCCCACCAAAGTCAGTAACAGGTTTCCAAAAGGTGCTGCAATTAACTATAGGTGCCTTATAATCTCAGTCACATCTTGTTTAACAGCAGGATTTAGGCACTGCCAGACAATCCATTTCTATTGATCCACAAGGTGAGAAGGTGAGAGATAAGAAGGTCAGGTGTGTGGAGGAAGGAGGATCCCCCCTCAAGTCCTTCACTGTTACTATACGAAAAGATAGATTGTCGCAGTTTATTCACCCAACATAGTGAACTTTCGCTGACAGATAAAGCATGAGGGGTGGATGTTGTCGTGAAATTCAAGAGGCTTCTGTCTGCTCAGCTCAGCTCAAAACAGGTGAAAAATGAAGTGAGTGATAACCTTTAGACCTGCAGAGTTGTCTGGAAAATTGGAGGTGAACTGTTGGCTCTGAGCTTCTGATTGACAGATTGATTTGCTTTCTTTGTGTTTGTGGACGAGTATGATAGATATCTGGAAGAAGGTTGTATGGCTGTGACAGCACATCTCCGATTTTTCTTAGTGGGAGAAAAGTAATTCCCCCCCTTTGTTAAGGAGTGTTAGTGTAAACTTATAGTTTTTTTTTTTATAGTTATGGGGGGGATTAATCACCTGTCCCTTGGTTTACTCACACGTGCATCTGTTGGGGTCTGAGGGGTTTCAGGCTCAACATCAAGGACCCTGTCACTAAGAGGACAAGGACATGAGATACACCAGCGTGGAGAGAAGTACTGTGTGCCAGTGGGAGATGACAGCAAACAAGCGGAGCTGAGAAGCTGTGAAGTGGTTGTGAAGATTGCATCCCTTGACACGTCTTCATTTTACCTTTCAAGGCTGTTTTCATGTCTCTTGTTCATGTCCTGCTGTTCTTTTCACATGTAACCTTGATTTCTGCTTTACACCGAGTCGTCAGAGTGTTAGATTTAAGTGCTGCTTTAACAGGCTGGATTATATATTGTTGTTTTTTGTAAAACCAAACTAAGTAGTGCTCACAATGGCGTAACGTCCTATGGTGTAGGTATGACACAGAAGTATAAACTAGGTGTAGTTTACTCATGTCAAGGGTTTATGGATTGGCCAGAGGCACTGATATACTGTATAATTATGAGTTTGAACAGCTTATTACAGCTCATTGACTAGCATTGACTAGAATAGGCCCGCATCAGCTCTGGGTCGCACATCTAACAAAAGATGGTGCATATGTGTGCTGTGGATTTTCGGAGTAAGGTTTAAGTGTTTATTCTTACCTCTGACCAGTTGTGTAACAGAATTTCAATTGTGTAAGAAAAAGACTACAGAAAGATGGCTTTATTTCTCAAATAATATCATGATTACTTTGCTGATTTCAATGTAAGCCTATTCCTGGACTAATGAGAAAATTCAATAACAATGCAACAATTATTCATAAAAAATAAAAAAATCAGTGTTATCAGTGGATTCTTGATGTTTAAAGACGTACAGATGCCCTGATTGAGTGGCTTTCATCTCACCCTTGTCTTGTGTTCATGTCTCATAATGGCCTCAAATTGATTAGGTTTGACTGATGATAATTACTGATAATCGTCTTCATCTGAAGAGCTTCAAAAAAGAAACCCACAAATGAGCTGAAAACTTTTCTCTTTTCTTTTTGCCAGTAAGCAGGACAACTTTCAGCTGAACCTCTGCTTCCCTGCATATCAATACAAGGTCTTTACAGTTGAACTTTACTGGGAATCAACAGCACTTAAGGAAACAGAACAATATATTTCAGTACAAAAACTGTATCTGTGAAGTGCATGTATTTTAATGTATTTATGCTATGTTTTGCACAAGTTTCTCTAGAGGCAGTCTGTTAAACTCAAAGGCTTGAGTGAGCTGCACCATCAACACTGCTTTATATTCATCATGATAGTTAAACACCGAGTAGGAAAGGGCCAAAGTTTATTTAATGAATATTGAAGCATTTGCCTCATGTGCATGTTCATTCATCTGTTTTTGTTGCTTATGCGCTTGTTTATCCCCCTCAAATAAGAATGCATGTACCCTATATGTTCCTGTATACTGTATGTGCAAGCATATGTTCCCTTTAGCAGAGAAAGGTCAATGCATATGCTGCTGTGGTCTCTGTTCTTTATCTTTGCTTATAATGAGCTGACATTTACACAAACACTGTATAACACCAACACATGAGCTGTAAGTTTGAGAAGCTGGGGGGAGATTACAAACCCTCTAGGAAACTGCAATATTGCTGTTTCGATTTGTCCGAATCAATCATAATAGCCACAAGAATTTAGGAAATAACAGCAATTTCCACATGGAAAATGAATGGGTTTTAATGCAGCCAATTTTCATCTGTTTGGCTTGGTAAAATTCAGTACAAGACAAAATAACATCATATTTTCAGGTCTCTGGCTTTGTTGTTAGTGGTTTGATACTGGAGACAGAGAGGAGATAAAAACTGTGCAACAAACCCGGTAATTCAACCTTAAAGGAAACAATTTCAGCCTTTTTTTAATTTTCTTATGAACAGATATTTCCTGGTGTTATTCAAAAGGAATCCTTGCCTCTTCCCCACAGTATAAAGCCATATAACAAGTTTTATACGTACAACAAAAACTATAAAATAACTCCTTCTTGAGTGAAAGAATTTCAGCTTCTTCTTCTAAAGTGTATGGGTTTCTGTTATTCTCAATAAAGAGCCCTTGCTTCTCTGCCACTGTGCAATGTCATAAAATGCCCTTAAGAGGCATTGTTCTTTTTTATTTTTTTGTTTTTGGTTGCAGCTGTGTATTGTATTATGATGCACTCTATACATGCAATAAAATCTGTACAAAAATTAATTTGAGCCCTTTCTTTTTCCTTTGGTGTATCAGTTTGTTGTTTCGATATAGTAAGAGTCCTTTTTCCTTCTCCACTTTGTAATGCTATACAATGCACCCTATATATGCACATGTTGAAATTACATTTACAGGTCTTAGATGTTGGTGTTTTTGGTACATAGTTTAGTATACTTGTACCATCCCTGAAAATTATGCCCTTTATTTTGTCTACAGTAGATTTGGCAGCTATGCCGGAGACAATGAGTGGGTTTAATCCAGGATCCCCAACAACAAATTCCTATACTGACTTTTTACAGCTTGTTTTAAGATCAATTGTATGATTACTGTAAATTCAGGCATGTGAGACACACTTGACAAATGTATTTTGTGATTCAAAATGTAAGCTTCATCAGATACACTGGTGCAACTAATAATATATCAGTACAAACAAACAAACTCAAAGAGTTATGATGTTATGGTAGCTGGTCACCTCTAAGAAGGTGCTGGAGGAAACAAGCAACCACCTTACCACCACCGCCAAAGTATTCTACAGTAAACTAGTGGTGCCCTTTACAACAATGCCTTCTTCATAGCAGTACAACGTTGAGCGATCAAACCTTGTGTTATGCTGGAAAGACTCCTCTGAATAACCAGCAGAAGAAGCGTGACAGGTCAAGTCTTAATCAGTCGATGGTCTCGTGACACAGGCTTGTGCAAGCAAAACTTGATGTACTTGCAGGACCTGCCTTGCCTTATAACTGCAAACGCCACCTCCACTGAGCTGAACAACCATGCCAGTTATAGGAGGCTCGCAGGAAAAGATGGCACTCAGAGGAGCTGTCACAGTTTTGTGGAAAATGCACATTGTGTACCAATGGTTTAAGGTCTCCCTGCATGAACAAACCCCCCGAACTGACTGGAGCACATACCGGTACAACTTCAGTTGGACAGTACTTTTTAGACCAGGGAATGAGCTGTCAAACATTGAGTACTTCAGATGCTTTCAAGCTACTATCCTTGGTCCTACAGACAATGACCCAGTCAGCCACAACAAGTAGCACATCTGGTGCAAGGTGTGTAATTCAATATTGTGCTGGTGATGTTTGTGTTAATATCATAGCAGGAAATGTAGTTTATTTCAGTATAATTCAGAACAGACATCATTTTTTTATACTCTTTGTGCTTGTTTCACCTGTTAGTTTAGCCAATTATGTAAATATTCTGTTGGTGCATGAAATGTGCCTTTGCTTCTGCCTCTACGATTATGTGTTGTTAGTGCAGTTTGATAAAAGGGTGACAGCGTGTGTCAGGGTAAAGTCTGAACGTGTCTCTTCTGTACCTCACAGTTTGTGGGTGCACGTGCATGCCCTTGAATCTGAGTGCGCTTGTATTCTGTGTGTGACTGTGTGTGTGTTGCTCTCAGTGTGTATTCCTGGACGTGGCAGCTGAGGCACTGCTGCTTGGCTTGCCTGCGGTGGGGTCACTCTGTATAAACCAGCCATTCAAATGTCACAGCACTAGGGGAAGTTTTTCACCACACATCTGATTACTGGAAATATCACTGCAGACGCCTGAGTAGGCAGCACCATGTCCAGGACAACACTGGTGTTTTACTTCTTACATTTTACACACACTTCTTCAAAGCCTGTTTTTTTCCTCACAACTTGATCCTTTCCTCCCACCACAATCATGTGCAGAGCATTTGTATTCCTAACTGAACTCAAGCAAAACCCTCAGGTCATTGGCTACCAGAAAAATACAAAAATAAACTTTGGATAACTTTTCTTTTGCATAATTTAAAATAAATATCCCCTTCCAAGCCAAATTACATTTAAAAGTGTCTCTCACGTAAAAACAGTGTATCTGAGTCAGGAGTGGAGATATATCTGTGTCCTCGTATTCAAAAAGAATAAATTACCTTAAAAACAAAAGAGTAGCATAAGTAGGCGTACATTATGTGAGAGGATTGAGGTCGCATTACAATTATCTTCCTGAGGGAAACAACACAATTGTATGTGTCTTTTTGTGTTCCTCCTCAGAGAATGATAATCAGCAAACTCTTAATGCAACAAGCAGGACAAATAGCAAATCCAACAGCAGACAAAGGAGAGTGCCCATCATGATTCTCGGTTTGATGAGGAGAAATTACAGAAACAAACACAAACGTGTAAAAAGCTGAATTTCTCAAAGCAATTCAGAGATGTTACATGAGTCAATAATCTGAAACTTCACCATCTATACGTAAGTACAAACTTAGCCTGGTTTAAAAATGAATTCTTATTCAGGATAGAGTTTATGCTCTACTTAGGTTTTGAGATAGTTTCAATGTAAACATAAAGAATGAATTTAACACGCTCTGAGTTATGTCCTGATGATACTGGGGGTAAAAGTCCAAAAATGTATGTAATGTGATACGGAAGATCAGAACGGGTGTAGATTTTTCTCTCTTTTTATGAGCTGTTATCTCATGATAACGACTTAGTATCTTATTATCTTGATATAACAAAATTCGTTTCCTCGCGGAAACAAACTATTTTGTTATCTCAACATATGGATAATTTTCTCGTGATAACAGAAATGGCATTTTAGGCGACCAAAAGTGGTAACTTTTTAAAATGCACTTCAGATTGGGATATTTCTGAAACGCCGTTGCCAACAGCAAGCCAGAGTTTTGGCAGTTTAATGTTTCCACATTAAAAGTGTAATGCACATGCGTAAAATGGATTCAGCAGTTTCATTGAAAACCCTGGCTTGCTGTTGATAACGGTAGCTGCAGCATTTCAGTAATATCCCAATCCAGAGGGCATTTTTAAAAGTTAACGTTTGAGGTCGGCTAAAACGCCATTTCCGTTATCACGAGTTAGCTATCTATGTAATGTCGAGATAATGAAAAAAAAAGTTATTATGAGATAACTGCATAAAAAAAGAAAAATCCATGGCTATTCTCATCTTCCATAATGTGGGATAAGAAGGCAGTCAAAACACAGAGACACAGGGATATGAATACAGGAGCACTTCACATGACCCGTGAACATGCACAGCTAAAGCACTGACACACAAATACACCAAGAGGTTGATCAGTATGAACTTTTAGGTTCAGCTGAATCCTTTATTGAGACAAATGTAAGTTTGTTTGGAGTAAAGTTTTTGATTTTTTAGGGTACACGCACATTCTGAACAGCCTTTTTAAAATACTGTATCATCACCGAATGAGGTTTAAGGCTATTGTCAAATATTGTTGGCGGAAAGCCTTGTTAATTAAACCTTGAAATGGCTTGGCACAAAAGCTGATACGAAAAAAAACAAACAAAAAAAAACAAATGTGACTCAAGCTGTGAGATTTAAGATCCATTGCGCCCCTAAGAATGAGTGAGTCACGTTTTTGCATAATGTAGTGCACTCATGCAGGGATCCTGTGATATTCGTGCGATAAAAGCACCTATCATGTGAGATAAAAACTGAATCATGTTGCAGCGGACTGAATCCAATTCTGTATTCACTCTGCTGGGAGAGGGTTTTTATTGCTTGAAATTTAAACATTAGCACTCTCTTCTTGTTTCCTGGGGTGCAACATTAATGATCATGTTGGCTCTGTTTCATATTTCTATTATCTGCAAGAAATCCCATGAAAGAGCAAATAGCAAATAATCCTCTCAGCTATTCAAAGCAGGGGAAACGTGTTACTACATCACCAAGAAAGTTAAAAAAGCCACATATGCAAGGAGTTATTCTCTGGTGTATAGAAGAGTGGCTTTAAACGTCCCTATAAACTGGATAATTCTGCTGTTAATTTAAAAGGGGCGGGAGCTGATAGAGGAAATCCCACGAGGGAACATCGAAGCATCCATCTATATTTAAAGTCACTCCTCCCTACAAGACATAATCTGAAACTAAAGATTCCCTTAGATATGGGCCCACACTATCACTTTAAGCCATCTGCTTATGTATGTACGTATGTTGCTTCTTACGCGTCCAAGGCATGTTTTATCAACACTATATAATCAAAATGTCTGGAGGCAATCACGATATCCAGAGTCGAGGACCAGCGGCAATCTCAGACTGTGTGTTTGGCAGAGATGAGTCCCCGCAGAGTGAATGTAGGATCTGATTATCTCAGTAGTTCTGCTTTATACAAGAGCCAAACTAATACATCAAGCCCTGTCATTACTTTAGAAATGATTCAACGCATATGCAGCTCACAGCGGCATGATAGCTGCATGAGGAATAATCTTGTTTACGTTTGCAATGATGAAAAAAAAAAATGTGTGTGTACACTTCTTTTCTATTCATGAGTATGCCAACATGCATGATCAAAAGTATGCACGAATGCAGGCATCAGTTACACAAACGCCAACCCTCAAACTAGCTCGCATCCCCCTGAGATCTGACAGTGAATCATAGAGCAGTCATTGGTTGCAAATCTAACTCAATCACCGTGAAATCTTCAAAGTCGACCTGCAGCTGAAAGGATCAGTCCCCCAAAAAAGGAAGCATGGAGAAACTGCTCAAGGCAACAGGTGGACACTTCTCCCACTCAGTCATTCAAGTTGTGAATAGGGCTGAATAGCGCTAATTCTAATATTTATTAAAAGGATCATTAGGCTGTGTAAAGGGCATTTCACTCCACTGATTTATAATTCATCCTGTGAGCTAAATACTGCAGCGGAATATCTCCTCGGGGGGATCAATTACACGGCCAAAAGTAGGGCTAAAATTAAAACAGTCCATAATTCTGGTTAAAATATTCAGAGCGAACATTTTACAGATGGAAATGAAACCATGGACATGATACACAGATGTTGGCTACACATGACACAGAAGCCTTTTTGACCTTTAGTTTACTTCTTAGCCTGGACTTCACCCTCTTGCTGCATGTCATCAAGAAGCTTTTTTTTCCCTCCTCATTTCAGAGCTCAGGTGAGACAGTTATGAAACTGTCATACTAGAAAGAGAAAACTCAATGAGCAGCCCATCAATAATCCAAGTGCCGCAAGGATAGAGGATATTGTTGCATATTCATGCTGGCATAATGAATATTCGCAGAGCGATAAGCAGACAGCGACTCAAATGACGTTCATTAGCAGGCGCTGGAATCACAACTGAGCCACATCAATGAGTAAAGACAAAAGACAAACTGTGATGATAGGGAGCTGACACTTACTGCAGTAACTTTTCTCACTTTGAGTAGTGCATGATTGAGTTTTAATAACAATGCCATTATTATATGCAAACTTATTCCTTTTAACTTATTTATGCATGGTTATTGTATGAAGCTTGAGAGAAGAATGATGCCAGTTTTAAGTGTGACTCCACACTGCAGAATGAGTGTGAGTGTTTAAATCCATGTTACTCTTTATCATCCAGCAGCAATGAACAAACACAACCATAAAGGTTTTGTTTGCACTAACCATGTGATTTCTCGCCGAGTGAATCATTAAACATGTGCGTCAGTCAAGAAAGCTGCTTAAGATTGTCACTTAGCTGCAAACTATTTCCTAACACCTTATCAACTTCCCTTAATTAGATGAGAAATGAATTAAGATGATTTTGATGTTTCTATTCGATATAAAAGGCTGGTTCACGAACTGTCTTAATGAGCCAAATTAAAACTATTGAGCAGTGAATCGGTCAAAAGCACACGTTTGAAACAGAAGCCCATTATACCAAAGCTTACAAGCAGCAGCAATGATAATTAAAAAGTCTCCACATTGTATTTTTAGCCGTTTATAACATGTCCTGGTTGTCTTTAACTCACCTGCAAATAAAAACCCTCACAAATGTAGATCTGCAGCCTCTCAGTTTCTAGCCTCATTATCCAGTGATGCAGTGATTTGAGTAGGCAGGGATGCTGTGAGAATAAGACACTGAATGTTGTCTGAAGAGGGGAGGGAGCAGATGGGTGCAGATATTAGCAGCAGCAGCAAAAAACAAAATCTTGGTGAGCCCTCCAGAAGAACTGACAAGAATACAGAACATTTGATTAAGAATCTGATGGGGTTTCAGACAGCTATAGCTGCCGTCTGAGCCTCATTGTTAGGGAGATGAATGTTCATCTTTCAAGTGCAAGTTTATCCAATTGGCTCTTGTTATTGCAATAGTCCCAGGTAAAGTGTGGTGATTTGCATCATTTAATTCGTTTGAGTAATCATTTTGTTGTGTGGAGTTTTCTCCCTTGTTTCCCTTAAAGGTTGGGTGGCTCCCCTCTCTGGCACCTCCGGCATGTGCACACCTGCACCTCATCTACAATCACTGCGCTCTCTTAAGCACTACTGAGAGGCTCCTCAGCATCAGATGATTCCAGCTTCTCTTGGGTATCAGACCAACAACTATGAGTACCTAAAGTTTGTGTATTCTCGCTACTTGTGTATTTTACCTGTGCTTACCCCTGCTCTCCTCTTTTCTCCTCCAGTGCCTTCTCAAGCCTGTTCCTCTGAGCCCCAACCTCTGCTACGCTGCCAACACTCTCACACCGGAGCACTCGCCTTCCTCCATATCGCTCATTCACACCTCACAGTCTCCCTGCATCCTGGACCTTTGATTACCTCCCTTCCTTCCCCACCACAAACAATAAACCTTTTAAAACTTCCTCTGCCTTCGGTCACCGATTAGGAAATCATCACATAAATTGGTCAACATAAACAGGCAAATGATTACCAACCACAGCCGGCTGGATGTTGTGTTAAAAACAGCCACAGCTACCTCTGGCGATCTCATAGAATTTGGACATTTGGGGTTGGTTTTAGCAACCAAAAAGAGAGCATCTAGCATCAAACCCAACCTTCATCATCTTGAGTCTGCAGTACTGAAGTAAAACTACAGTAGCTAAGGTGAAAGTCATCACTATCTATGCATGCCTATTCATTTACAAGCGTATGCTATTGTGGTACCTCAATGGCTAAGTCGAATTATCTTGAAGAAGCTACATTTTCCCAGAAGGTGGTCTAGAGAAACAACGCAGAGGGTTTTTTTTTCCTTGCTACATCTTCAGGATTGCCAGGCTTGAGTATCATAAAGGCATGGACCTTTCAGACAAGGCCTCATCTTTTCTTACATGGAAGTTAGAATAAGAGGCAATGTGTATATTGTTATAATTGCAAAGCTGTTTGAGATGCTTGAAAACAGCAAAAGCCACTGTTCGCTCTGTGAACAGTTTCCATACGACTCCTCCAGTAGGGACAGTCATGAGGTCCGTAAACATAATGTAGTAGATTAGACAGGACAGAGACAGAAAATGGCACAGAACAAAGATGATATCCTCACACATATTTGAAACTAATTAAATGAAAACTTTATTATTTAAATATGATTTAAACACTGGCAGAAAACTCTCTTGCTGCTTATAGATCTTTGGCTGCTCAAAAATGGACCAACCATAAAGAAAACTAGCAAAGTAGGACGAGGAGTATCTGACTGGCTGATAGGGTGACCCAAAGTTGTTGTTTTTACTATGACAATGTGAAAATGATCCCATTTTTTATTGGCAGTTTTGAGTTTCCAAATAAGCACTGCACTTCTAGGCTAGATTGAAAACCTGCTGTTATCTGGCTAAAGGGTCAGATTTCAATCACACTTGTCAGCAAAACGATAAGTCAAATGGTTTTAGAGATATTAGACACAACATAAATGGAAGTGCCTATTCAAACTGCTCTTATACTTCAGCATGCTTTATTATAGAGGAGACAGAAATTAAGTGTTTGCCTCCAGTTTTCTGGCTTTCAGAGAGGGTCATCGGTTTCATGCAGTGGCATCAATGTGAATAAATTCAGCTGTGCTCCCATTTCATCTCTTCTCTACCCAGCAGGAAAACATCTGTGACTGGCTGTGAATGGTTCCATCTAAAAGCAACCACCCTTTGCCCCCTTTCTCCAAATCCCTGTGGGTGTGGCCTGCCTTTAGCATATCGAGATTGACTTCTGAACGTAAGACTGGCCAGGGCCACCTCTGTCACACCAGACTAATAGAAAGAGTAAGAGAAAGGCGAGAGGTCTGAGGAATGAAGCCGTGAGAAAAAAGGATGGAAACAAGTGATGGCTGGCTCCGGGAAACCAAGAGTCGGAGGGAAAATGAAGTGAGAGACTCAAGGGGGGGAAAGAAGCATATGGAGCTCAAGGATTAGACATTATGAGAGATGCAGATCACAGAGTCTGCTTTCAGGAGCTAGATTGGTTGACTGTATTCTGGCAAAACCAATCTGACCATCATTTTCCCTCTCTTTTAAAGCGCTGAAATGAATTATAATGACATACACTTGAGAAAAAGGCAAGAAGAGAGATAGGCTCCGTTACATTGAAGACTGCAGGAAAAATAAAGACCAATGGGAATGCTTCCCTTGATCAAGGTATGAGGTTCTGGGGCCTGGTGCATGACGGCGCTCCCTTGTCTCATTATAGGGGAAGATGAACGAGCCGGGGTGACAGGGATCCAAGTACAATGTCAGTTATAGTCGATAGAATTCGTAGAGTAGAGAAAGTGAGGACTGATGTAGACCTCTGGTTTCCCCAGACACTCCACGACAAGAAGTCACACAGACGGTGCCTAATGAAGAACAATAGATTCATCTTTGTGTTTTTACTCACTTCCTCCTTCTTCTTCCTAACCCTGCTTGATTTATCAGACACAAGCCACACTTTTTAATAGCAATAACCAAGCAGCCAATAAAATATTAAAACCCATTTACTGGTATATAACATCCAATAAGTCTCCGTTGTGATAGAATTCTATTAGGTGCCGTAAGTGTCTCGGCTCTGATTACTTTTGTTTACAGCAATAGCTCCCGAAGGAGCAGTCATTTTGTCTGGCTCTAGGTACAACAGCAATACAGACTCATTTCTTAACACTGATTGTACTTTTGGAAAATGTTTTCAACCACTGTTAACAGAGTAAACAGCCAAGAAATGCATGGATGAATGAGTTTAAGTGAAGCTTGAAATGACACACACACAACTAAAAAGACAGTGGAGCAAAGGATGCTCCAACTGAGTGAAAAACCTCTTTTGAATAAAGTTACAGCCGCTTAATGGTTTCTTAACAATAATAAGATAAAATTTAAAAAAATAAGTCCGGAAACTTAAAAAAATAATTAAAAACTAATTTTGGTGGTTTGCAAATGGCAAAACTAACACATTGTCATTTCTGAAAGGGAAAATACATACATGTTTGTGTCTAAATTGATGCTGGCAATGCTGAGTGGCCATAACCTTAGGGCTCTCACCCCCAATTTCCACCGCAACCGGAACAGCTATGAAAAGGCTGTATCTGCCAATCCCTGCTGATCGAAACCATTCAAGTTAATGTGTCAATTTCCACTGGCTTCTTTCTGTTCCGCTGCGGATCAGCGGAATCCACAGCTGATCGCAAGATTTGTGTTTTTTTCCGGAGCCCGGAGCATACCGGATAAATTCAGCACAGGTTAACCCGTGCTGGGAAGGAAGTCCGGCACAGACACAAAATAAAACATCTGGCGTCTTTTCAAAATAAAACCCTACATGTTTCACGTGGATTGTATTTCACACCATGCAAATGGTGGGGACGAACAAGTGAAAGGTTTTTAGACAGCATTTCATCTGGATGACACCATGGATGGGGAGATGCTGATTCTCGAAGTCTAGATGTGGATTTCCTCCCCTGGAAGGTCACAATCTACTGCTTATATGGTTATGTGGCTGTCTTTATATAGACAATTCGTTATTGCACAATTGCATGTGAATCTGCAGGTTCTTGTGAGTTCTCGCGAGTCACGCTGTCTGTAATCTGCCACAAAATTAACCTACAAACGGATCCGGTGGGAATTGGCAAACGCCGAAATCCCTGTGGTATGATCGATCATAGTGAGAATAAAGGGGCCACTGGGTTTGGTATCAGCAGCATCTTTGATCCCAAACATCAGCATCAGTGTCCAGTTAACAGCTGACTGATTTGTTTTTTGGTATGGGTGGGTTTTTGGGAAGTATTTTTTGATTATTTATGAAAAAGAAATGATGATGAGACAGACCAGGCCTGTTGAATAGCTCTGGTGTACCCAAGCAGTTGCCTGGTGTCAGGTTTGCCTTGACTAAGAAATCCTTTTCCTTTAAGTAGCTGGTGCACTTGGCTCTGCAACATCTGAGTCCCAGGGAAACACGAGATATCCTCTTCTGTTTTCTGGACTTCCTCACCTGTTCTCCTGTAATTCCCTCTGATGCTGTAACTAACCTGTTTCTCATTGCCACAGGATCACCTCTCACCTGCCAACCTGTCCTCTCACTCGTCACCTCTGAAGCCACACTCATCCACTCTATCTCACTCCTGCCATGTTACATTCATCTCTGTCACTGTCTGAGCCTTGCACTTCAGTTTTCCTGGAGTGTTTGTGACAGTTTTAAGCTCAAGCTGTAGGTGACGCACTCTTTAAAGAACTGTATATTATCCTAATTCCTGCATATGTGGACACTTCAAACAACACAAGATACCCATCTTTTCTGCATTCAGATGTTTTTAAATAAAGCTCTCAGCATAGCTAATGTCTGGTTGTCATTAAAACAGTGGAAATGGGATTTGTGTTCATTATATTCTTTAGACTGTGAATAGACCCCTTTTTATTCACAAGATCTTACGAAACAGATGTTGTTTCGCCCTGTTAGATTCTCCCAAGAGGTATGCTGCAGTGTTAAGAGTGGTGAGTGTACTTTCAGCTCTTAAACTTCCAGTCAGATCCGACTGCAAAAAGATTTTCAGAAGTTACCATCTGGATCCTCTCCGAAAACAGTTGTTTTTTTCAAAAGGTTACAACTGTCATTCAGCCAATGTTTTCTCGAGTGCTTTGAAAGGATATGCTATAAAGCTGAGAGTGATTTCGGTACGCTTTGTGAAGGACTCGCTGTCTCCCTCTCCTCTACTCCCTCTGTTACTTTTTCCTCCTTCCATATCCGGCTTTCAGACATATTTGGAAGACTCACACTCTAATTAAGGGCTTAAGTGTCGTTTTGATTTGGCTATCCGGCTAATTAGGACAAAACCTCCTCAGCACAAGTGCTCATCACCATCTTGCTGGCCAATTATCAACTGAAGGGAATAATTTGTTTCTGAGAGTTTGTGGGCATGCATTTCTTTGTGTATTTATTGATTCTGTTCGCATCACTGCATATTTAAGCAGCTGCAAAGACTACAAATCCTTTACTTTTTGTGGGCTATTGTATGTTTGATCATTTTCACATCTTTTTTTTTTTCTTGTTTCTTTTATTGAGATCTAAACTGCTTCAGTTTCTGACTATGACTGAAAACTAAATCTCTCTGCCATCATGCTCACTTGCAGAGGCACATGCCTGGCTGTTGAAAGGAGCGTGTGGTCCTGGTTTCACTGTGGCTAATACTGTACGTTGATGAAAAACAGTCTGTCAATACCAAAAATTTCCCCAAAAAACGTATCCTCTGTTTAAGTTTAAAGAAAAATCACAGTTCATAGACAGAGGAATTCCATCAATGCAGTTTGTAGAGGAGAGCAGGACACATGCACAGCCAAATTAACCCCCATTAGCCAACATCTACTATTGCAAAAGCAGTTTGTTGTACTTTCTATATCCTTTTACCTCCTCTGTCAAAAGGAGACAGAGGGCTGTTGAAGTGAAGGAGGCATTGTTTTCACAAAACCATCCTCAGATTTAACCATTAAAAATCATTGATCCAAATCAGGAATTCATCTCCTAAACCCAAATTACCAGAATTTAGGAAAGAAAAGCAGGTAAATTACAGATTAATGGGTCAGGGTTATTCAACTCCAACAGCATAGGGACTGAATTAGTGTTATCTGGAGGTTCAGGAGCTGCACAGTCAATTAGAAACTAGCTATGACCCATATGATGCCAAAATTGTTGCATGTAAACATACAATAAAAAAAAATATTTGGTGTATTAGATGAATTTTTCCATTTTTTCTTGCTGTGAGGGACAGCAAGATTCAACTTTTACAGCGCCCTCCAAAACCTTTTAATGAAGTGCTTGTGGTGTATTGCCTTCAAGGCGATGGGTCCATATGTACCAATTACAACTGTAGGCTATTTGGGTAACAAGCAGAGCGGCTATAACAGATGCTACGCAGCTGCATGGAAGCTGCACATTGCTGAACTCAGTGAAAATCTTAAAGGGACATTCTAGCGTAAAATTAACTTAGGGTCAAACACACCGCAACACTGAGTTAGACACCCCCTTGAGAGATGAATGTAGCCAACTTATTGGGGCCAACTTGTCAGGGCTCCCCCACAAACAAGCAGCTGCTGGAGGAGAGTGAGTTGTGTTTAGTCTCTTTGCTAAAGAAATCAGGCAAAGCTAAAAAGATGTTTGATGCCTAGTACTATGGCTGGGACCCTATATGTACTGTTGATGAAGTTAGGTGCTGTTCTGAGCATTATTTGTGGCTATAGAGTGGCGTTTTGGTTGGGGTTTGTGCGTGGAGACATAGACCGCTGTGTATTGCTATCGTGCGGTCGTTACTAAAGTTGGTATAACTAGAGAAGCAAGCAGTCGGCAACATTCATCTCTCGAGGGGGAGTCTAAATCGGTGTTACGGTGTGTTTGACCCTAACTTAAATTCATGCCGGAATATAGACAAAAGTTTTGTCTCTTACCTATGGTGGTGCGATTATCTATTGCAGATTTCATGGCTCATTTGGACGACAGAATGAGTAGAGCCAGTTAGAGGTTTCACTGATAAATACAGACTCACTTTTTTTTCTTTAACTTGGAATGCGTGGAGAAGGTGCTGGAAAAGTAAAAGTAACTAATAAAAATCAGAAACAGTCCTGAAGTTGCATCTCTATTGAACCTGTAAGTAGGAGGAGTTGAATCTGACATGTTGCTCTTTTCGGGATTGGAAAATGACTTTAAAGTGCACTTCTTAATTTTACGCAGTATCAAAATTTTGCAGATGATGCTGTCCAAGCAGATCTGCAGCAGGACCACTTTTTTGATGATTTCGTATAATCTTGTGCCAACTGCTTTTAACAGTTGTTGGTGCTCCATCTGTCCTGACCACTCAGCAAAACCAGAGTGTGTTATGAGTGTTTTCTTCATCAGCTTTGTGGCAACTTTGACTTTTGGCAGAAAGTTTGGACTGCAAGCAGACGATTTACTCCACGTAGCCAGTGCCATAAAATCAATCTCGTCTGATTGTGTTATTTATTGGATGATTGTTAAGATGCTAGTATCGTTGTTATTCATTTCAGAGCAGTTTTATAAGCGATAATGTTTGTAAGTTATGACTTGGCATCTTGTGTTATGTTTTATGTCCTACTGTGGATTAATGTTAGTTTATGTGTCACACTACTGAAACAAACCTCAGACATCCTTCTCCTTCTAATAAACAAGTCTACTTCAAGTCCACTCACAGACCTCTGTAGATACCCTGTTCTCTCTTTTTGACCTTACTTCCCATCAGTGGTCACTCCGCTCTCTCTGTTCTACCACCTGCAGTTATTCTCTTGTTACATAAATCACTCAAGTATGCTTTTCTTCATTAATACACCCACACTGCTTTTGATTTCACATAAATCCTCCCACACTGTACACAAGAATGCTAAAACAAAACCGTCCGAGTCTGTCTCGACACATCACACATCATCCATCTACCTGTCCCTCCATTCATCGATCCATCTTCCATCCCTGCGGTGAGCTAAACATCTGTTTATCCATCCATCTCAGTAGCCTATTAAATCTCCATGCATCTCTGTCGTCCTCTGTATTTACAATTCACTCACCCACACATCCATCTGTTAAGCCACCCTTCGCCTGCACACAGGCACACACACAAGGGATACAAGCAATTGTCAAGGCATGGCTACTTGAATATTAATCTACTTTCACTCAGATTTTTGAAAACACACATTTATCCTTCAGCTGTTTTCTCATTTAAAGCTGATTAAATGAGAAAACACAGACCAAGATCTCGTTCAGCCCGTGGTTGGTGCATCTGGAGATGAAGTCAGCGGCTGCTAGCGGTCATTTTAAGTGGGTGGGCTAATAAATTCATCGTTCTTATAAATAATCAATGCAGCTGCAAAAGCTGCATCACATGTTAGAGACCAAGTTACAGCCTAACACTCCAGCACTAGAGAGAGGTGTCTGCTGAAAACACCGCTTTTTTGCCAATTTGTGCGAGCTTGTTTTGCTCAGCATCATAGTGCAGTCGTTGTGTTGACATATGTCCAAACAACCTGAACTAGAGAGGGAAATGCCCAGTTTTGGAACAACTGTATTTATCAAGGAAACCTAAAAACTGATGACAGAATCAAACAGGTTTATCACCCATTACCACCATGAAAAGGAGACTTGATTAGTGGCATCCTTTTTTAAAAAATACTGAAATATCCCTTTAAAGCTCCTTTGATGTCCCCCTGTGGACAAAGCAGTGCTTGAGTACATTAACATCCAGTCAACTAACATACCTGGATATTGCAGTTGGAGATCAATTTTCTCTTGCATTTTTACACCTTAGTGGATCAGAACTGGCCTAAGTGTTCTGCACATGTGCCAGTGTTTGCAAACCAGGCTCTGAGCCCGTGATTGAATGCATGGATGTGTTGCTAGTAAGCCAGGTAGTAAACAAAACCTCAACAGGCAGAGGAAAAGGCAAACTTCTCTAATGAACAGTACAGAGCTGTAAAAGCGATGGTGTTTTCACTGCGCAAACATCCTGTTAGCCTCTTGCCAACATACATTCAAAATTACTGCATAAAAATGTTACGTTTTTCCCTGACAGTCTTGTTTTCTTCTGAGTATCCATAGTGCATCAATACGAATTTCAGGCATTTACATCAATTGAAAAAAAAAAAAAAAAACTCCTCACAGGAGCTTTTAGACTTGCCTCAGATTCACGAGTCAATCCACGCTTTGTCACCAATCTATAAAAGCGATCTCTGCTCTGAACAAAAGACGAGACTGCAGATTGAAGCAGCTGAAATGAGTTTTCTTCACAGGTGTCTAGACTTCTCCTTTAGGGATAGACTGAGAGCACCCCGGGGGGAGTAAAACGAGATACACGAGGTTTCAGCTTTTTTATTTTACATCACTTCGTAAGTCTGAAACTAAAAGAAAAATGTGACTTTTCTGTTGAACTCTGGTAAGATGCATACTCAGAGCTGCCAAATGAATTCTTTGATGCCATCTCTCTAAACTGATTCCAGGAGCATTACCTCCCATTCCTGGGGCTTGACAGTTGACTGCTGAGTTATATTGCGTCTGCAAGTTATGCAGCCAGAAAATGAAAAATCAACCGACAACGATAAGTCATTTGAGGAGACGAAATTGAAAAGCAATGTGAAGCAATGATGAATCACTTTGCGGGATGCTCAGACCTCAAACGTCAGAATTGTTCTGAAACTCATGCTGCTTTCAAATAAAAAACTTGTCTGGAAGAGTGAAAGGAGGCAGGCAGAGATTTTATTCAGGATATTGCTTTCCTCTGTGACTGCTCTGCTTTTTGAGGCGTTGAATCTCTTACCTGCAATAAAGCAATGAATCTTCAAATAAGCTTGTTACCTGGTGTCAACCATTGCATTTATTGAGTTTCAGACGTTCAGACCTCTTCAAAAAAATCAAATCATGCCAAGGAGTGGGGCAATTTTAAAACCCTCTCCGTTGAGTGAATAAATTGTCATATTTTCTAAAAGAATTGGTTCTTGGCAGAAACTTGTACAACTCTTACACAAAAGAAAAAAAGGGTGTCAAATTTTAATTTCTCCTGACAGATAAGCCGTCATGAAACATTAGACAAGAGGGATTTTCAAAACCTCTATTAAACTTTTGCATTTCTGTTAATTTGACAGAATATTTCCCAAACCAAAGTCTAATCCTATTACTCGACAGGGTTAGCAAATTTTCTAATACTCAGCACAGATGGGGGGATAATCAGATTTGAGGTAACAGGTTTGGACCATGCTTCGATGGAGCCAAAGTGAAATTATTTGGCATTCTGGAAACATTGTTGCCTTTTACTGTATGTAACCAAGGACCTCTGTCTTTAAGGTGCTCTAAAACATACTGATAGAGACAGAAGTGAGAAGAGTTATCATCTTTTCTACACTCGATTCGCACTTATCTTTAGCAAAAAGTCAAGAACTTTTGTCCAACAGGATTGTAATATAATCATAAACCTGGAGATGTATCCTTGGTGAATGGATATGGACAGCCTACAGACACTCTGAATAATGCATGGACTTATAACATGAGACTATTCTTGTTTGAATAAAAAGATAAAGAAAGAAAATCTACCGAATCAAACTTCTATGCTTTAGTGTTTTCAAAATTACATTCCAGGGACTCCACAGGCCTAGAGTGCTTAAGTTGTAATGTCTGGATATCTCGTTTTTCTTGAGTGACTGTATGCTGGTTTTGTATTTTTTGTATAATTGTTTTGCAGCACTATTGCTTTTTATTCGGATGCTTTAGCTTCTGGTGCATTTTTTATTTATTTGCAGCTCATTTCTTTTTCATTTGATTTGAACTTTTACAAGTGTCTATGTAATTGCACAGTTTCTGGATTCGCTGCACATCCCCCATGACAGAGTTAGATCTGTTGTTGGCCATACCTGATAAACTTAACATAATTCCCAGATATGGTTTTGCATCATTAGCCATGTTTACATGGGAAAAATTTCTTGATCTGATTAAAAATAAAACACAACTGTAGAAGAAGAGTTGTATTTATGCATATGCAGTCAACAAACCAACAAACACGGTAGTGTCTCACTTCATCCAGATCAGGATTTTTTCCCCCTGTTGTCACTAGATGGCGCCCTTGCTCACTTATTTTACTGTTCTTTCAAAGGTTATGTTACCGGAGGAGCAGACACAGCTCCTGCGGTTGTGTTTTATGAGCGTTAATAATGAAACCTCTTGAACTGGCCTCAATAAGTAAGCCAAAGGCTAAAGAGCAAGATCGAGTCTATGGGGTGCCGTTTGTAAAGCAGCCCATTATAAAAACAACAGCAAGATTTGGTCACATTTAGCAAAACAACAGCAAGATTTAGTCACATTTAGCTTCAAACAGAATTTAAAAACGTGATGTGAATTTTCGGCAGTCATTTTTTTGCACATTTACAACAACATTTAAATACTAAAACTAAATGTTAAATGTTAAATCTAAATGCTAAATATAAATCTTAAATACATATGCTAAATCTAAATGTTAAATATAAATCTAAATGTTAAATCTAAATCTAAATGTTAAATGTTAAATCTAAATGTGTTGGGCGAAATATTTAGCTAATATGCAAATTCACGGTCGGAAACCGGAAGTGCCAAAATAAAAGCTCCAGAAGGTCATATTGATGATTCCTGTGTCGAAGAAAACGAATTAAAACCAATTTAAGGGGGGAAAAAATACTTGGGGTGACGTTTCGTGTTAATAACTACCTACAATAGCTACAGCAACAACAAAAACTTTATTAGAAAGACTCGAGTTTTCAGTGTCGCTTCTCCGTATGGCGCGGACACTGTACGAACACACGCACACACACATGCAGGCGCACACGTCATACTACTCCATTGCACCTTATCTATTCATGAAGTGCTTTGGCCATACGGGTAACGCGGACGACTGGGACGCAGGAAGCCGGGGTTCGAAACCATGGACTGTATATAAGTATATATGTATAGACTATATATATGTATCTTATATACAGTCTATGGTTCGTACAGTGTCCGCGCCATACGGAGAAGCGACACTGAAAACTCGAGTCTTTCTAATAAAGTTTTTGTTGTTGCTGTAGCTATTGTAGGTAGTTATTAACACGAAACGTCACCCCAAGTATTTGTCCCCCCTTAAATTGGTTTTAATTCGTTTTCTTCGACACAGGAATCATCAATATGACCTTCTGGAGCTTTTATTTTGGCACTTCCGGTTTCCGACCGTGAATTTGCATATTAGCTAAATATTTAGTTTCGCCCAACACATTTAGATTTAACATTTAGATTTAACATTTAGATTTATATTTAACATTTAGATTTATATTTAACATTTAGATTTAACATATATATTTAAGATTTATATTTAGCATTTAGATTTAACATTGAACATTTAGTTTTAGTATTTAAATGTTGTTGTAAATGTGCAAAAAAATGACTGCCGAAAATTCACATCACGTTTTTAAATGCTGTTTGAAGCTAAATGTGACTAAATCTTGCTGTTGTTTTGCTAAATGTGACCAAATCTTGCTGTTGTTTTTATAATGGGCTGCTTTACAAACGGCACCCCATACGAGTCATGTAAGAGAGTCGCGATCGGAATAAGTGTTTATATGGACGCATTTCGGAATAATGATCAGCATAAACCACCCTTCTCAATCGGAATACAATTTCTTTCCAGTTGAGCCGGATTGGATCTAAATCTTTCGATCAATGTTTACGTGAAGCTTTTTTATGCCTACTGGGTATTTATTCTGGTTATTTGTGCCCATGTAAATGCAGCTAATGTAGTTCTGCATTTATCATGTCAGTTATAATGGTTATAACCTACATTCTCCAGTAGGGGAACATATAAATTGTTGTGCTTTTTAGATGTCACTTATCGTCTACAAGTCTGACCTCCACTCTGCTGTATTCCGTGTATTTCCTCCTCCATCACTCTAACCTTGGACAAAGAGGTGGAAGTGTGAAAAGCTCTGGAGTGTAACATGTGTTTAAATTCCACCCTGAATCATCAGGGAATAACACGCACAGACAGCATGGCAGCGAAACCGTGTAGCAGCCAACAGTACATGTGTTTACTTGTGTTTTGCGAGCTGCCCTTGAGAAAGTGAGAAGGAGGCAGAGCGAACAAAGACGGATGTGGTCGGAAGGAGAGAAACTGAAAAAGAGATTTATAATGAGTTAGATCCTGACTGCTTTTTAATGTGTGTTCAAGTCCCCTGTAAGTAAGAAAACCGCGTGTGGATGGTTCAGTGTTAGACTAATGGAGCCTCTCTTGACCCTTTAGTATTTGATGCACCATCAAAATTGCTTTTAAAGTGAGAAGTTGTGTAAATCCTAAGTATTCAGTTTATACAACATCGATTATTTGTTTTGTTTTAGTTATTTTAGATTATTATTGGACATCATTGGATTTAACTTGGAGATTTTGGGCAATAGCAACAGCTCACACCCACAGTAACCCCTTTGAAAGCACCTAAAATTCCAAAACAAACCTGCCATTTGAGCAATTTACCCACTAGAGCAGTAGAAAGGAGAGATACTATTCAATACATCCACTGCTCTATCCATTGAGAGCCCTGTACCCTGAGAGTCTGTGCTCAAATTACAGCTGCTTGTGATGGCGATGATCGAGGCGGCTACATTTCGCTTTTGTAATCTGTCATTCTCTCTTCCACTTATTCATCCTTATCCATATATTCAGAGTAATGGAAGTCAAAGTGAAAGATAGACAGACAGATGCAAGCATAAGTTTAGTGAAGAAGAGCATCTGCAGCAGCAGGGAAAGCTAAAGAGAATGAGGCCGGGGAAGATTATAATGCATCTGTGTTTAAATCCCATCTTATTTATGATAATAACCACAGCTGACATGATGTGATTGAGCGTTAGGAATGGCAGCTCCTGGCAAATATAACTCTCAACTGAGAGTAAACAAAAGAGTTTATTCCATATTGATTTTGAAAATTAATTTAGTGTATGGTGTTTCAGTTCACACAGTATGAAAGCCTTTTCCCAAACACTTTAGAAATGCAGAAAACAGCTGCTGAAGCAGCCTGTGGGGTATTAAAACCTTATTACTGTTTGAGTTGAGATTCAAGTTTCAGAGTAAGATATTCCCTCAAGCAAATTTATTCTTCATTGTTGGTTCTTCAATATGAATATGTCAGAGTGTGTGAAAATTATTTCAGCAGGAAGGTTCAACAATAGTTTAGCACCTTACATGGGGGAGCAATCATCCTGAGACAAGTCACTACAAACGCTCGATTTTCAAACAGCCTACAACAAATACTTCAGAAACAGCAGCCTGGTGACTCTGACTCTGGATGTGACCTGGAAAAGAAGTTTTCAGCCCCAAGGCAAACACTGAAATTGTTGTCTTTTCAAGCATATGTGAACACAAAGAAAGTATACACAATTATTTAGATGTGCTTTTTTACCCGAACTTGCTTCATCTGCCCCCTGAGTCAGATGACAAACTGTATGCAGTTGTAATGTAATCTAGTAATGAGCAAGTCTTCACAGCAATTCATTATGTTGATTGATTGATTGATTGATTGATTGATTGATTGATTTTTATTTATTTTTTGCCAAGTTATAAGTTGACAGATTTGAAAAGTAAGCAGATACTCTTCAAATTCACAGGGGTGTACCTCAGGGTTCAGTACTTGGTCCACGATCATTCTTGCTACAGACTTACAACACCATTCCTAAGCTGATGATACACAACTTTCTCTCACTTTTGCCCAAAAATCTTGGCCTCATACATTTAAGCTCATCCCACAACCAGGATACCAAAGGAATGGAGCGTATTACACCGGCAATGAAAAATCTCCATTGGCTTTCAGTCACTGACAATGTTGAATCTAAAACTTTAGATATACCAGCACCTACACATCTCTCTTACCTGCTCACTGTCAGCGATCCGATCAGATCCCTGTGATCATCAGGTACAAGCCTCCTGAATAGACCTGGAGACAAAACAAAGACAGATGAAAGCAAATTAGTCACTGTGATGCCACTAAGTGCTGACCTGACATCTGTGGAAACCGTAAGATCTTTTGATAGTGGTCTTCAAATGATCAAATTATCACTGCAAGCATACAGAAATTGTTGTTTGGCATTTCCCATACTGTTTTAAATGCTCATATAACTGGAGTTTGTGGTAATTCCAAAGCTCTTAGCTCTGCACATAAACCCTGTGTAAACACCTGTTAAACCGTGAAGCCATCTTTTAATTACCCTAAGTCTGCATTACCTGCAGCTGTGCAACATTCCCAGGTCTTAAAAGGTGATGCTACTGATAGCATTTAAAGCTACATCCTCCTAGTAGCCTCTGCAGCACTGTCAGTGTTTTTCAGTTTGTGCACAAGCTCTATGTTAAGGTAAATGGTGTGTGTGTGTGTGTGTGTGTGTGTGTGTGTGTGTGTGTGTGTGTGTGTGTGTGTGTGTGTGTGTGTGTGTGTGTGTGATGGCCAATGTGCCTACAGGGATACTGTGCAGGACTGATTGGGTGGGTGGCCTGCTCTCTGAGACTCGGCTGTAATGGTGCCAGGATGATTTATACCGGGCTCAAAATGGCTGTTTGATGAAAACACACATTCTTCTACTCTCTCCTTTTTTTTCTCTTCCTCCTGCTCCTTCATCCCTCTGCTCTCACTCTGCACTCTGTCCTTCTCTTTCTTCCTTCTCCTGTCAAACCTCACCTACTGTCCCTGCCTTTGAAAAGTGAGTGAAGGTGATTTTGGATTTGTAGGTTACAAAGAAGTGCCCTCTCCCCTAGACTCTCTCCTCCCTGACATTTTAATCTTCTTCTTATTGTCTCATTGACCTTTTTTCTATCATCTGTCTCCTTCTTTTCTTTACTTTTACCCTTCCTAAATCTCTGACTCTCTCATTTTGATTTCTGTTTTTTTTCTCCTTATCTACATTTTTAACACTACAATTGTTTCCCTTTTCTCCATCAGTCATCCTCTCTCACTCTTTCTTCCCTCCATCCTCTGTCCACCCCCCACTTCTTTCCTGCCTTTTGGTATTTTACACAATGATAACTGACATTTCTGGCTGATGTGGCCTTCGTCTCCCTCTTGGCTCTTTTTTATGCCACTGATTCTGCCTCTTTCTTCTTTTCAATTCTTTTTTTATAGCTCCTTTTCAGTCCATCTCTCTTTCTTCTTCTTCTGTCTCCTTTTACTGCTCTCTCTCTCCCGGGATACTCATCCTGCAGGGGCGGAAAACCTTTGGCTTTCTCTTTGACTATTACTTGGTCATAATTCCTTTGATTCTGAATGTCATTGGCTTTCTTAACAGAGAATGTGCTTAAGCAGAATTGGCAAATACTGGACATACCCTTTGGCTTAATATTCTACCATCTTTTCATATCAACAACCTTGTTAACACCGGAATGTCTAATAAGTTAAAGAGTTTTTAATATCTTTAATATATCATTATCATTGTAGGTCTGTTATCCTGCACATGTATATGATTTTAAAGGCAAACTCAAAATGTACTTTTTAGTCTTGCTTTTAACTAAACTTTATTAGATTTACTCTGTTTTAGTGTTTTAGAATTTATCACTTCTAGTTTTAATGACAGGATCATCTTTTAATGAGCCATTTTGGTGCTCCTATTTTAATATTTGTCGTTTATTTTATTTTATCATTTTTTTCTTAAATTTAATTTTATGTTACTTTGTTTTTAGATTTAAACCTATTCTCCAGTGTTTCCTTATCATGAATTTTAAAACGGCGTTTCCTCATTGCGCACTTTCCTGTTTCTATGAAATCGAGCCCTTTTCAAGTTCATGCATTTTAATACATGTTTCTGTTGTTCTTAGATCACAGGGTGGAAATGTGGGGTTGGGTTGGGGTAGATTATGGTTTTCTTTGTTTCTTTTATTCCTCTGCTATGTAAATCACTTTGTGCTACATCATTTTTGTATGAAAAGTGCTATAAAGACTGATTGATTGATTGATTGATTGATTGATATGTTGTGTCATGTTGTGACTGAACTGTGGTGCACCCATTCACAACTCACAAGGGATGTAGCTCTAGTAACCAGCGATTGTCATTGTGCAACAAAGACACACTATCCAGATGCAAATAACGCAGATACCTGCTCCTATCTCTAAGTGCAGAGTGGTATTTTTTAATCAAAAAAATGGAGATTAAATTGTATTCTGGTTGTGTCTAGATAACTGAACACAGCCTGTGTGTCCAGTGTGTTGTACAGCAAACACAGGCAAGTGCTTATCTTGACTATTTTTGAGTGTTTTCTACCCATTGGATGAGTCAGCAGTTCTGATGTCCACTTTTAAACATTCCTTAAAAATGGTTTTCCGTGGAGTGTCTTTTGGAAAGTAGTAGTTTTGGAAACCCCCCTGTGAAAAAGTAACTTTGTAACATCCCTCTAGAATAAGAAACTTCAAAATGACTCACTTTGAAACATTGCTTTACAATCACTCTCTTGAACATCCATTGGGAATAAGCATGCTTTGGAAAATCCCTCGCAAATATCTCACTTGGAATTGAGTCACTTTATAACTTTTGAACACCTCGTTGAAAACATTGTTTTGGATAATCGCTTGAAATAATGTAGATTTTGAACATCCATTGAAAATAAGTCACAAGGGAGCACCCCTGGTCATTTTGGAACTATCTATGAACAATTAAATAACTTTTAAAGCTTCGTTGGCCTCTGTTTGCTATACCAGAAGGTTTTTGCCAGTCAAACACCCTTGTTGGACATCTCTTTGAAATGAGTTGCTTTGGAATGCCCCTTAGAAATTAGTCTTTAGGGAACTTTCTTAAAAATCTGTCACGATTGAACATCCCCTAGGAAATAATGATGCTAAGAAGACCTGAAGAATTGGCACATTGTTAGTTATCTGACAAAAAAAAAGGCTAGCTTAGATTAGTGAAGTGCTTTTGGGATTCATGCTAATTATATATTAATTTGGGTGGTTATCTATTTAGTTATTCATATTTTTAACAGGGATGAAATGAAATACTACGCTAATCTAGGCCCTAGTTGTGATGGCAGTAAAAGCATCTCTTGAGGCACTGATTGGGAAGCAAAACAGGGAAATATCTACTGGCGCAATTGGTCAAGTTAAAAACAATCAGGTTTTTATGGATTATGCTACGGCTTGACTTCTTTCCTCCCACCTGTATCATTGACCCCTGCTGGGCATCAGAAAAAGTGCAGAAATAAAATAAGTCTGATTTTAGGTGTTGCAGCACTGAAAGAGCTGAAAGTCATGTTTATACAGTAAACCATCCCCGAATCCTCGCAGCAGGAGCAGTGACACAGAATAGATCTCCCGCCTGATCCCTTGTCTAAACATGGCGCTGCAAGCCAACCACCAAGCAGTGCTTATTTCCTCTGCCCTGTGGAGCTAACCCCGGCTGTTTTTCTAGAGCAAAGATACATCTTGTACCAAAGTAGGGCAGTGTATGTCTGCAGGCAGTGCTTGAAAGGAGTAAGGATGGAAAGCAGGGCACATAGGGCAACACTACAACTGAATATATGAATCTTGCATAGTTGCATTTGTGGTTACGTATTTTCTTCCTTTTTTTTTCAACTCAATCTAACTTTAGGGGTCAAAAGGGGAACGAGGAACAAGCTGACACTGGAAAGCGAACATCAATTTTGCTTTTAAGTTTGACTTGAACTTTTAGAGGACATTAAAGTAAAAAGCACTCACACAGGGGTGACTGGTCAAGAGGTGCACCATGCACATCATGCTCAGTACTTCCTCATGTTCTGTTCTTTTTGCTTTCTGCTGACTTTTTTGGACTGAGCCGTGGGAGCTCTGCAGGGAGAATGTGGTTTAAATATTGATTCCCTGGCTGAGATTTTTTTGTTGTGCATTCTTTGAGGTCATGACTTTTTTACTACTCAGTCTGCTTCTCCATCAAAGATGCAAATCAAATTTATTATTATTATGCAAAGACTTTTCGAGGTATTGATTATTTCACATTTCGCAACATATGCTTATGATGGATTGGTATGAAAGTTCAATGTCCACCACTGATTAAAAATGTGTATGTCTCTAATTGTGTTTAGCTGGCAATTATCACATTTTGATGCATCTAGGACAATGCAATGAGGCAAATGACACACAACAATAGGGTGGGGACCCAACAACACCAACACGTACCAATTTTTTCTTCAGTCTGGAGGCATTTGACTCAACAACACAAAAAAAACTGCCTGCAAAAACCAAAACTTGTTTTTACTGTGAATAGTAACGTAAGAAATGAGCGAATTGTACCTTGAATGTTTACCCCATAACACCTTTCTCTCTCCTGGTGTCTTTGTCTTTCTCCTGTCCTAGCGGCAAACAACTGAGCAAACTTCTGCCCTGCACATTAAGACTAAACAATTTGTCTGACATGAATTACATTACTTTATTATCATTTTTTGACTTAAAAGAGTGCTGCAAAATTAAGAAGTTGATTACTTAACAAGAACAATGAAATAGCTGTTTAACACATTGTCCGAAGAATATAAAAGTCAGAGTGATATAAATATTTTTAACGATGCAACAAGGGGGAAGATAAACTCAACTGAATTGACAATACTGTTGAACAGCAGAGGCAGAAATTTGGGCTTTAACAGTCATGTGAGACTTTGCTGTCAGTGACTGTCCAGGTGCAAACCTTTCTGTAAACAACAATACAAAATATTTTACTTTCTTACAATATTCTGATGTTTTAAGATGCAGTATATTAGCAAAGAAGCAGAGGCTATAGCTGACACTGCTGCCACCCAGCTCTGCTCTGCCTTGGCCACGGACCAAGACAGCTGCAGTGCAAGCTGCTAGAAGCCAAACAGGTAGAGAGTGGACTATAAATTTCAGTGCTGTGTGAGTGCATCAGTGTAGAGTACTGCTTTATTATGACTCATTCTCCTGCTCTTGTAGTACCTCTTGGAGCTTATTAACAAAGCAAATATATGATGGAGATTGTTACAACAAACACAGAAGTCTTAATTGGTACAGATAGATATCACGTGTTGTATTTGCAGTCAGTGAGAAAGAAAAAGACTCAGCTCAGATCACTTATTTTTACTGATGTTCTTGAATTAGAAAACACAGCTTTAGATGTACGGTATGTAGTTTATGTCTATTTTACAGACAGGAAATGCAGATGAAAATTAAATAATGTCGGATCACATAGAAAAACGCAGGTCTGGATTTTCAGCTTGTGAATGCATGAAAAATGGTCCGTGTGTGGGGAGCAAAAGCAGCACCTTCCAGAACTTAAGGTGCTATTTCAGCAGATGTAACGGACCATTTAATGAGAGGATCTACAAATTACTGATATGGTCTACATGAACCACATATATGCTGTGTGGTTGTTTTGTGTCGTCAATAAATCCATTATGAATGAATATTTCTTTTCCATACAATCTGAGATTAAGTTATGAGTTCAAATGTGGCATTTTATTTCGGAATTGACAGGATTAGTTGATGCTGTTTATGTGTTTGACTTTCTGTCTCAATCCTCTGGGTTCAGTTTGACATGTGCTGGTTAGGGCACAGTTAAAAATAGACTTGTCTAAAAGGTGTGTGTCTAAAGGAGGGGGTTGTGAAGGCGCTTCTGGGGCAGCAGGACAGGCAAATATCAGCTTTTAAGTGACCGACACTGATGGAAAGTGTTGCACATGCATCCTGTGGGTTTTGGATGTGAGCATTCTTTAAAGATTAACAGGATGTTTTTCCCAGTTAAAAAAAAAAAAGGAAAATTATTCATATAGTATATTTTTTGTCTTTCTGTTATTTACTTGCTTCCTCCCCCCACCTCTTCAGGTGAGAGCTGTCCTTATCTACTTGTCCTATATGTAGTGAGCAACTGCAGTGCAAAGATGAAGTGTAAGGCTTTATCCTTTCTTATCCCATCTTCTATCCCCATTTCTTATCAGGCCAGGAGGGAGAGCAGGGATTAACAAGTCCTGGAGAGAGGAGAGCAAGTGTAGAGGTACAAGGAGAAGAGGTGGGCGACTTAAATACCTTGTAAATTCCTCACTCTTATCTGGTGTGTAGCTTTGTATCAGATCTGGAGTTTTCACACTGTTGATGATTCGTGTCCACAGTTGCTAGGTCAAAAAGGAGACTCCCCTGAATGAAGGGTAAAAAGTTCACTGAGTGGATGGGGAATGAGAGGATAGGGTTAACCATTGGTGAGGGGGTCTGTACTACAAGGAATCAAAGAAAAAGAAGAGTGAGTGGGACAATAAAGTTAACTATGGAAAAAAAAAAAAATAGGGATTAAGACGTCAGTGCACCCCAGCCTTCATTGACGTCAAGATACCCCAGGTCCTTGAATGTCAAGCTTGAAAACTAAAGCTCATATTTTTGGTCTTAAGACGAAATAGCCATGCACGAACAAAGAAACAGCGAGCATACAATGACTCCCAAAGCCACAAGCACTGACATACCTCATAATGGAGCCAAAAATAAGAGCACTCCAGCTGAAGTACCAAAGTACAAGTGCTCAATGCAGGTGAGTCATTTAAGTGAGACGTTTTCGTTAACAATCGCCATTTAGGAATACAGAGTTCAAGTATTAGAGGCGTTTAAGTCCTGCCATTCATTGGCTTTGAGTTGAACTACATGCTAAGAATGGCCTCACTCTGGGAATAAGTACTATCGTCCATCACTCTCCACTGACAGATTTTCTTCCCAGCAGTAAAAGCTCACTGGCTTGTTGATAGCTTTACTTTTTCATGTAACACCATTCATAGGCTGACTCCAATGCCACGACATATATTGCAGAATTTGGGTTTCCAAAGAAAACCAGCCTGTCAAGGACACCATAACTTCTGTTTGTCAAGATACCTGCAAAACTAACACCTGTCCCTACACCTTAAATGTACTTTATTATTATATCGCTGTTACAAATGAGTGAGTGTCTACCTGAGGCTGACATTGGCCAAGCACATCACTGTGATTTAGTTCTGCCTAAGAGAGCTGCTCACACCCCCACTGACTCCTAATCTTGAGCATTTTTTCTGCCTCTTTGAATAAGTTAATGTATCAGATGTATTAAATGTATAGTATATGTAGATGTATTCAATGTATAAATGTATTAAATGTATCAGAAATGGACAAGAAGCTGAATACAAAGATCTAATAAGAGCCTTCAGCGACTGGAGTCACAAAAACTGCCTCTTCCTCAACACCTCAAAGACAAAGGAGATGGTCATAGACTTCTGCAGATCCAAACCCCCTCTTCAGCCAGTGAACACCTGTGGAGTGGACATCGAAGTGATGACATCATATAAACACCTAGGTGTACATCTGGATAATAAGTCGCACTGGTCTAAGAATACAGACTACATCTACAGAAAGGGGCAGAGCCACGTCTTTTGCCTGAGAAAACTCCAATCAATAGACATCTGTAGTAAGACGCTGCAGATGTTTTATCAGTCTGTGGTGTCTACAGAGTTCTGTTCTACGCTGCAGTCTGCTGGGGAGGAAGCATCAAACACAAAGATGCAAGACGTCTGAACAAACTGGTGAAAAAGGCTGGCTCTGTGGTTGGACTCAAGCTGGACTCAGTGGAGGATGTGGTGGAGAGATCTACACTGAGGAAGGTGGAGACTATTCTAAAGAACATGGATCACCTACTTCACACCACTTGATGGACCAAAGGGCCAATGGTGGTGGACGGCTCCTCTCTCTTCGCTGCGGGACAGAAAGATTCAGAAGATCTTTTGTACCAACAGCCATCAGACTTTATAACTCTTATGTAAATAACAGATAACTTTTATGGACATATTACATGAGACAACAGACAATTGAATTTCCCTTCAGGGATCAATAAAGTTCTTCATATTCTTATTCTTATTAATGTTTGAAACATAATGTCTGCCAGGTGATCACCAGGGAATGGGGCTTAAATCAAAATGTGATTTAAATCAAACTGTTGTGCTTTTGAAAGGTGTAGTACAGAACCATACCAACATCAACAAGCTGACCTGTGAATTTTATTTATTTTTTGTTAGCCGGGGATACATGACTCATTTGGCAGCTGCCCACGACACCCACAGCATTTGCTGCTACACTACACACAGCCTCTAAAACTTGGATCTTTCGGGACATTGCTGGCTTTCTAAATGTCAGCTCAAACCTGACGCAGCATTTTGTTCATGATCCCACACACCCTTTTTTTTTTGAGTCAGTAAACTTAAATCACCATACTGAAGTCACACAGACTTACACCAACACCCCATTATTTTCTTTGTGGACATACTCAAAGGTGAGACAGACAAACTGCAATGGAGGCACAGCATTGATGTATCTACTCTAGGTACGGACTGTTTTCCCTCAGAGAGCAAGCTAATTAGCCGTCCAGAGCAGCAGTGCTATTAGGGTAGTGTGAAAGTGTTAACTGTTTATAAAAATGGATGCATTCACCTGCTGTATAAAGGTAAACACACTGTAGAGCAGCTTCTGTCCGAGCAGCTGTGTGAGGGAGATAATGAAGAAGGTAACGAAGGAAAGTAATTATTCCAGCGAGATGAGATTGAAAGGAACATGCAGATAAAAGCCGGCACGTGATGGTGAAGTTTGAATAGAACAGACAAGCCAGCTACCAAACAGGTAGAGTGACTCATATTGTTTTCTCACAAATGTATTCTCAAAAAAGAAAGATGCACAGATGATGAAATGTGACGGCTGACTCAAACGGCTCTTGTGTTTTTTTGTGGTACCTGGTGAAATTCACAATTCAGAAATAAAGCTCCTGTAAGAACATGTGCAGTGTTTTTAAATTGCAGTAAATCCTTTGTTTTGATAAGATTAGAAGAAATCATCACGTGTCACTGGCAAGAAATCTCTCCAGTTTTCATGACCAGATTTGTGAACTTGCACTGACCTCTGCAGGTGATACTTTGGAGACCTGTCGCCTCAGGGTGTCGACACTGGCTGAGATGAGGATGTTGTAACTCTGGTGCTAAGACGGTGAAAAGAGCAGACCGGTTGAAGTCTTTGGTGAGGAAATGTCTGACTCATGAAGCCTGAAGGCATCTTTACACTGAGTATGAGTTATATAGAGGTCACCTTTAATTTATGAAGTAACCTCTCCCTCTACTTTATGATTTCAGTGCACATGAAAAGAAAGTAGTGGCCATATCATGAGTTATCAGTTTCATGGTCTGTGATGCTTTTCTGTTCCAGGCTGCGAAATATGTGGTAATTTTCAGGCATAACTGATCTGCAGCTGTACTGTCTCTGCAGATATTTGCAGTCTCCTGTCCTTTAAGTCTGTAGATTACAGAGTACTATTCAGGCCAGGGGTGATAAGAAATATATATATTTATAAAATTTCAGAATTCTGTGACTTGAAAAAAAGTTAAAATGTAAAAAAAAAATCGAAATGCAAGTTCACAAGTAGAGTTGAAATGTCAAAAAATTAAGTCAGAATTGAGAGTTATAGCTTAAGTGATAATGCCGAAGACAAACCTGAAATACTATTCTGTGAATGAGGTCAAATGTCCAAGACGAAATAAAGTCTGCAATGTTAATAGAAAGGCAAATTCAAATTTCACGAATAAAGTTAAAGTGTTCATCGAAAAAGTCAAAATAAGTTCAGAAATCTGTTCAGAGTCAAAGAACAATACTGTGAATTTTACTGAAATGGAAAAAAAAGTCAAAATATTTTGTGTTTGAAGTTTAAAGATTAAGATTAAGTCAAAATTCAGATTCACACAAATTGATGAGAAATAAAGTCAAAACAAAATGTCAAAATGTCAAGTCAAGTGTTCGAGAAAAAGTAAAATTGTTTAATGAATTAAGTTAAAATATTGAGAAATTTTTGAAATATGATCAATGAATAAAGTCAGAATATTGAGGAAAAAGTTCAATTAGAATTTCATGACTTTAGTGCAAATGTTGAAATAATCTGAGCTACACTCTAATGAACAAAATAATTAGTATGTCCGTTTCCCTTCCAGTGAAGCCCTCACCTCTGTAGATTCAACAGTGACATGGTTGCCACTTTTTTTTTTGACAAGTTAACCTCGCCTTTAAACATAGTTAATATCTGTTTCTCATAGACTTTGTGAATGTTATGTTCTCTTGATTGAACTTTTCACCTTTCGTTTGCAGAGCAGTGTTTTGATAAGCCTGAATTCATCCCTCTCTGGTCTGGACGATTTAAGTTTAATACTTTACCCTCAGCTGACACCTTTAAAGTTGAGAGCAGGGCGGTTTGCATCTATCAGATTTTCCTTTTTTCCACACATGAGCCCAGTTACACAGTGACCGGATTAAGAAGAGTACAGTTATTAAAAGGACAAGCACCAAGTAGCATGTGGTATACATATTGTCGGTAAAGCATACTTCATACTAAGAGCTCAGGTGGGATTTGAATTACAGGGTCAGCAAGTTGGCAGAAACACTCGGTAATGGTGGATGTTTGTTACACTGGAATCCACAAATTACCCACAAAGGATCAAACCCAAAGACCAGCACAGGTAATGTTTAAATTACTCAGCCTCCCCTTGAGAAATAAATTTAGGCAGAATGAGACTTTGTGTTATTTTCCACCACCGTCATCAAAACTCTATGTGAAATGACTTTCTTTTTCTTCTTTTTTTTTTACAGACAAAAGAGCTGTATCCATCAGTGGAGCCATTCAAAATGTTTATATTGTTCCAGGTAGCAACTTTCTTGGATAATTTGCTAAATTTTTCTCATCATCTGTCTCAGAAAAAACAGACTCTTGAGGCTATCTTAAGTACGGCAAAGGTTGGCTTAAAACTATTTCACAAGGTACACTGAAACAAATAGTGAAAAAGTGACATAAAAGAAGCCGATCAAGGCTACCTTGAAGTTTTTATTTAAATCTAAACTACTAACTAGAAGGTTTCCTCTTTAGAATAATCCTCCCTGAGTATATCGCACTTCCCCATCCTTCTTCGCCATGCCTCCATGCACTCCTTTAGAGTACCTTGAAGTCTTGAAATTTGAAAGAGACCAGGGAACACCAAAACAGCTGCTCTAAAGAGTATCCTTCACTTATCTAACAAAGTACCTTGAAATCATTTTACAAGGTATACTTTAAACAGCAAAAACATTTGAACTCACAGTCAGGGATACGGTGGAATGGGTACTAAACTAAGCTGGATACAATGAATGCAAAACACAAGAGGCACCTCGAAACCAACACCAAAGAGTACCTTTATAGTACCTTAAAACAGACAATTGACAGTATCTGACATACAGTAGATGCTCAGAGAACATCCATCAATTTTCTAGCACTTTTTCCATTGGGGTTCGCAGGGGTGGCGGGGCTGGAGCCTATCCCAGCATCTTCGGGCGAAGGCAGGGGACACCCTGGACATGTCACCAATTCATCGCAGGGCTGATATAGGGAGACCAACAACCATCCACGCTCACATTCACACTAACAGGCAATTTGAAAGTGGCCAATTAACCTAACCCCACTTCTGCATGTTTTTGGGAAGTGGGAGGAAACCGGAGTACGCAGAGTAAACAGACACAGACACAGGGAGGAAATGCAAACTCCACACAGAAATGCCCTGACCCAGATTTGAACCCAGGACCTTATTGCTGTGAGGTGACAATGCTAAACCACGACACCACTGTGCCACCCTACGCTGAAACAACTATGCAAAAATATCTCAAACAGATGCCATAATCAGAAGCTGTTTGTTAGACTTTTGTGCCATTATACACTTGAAATAAGATAAAAAAAGGACATCAACTCATTTATGACGATCTCTTGACTTGAAGATGACACTGTCAGTGAAACTTGGCAGATAAATGTCATGTCATTTATCCTATGGACAGCTTATCCAGCCCTATATTACGCAACTTTAAATCATGTCAAATACACGCCTGCTATTAATAGCTGACCCAAATAACACAAACCCATGCCACTCTATTGGCGCCGAAGTCCCACAGCTCCAAGAACGATCGACTCCGGATGCATCTCGTTAGCACGGCCCACCGGAGACCTGTGCTACTTCAAACACCTCCATGATGCCGCTGCTGCTGCTACTGCTGAGCCTGCTGCCGGCTATATATAGAAACCAATCTGCAACCCCACCTAATGAGCACAATCCACTTCAGACCCGACTGTCAACAACCAGCCGAAGGAGCGAGTGAGTGTATGTGTGTGTGTGTGTAAGGATACAGCTGACCACGCTGTTTTGATGGTGCGTCCGCTGCAAATCAATGCTCTGCCAAGCTGTGTGTGTGTGTGTGTGTGTGCTTGCATTAGATTCCCTCTATCTTTTGTTGCTAAATATAGCTGAATCAAATTTCCGAGTAGCCTTGGCAGAATGACAGCAGCGCAAGCAAATTGCCCTCTCTCCTTCCAACTTTACCTCCACTTGTTTCCTTACATCACTTCCTCGTCTCCTTTGTCCCTCTTCTCTCCTTTGTTCTTTTTAAATCTTGCTGAATCGTCTTACCTTTGAAGCGGGGGGGTGTTTTGTAGTTCAGTGTAGCCTACTTGTATATTCTGCTTATCTGCGTTCATGAATATGTAAAGTACCAGGTTTTTACATGCTGTACAATAAACTTTATCCATAACCAAGCTGTCACCTCACTTTGTAGGGATTGTCCTAATGCAGATGATTTTCATTAACTTGATTTAAATTGTGAACTCCAAGCGGGAACTAGCTTGAATATATTGGAGGAACTGTATCCTGACAAAGTCAAGATTTAAGGATCAATTCTCTCTGCAAACTCTTAAAAGTTCAGTTTATTAAAAGTCCAAAGTCCTTCTCACCAAACTTCCTTCCTTATGAAATAAACCTATTTGCATACTTTTCTGCACAGTGTAAGAGATAAAACTTTTTAAAGTCGAGGGAAAGTTAAACAAGAAAGTTTTTTTTCTACACATGAATCCTATAATACACTTCAAAATTAAATAAGTTATGGTTAAAGTTGATTTTCATTTTATGTCCTGTACGTCTTTAATTTGTTTGAATGTCTTGGATATCTGCTTTTAGTTTAGACAGCAGTAATGAAACAAACATGACTACCTCACTGATAAAACAAAACATCAGTCAAAAGAGATGAAACTAAACTTATCTCATAAAAGGCAAAAAGAATAACTGATGTCTAATGTGCACCAGAAGACTCTAAAAGGACTTAATAAGACTTTTTAACACCCTCTCACATCTAAAGGTGGCATGCTAACAAATCATTGAGTATTAGCCACAAGAAACATATATGAGAGAGAGGGGAAGACTCAGATGGAGCTCTGCGCTGAGATTTCTGTGGTCTTCGGTGAAAACAGGAGAAGCTGCTGAAGTTGCAACATTCAGAAAAAGGAATCATTTTTCAGTATTAATTTTTTTTATGTAAAACCTGCTCTAGATAATTTATCCAAGTAGAGTTACACCATTTGACAATTAAAGCTCCTGTGAGGCACTTTCATTTTGGGCCAGTTATGGTGCCCACTGTGGGCCAGTCAGTCTGTACTCAACTTGCCCTTGACATGCTTAGGTAGTGATCTCTTGTCATCCTGCTGACTTTTGACACTCACATTTTTCATTATTTGTGATATTTAATGTAGACAACACAAAAAAGGCAGTGACTCCTTTCACATCTACCCCCTCACATTGGCTGTAGGCTTTAGAAATTACAGTATAGAAACCATCAGTCTTGTTTGCTTTTCTGTAACATAAAAAGACATCTATATTAATTTCAGTCCCCCCAAAAAACTCTCAGTTTTAAAAAGTCAAAAAAGCAGGTCTTGATTTTGATCCAGACCATCAAACTTATTTTCTTGTTTCTTGTAAAAAAGGCTACACTACAGGAGAATTTAGTTGACAGCAGTTTTCATCACTTCTCCTCCCTTTGTCATATCTGGTGACATCTAATCAACCAACACAAGATAACCGTTAAAGGCCTTTTCCCCTTCTTTCTCTATCCATCCCTCAAAGATTGGAAAGGTTTTCAAACATACACTAATTAGTACAACTGTGGCTCAATGGCTGCAGATCAGCTGTCCACTGGGAGTTACTCCCCAGGGGCCGAACCTTGCATCTTTGGCAGCTGGGGGATTCGGCTGCACAGACGGCTTGTCAGTCCAGGTGATAGACGCTGACTCCGCTTCAGGGGGAGAGTTAAAATCTAAAGAGATCAATGTTTAAAGAGACTCATATTAAAAAGCTGCCTATCTATTCATGACAGAGCAGGGTGTCATTAGACCTCATTTGCATTTCTGCTTTTGACATTTAAAGAGGTAATCTGAGAGGTTCTTGCTTCTTTCATTTTGGCGGCACTGTACTTAACTCTCTAAAGATCACTTGTCAGTCAATAACTGAGGCCAACGTGGCCTTTGTCCTTTCATTTTGTTTCTTCATTGGATTTTCCTGCAGACAGTAGCCCCTCGGCTCCCGCTGTGGTTTTAGCCGATGATAACTGGCTTTTTTTTTTCCCTTCGCTGATGGCGTTGTCAAAGATCACTTATCCTCTAGATGAATACTTTTAGTATATGTTGACATGGCAATGGTTACTAAGTAAGAACTGTGTTGCTTTGCATCACATGAAGGACCGCCGGCTGATTGGATGAAAGTAATGAGTCATTTCCCAGCCCTGTTGCTTAAATTATACATGAATCATTAGACTGTATTCATACGTGCCCTTCTCGAGTCTTACGCTTAAGTGCGTGTACACTACATCTTACATTTGCCCATTTCCCGCCACATTCACAAACTGATGGAAGAGGCTGCTATGTAAACCAATCTCATTCATTCACTGCTGGCACAGCCACCAGGAGCAATTTGGGGCTAAGCTCCTTCCCCAAGGACACTTAAGCATGTGGACTGCATGACCTGAGGTCTTGAATGCCTTCCAAGTGAGAGACAACCAACTGTACCACAGAGTCATCGCCATCTCACAATATTATAGGAAGTAATACATTGCTTCATGGCTGAATATCTACCAGTACCAGTGACACAAAATCTGCGATCTAAAATTTCGAAAAGCATGCTGCTATACTGATTTCCTTTCTAGGCTTTTTGCTCGACCCCCTGCTGTGCCTAAATACAGCCGCCCGGAGGCTAAGCCTTGATTTAGAACACATCAATAGACTCAGTGTCGAATAAGATTTCCAGTGAGCTGCTTCAAAATGATCAAGGGAACAAAAATAAACATAACAGTTATTTATAACTGAGATGCATGCTGTTTTCCTGTAATCTGGAGTGCAACAGTTGACACAATATCAGCATATCACTTAAAATTTGCACCACAATAATGTACAAGAGTGTTAAAATGTCCATATCTAAAGACTCTATCCTAAGCCAGCAGGAGTTTCAGACTGTTCGCTGAGCATACCAAGATGTTTTGATAAATATGTTATTGGAATTCAGGTGGTGTAAGCTTTGGGCTTTGAGCATGAATTTCGCTCATGTTCCTGCATGCTGAGTTTTTGGTTAGATTAAATCACGTCCTCACACTTGGTTCCAAATGATGACTCAAGTATAAGTATAGCAAATGCATACTCTCGATTTTTGTCATTGAACAAGATTCATATAGATATACTTATTTGCATTTTAATAAGCTAATTTTTATATGGTCATGAAATGCCATTGGGATAGATAAGTCAATGATGAAATGACAGCCTACAGGGTTGACAGAGGCGATAGGAGCTCTTTCTAAGGATTAGGTAAGATGTGGCTCCAGTGTAGCATGTAGACTCTGTGACATTTCCAGCACTCAGAAAACTATGTGAGCATTTGGTTTGAGGGGTACTCTCAGATCCACTAAAAGTAACATTTTGTACCCAACATGAGGTATTTAGAATAGAACATACTCTGCCAGCCGGCATTAATATCACAATGTATTCACACACCACTGGATGTGCCACTGGGAGTGTTCTGAGGTTCAGAGTCTGGCACAATGATACGTCCACATGCTGAGCAGAAGCAGGGGTAAAACTGCCCATCCTCAGTTTGAGGGACAACCTGTTCTACATCTGAGCCACAGCTGACAATGTTATATAATCATTAGGTGAGATATGCTGGAAACAGCAGCCTCGCTGAATAGTCTAATGCGTGCCAAAAATCATGCCATTTCAAGGTGATGACACAGGTTTGAAGTACCCCGTTGATCTTGATGGATGTGATCTTTTTGCTGGACTTGGATTGATATGTGGAGACCTCTTACATTGGGGAAGGAAGAAGGAGCCGCACATTTAACAGGTTATAATGTTGAAGGTAAACTGAACTTCTGGTAGGTTCAAATAGAACCAACAGATTTACTGTTGCTGAAGGTAATTTCTTTGGCCTGGCGGCACCTACAACCTACAATTTAGAGCACTTCATTGCTGTTGTCTATTACAAGAGTTGTTTGTGTATGCTTCTTATCCATTTCATCCAACAGCATTTTAAAAAGAAAACCTGAAAGAAATCATTTCATAAAGTAAGCAGCTGCTGTAGACTAGGGATGGGCGATATATCATCAGAAAATTCCTCCATGATAAATATTTGCCATCTCACAATAAACACAATAAATGCAAGTTGATGACATAAGCGTGAGTGACAGACTCGCCAACTTAGCCCGCACAGATCAGAATAACAAACAAACATGGTCAAAAGTAATAAAGAAGACGGTTCTGAGTAGCTTGTTGCTGAATGAGGCTCCACATGAGAGATTTCCTTCAAGACCGGGGCTTAGATGAGTGAAATCAGGAATGCCTGACATTGGACAGCGGATCTGTTGCTGTTCACTCTGTGCAATAAGAGTTTTCAACAAATGTTGAAAATATTTTCACATTTGAGACTTGTTTGATGTCAGTAGTTTTCTCTATAACCTACCACTTAAACTTCTGGTGAAGTATCTTTTTTGACAACTCCAACTGGTGTTTTCAAGACAAAATAAGTCGAAAACATGGACAAGAAATATATATATATTTTTTTCTTTTCTTTTTTAATCTGGACTTTTATTGTTATCGCCAGAATGGCAAAACTTACTGTAATACATTTTTTAGCCTATATCAGCCATCCCTACCAGTGTGGTCCTTTTTTTTCCTCTTGTGCAGACCTCTGTCCTTGTCATTGACAAAAACATTGCAAGGAGCCACACCCCTTCTTGACTCTAATTGGTCAGTGGTCAAAAAATGATCCTGATGAGCACGGCAATGTCCTGAAAATTGAACTATTTCAAAATGAGAGCACAGCAACAAGATACCACAATAAGTGACAGTAAAGCACTGAAATTATTGAGCTGTATTTGGTTTGAATGAATTTCTCATTCAAGTTAGCAGGTTTTTTTTTTTCTTTTTTAGCATTACAAAAGCAGTTATTTTGTAATTTTGGTGGAAAAACATGAACCCACTGTTAACCAAACTTTGAAGAGACTGTCTTTGTGTTTGGATTTATCAATACTCAATTCTGCTTCTTTCAGCTGAGAACTGGTCTGTCTCATCTGCAACATTTATGTGTATTTTATAGCTTATTTTATTGCAGCAGTGTCTCACCATGACCATAAAAACTCTTTTAACTTGTCACCTGGCACATGGCCCAAGTTATACACATGCACTCATGTAGGAATGTAATATTAATGTTTATCTAACAAGGGGGAGGTCTTCATGTTTGGGCTTGAGGTAATAACTCTCAGACACACCAATAGCCTCAAACAGACTGCTGGATCAGCCCTTCTCACAGCAGCAGAGTCCTAATGTGTTGCAGCTGAGGACACCCCAATAAATCTGATCAACGTGCACAAGATGCTGGCTGTGACTGTCTGGATAAATTTTGTCTGGAAACATGCACTTGGAAGAAAGCTCCTATAAATTTTTAAACATGAGAACTTGCCATCCTAAAATAGTGTTTCTGTGATGCATAAGGATGCAAACACCTGCATTGCACAGAAGAGAGGACAATTGGCATAATTACCTTAAATTTGATCTCCTCAGACCCTCTGCCAGTCTTCAGCAATAAAAGCCTGCAAGAAACAGAAAATCAAAAATGAAAAAAAAGTTGAATCAACCATGAGCATAATCCACAGAAGAGGGGGCTGGTCTCTGCCTGACACACAACTGTGACGAGAGGATAATTAGAGGAGAGTGCTTCTGATTGGTGCATTTGTCTACATCAAAGAGAGCTAGGTAGGAAACCAGGCAGCTGGGCGGGCTTTACATGGTGGAACAAAGCTGTGTGACATAAACGCAGAGATTCTGCACAGAAATAAAAGTCTGCAGTGATTGGTGAGCAGATTCTCTCAGTTTATATGTGAACAGGCAGCTTAAAAGTACCCCATGACATTTAGAAAAACAGCCTGATGTTGTTCATTATCCAGAGCGTGTCAGTTCAAGCTGAAAAAAAAAAAAAAAGTTGAGGGGGCGGTGGTGAAGAAATAGGCACATGACGTAAAGACCATCGCTTTGACCCGGAGGCATGCTGGAAAGCTTTAGGAAAGCTGTGAATGTGTAATTCTGGCTGTTACTTTCCTGAACAAGCACCATCAGACAGCTCAGTGTGCAGCGCTGCAGCAGCACCGAGCAGCTCCGTCGTATGAGTCACTGTAATGGGATCAGTTTGACACAGACCATGAGGCCAACAAAACTGCTTTGCATTTTTTTTCTGATATAGAGAAGTCTAGTGAGGTCAGAATGAATCTTTTAAACACTGGATTGGTCTCCAGGTGGATTTGGCAGGAGAGAATTTTAGTCTCAAGCATCTAATAAGCGAATGCTGATATGAGCGCTGTCCATGGTGCTGATTCTAAGGCTTAGGAGGGTACAAACATTTAGACAGGAACATCACATATAGAGCCCCCAAAGTGAGTTTCAGCTACATTCATGAAAACTGGTGAATCTACCTGCAAAAGTCTCTTGTTCTACTGGCGATTTGTCACAGGGTGTGGCTGTGGCTAGAGGTCAAACTCTGTTTTTTTTTTTTTTTTTTTTTTTTTTGTAATAAGCTAAAACTTTGAAAACTTAGAAAGGTCACATATGTTGGAAAAATTTAATTTATTCAAATATCAAGAGAAAGAAAAAGGTTAAGCTCAGAATCTAAATTGTGCAGATCTTTTTTCTGGGGGCATTTTTGCTTTTATATATATGTATATATGTGTATATATATATATATATATATATATATATATATATATATATATATATATATATGTGGATTAGATGTCGAGTATAACAAGCAGAAAAGGGTCATGGCAACAGGTTCAAACTGCAGCTGGCCAAATGGTTTCCCTAATACAAGAGCTGTTTTTTGAGCATTAACAAACTGATGTGTTTTCTGAGAACAGAGATACGGAAGCAGCTGAACTGTCTTAAGAGTGCAAGTGTTATCATGACATGTATTGGATAAAACACCATTTAAAATGTAACTAAACTGACAAGGGACAGTTTGGGTAGAGTTACTGTATTGCTGTAGACTTTTGTACCCCTCTCTGGTTTCAGTCGCTCAGTTTATTGCCCTAAAGCTTGGCCTTGGGACGCCTTATCAGATAGTAATGGATGAGTCCATATCTGAGTCACTGATCAGTCATCAATCAGAGATGATCTGTCAGGTCTTCCACCAGTCAGACTGAATGGAAGTAACTCTGACTTCATTTGTCTTTGCTGGGCTCAGATGGTGTTTGACAAGCCGGCGACTCGAGCAAACAGAAGATGAATGGAGATGACGGCAGAAGACCCACACACTGACCTTTTAATCTTCTACCTGCTGAGCTGCTGCTCACAATGGCAGGTGATCTGTTTGTACTACTGCTATTGTACACTGACCTTGATAAAGGGACTCATGGCTCTATTAAACGTTAAGGTGCTGAGATCAGCTTTTTACTATTGAATAATAATCATTAACTGTTAGATGGCCAATCTATAAATTCAAAGTGCTAAGACCCTTTTGCATCAACTAAATTTGAGCTATTCTACATTTCTCAGCTGGGCTTGGGCTGTTACTTTTTTTTTATCAAGTATTTATTGGAAATTGGGGTAAAAGTTCATCTTAAAACTATTCTGAGCTATTTGAATTCAAAATATAAAGCCTTTCAGCACATCAGACCATCTGAATTAGCTTGCTGTTTGACCGTAACCTGACCATTGCACAGCACTCTCGACCTTAGTAATCAACACAGTGATGATTTTCTACAAAAGTTCTGCAATCAAGGTCTCCTGTTTGATATTGATTTGAACTTGATTTCATGAGAAGCTGACATTCATTACCTCCACCATACCAAGCCTTTGTTTTGAGTGTTTATGTTGAAACTCCGAGCTTGTTAGGACATCTGTTTGCCACAATGACTCATGCTTTACAATCCTTTGAGAGACATGTTTGCCTCTTTTCTTTAAATCTCTCATAGAGCTACAGGACAGATCACAATTTCCAAAGAAGAACAGCTGTTCAGGGGAATTCAAGTTTTGTATTGCTGCAGTGAGACCAGAAAAGAAAAAAAAAAAAAAAAAAAACATACTTTCAGTGTGCTTTTACCAAAAAACCCAACAAACTATACCCTATTTGCCAATTTCCTGTCTCTTGCCTCTGAACCTGAAAGGTTGTACACAAATAAATGCTGCTCCTCTCTTCCGAAGTAGCCCACAGCTAAAAGAGACACAAAGACAATTTTCTCAGCAGGAGGGGAAACAACTGATGCAGCTACAGTGAGCTTGAGGTGTGCAGCAGTTCGGTCAAGTAAGACGATGCTTCAGATTGTAGCCTGTTATCAAACAACAAACGTTCACCCTACTGCTCCTTCACAAACCAACACTCTCCATAGCACAGCCACCAGTATTTTCAGCAGCAACCCTGTCATCTATGACGGACCAGACAGCAGGAAAAATAAAGAACTAATGCCTTCAAATAGCAGCTTTCTAGAGTTATATACCACAGATTTTTTCGTCATTGTCAAGTCTTTGGCAACTCTGGGAGACTGGCAGAGTTTGAAGGATATTTGAGTACTCTTATTAAATGATCAAAAGGAAAATTACAAAAATGAGTTAAGGATTTAGGTCACTCTAATTTTCTCTGCCTTGTCAAACTGCCTTTGCAAAGTCCGCTCTTTGTGAGCTGTTTAAATCTGGTCTCTGCGTCTTGTCAGTCTATCAACCTAATTTTATTTTGTGCTGGGGATATTAGTCTCTTGATGTGGAGAAAGCCACTGTGAGTCTTCTGTAGGAAACAGAGTCTCTCATTGCCTGTAATTATGTAAATTGTTGATCCATTTCCATACAAAGTTAAGCTTAAAGCCCCATAGACACGACCGTTTTATTCCATTACTTAGCTCCAGCGCAGTGTAAAATGCAAAAATTACTCGCCCTGGTGAAGCTGTTTTGATGGGTATGATTGTGCTAAAGGTGCTAGTGATTAAAGAAAACCCAATTTTTAAAAGATGAACCGTTGTGTAGCATGTTATTAAAACCAGAATTTGATGTTTTGCAAAATTAGGGCAGAGACATGATACCAAATGTTGAAACTCAAAAACTTTGTTGATACTCTAAGTTGCTGACAGTCATTTTTTGTATGGTATTGTTCAAAGTTTGTTTTTCTGTAGTCTGAACTCTTTGACTTTACTGTAAACAAGTGAATCAGGCTTGAGTCAGCTATGTAAAACCTCCCACTGAGCCGAACGCTGCATAGACCCCGGCAGACGACTCTGACTGTGTCACGCTCTGAAACTGCTGAACCCCCACAGAGCTGCAGGTTTGTTTCATCTTTCACTGAGCCGCCAACACACAAACACTCACAATTTGTATCACTTTACTTTCCAGAAGCTTCCTCTGACATTTATCTATTAACCTCAGTCCTTTAGCGCTCACACACGAGAGTCCAATTTCTACCTCACACCTGGACGGCAAGTTTGAAGGCCGGCCAACGTCTCCTCTTTGATGGAAATCTGGCTCCATAATTGATGAAAGGCTCATCAAAGAGGTGCAGAGCTGCAACAGATGGAGCTGCTGAGGGTTTAAAGCAGCACTTTCCTTCGATGGGTGCAAAGAGCATCTTAGATTTGATAGATTCTGAGCTTTTTTTTTAGATACTTCTTTAGCTTTTACAGATTTTCACACAATGCCCCATTCACCTCCTCTTTGTCTGCATGTTTGCATGGAGCTATGCCTCAATGGATGAGGTTCAAATCCTGATCGTGGAGTGAGAGTGGGCTGTTAGACCTTCCAGCTGTGAGTCTGCACCGATGTTGGCTGATTAACCAGGTGTGACATAAATTAAAGTTCAGCGATGGGACCACATAAACCGCATTTATAAAGATATGAATAATACAATTGCTGAGGCGGCCTTCAAGCTTTCCAGCAACCCCATATGATGCACCCACCAGCCAATCCACTCCACTCTCCAGATCCTGCAAATTCATGCATAGCTGTTTATAATTCTTTTGAAAGGTATCCAGATCAGCGTATCTGCCTAACAGTGGCGATTGCTCTGAGACTGCAAGAGAAGCCCAGCTTCCCCTAAAATGTTAAAAGAAAAAAGCTAAATTATGTACTTCTGTGTGTACATTTGATTGACTTAATATACGCTAGAACACGTTCATCTTTTGCTCGGAATCAGCTACTTATCACAGCTAACCGACACAACTTCCTTTTTATCTTCATCCCAGAGCAACATAGTTCTTTACACAGTCGGTCGCTTCACTTCTACTGACTTCAGCGGGCAAGTGTAGAGTGGATTGTTCCACTGCGCAAAACTGGACGGTCATTGAATAAAATGTTGGGTCTTTCTTATTATGGAGCAAAACCTGAACATTGGGTTTTGCTTTTGGCATCTTATTCCCAGTGTTTGACCAAGAAGCCCACATTCTCATCTCACAGCATTTAACCAGAGTCCTGCTGACATTCATTTAAGCCTGATTTTCATCATTTCCATTCAAAAGTTACTGACAGCCTACTGAAAGCGTTGAAAAATGCTAAGAAAGCAACAGCTGTGAACTCAAACACTTTCCGCAAAGGGGTTTCCAAAATGTCTGTACAAACAAACACTTTATTTTTTCTAGCTTGTTTAATGAATAAAAACATAATATAATCACCTAAAATCCAATAACCAGTCTACACTTTCAGTCACTTTAGACATTAATCTTAAACTTCACTTCAGATATGGTAAACATCAGTTCTTTAAGGTTGCTTTGAAGTCTTTGTTTTACTCTATTATGAGAGCATTAGAGTCCAAATAAGCAAATTGGGAAATGGTAAAGTTAAGTGAGGCTTTAGTTGCATAGCAACAGCAGCTCACAAACAACTTGTCCTAAAAGGGTTAGTAAAGCACCGCCAGCGAAAACAGATTTTCTCTATGCACACAGCGAGGAAAGCATGCTGAAGGATGACAACAGGCTGATCTGACCTCACATCCCCTTTCAGCACCTCCCAGTACGAACACAAAACAGAGCACATCGACGCAGCAGACCCCCTAAAGCACTAGTGTAAAGGGAGGACGCTGAGACGGCTACAAAGTGAGCGAGTGTGTAGAGGAACAGCCAGGTAATGACTGTAATTTAACTTCCCCACCCAGGTAAGTGAGTGAGAGTGAAAGTTTAGAGCTGGAATCGATGAGAGGGGGTGAGAGGGGAGGCCACAGGAGAGGGAGAAAGGCTGGCACAGATCCTCAGTCAATGAAAGTGAGAAATGGAGGACAGAGTGAGACGAAACTGTTGACAAAACTGAGAGAGAGAAGAGAAATATCAAGAAATTTCTAGCTGCTACCTTCCCCCCAGAGCCACCATCGTAACCAAGACACACTGCTTGTTGTGGTGACAAGAAAACTTAAGTGGAGAAGGCGATGGGACACAGACACAGGTATTCTGAGGGAATTTTCTGCACAGTATTTCTCTGTTTTACATCAACATAAAACAAGCCTGTTAGCCGCGCATATGTTGAAAGAGTTTAAAAGTTATAGTTCTTTAAGATACACTGGAGGATATTTTTAAGTTATTGATTTGCAATTAATCCTAAGTTAACTCTGGGCAGTCATGACATGAATCAGGATTTAATGTTTGTATAATGTTGATAGACAGGCCAAATTATTATCAGCAGAAAAAAAGTTTTTTCCGACTAATGATTTCACAATATTAGATTTTCACTGAACCATTATTGTGACCATAAACTGTCACAATTATGATATTATTACATTATTTATGGAGCAGACATTCTTACATTCAATGATTGTTTGCTATACTTTTATTTGTTATTTTTATGTCTGGCCTTAAAGTTACTTGATGCAAAGTCAAAACTACATTAGATTAGATAGAACTTTATGTATCCTTTTGGGAAGGTTCCCTCAAGAAAATTAAATATACTGTATTTTATTTTGAAGTATACAACTTTTGATAGATTGTAAGTTACAGAACTGGATAAAAACTGTTTTTAAATAAGTCTTAAAAAGTATTAATGTTCAGTTAATCTGTGATATTAAGAGGTAAATAAAATAAATAAACATCAAAATAAATAAATATCAATATTTTATATCAATGAAAAGATGGTTATCTTCAATCTATCTAATATTGTGACAAGAAAACCCCAGTGGAGGAGTTGGGACCAACAAACTAGGTTACCCTGGTTGATTCATGAACAGTTGTCATTGTTTTGTACTGTTGCTAGAATAAATAACCAACATTTGCATAAAACAAGCATATTTATCCATTGCTTTTAAATATCCATATATCTAAGGGGGACTGAAAAAAGTGGGAAATTATGTGATTGATCAGGATTCATGAATACAGTCATTATGACTGCTATTAGTGCTTTTTATCTTATTTTAATATCAGCAACAGTTTGTCAGGTTTAGGAGGTTTGGGTGTTGTTTGCAGATAAAGCTGATTGTCATCAGCATAAGAATGAAATGCAATATGTCGTTTTTGACAAAGCTGCAGCAATTAGATAGAAAATGAAACCGGTCCCAAAATTGACCCCTGGGGGACCCCACCATTTACATCACAATGAGGGGAAACATGCTAACATGCTTTTCAATAAACATACATTTTTTTATCAGCTCAATACAACTAAAACTTTTCGGATCCACTGTATCAGATTTCAACAGCACAAGGCCAGATCATGCACCAGTTTCCGCTACTCTTAAAAGATCCTTCATATTCCTAATAAGTAGAGTCTTGGAAAATGATTCAGTCTACAACCAGACTTTAACTTCTCATAAATACCATTTTGTTTGATTTAATTTGAAGCAGCAGATTTGACAGGCTGGGTGATGAAATGAGGTGAAAAAAAGAAAAACTGAGTCTTTAGAAACCATCGCTTCAGCAGTCTGGTTCCCTGAAAATTTGTAGGATCACATGAGTCACCACCCAGCACACCTCCCTAAACACACACACACACACACACACACACACACACACACACACACACACACACACACACACACACACACACACACACACAGAGCCACCCTCTCCTGCGATGATCACAGTTATGCTCACACACACAGCTCCACACTCACAAACATTAATCACTGCTGCTGTCTGGAAGGGAAGCCAACGGTGTATTTCCCTCAGGGCAGCACTGCTTCTACTGTTTCAGCTCAGCACTCGCTCCGAGTAAATGTAGCTCCTCACCCCAAGACACAAAATCTACTGTCAGAGTGTGTACGTGAATCTGTGAGTCCTTGCGCTGTGTGAATGTACCGAACAGTGTTGGCTCTGTTCCCTCTACAGCAGGCAGCAGAACATGACTTAGTGTTTGGAAATCCTGGAAAAAACATATGACATATGAGCGCAGAAGAGCTTTTCCCTGCAGAGTCAGCTTGTTCTCATTCTTCATACATCCGATAAAGCAGCCTAGTCATTTCCTCATTGCTATAATAAAAGATGCTGTAGGTACCTCTCTGTCCCGCACTCCTGCTGCCCTCTACAGAATTGCGTAATGTGCTGTAGTGTCCATGTTGATATGATGGAAAATAGATGGGTCAAAATCACATAAACAGTTGCAAATACTGTGTAAGTATAGCATCTTCTGGTAAAAGTATGGGTTCAAGAAAATACCAACACACCGCACCCTGCACTAAAAAACAGCACAATATTTAACAGAGCGAAAGTGAACGCCAATATTTAAATTTATAATGCTCTTACAGTCACTTGTAGTTTTATACATGGATTTTTATACATGTAATTTTGAACAAAATGTTGTTGAATCATGAATGGTGGTGGAGGGGTAGTGGCGGGAAAGGGAGGTGTGGCTACACCAGGCCATATATCATGTTGAGGTGCCGGCCGTATCGTTGTAATAACGCAAAAATCCTCTGGGGGGGTGATAGAAGTTACACATGATAGCTTTAATAATACCACTTTTCAGTCTTTTCTATTATTGTTTTCCTTCAAACAATTCTATTCATACAGGTTGTTAACCAGAACTATTCTTTTCTGAATGTGATTTTGAAAACATTCTGTTAAAGTATTATCTACTTTTGCCTAATTAAAAACCCAATTACATCACAGAAGTTGTCTGTCACCCTCATGGTTAGCTAACCAGCTTGTATACAGCTGATTTCAACACTGGATCAGGGTCTTCAAATAACAGGACTTGCTCTACCATCTCAGCGTGTTTGCTTTGGCTGCTTTGTGTGATGGTTTTTCTGCAGGTACTTTGATTTGGTGCTCAATGCCAATTTTCTTTGGGCATGGAGGTTTGGTTCCTCCTTGCAAGAAATTATGTTGCAACATTAACTGCGTTTTGCTTCATCCCTGTCTTCAGCTTTGAAATCATGAACCCACACTTTGGACCTCCTCCCAAGCTCAGCCATTGTCACAACTGACCATCAGAATTCCTCTTTGTGTATCTTTATACCTATTTGCTGCTCAAACATACTGTATACCAAACAGTCTATTCATGTACATCATTGATGTATTAAGCATGATATGGCTTACCTTCACGGGACCCCTGAGACACAACAGCAGACTCAATAAGCTTAAACATTATTAATTTTCAGGTTTTGACAAATGCTTTATTGGGTGCTTTGTGGACAGGGTTATTGATCCCCATCCCTGGGAGTATATGTTTTTCAAATTAAACATAAATCCCTTAAACTTGCAAAAATAGCTCAGATATGATAGTGTGTGGGTACAATTTTACCACTAAAGCAGGAAAAACAAGGAGCTTGGTTGCAGGAAAGTGAGTGAGGAGGTTGGATTATCTGGTGAAGGCACATTTTGCCATGGAGACTGTAAAGGTGAGATGTCCATGGTGGGTTTCAAAAGCATTTTCAGTGTTAATTAAAGCATGTTGAATTGCAGTAATCAAAGGTGCAAAAAAATAAGAAGAATCAAACAAGAGCGCAACAGGAAGGCAGGCAGTAAATGAGGCAGGCAGCAAACACACACAGAGTCACTGATTACATGTCAGTTGATCATTTTGTTTTCTTCCACTCTGCACCGACACGAAACCTGTTTTGGCAGCGACTATCTATTCTTTGTTAATTTCACCAGCAGTTTTAAAAAATAATGCTCAGAGAAATGAGAAGACTTGTTTTTCTCTGTCATGTTTTGCTGACAACAAAGTTTAAGACCTACAGTTCAAGACAATGGACCAAAATTAGCTAAAACCTCCCTTTTCAGAAAACAGAGCATAGTGTATGCCCGGGCATGCCACAGAGTCAAGCTGACAGATCAGTTATTTCCCTTCCAAATTTGTACTCTTCAGCCTTTCAACTCTGTTTGCTTCATCTACAAACCACATTACAACCCTTCTTTACTTCAGCCCCTCCTCCCCCCATTGTGACTTTTCTTTTTTCATGCGAATGGAACGATAGTGAGGTGCGCTCTGCCTGCCTCAGGCCTGGCATTCAACATGCACACATGGAAAGGCAAGGAGCTCTCAGACCCAGGCAATTAACCTATCATATAAAAACATATAAATTCTCTTTGGTTAAAAGTGAGTGCGTATGAACTGTTTCCATTTTTGTTCTACAGTTAATCTGCTCTGTACTTTGCTGTTGGTCCCCCTGCCTTGGCTTTTCATGTACGAACATGAACTGAAGAGGGTGTGTGCTCTTCCTACCTCAGGCTTTGGCAGTCTTTGTATCCATATTGAAGGGAGCTTTCAGGGCTGAGCCATAATGTACTGCATGCAAATAGTTAATTCTCTTTGGCAAAAAGCAGTCCTGACTGAGCCAAAACAAAAGCTGTGTTTGTTTTTGATGGAGGGAATCTGATACTTGATTCTGCCTTTATCCCTATTTGGCTATTTCCAAACAAGACTCTCCTACTGAATTGAATTGTATGTACATGACACACTTCTTTTAAACCTGTGAGTAAGATGGAATAATACAGAGCAGTTCACCACTGATGCATCACACTGTTTGTCTGCTGAGAGTATATTAGAGATTAGAAAATGAATGTTGATGTTTGATGCCTTTGAGCAAGACAAAGTCCAAACTCACCCAGCAGCTCAAAGGCCAACACTGACTGATTTAAAATGAGGTTCTAACAGAGCAGAAGAAAATATGCAAAATTCATATTTTTTCATAAGCTACCATATTTGCAATCCTCCTCTCATTCTCTCTTTCACAGAGAAAAGACTCTCCAATATTACACCTTCTTATCGTCTTTCACTCCTCATTGCACCGGGCTCCTCTCCACACAAAGCTGGTGTTTGGGTGCTGGGCCAGTGCGCTGCTTTCAGGGAAATCTGCGACATGTTTTAGTGGAAGCAGCCCCAAGTCATAAATCATATTCTGGCAGTGTGCTTGTATGAGTGCCCTGATGCTGCTTGAGTGTATTTGTGACTCACATCCACCAATCAAAAGGTCAGCTTTATCCAAGACTGTGGGCCCTTTCCAGCACCAGCACCCTCCTTTTGGAGTACTTCCAGTCATCCCATTTAAGAAAAGCTCACTGTGAATGTCGCTCATTAAGTTTGGATGAGTGAACAGAAAAAAATTAGTTGACATGTGCAATTATAGACGATGCATTTCATAATTACAACCTCATCAGAAAGTGAGAGGATAGTGTCTGCTGACGCTGAGACGAAACAGATATATACAGAGTTGCTCTGCAGTCAATTGAGCCCATCCTGCTGTCAGTTTGTTATCATTTTAGATGATTTACATTGTCAGTGTCCATCAGTAGAGACAGGTTTGAGTTTGTGGTGGAGGGAGCCAAAGGTGTAGAGTGTTTGCATTAAAGCCTATTACCAGTATTAAGTGAGATGCAAGTGAAGACCATGGGACCATTTGTTTAATCTCTCCCATGCATCCTTACTCCGGTGAGGAAATAAGCCCCTAAGTTTGTTTCTGCATTCCACTTAATCAGCATATATCATTTCTCATGACTTGAACTTTGTTGGATTGAACAAGGTTTTTACAACCTCGGGCTTGGGACCCCACATTTCGTTGAAATGAGGTCGCCTGGATTTCTAGATACTGATTACTGAACCAACATGCTTTATCATAACAATAAAAACACCACAACCAATCTTACACTTTTATGTCCTCTTAATAAATGCATCTTTTAATCAGAGCACCAAATGCTACCAGGGATCACTAAGTATTGTTTACGGTCCCTCAACACCACTCATGCCGGCTACAAGATCCCAATGCAGCTCTGTCGTTAATGTTTGCACCCAGATACTTCACTCTGTGCTGTTCAACTATTGGTCCCTTTTGGAGGTACATAATTATCTGAAGCTGGATTGTGTGCACATTTAGTGCATTAATTCAGAATAGGACAACATTTGAGATTGGATGATTTGGTGCAGCAATGTGTGCAAACTTAGTTGTCCCGGTGAGTCAGAAGAGACTGTAATAATGCATAAAAGACATGTAAATCTCTCCAAAGCTGCTTTCAGACATGCGCTCCCAAAATTTCCAGAAATTTCCACTCCTTTACAAACACATCTGTCTTCCACATAAAGAATTTCTCTACACACTGCAACCTATCACTCCGCTGACACAGTACAACGGCGCATGACAGCACACACACTAGCTCAACAGTGAGTGATGTCCCTACATACATTTACATACATACATACAAACAGATTTAACAGTAACATAAACTTACCACCTTGACCTATGATTTTGGGCCTGCAGATGTCTGTTCACAAATATCAAACATGTTTAATATTTAAAATTTAAAATCATAAAGGCCCCCAACCCTCCTCCCAGATCTGAAGAGAGTAAAAAAACTCTAAACACATTACAGAAAAGTCTGACAATTTAATCTTTAAAACTACCGAAATATCAGGTCTTTGCTGACTTTTGTTGGCAGGAGAAACTGACCAAATTCAGCTCAGTTATCTTGACGTGACGACCAAGATTCCACCAAGAGTATTTACTAGACCACAGAGATCTCTAAAAGAGATTTTTACAACACAGACAAAGAAATGCCCAAGAAAAAAAAAGCAAACAAGGAGCACAAACAGAGGCAGATTTTAAGCATGCTGGTTGTGCAGTGGTTGGCCTTATCGGGGGTGACTGAGTGCCTAACCTTAGCGCGGTAAACATAATGAATTAGCAGGCCTTTAATGAGGCATCTCCTTCCTCCTCATTACTCAAAACTTGCCGAGGAAAGGTTGACTGGGCCAAGGTAAGTAAGGTAATGGAGATCTTTGGGGTACAATTTGGGTGCAGGCACCATCTTATACTCAATTCATCGTGGGACTTCCATCAGTTAATGCAGTAGTGACACATTATTAGATTGAAACCTCTATAATTATATCCATCTACCCTTATTTCCTCTCAAAGAGCAATCTGTCACAGTCAAAGAAGCTGTGATTTACAGTCGGAGTAAAGACAGATCTACCGAACTTGACAAATTGTACAAATTGAGTTGATTATATGTGCAAATAACACAATCTGCTTATTTACAATCAGTCTCTGGTGGTGTAGAAATTCATTCATCTGATCATGATCCACCATTCAGGATCTGATCAGGAAACTGCTTCAGCTATAGAATACAAGTTGTTTTTAATATCGAAACAGAAATGAAAGGAGGCTCGCCTTGAGAAAAGTGAGTCGCACAGATCATACAAAGTTATTGCAACACATTAAGATGTTCTAATACACAGGAATTAAGCAAGTCAGTAACTTCTTTTTTTATTTCACAACATCAAAATTCCAGAGCTTTCTCTTCCACCACAGCTCTCCAAAACAAGATCTACCCAAACATACTGCTGCAAATGTCCACCATCCATCTTTCAACGCTATCTGACAGCAGACTTTGTGAGCGAGGGACCCTGGAGGAGTCACTGGAGCAGCTGCTGTCCACTTTCTGGGCAGCATGTCTTTGACTCTGCATTTTCAGCATTCATCAGGCGTCACTGATGAAGTCTGGAGGACCTGCCTTCTTAACCTTGCGAATAATGAACTGACCCATACTTTTACTTTTTTTTTGGTATCCGCCTTGTTAAATGGCACCGTTTGAATCCCATCTGTGTCTGTTCAGCTACACATAACCACACAGCCAGACCGCCATGAGGTCAGACCGCCAACTAATAGTTCCCTGAATTCAGGATTTATGTGGTCATTAATGTCAGAGTGTATTAAATCCTGATCTGGGTGCGCATGTGTGAGTACATGTGACCGTCTGCGTGAGTTTGAATTTATGACTGCATAGATATCACAGATTTATATCCGCCCTTCCTGCTGTGACTGGGAGATTAAATGTGAACTAAAGATGAAGTGTCTGCGCTGTTGGAGACAGTCAGACAGACAAGTTAAGAAGTAGCACACTCCCTACCTGAGAAAATGGTGTCAAAACTGAGGCAGATGTCCCGGTGAGTACCTGCATCACTGCACTTATAAACAAGATAAACAAGCCTTGTGGGGATGGCACAAACAGATCATGCTGAAAGTTGAGCTATAAATATTTTCCTCCTCTCACACTTTGGTGTCTCTGTGACCTGAAAGAAGTGCTGGAAACTGTTGTGAATGACTGCATTTAGAGAAATACCTGGCTCTGCAGGGTCCTACAGAGGTTTGCACTTTCAGTCTGTCACACTCAGACTTGAACTGCCAGCTTGAATCAGAAAAGACCACACGGTAGATAAGACTTGCACAAGAGCATTTTACGACCCCTCTCTTAAAGCTAGCTAACATTTTTTCTGTGACACTTGTGTTTCTGCACAGGTTTTCCAAAGTCACTTCAACTGCACAAACACAGTGAGTCCCTGAAGTGGCCGATACGCTGATGGGTCAAAGAGATGTTAGTTTAACAACTTGGTTACAAAGAACTTCATGACCTATTATCTCTGAACAACATGACGGTCACCTTTCTCAGAAGATATAAGCCTCCTAAAGCTATCCGCTTAAATAACGAGGCACTATAATAATACGGTTTTCAAAAGGAGCATGGTGAGGTGTTTTTGTGGAGTTATGTTTTGTTGTAATTCATTTTAACATTTCATATTGTTGCATTGAAGGAAACAAACTCTCTGTTAAGCTGAAGAAAAAAAGTGGTTTGAGTTAAAATAAGTGTTGGAAACTGACTTGAGGCCACATTGCCACTCACGTATCATATGCACAAAGGCGAGTCAACTGTAAATGCATTCATTCCTGTTGGAATCTCTATGATATCCCACATGCCTTCGACCCAACACAGGTGTGCAGCGCTAATGAACACCAACTGGTTATTTCTTTCAATCCAGTTGCCATTTGATTGTCAGGTGACTTTGTGAAGCTAAAAAGAAGTGGAAAATAAGACATTACGTCTCATCCCCGCTTACAGGAGCTTTTTCTGTTAACTTATTTCCTTTGCATTGGGATGTTGAATTCAAAGTGAGACTTGCATAAGATACTTGTGGTAACCTACAACAAGCCACAAGGCGGCAAAATTAAATGCATCATGAAAATTCTTGAGACATTTGACTTAACGACCCAAATAGGAATGAAACTAAACATAGTGAAGTCAAAACTTTGACTTTGTGTGGTCCATCCAACACCCCAGTCGTGATGGATGAGCCACAAAGTACCTAAACAAACAATGTGATTTTACAAAGCTGGCTGCTAGAGAGCGCAGAAAGCTGTAGACGCTGGTGAAAGTCACATTAGCTCAGCAGACCAAAGAGGAACTGCTTAATTCAGATCATTACCAGCTCCACAATCTGTAAACTTTTTGTCTGCTGCTTCCATAGACCCTGCGTCTGCCTACCATTGGTGTCTCGATGCACAAGTTCACAATGTGCAACACACCAATGTGCCTGCATCAACCATGTGAAACCAATGTTTCTACACCCCACGCTGGCATAGCTGTGGGTTGACTTGGTCCCACCATTATGCCTTTGTGTGATTTATATTGATGCCTAGACGTTGCAGGGCTGGTGTAATAAACAGGACCAGATGTAAGTGAACTCGGCCAAAACCATAACCTCCAAAAATTAACACGATCTTCATAACTACATGGATGCATTTTGGTGTTTGTTCACACGAGCATATCTTTCATAAGATCCAATATCCCAACAAAGAAACTCAATTTCCACTGAGTGTTCACTTTCCAGCTGACAGAGAAGCATATCTGAGTTTTTTGTCTCATCACAAGTGGCACAGATTAAGTTTTTCCTTCCCACTGTAGAATTAAAATATTTCCCCTGACACAAACTTTACTCCTTAATTAGTTCCACAAATCTGGTTCGAGTCTAAATCCTTTAAATAAACACTTCAGTCAGTCTTCATTTGGATTTAGTCGATGAACCCAGACAAATAACTTCTCTTTGCATTTTTCCCTGTTACACTGGGATTGACAGGAGCTTAAAAAAGCCTCATATAAAGTTTATTCCTATGTTTTTTTTTTAAGAGCAAGCTATCTGTAATGTGAGTCAGCGAGTTTTCCCAAGAGTGTGTTTTATTCTAAGACTCTTGTTAACTCTCACTTACTGTAGTTACCATCTCAAAAACATATCAGCTTCACCGTGGACAAGAGATCTGTGGACTTCCACTCCAAAACCTCAGTTTTCATATCGTTACGTGACCATAATGTCACCATAATGTCCAGCTTATTCCCTGCCAATTTAAAGATGGATATCGGAAAAAGTTTGAAAAAGTTTGCAAACTTTCTCCACTGCTGCTCCTCCTCCCCCTCAAAGCAGTTTGGTAATCCCACCTAGAGGTCGTCAAAGGTATTTAGCCAAATGTCAGACTTCTTCACATGTTCAACCATCCTTCCAAGCAACTAACCATGGTTATTTTTCTTTGTGTGATTTAATCCCCGTTGGCTGGGGATTAACTGTTATTCAGAGACTTGATTAGATAGAGGATGGTTGTTTGTGCTCCAGTGAGGAGTTTTTTGACATTTAGAAAAGAACCTGAAATGCATATTAATGCCTTTTCATGATATCCAAAAAGCAACCAATAAAGCATGCATATGACAAGATAAGTAGAGACTGCTATGTCAACAGGGGGCGCCAAACTGAACCAAATCGAAAGTTCCTCACAAGAGCTTAAATTTGGCTCAAGTGAGTTACACCGTCAGAGGACCTGTGAGTCTCAATAGAAGAATTGAAAAGCTTTTTGACACAATGATTTTATTCTGAATCTCATATTTTCCCCTTTGGCCAGTGACGTATCAGCATGTCGAAACAACAGTTTTTAGTCACACTACATGTTATTTGAGAAAAGTGAAGATTTTCTGACTCTAAAGCACAGTACTGTAAACTACTCTAAAGTACTGTGTGTCGCCAGTGAGGTAACTATGCAAGTATCAGGAGTATAAAAAGGTCAACATTATTCATAAATTAGAAGTAATTAGGAATAAAATTGAAGATGAAGGTCGACTGCGAAGCATATTTTTGTTTGTCCAACTTGCTAAAACATGTAATTTTACCATCCTTGAGGAGAAACCTGTTGTCTACAGAATAAAAAGGCAGCATGTAATTTTCTGAGAAGGTACTTAACTGTTTATTGATTTTCTTCCCACCAAAACTTCAGTTTCTCCTTCCTCCTCTTGTGTGAATGTGTGTGCGTGGGTTTCTTACTGAATAACCACTCACTGCTTCTGCTCTCTCTCTCTTCAACACATCCTCCACTCTTTTCATTTTGTTGTCCATCAAACAGGCCATCATACACACTGCCCACCTTACCCAGAAAACTCCTCTTCAGGGAGCACAATAGGCAGAAGTGGCAGCTAAGTAATGACATTCATACACACTCCTTCCCCCCTCCAAGCAGCTCCTCTCACCTCAATTCAATCTTTCTTGTCGCAAAAGGTCGCAACAGGTTTGAGAGATATGCTGATGAAATGCAGGGACATACCTCATGTCTGTCTCTCTCCTTTTTGTCTAACCTGGTCACATCAGCACAGGCTGGATGGCACCCAGTATGGATATAAAGTTGTGCACTTTCATAAAAATGAGGATTGGCAAGACATTCTTGAAAACAGAATGCAAGAAAGCTCAGTCACATACATAGCTCCTCCGAATCAATATTTTCTGCCTGGGTGGGACCCGTGACTCCCAGAGTCTGGGCTGCTAGAAAGGGAATAATAGATCTGAAGTTTCTGCTCCGGCTCAAAGAGGTTTTTAAAAATCAAAACCTCAAAAAGAAAACAATTGTATATTTATACTCTGGGTATTGAGCATAATCTAACTGGACTTGGTCCAAACTGGCAAACAAGGTTTAATCTGGGGGAGTTCGAAGATGATCAGCACTTAGTTTCTTATAAATGCCAGTACCCTTTAAAAGTCTGAGTAAAAGCTGAAGAAACCTTTTTGGTGTAATTTTCATTGATTGATAAACTATCTGAAGATGTGAAAGTCAGAGTACTAAAAAACATCCAAACTGGGACCCAAATAGAGTATCCTAATGGGGTATGGCCAATTTTGTACCCCAGAAAGGGGGATGACGGCCCTTTATGGAGCCTATTTTGGTGAATTGTAATCCTATTTTGCATCTAATTGAACAAAAGTTTTAAATAAATTTCAACGCTCTTTTTGGCCACTACACATGTTGATTTCGAGTCTATGCACAGTGAGAGCCCGCCAGATTGAATGGAGCCCATGAGTATAGAGCCTGGGTATGCTTAAAGTCCCACTCCAATCATTTTTCTTTTTTGTTATTAGTGGTCTTTAATTGTGATTATAAAGTTTTTAGCCAAAATCACATTACCTGTCGTTTTCAAGGGCTTTTCTCCTGCAGAGCTCCAGTAGCTCATTAGCAATGCAATTGCCACTGAATCATAGGGGTACATAGAGCAACTCTGCACACTCCTCTTCACACTAGCTTGAAGCCTTACATTGCCGATGTAGTAGAAGTAGTGGGTAAGCTATTCAGCTCTTGGACGCTAATGTCTTCAGGGGCATGATGAAAGTTAATATCATAATTAGCTTTCTTATGAACATTGCAGTCCAATGTTCAATTGTACAATTGGGGGTGAAGCTGGGATTTGCTACATAAGAAATCTCACTGAATCTAGCCTGCCATTTTCACAGCTATTTGAATGCAGAAACACTCAGAAATGCTATTTCACACTTGTTTTTCTCATGATATGTCCTCTAGCATCGAGGAATGCCATATGAACAAGAACACGACAACAAGAAAAACATGATTTTCATCTGAGTGGGTCTTTAAGCATTGGCAGAAAACACCAACAACTGTGTCAACTTACTCAGTTTTATACCAACCTACTGCTCACGTTTCTTCCTAATCACCTCGTTGTTATAAATACTTGATTCTGATTGGTTAAACCCCCTTGACAGTGGTTATCAATCAGGCAACCACACTTCAAAAACACAGAAATACCCCTTTACGACCAAAACATGCCATAAGTCAAGTGTGTTTTCCTCAAAGGTATATCACCACTGTGCCTCCTCAAGGGAAATAATGGGTTCAATGATTTCTGCAGAATTAACGGCTATTGATAGAAGACATCGGCTTACCAATAATCACTGACAGCTCAAATTTACCTGACCTCTGACTGAATAGTGTTTGTGCTCTTTCCTCAGTCAATGTGTGGCGCTCATCCCATAAATATCTCTACATACATGATTCTTAGTGTGTTCATGTGTGCATGCCATCCAACGCCTCCTCAATCAATGCGTTTCTTCTTCATAATCAATGTGTGTTGATGAGGTTTGGTCGAGTGCCTCTCCCAGGGTCCATGAGCTGAATATGTCATTTCCTGAGCCCTGATTGTGCAGGTAGTGCTCTTGATGAAAACAGCTTATACCTCGCTTGTTCACTATCATCTGGTAGCTTGGAAAAAAAAAGAGGCTTTTATTGATGGCTTACACATGAGGAAGAAAAAGAACAAAAGTGGATGAAAGTGAGCTGATGAAACAGACAGGTACCATATGTTTCAGGCTTTAAGATGCACCAGATTATATGGCACACTGTAAATTACATGTCTACGTTCACACATGAGGCGCACCGGATTGTAAGACGCATTAAGCATTAATTGGTTTGGTGTTGTTGCTAATGCGTACTCCGGGCCTAGGCTGCCTTACTTGAATGCAATTTCAATTTAGACATTACAGTCAGGCAGTCTTGTAGACTGCTCAGGGGTCCTGTTACAGGGCCAATCAGGTAGTGACACAGCATACCGTAATGCTCTGAATATCCACTGAGCGGAGTGGCTTCGTTGCTTACAAAAGTCGTACTTACACATTTTAACAGAGTTTTGAACGCATTCTACCACATAAAATCGGTCAGTAAGCGCAACAAGTAATCATACATAAGGTGCACAGGATTATAAGGCGCACTGCAGATTTTTGAAGAAATCTAAGGATTTTAAGTGCATCTTATAGTCCGAAAATACTGTACTTTTAAAGAAAAGATTATGTCCATGCTTGTCATCTAACAACTTTGAATACTTTTTAGTTTTTACTATTAAGAATAAAAGACAGAAAATTACATCATTTATAAGCCAGGTGGATTTGGACATAAAAAAATAAAAATAAATAATAAAATAAAATAAATAAATAAATAAATAAATAATAATAATAATAATAATAATAATAATAATAATAATAATAATAATAATGATAATGTCTGTTTAAACACATAATTTATTAGAGATATTGTCTTTCCTTTGTTTAACTTGTCCCCCCTGAGTGTCTGACTCTGCAGCCTCCATGAGCTGGTGTTACAGACTTGAACCCCGGTGTTTTCCACTTGATCACCTTTTGTACTCATTCAGATGGACAGACTGGAGGTCTGGCTGATGTCTGGGAGGTGGAGCAGCAGATGGTGGGAGCTGATGGTGGTGGCTTGTGGCAACAGCATGGTAAGCTTTGATGTGGCACATACTCATCTGTATGCTTTAAAAGTGTCCCCTGCATGCTGACCAGGTGAAAGGGGATACTTCTCAGATGTTATTGTTGTGCTACTGCAGCTATTTTTAATGCACTTTTAAAAACTACACAATTTCTATAGTATAATCTGAAATATTTCACTCAGGAGAGCACATCTGACCTTGAACAGGGAATTTCCAGGACAATATTAGCAGGTAAAAAAGTACGAGTGCTCCTTTCTCCAGCAAGCCATGAAAGTTTGCTCCAAGCTCTTCCTTATTCCAGGAAAAGTTTCCTCAAATAACACTTATATTTGCACTGGAGAGAGGAAAATCTGTGAGACTGGCACTGTTATTTGCTTGGGAATGTTAAATGATCCCCTGTGATTTCTGCTGAAGCGCTTCAACGCAGCCATGTGTTGGTAGGAAAAAATAAAAATAAATGAAAACGCTGAGAAGCACAACGTTTTTCTGAGCAAGCAGCGGCATTTCAAGGCGATTAAACACTGCTTAAGGCACAGGAAGAGGCGAAATTTACTCACTACAACGATCAAAGCCTAACCAGTGAGGTGAGATAACTGGAAGGGAGAGAAAGACGATGGGAAGAAGATCCAAAGACGGGCACGTATGAGTTGATGGATCCATGCTGACTGAACTCTAACAAGCAGACTGAGGTGAGGATTAAAACGGGCCGAAGAAGATCCAACTGCGCAGGAAAACAAGAGAAAACCTTTTATTTAATTGCCTTCCTTCAAGTGCAGCAGTGCTCATTAGATATCCGCTCTAACTGTAAGTCTATGTGACTCATTATGTGTTTTTCCATGTGTGTACAAGGTGTTTTCCTCTTTCTATAACAAGGATCCTCTCATGGCCAGCACACTCGAGTATTATTGTATTATATAAAGCATAGGGGAAACCTATAGTGTACACTGTACTGTGTGTTTGCTTTCTTTATTCATCACATTATATGTTCATTGTTACAATTAAGATGGTTGCTTCTTTCATCCTTTTCTAAACCTTCTCCTGCTTATGTTAACAAAACATGCAGAGATATCATGCATTATGTAAGGTTGCGCTAAACGTGATCGATCTCTGGAAACAATGTTTAATTATCTGTCTTTTTTACAACAAAAACAAAATCATATTTTCCCCTAAATCATATTTTTCACTGCAAATACTCCACCCGACTAACTGTATAGCACGGCCACAGAATATATAGAGGGATGCACATGCAGAGCAAGCACATGGAAATAACCTCAGACATATGGTCATTCAGAGGGAGGCTCAGACTTAAATTCAGACCGCTGCGACGAGAGAACCAAAAAAAACAAAAACAAATTAAAAAAAAAAAAAAAGCCATTTTCACACTCACAGTGTCCAGTTGCTGCATACTTGCAACCAAGCCACAGTCAGTCCAATGGCACAAAACACACAGAAAAGAGGCACTGGAGACCTACATGCCAGCTCCACCATTCTGTGAAATTTCTCTGCAGTGATTTTTCTCCAGTCTGTTGGCTCTGCATCCAAAGACGGGGTGATGTTCTGGTAAAAAGTTTTCAACCTGCAGTGGCAGCTGTTGTGTCTCTGCTCCCCAAAAACAAGCTCCCAGAGACCTGGCACATGGCTACTCTGTAAGGTGTTTTTTTTTTCTGTGTTGTAAATGTGTCATCTAACGGCAATGGGTGATTTGTGGTGCATTTTTGTGAAACAGGAAAGAGAAAGACAGCCAAAACCGACTAAAGAGAGCACAGTGCTTGGAGAGTGGAGAGCAAGAAAGGCTGCATATCAATGGTCAGGTTTTTTATGCACTGGGGGGGACTGGCCAAGTGCTCCCAAGTGCACTGAAGGCACACTTGTTGGTGAACCATACAAGAGACCAATACATAGACAACCCAACAAGGAAGGAGGCCATCACATCCAAATTTTTTGCTGTTTTTGTAGGAGTGAGTTGAAAATCTGAGTGTTAGATGCTGATGGTGAACTCAGCTCATGATTACTGGGGTTTTATCAGATGTAGAGCACCTTACGTTTACAGATTGAAGTACTGACAGCCTCAAAAGATCAATAATGATGTGGATCCTGAAGCTCTGCTCCAGAACCCAGAGGAGGGCTTGTGAAATCTCACAGAAGAAGGCACAAAGAGCTATCAATCACCTTCGACATCTCAGTACATGAAGGATCATACCCCTCACCCCCCAAGGAGCTTTTGCATTTGCATTTCTTAAACCCAAACGCAGCCCCAGAGGCACCTTACCCAACCTGCAGGAAGTCCACACCAAGCAATGCAGAATCAAGAGACATATTTAAACTCCCCGGCAGCTGCAACTGCTGCAGTCTGGAAAATGACCATCATAAGTCATACAGACGGCGTCATAAGGGCCCAGTGCTGGGATGCTCAGGAGCAGCCACAGGCTGTATGGTTTCCTCACATTAACTCTGCAAGAATCACGCCTTTCTACATGATATAGCCAGTATTATAGTACAGCATGTACCATCAGTAGGTCATCATACTGGTGCTGTCTCATCATGATACTTAAACACAAAAACTGAACCTATACCAGCGATTTCCAGGTGAGTGTGAATCTGAACATGATCAGTCATTCAAACCCGGCTTTACTCCAGTGTTCAGCTGTTTATCAAAGTGACACTGTCTGAGGGAGGGCTGTTTAACATGCTACAAAGGCTCTTCTAAAATACACCCCCGAGTTGAGAGGTGATTCCCTCTGAGGGACGGAGGAACGCAGATGTTTCTTTTGAAGAGCAACATCAATCACCTCCTGATAAGACGGCCACAAAGTGACCATTTGAAAAACTAAAAAAATAAATAAAAATACAAAAGACTTTGCTGATTTTGCTGTAGTTCAAAGAAAACCTCTGATCAGGGAGTTATTGATGTACAAAGATCATCATCCGGACCTAATCATTAGAAAGCATTTGGCCTTGAATAGAGAAGATTAGCAGTCAACACATTGGATAACAGGTTTCTGACTCAGGAAGGGTTTGGATCAATTTTCATGTGTCGTTTTCGCCTTTGAAAAGGCTCTGGCTGTGTTTGCTTTGTGTTTTATTTTTTCCTGTCTGGCTCAGATTGACATTTTTCTGGTTGAATTTGGTGCCAAAACTTGAGACTTTGCTACACACAAGTTGCCACACAGGTGAATGGTGCTCTGATGCCATTTTTTTTACAACAATAGAAAGAGAAAGTGAGGACAAAGAAAAGGAAAACATAACCAGATTCGGTGGATATTCCATACAAAAGCTAAGTTCATACATGCCAAGAAACCTTTATAGCCTGTAAAAGTAAACAAGGAGAACAACAACAATACTAACAATACCGCTGTTGTCATTTTTTGCCTATTTTTACTTTTCCTTTAGCAAATACACACAATGAGCGATACATTTCACTCTTAAAAGACAACATAATGAGTTTTTTTTGTCGGAAAACTACTTGTGAACAGAATGAAAGTCAAGTGGTCTATGTCTACAAGGGGCGCTAATGTCAACAGTAACGAAAAGCTCCTTACAGTAGCTTTAAAGTGTCTGGAACATTTGAAATATCACAACTTGTTATGTCATATGAGGGAGAATCTGCCCAGTCGTTTTCGTCATTTAAAGTATATGACCATTTAAACCAAAGCAAGGTGCTGAGCAGAGCAAGCTTGTTGGCCTGTAAGTATGCAAATCTAAACATGTGTTTATCTGTGTCGTATGACCTTTTAGAAACATTTTTGATGGCTTGAAGAAATCAAATAAAGGCCGAGAAACAGAGAGAAGAGGTGTGAAAGGAAAGACAGTGAGTGATAGTGTGAGGGATGTACAGAATAAAGCAAGTGTGAGTGTTTAGAGAAAGAGAGTCATGTGTGGAGTTCTGGCAACACTAATGTGATGAAGATAAATGGAGGCAGGGACGGCGACAGAGACAGAGAAAGGAAGAGTCAAGGTGCATCAGAAAAAAAAAAGTGTAAATGACTTTACAGAGCCTGAGCAGGAAACAGAGAGTGAAATGAGTTTGAGCCACATAAAGAAAAGGAGAGCCTGCTGACAGGGAGGTTTGTGTGCTGCCATCTTTGTGCCATGTCTCCACAGAATCTGAGGGAGAAGAAAAAAGGGTGATCAAAAGAAAACGAGAGGAGTCAAAACATGGTAACAGAGTGAGTGAGATGCTGCGAGGGGTGACAAGAAGGGAAAGATAGAGGGGACGTGTCTGAGTGGAAGGATGTGTGAAGAAGAGCTGATGGAAATGCAGGATGAAGATGGAAATGAGATGGAAGGCGGCGAGAGAGGCTGTGTGAGGTGTGAGTAATGTTGTCTCTGTGCTGTCACGTTACTGAGACACGGACTTGTTTTATGGATGCCATCGTGCAACTCCCAGCAACTTCTCTGTTAGTAACAACCCAGATTAATGGGCACACACACTTTCATGAACACAGACACACACAGAAGTGGGTACAAATTAGAAGAGGGGGGATTGAACATATCTCACTGTGCATGATGTAAAGTACAAGCAAACAAGGCAATAAAGCTGTGTAATGATCAGTCTGGGATCATTTGCATGTTTTGCTGCTGTTTTACTTTTAGATCAAACGGCTGATTGACCGTATCTACCAGCTAGCTTACTAGCAGTTATTTCATCTTCTTCACCCCCTTAATGATGTATGGCAACCAATGCAAAGGATCACTACTATTCGATTTAAAAGCCTGCTTCTAATAAAAGCCTGCACATAATAAAGACTCGCAATCTCCAGCTCCAAAAGCAAGTTAACTAAAAGGCTTTTACTTGAGGATCTAAGATCTGTTTAGAAGAAAGGCTGCTAATTAGTTTTGGAAAAATATGTTAATAGGCTTTTTAAAGCAAAGTTATATCAAGATGAAACGCATGCCATGACAAATATGCGATTGTAAGTACATCAGCATTGATTTTTGGTCTTGCATTTGGATCAGGTTTTTTTAAAGAGAGTTCCAAATGACAAATATATGGGAGCAATGGAACTGCGCAAACTTCACCACAAGCCGCTTAGTTCTTTCCTGCATTTATGACTTATTTATCATATGCTTGGTGCAAATGTTCTTTGACTCCATTTATACCTACAGACAGCTCTTTACCTTCATTCAGTTCATGTCTATATCCAGCCTGTCACATGGGACAGCACTCTTTACCCAGCATCTGTCTTATCTTGCCTTCCATGTGTCGAGTCATTGGGATTGGGAGTCTTGAGCTCTGAACACTTTGCCATCTGACTTGGCTGAGCTCTCCACCCACCAAAGCTGTTGCATACAAATTTGAAATGGATGGTGTTGACTGCACGGTTCATTTCAAGACCACTTGGATGTCCTAACACTCTAAGACCCAAATATACACTTACTCACACTGTGTATGTAAGGTCTCATTTTAACAAATACGCGAGAGTACTTTGTTTAACCCTGTTGCCCTTGATTTTAGAAAGTAAGAATCATTATTTATTTCAAAAAATAAGATAGAATTCAGACCACATATTAAACAAATATTAGCGAGATGAGTGAAATATGGATATGATGTGTCAAGAGCTCTTAGGTGCTTGGCCCTTTTAACCTAGATAATTGGCAGATCCAGTGAACAGCAGAGCAAATCTGGTTATCAAAAGTCGCCCTTTTAGAAATTTCTAAGTACGTGTATCTGATCTAAACTCAGCCCTGACTCCTACACAGGAGTGTGTCCAGACTTTTTGAACTAGAGTGGCCTATCTGGGGCACTGACTTATGCAGGGGAAGCTTGGAGTGCAAATGAGTATCAGCTAGGACTATTGCAATATGCCGATATTGATGATAACTGTCTTCAATAAAATAAAAAGTCAATAAACTAAACAAAAACAATGTGTTAAAATAAGCATATGAGATCAGAGCAGTAGCCCTTTTTCACAGCCACACATTTTAAAATGCAACATAGATGAGGAAGTGGCAGACTGACGGGCTTTTAAAACTGATGTTTCAGATTTATTGTAAATTCACATTAGAGCTTTCGCTTCTTCAGGTAAGTATTTAACTGTACATTTAAGTATTCTTATAACTGTTCTCATTTAATTTTATAAACTAAGTGAAAACAGTTTTGTATAAAATCTACAAGAATTAGTCTCTTTCAAAATAAGAGCATAGCTGACCATACAGGGGATAAAGTAACCTTGATGCAAGACAGAAAAATATCAAAATACATGCATGACAAACAGTGCAGTTAAATGTGTCAATGTCTTCTCCAAAGAAAGGTCAGTTATAGGGCTGATGATGTGGCTAAATCATAGAATTAAACATTTTTAGAAATGGATAATGTATACAGACACTTGTGTTTGAATTTGTGTTTATTTAATACTGTGTTGCTTCACTCTTGTCCTGCCTTCCCTCGGTTTGTCTAATTTGTTGTTTAACCTTCAAGTTTTTCATAAATATCACAATGATATTGTTATTGTGATATTTTCTGGCTACAACAAAGCAAAACATACAATCATAGTTTAGGATGCCTTGGCCTAAGGCAACAGAGTGCCAAAGATGAGCATCAACAAAATGACTGAATTAATGAAAATAAAGAGTATTCATCAGCCATTGGGTCCTCCAGTTTCAATTCTATTTTTACTTTTTCTCATTGTGTTTTAATCCTAAATGACAGGATGAGTCACTGGTACTCCAACCCGAGTATTTCTTTGTGATGAGTTTGGTTTGGTTTTGTGGAAACTGAATGAAGTTTAGCTTTTATTTAACAGAAAAATGGGTTGTTTTAAGTCATACACCCATGAGGACTGAGCTCAGTTTAGCCACAGAAGCTAAGATTGATTTCCGTTCTTGCCGGTCATCAGCATTCAGATAAGATTCAAAGACGTGAGCTTAAGTTGTGTGAAACTATCAGCAGAAGGCTGTGGTGGTACTGGGCAGGTCTCAGGTGTGACTAAGCAGAGGTGTATGAATATAAAACAGTCTGTGAAAGAGAATACCAACTCAGCAAAATCGTTCCCTGGATAAACAAGGATTAGACAGAACAAAAGATGCAGGAGAAAGTTTGTGAGAGTGGCCTCACATTCAGATTACCCGTTGGAGGACGTCTCCTTGTTTAACGATTCCTATCCTATTTTGTTTTTTATTTTTTAAATTTCATTTATTTTTTTTATTTTTTTTGTGAAGGCAATTTTTGGGAGTGAGTAAACTGGTGTTTGTCATTGGACAACATTTACATATCTTCAGAAATGAGGCAAAGTCTACAACCACAGTATGTATATATAACCACAGTATATTCCCATGCTTGGCTGCAGAAGTCTAAATTTGGAAATGTATTTTTATAAGTGCCAAAGTCATTGTTTGATCTTCCACTTTTCAGTGTTTAACTTAAAGTTAAAATGAGACCAGTGTAGAAACAAGTTTTGAAATTTGACATGCCTATCAATCAGATTTTGACATTTAAAAGCTCCCTCACTCACTCATCCTATCAGTTGAGTGATGGTGTCTTTTGAGGACAAAAAGCCTGTGTATGATAAGCAGGAATATTTGTATATGTGTATATTTGTGTATTATGACTTTGTATTTCTAAACTGTCTGGGACTGACCCCTGATAAATGTAGGTATCCTTGATTGGTATTAAATGATTTATGCATTCATTTTAGTAAAATAGTAATATTTTTCCTGTTAGCTGACAATGCTACGTAGGTGCTGCCATCTCTGTCTCTGTCTTTTGACTGATCCCAATCAGCTGACCTGTTTAGATCCAATCAGAAGGCGTATGGCATACTTGTTTAAACCTAAACTACAAGCTTTTTCATTTTTTCACTTGGTCATTTGGTTGCCTCAATCCTATTTACAATGTACATGTCAAACTACATTTAAGTCTGCCTTCTTTCCTCTTATAATAAAAATAGCTTAGCAAGAGGTTGATGATGACAATTTATTTAAACCTAGGGTGCCATCATCCTTACTTTAGTTTGTTTTAAGCGTATTTTCAGATCACTATAAATTAGAAACACCAGTGTGAATTTCCAAGTTCAAATGAAGGCTGATAATGATGATGATGAAACTGAAGAAGACAACGGAAAACATGTGATAGTAAACAGCAAGAGAAGGATAAAACTGCATTGATAAGAGAATCCTGATTTAAAAAAAAAAAAAAACACTCATACAGACATCAGAATGATCTTGTATCTAAAGCCTTAGTGATTAGCGTTAGCGAAAACACCTCTGAAAGTATTATCTCTAATGAATGAAAATAAAAACTTGCAGCAGCTGGAAAGCTGCTGAGATCATTAATCTTTTACATCACAGTTCAGCAATTTACTGTAAGTGTTTTGCAGAAATTGCAACAGATAAACCCATGAAACACTTCTCCCTTATTTTACACAGCATGCAGCAAAGTCGGAGTCCATATCTGCTGCAGTAAAATCAGGGTGTGGTTAATGTATAGTACACATGCGAGTGAACAGCGAATGCCTAACAGCTATGATGACTACATCAGCTATTTACTTCATGTTATGAGGAACATGTAAAAGACTTCAGCAGTAATCATTAGGACTTCTAAAATATAAAGCAGAAATGAGGGTGAGTTGCACAGTGTTTTCATTTCACCAATGATATTTAGAGGACACATGGCAGATTTTGCTTTTACCTGTTTTGTCAACTAATATCTCTTCTGTTTAATCTAAAAGCAGCAGCTAAAAAAAAAAAAAAAGATCCAGCTTTTAAGGACCAACGTTTGCAAGACCAAACTGTGATGGACCAAGCCTGTGAACGACCTAGCTTTTAAATAACCCAGCTTTTATAGAGCTCAGTTTTGAACTTTTACTGTGTTTATTCGTCTTTTATAACATTTCTACACATTGCTATAAATTTGAATCAGTGTAATATCTGACTGTTTGGCAGTCTGCCATGTTGTTTGAACTTACAAAGAATCACGGGATGTTGTGAACCACAAAGGATGCACCTCGGTATGACACATTTGTTGGCCCTGTTTAAAGGAGGGAATGCCTTCAACATGTTGCACTGATGCATTTAGTCTACTGAAATGAGGTTTGAAAGCTGCTGCCCCTGGATTGGGCCTCAGCTTGCTCACAGATTCCTAGTAGCAGTAACCATGCTGTATGCACGCCAGCTGCCGTATATAAGACATAATACAAGGTAGGGCTGAACAATTAATTGCATTTGCGTTTACATCACATTATGGTAAAACCTTAATTTTCTAATCGCAAAGGCTGCGATTCTGACATGGTCATGTGATCTGGTCATGTGACTTGCGAGCGAAGCAAAGCAGAGCAGGTAGAAAGAGAAGTCAACACTGCACTCTGTCGCACTCTGGCCTAATTCTACTACAGAAGCTGACACTGCAGAAAGTTTATTACCAAAGAGGGGCAGCACGGCAGTTGTGGGGATTTATTTTGGCAAAAAAAAAAAAAAAGATGCTGCTGCGCAACGTGTGTCGAACCTTTCGTGCTAATGTTGCTACATCAGGAGGCAACACTACAAACCTTTATCGACACTTGAAAAAAGCAACAAAGCCATGTGCGATAGTTGAATGGCTAAAACACCTGCGACCAACGCTTCAACTTAAAGCCACGTCTGCATAACGACGGAAAACGCATCCAATACCATGATAGCAGCACAGCTGAATGAATAGACCTGATTCCAGTGTTTTGGGCACAGATTACATCTCACCATTGGTACGTAGATTAGTATCATGACGTATATGAGGGTGTGTGCATGTGTGTGCACGATAGTGTGCGAGCAGGGGGAGCCTGTGTGTGTGTGTGTGTGAAATGATAATTGCCGGAACAATTTATGTGTAACTAATCTGATATTGTTCACTATAATACAGATTAATTTATTGTTTGTGTTTGTTGAAAAATATATTAGAACAGGACCCTGAAAAATAATTGCATATTAAATCGCAATATTGAGGAAAAAAATCGCGATTAGATTATTTTCCAAATTGTTCAGCTTTAATGCAAGATAATGCAGTGCTAGTCATCTCTCAATACCTCCTGGACCTATTTATTATTCACTATAAAGGAAATAACTTTTACATTTTGTTCATGAATTTCAAAATTAGCCCCTCCATTCACTGTTAAGCAAAATATTAATAGCACGTTTGTGTCCAACACTCATATTCTGTTTTATTTTACTGATAATGCTTCAGTCCCCCACAACAAAAATACGATATTTTTATCCTTACACTGTAGGCCTATATGCTTTTTCTTTTCTTTCTTTTTTTTTTTTTTTTTTCTTTTACTTGTGCAGTTGCCTTGATAAAAATGGATTCATCTAGTTTTAAATGGCAAGTTCAGGGAAAGGTCTCCGGTTAATAAAATGTGCAGTCAAGGTTTGCAAAGCAGCTGCAGGGCATGTGTTTCACTATATTTATATATGACCAGGGGAGTACGATAGTGGGGAATGAGATAGAATATTACAGTAAACAGAGGCAAATAACGGCACAGAGAAAGAGAGAAGGGAAAATAAAGCGAAAGGCAGTCATAGCAGAGTACTGAAGCCCTAGCTGGTAGGGATCTTCATTGGACTGGGCAGAGAGTAAATTGAGATGGAGGGGGTTATTCTAGCAGACAAAGAACCATGTGGTGAGACAGAGGTAGAGATAGTAGCAGGCAATGGTGTCAAAAAAGAGCATTATACTCCTCTAATAGACACAGAACAAAGAAGAGAGGAGAGGCTGGGAAAGAGGCAGTTATGTTTCCATCTCACAGTGGTGCAGATTACAGCAGATTTCTGGGGTCTGAGCCGAATAAACTGCGATGATGTGACGCCAAAATATTCCCCTTTTTCGATTTCCAAACACAACAGGAAGATTAGTGACCCTTATGTTTGCTTGTGCAAGCAGAATACCGCAAACACTCCAATCTTGGCAATTGTTTTGTCTTATTCTTCATTAAAGTATCTGATTTGGCCTTTTTTCAATCACTTTTACCTGACAAGTCCTGTACTAGGTCTAATTTTGATAAATCAAATATCAAACAAGAACCAAATAACTTGTAAAGCTGTGATCTGCTTTCCAAGGATTGGGTTATGGGGGCAGCAGTCTCAGCAAGTCAACCCAGACCCCCTCTCCTTGGCAACATGTTCCAGTTCCTCCTGTGAGATCCCAAGGCGTTCCTCTGTCAGAACGGATGTATAATACCTCCAAGGAACTTAGAGCCCAATTCGGGGCCTCCTCCCCACTGGGCACATCTAGCTAAGGGGGTCATCTGGGAGACATCCTTGTACCTGCAATTTAGGGGTTGAAAAAAAGATGCAAAGCTAGATTTTTGGGGAGGTACACAAAAAGCAACGTGCATGGGCATCTGGGTAGACAATGACGTTACGCAAACCTAGAGTGAAGGCCACAGTGTAAGTCCCAAGCAGAACCATAAACCAGGCTCAAGCCAGGCAGCAGTCAAGGTGGTGGACCTAGGCATGCTGATCCCTGGCAGTAAATCGCTTGTGGGTTAAAATAATTTGACCAGGAATTTACTGGACAAGTTTTTGAGTTTTTCTATTTCAAGTCATGTAAAAAATTTCTCACCAAATCTGAAAAAGCTACTATTGTAACCAACAAAGATTGTGCACTTTGACCCAAACACTGCTCTTATTTGGGCTGACTTTTCCAGCTGAGACAAACATCCAAACTTTTTGACCTATTTTCTCCCCAGATTTCATATTTCTTGGGTGTAAAGGGATGGATGGAGTGTGTGAGAGTATGTGTGAAAAAGCGAGTTATAAACTGGAGGTTGTCAGCAAATGAAAAGAGGAAGCAAGAGACTTAGACTGGTGTTTTAGGAGCTCTGACAAACAGCTCTGATGGAGTGAGCTGGACTTCTTTGCTTCTCTCTCTCACACTTGTTTTTGGACCTTTTTTTATTTTTGGACAGACAGACATGACCAATTGCAGAACAGGGAGAATCAGGTAGTGCAATGTCAGGGTGCATCAGGGGAACTTGTTTCACACAGCATCTGTCTCATCCTTTTTTATTTTCTTGGATATGACAACTCCTCCTCCTCAGCCAAGCTCTTAAAGTTTCATGAAATGTTTTTTTTTTTTTTTTTTTTTTTTGCAAAGTGCAAATGAGCTTATTGTGTACCTTTCTCACTGTTATCTGCCTCTGCACATGTTCAAAGAGAAAGAGGATGTAAGCATGTGCATGTGGAGAACCAGAAAGTGTGAGACAGTAAAAGGAAAAGGGAGGGGTAGCAGTGAGATGAAGAGTACTGGCAAAATAATGAAAAAGTGATGAGCCAAGCTCTGACCTCCAGGAGTCTTATTTTCAGATTGAATGACACAAAAAATTCTGCGTGCAAATTAAATATTTAAGCAGCAAAGAGAAGACATGACGTCTTTTTACTCTCCGCCTCCTCGAGTCAGATGCATGAGAGAGGGCGGAGATGAAAGAAGAAGTGAGGGATGACAGGAGGAGAAAAGGAGGAGAAAAGTGTGCTCTGCATTTTGGCAGCTTCAGCGTTTGATGTAGCAGAGCCATTAAAAGTGGGCGAGTCATCCCAGCTCCATGTGGGAGCACATCACACCAGACGGGCTTACTGTGGGAATAGAGGATTCATTCTTACTCCGACCATGCCTCCCCGTCTCTCCTTCTTTCTCTCGCTCTGCTCCCTCATCCGCTGTGAACCCTGACAACTCACAGAGAAATGATCTGTAATTAGTGAGGTGATCTTAATGCAGAGGGGCGGCACAGTAGAGTGAAAATGTAGGGTATTGTTACAGGATAAGAAGGGATTTCCTCTGTAGTCAGTCAAGAGACGAGGGCAGAGGAAAGAAGGATGAATCAAAGACTCCTGGGTCTCATTTCCTTCAGGCTTTATACTCATGTTAACACATGAAAGGAGGCATCGACCCATAAACCATCACATCTCTGACACGTGTTACAGAAACATGCTTTTCATCAGCCCCCAACTTCTCTCTATCTCCAACCACTACAGCAACACATTCATATCCATGATGCACCTGAACATTATATTAAGCTTTTTCAGGATAAATGCTCTCATGTCTCTTTTTTATTTATTTTTTTGTTCAACCTTTATTGAACCAGGACATCCCATTGAGATTATAGGCACTGGCTGAGAAACAAGCTAGAACTGATGTCTCTTTACGACCTTCAAAAGCAGAAGAGACCATCAGCAACAAGGCTGAAATGTCTTTGTTGTAATTTTTTGATGCCTGAAACTACAGAGAGAAGTCAGGTGTGGGCTTTTTCTTTTACCTTTTTCATGGTGAATACTCGCAGTGAGTAAAAAAAATCACTTTTTAAAGGACAATGTAAGCCTTTTGTCTGAAAAGACTACTTTCTCATGTGCAGGAAGTGTGATTAGAGGTACCGCTGTGTTCACAGGGGAGATGCCAACATTGTTGCAAAGCAAGAGTTTTATTTTTCATAGTTTTTCAAAAGATAAGCAGGATCAACCTGATTCAGAAACAGATTTTTAAGGTTTATCAAATCGAGATGACCAGTGTTCAAGGTAAAATGACATGCTTGCATACTTAGTCCACAGGGGGCACCACTTAAATAAAACATTCTAACAGCTGCTATGAATTTATTTTACACATGATATTGACTCTTAATCGATGAAATGTTTCACCTCCCTAATCTCTGTTTACTTTTTTGGTTATTTTACTAAATCTGGTGCATCGTATCAGCTCTGCAGAAAGGTCGTCATACAGTTGTAACGACTTCATATCAAAAGAAGTCGGTTAAAGTAGTTCAGAAAACTGATGAGGACGTCTCTTCTGCTTCTCATTGGACCAGGAGAAGTAGAAGAACAAAGTTTCTCTGAAGAGAGGGATGACTGAGTCCATTAGAAAGCCCGCTGCTAGGGAGGAAGCAGAAGTGGATAATTGGTGGGTAAATGGATGTATGAATGGACGGACGATTCAATGTATGGATAAATGGATAAATGAATGAGTTTTTAAGGTGGATGCAAGGATGAGTGGGTAAATGAATAAATGGATGGTGAGGGATCCTTTCAGTGAATGGATAACACCAAACCATGGCCTGAGTGTGTTCCTGCATCTCTGTTATAATTTTAATCATGGACTTTAATATCTAAGAGTAGGGACTCTGAATAAGAACTCTTTATCTGCAATGGCTTTTATTATTATTACTATTCATTAAGTATTAATGAGAACTGCAAGATCTCAAACTACAAACTTATACCAAATTGGTTGGAATTTCCATTATTTGTTTGTTAATGTTGCTGCTCTAAATGTCACACTGCTTTTGCATTTTACATTAATAGATCAATATTTGAACTTGTTAGTCAGCGAAACATGAAAGCAGACGTTTTCAGGAGTTAAACAAACTAACTTTAGTATCATTCCAGTCGGATATCTCAAATGTGGAACAGTTTCAACTGTTTGTTACAGCAACAGAGTACTGTTTTTGCATCTTGGCGTGGATCTCATCACACCTCCATGTTTACTTTCACATGTAGAAAGGATCGTAATTTAGCAAGAGTCTACAGGTGGATACTGTGGAGGTGGCAGTGCTGGAGGTATAAGCCTGGCATGGTGAAGGGCAGTGATTGGAAGAGACAGAGTCCAGAGATTTTACAGCTTACGTGGACTGATAAAGTGTGAGGATACATTTGTGAGGATACTGTGAAAACAACACGTGTCAGATTTGAAATCTGTGCAGTTTGAGTCGTTTGTTTGAACTTTTTGCGTGCATCTTTGCCCCTTATTCTGCAGAGGACAGTCACCCAAATGTATCACCACTCTCACCATATAAAACTTAGATAAGCTCTCACAAAGATGCCAGAAAATGCATAATTTGCATATTTATGTGAGCGTGTGTTGCTGCTGCATTGGTGCTTTACCCTCTGATGAATGTGGTTTAAGTGCTTTGGCATCATTTGAACATCACTCGCTCATTAACCTCCTGGTTCCAGCTCTATTAAGATGGAGGGAATCCATTTAGGCCAGCTTGGCCACACACACACACATACACACACACCCGCCCACACACACACACACAGTCACAATTGTATTAAAGAAACACACAGATGGGTGGTTTAACTGGGAGAATCATGCTGGGGATACAAACACAGACTGAAAAAACACATACCAACACAAACAATACAAAAAGCTCCCAACACACACACACACACACACACACACACACACACACACACACACACACACACACACACACACACACACACACACACACACACACACACTATGAAGTACAGTAATATGCATTCACACACATTTGCAGAAACACACACCTTGGCACACGTTGAGGCATCCGCATTGCACAGATGTTACGACTTTGCAGGGGGTGCATGCAAAAAGTCAAATACACACACATTTAGACACAAACACACTCATGCACCAGTACACACACACATGCACACGCTGTCTTTTCATGAATCCCTGCAGCTGAATAAAATCACATTTAAAGGCACTGGGAACACACACACACACACACACACACACACACACACACACACACACAAACACACACACAGTGCAGTGTATCCAGTTGGACCTCTGGGAGCTTTGTGTTTAACATCTCTATTACTGTATTACCCCTGCATACACACACTCTTGTGCATACACACACTCTCATGCCTACATGTGTAGCGGTGCCTATGGGAGCTCTGTATGTAACATCCCTATTACCTCTAGCAGTATAATAGCGCTCTCACATGCCACACCGTCTAATCCGGTTAGACGTGTCTTGGCTGAGGTTTCTCTCTAGGCAAACAGCGAGTTTATCTGGCTGCATAAAAGCCCGACTTCAACAAGGATTAGGCACTTTTAACTATTTACAGGATTACAGGGGTATTGAATTCAGCCCTCCCTCAGAGTACAAAGCCACCAGAGGTTTGGTTTCTCCTCTGTTTGTGTTTGAATGCAAAGCTATAGCTTAAAGCGTGTCATTACAACTCTGCAGAATATCTGTAAGCATTTGGCTTGATGGTGATTTATGCTATGGTCAAGGGGGTATTATGAGAAAGTGAGGCTCCTGGGGGAGAACATGCAACTTTTAGGAGATCAACTTCATAGACATGCAGGTTTTTGTGTTTGCTAATTCAGTCTAGACCCATCTTTGTTGGGCATTCACTTGTTGATGTGCGTGAAAGGGTCAGTTATTACCCCGGATGCTGAAAATGAGGCCCATGGGTGTAGTGCCTCCTAAACTGTGGGTGACTTTTTCCCTAGAAAAGATGGAGCTTATGGTACGATGAAGTACATCAGCCATCAGCTGTGATTTAACCCTTTCTGGTGCTTTATTTTGGTAGTTCAGTTTTCTTGCATGTTCTATTAGTTCTTCAAATTAAGTCCAAATCAAATTAAAACTGGGAAGATTTTGCCCACACATTTCCACCATTATAATATTTTTTGACGAACTGAAGAATACAAATAAATATGAAATTTCTAAGTGGATTGGCCCTCAATTTTGATGTAGTAAACCTCTGTTTGGCACTTGACTGGAACTTCCAAAAAGTGACTTGTGTCCATCTCTGATTCTTACGGCGAAAAAATAAAGTCCTCTTGAGAATAACAATATCACAAATCTGTGATATTAGTTTCAGTTTTATTTTATTTTTTCTATCACACACAAAACATTTCTTTTTTACTCCACTTGAGCTTAAGATCTGAACAAGTTAATATATGAAAGGCTTTAGAGGCGATAGAATAGGCAATAATCTTTGACTGAGGGGGTTGAAAATTGAAGTTCCTACACATCTTCCTCTGAGTTATTTCAGTCTTGCTGCTGATATTTTTAATCTGAGTCGTGGCGTCCTGCTGATATTCTCACAGGATACTGTATATGCAAATGATACTGAGGCTCTCTGGTTCTGCCTCTCCATCTTATGCATCATCTAAATATAGCTTTAACTGAGGGGGCTCCTCCTGTGTGAGCAAGGCAGCAGTGCCCTCTCCTATACTGTTATCCACTGTAAAGGTGTCATTAGTAAATTAGCAGTGTGCTTGATTGATATTGTAATAGGCTAATCAATAACACTGCATTCCCCTCTGGTTACTGATGCATACACTGCAGCACCTGCCAAATCCCCCCCACCCCCTCTCGCTCTCTTTCTCTCTCCTCTCCATCTCCAGTTTTTTTATTGAGCTATTCCTCATTTTGCTGACTGCATCACTGTCGTATCTCTCCCACAATGCCCCTGCTCTGTTACTGTCACCCTTAAGGCTCCAAATCTCTGGAGTTTGGACTTTAGTTTATTTACTTTATAAAACTGATAAAGCTAGAGAAAATTTAAGAAAAAAAGAAGTCCTCTGGGTGTACTGGAACATCTTGTACAAAAGAAGACGTACAGGGTAGACAACTAAGTTCCACTGAAACACTTTAAGACAAGGACGGGCATAACAATCATTTTAAATGATGAATGAGTGAAATAAAGAGCATGAATAGAGCATTAAGCAGCACCAAGATACCTCCAAAAACCACTCCACATAACTTCTGCTTCTTAAAATGGTAGGGTGTTCTTGGTATTTCATTTTTTTATTGCTTTGACTGTAAATGAAAAGACAACTTCACTGGGTGACCCTCAAGTGCACTGCGAAGTACATCGGCCTTACACACCAAATTACTGTAGTCATTGTTTCCATAAAGAGAAAGGCTCAATGGATGCAGAAAACTCAGAACTCAGAAAATTGGGGAACCTTGGACACGGGGCCCTGCGCTTGAGAAAAGGGGAAAGGATCACATTGATTTCAATGCACACCAAACAAAAGCCGGAATATGTGATGGTTTGGGGATGTAGAAGTGCCCATGACATTGGCAGCTTGAATATACAGTAATTCCACTTCTTTACAATACAGTATACACACCATCTGATGCAACAATGCTGCTACTCAGATGCTTTTTGGGGAAAGACCTTTAATACTCCAGCAAGGCGACTCTAAACCACATTTTGCAACAGCATGGCTCAGTAGTAGAAGAGTCCAGGTGCACAATTAGCTTGCTTTTAGTTTTGACATATCACCCACTGGAAACATTTGGCCCACATTGAAAGAAGAAATACAAGATAAAGCAGAATTGGGACAGCTCAGAGTCTCATTCTTAACTTTTTAGAAAAGCATTTTCAGGGGTTTCAACGTGATATTTTTCCTTTGGAATAATTCGCGAACCATTAAATTCTATTTCTATCAGAATTTTTAGTGATGTTAGTAACGCGGTACTTAGTAATGCGCTACTCTAATAAGTCCACTTTTTTCAGTAACGAGTAATCGAACGTGTTGCTATTTCCAAACCAGTAATTAGATTTAAGTTACATGTCCAAGTCACTGTGTGCGTTACTTTTCTCTCATTTTCCTTAAAAAAGATAGATTTGTTTTTTCATCTGGGGGGAGTGGTCAGTCACATAGGCGACAACTCACGTTTTCAGCGCAAGGACCACTCAATACATGTGCACACACATAAAGCAGATGCGTCAAAAGAACATAAACAACAATGGAGGGAGGAGAGGGATGTGCGTTCACAAGCTGGAAATACAGCCACTGTTTTAAAGACTGTCTTTATTTTATAATATATAAAAGCAATGTTTATGTTTTGTCAGTCAAGAAAGACTTTCTTTATTTTTTTAAAAACATGTTTTTTTGACATTCCTGTTACAATTACACCTCCAATAAAGTGAGTAATCAGTGAAGTAACTAAGTTACTTTTCAAAGGAGTGATCCATGATAAACAATCAAGTTACTTTTTTAAAGTAATTTTGACAACACGGAGCATTTTACACATGGTCCCCACTCCTTTGGAATTGGGGTTGCTTTGTCTTGCTTTCCAACCCAATGATCACCCACTTAAGCTGCTGATCTAGGTCTCCTCCTGACACAATCTTAGACATATGAATCTTTATTTAGTCCCTATATGGTGTCACCTTTACATGCAAGTGATTATGATATGACATCTTTATAGAGGGAGGAACTTTGCATTAACTACAATAAAGATAATCTTTTTTTTTTTTTTTTTCCCATGGCTAAAAGCTACATAAATCACAATGGCTGACACGTGACGCTGATGTTGATGCATGCTGTAAGACAAAGCAGCCATCAGTTATATAAATAGTATATATATGAGTTTGAGATGTAAATGAGCTACATAAAGGCTCAGAAGCTCTTATGGAGAACAGGAGGAAGAAATTTCCTGCCTCAAGTCCTCTCCAGATCAACAACTCACACAGAAGAGATAACGTAATAACAAAAGCTTGCTGTGGCAACTGCATCTCAAGTGGCAGCAGGGTATATGATGAACGTCAGGCCCTGCTTTTGTTAAAGGGAATATATTGTGTGTTTGCAAAGAAAGAGATTTGAATCCAGGGAAGATGAGGAGGAAGAAAAGGAGGGGGCAGCTTTAAGGACCCCCCACAGAGACATATTTCACAACCATGGCTTACTTGCAATGTTTTGCCAACAGCAGCAGTCACATCTTAGTATATCACATATATACAGCACACAGAAACTCATGCACTCACACAATTACGCATAAACCATTCTCCAGCAACCTATTACCGTCTGCTCATACATGTTCACGCACACACAGCTGTGTTCTCTACTCTTTAAACACAAACAATTAGAATCCTTTAAGTCCATTATGGTGAATTACAATTGATCCATCTGAAGACGGTAATCTTTTCTTACTACACAATCAGACTAGCATCAAAACAAAACATTTAATCTATTCTCATGTCCTTAACTAGACAGCTGCTGCATAAAATATTCAGCTCACTCAGTGTTTTGGTAAATTGTCTTTATTGTGTCTCAGAATAAGTATAGCTACCACGCAGTGTGTTTGTTCTGAAACTGTGATGCTTCCTGATGCAGTACCACTTAAGGTAAAGCGACACTTAATGAGATCTAAAGGAAGACCTTTTTTCCTTTAAGATTCTTTGGGATGTTGTAGTTTTGCTTTTCTTACTTCAATTGTGTATCCAGTCTTTGCTCGACAGACTGTCAGCACTGCTTTTGACACAATTGAGCACAGTTTACTTCTTGACCGACCGAATAATCTGGATGGGACTTCCTGGTACAGTGCTCTGACTATTTTATGTCTGTAGGTAACCAAATTACATGAGGGGTTCTCCAAGGCTCCATCCTGGGGCCTCTTCTGTTTAACATCTGCATGTTCTCACAGTTTCAGATGATTGAAAACAACAAAAATAAGTAACCCTGACCACGCAGATGGCACACAGTCATACATAACAATGTCACAGGGCCCTGATTAAGTGAGTCGAACAAAATTAACCTCAGCTGAACAAAGATAAAACTGAAGTAGCTGTTTTTGCAAGACTCATAAAAGCCAATGCGCACAGTTATGCACCACTGCTAAAGCATTGCCTATTTGTAACAACATGGCCTTGCAAAGCAGGATTAGTCATAACCTCTTGTCTATGATTTCCGAGATTTGACATTTTGGTGTATATTTATTCTCAGCCCTTCCTTGACCCAGCTGCGAAGTTGGAAATTTGTTTGCATGGAGTGGTTTTGGGTGAACAGATGTACATTTGGGCAGATGTAAAGGTGCTGAGGGGATGGAGGAACACAACTCAGACTATTTTTTTTTTTTTAAACCTAAATGTTGTCAAGTGTCCACATGGTCTACACCTTTATGTTCAGTCTGTTCTTAAAAATCCCTCAAATGAGACTTGCAACAACCAACCATAGCAACTGCATGGCCTGCCAGTCATGAGAATACCATCTATCATCCAACACCAACTAATAATGCAAGAGAAGAAATGTTTGATGAGCGTGGTATTAAAAGATCAGTTTGATTAATTCCATTAACCATGGTTCTCATGAATACAGTAGTCCTCTTATATATGATGTGGTTAATAAGCCATAATCCGTCTTAAAAAAGTGACGTGTTTTTTTGTGGAGAGGCTGACCATCTTTATGTAAACTGATCTGGTACGATTTAACACAATATTCTAAACTTTCTGCCATTCTGTGTCCTGATGGCGATTATCTGGTTAGAGCAGAAAATTCAATCTGCTGCGCAGCACAGCCCGGCTTCCTAATTTTCAATTTCTCAAGAAGCAGCAGGGCTGTTCTTGCTGAGACGATGCATGAAAAATCCAATCCAAGTATTCCTGCGCAACATGAGCCTTAAATATTCCATCTTCCTCCCAGCAGTCGGTGAAAACACACTGTTAATGTGCCCAATTTACTGAATTTTCTACAATCCCTCTGTTATGATAGAAGCAGGGTTGCGTTATGTAACTTTGCAACACTTTCCAGCAGCTTTTGACTTCACACCCTCTCCACGATCCCCCCCGCTCTGCCTGCTCCTCATCCCTTTATCCCCTCAGCCTCGCTCTCTGTGTCCGTCACTCTCTGTGTCCCTCACGTTTGTTCTCTTTCTCTGCGTCTTCGACTCATGCTCAGTCCTTTTCTCCCCTTCTTTCTCTCGCCATCTCTCCTCCTCTGCCGTCTCTTCACGCCTCATCGCGGCCACAAATCTGTCACGGCTCCACTCTTCCTTGACTCCTCTCAACTGTGTCTCCTCTTTCTATCCTCTTTTCGCAGCATCTCCTTCATCTTCCCTCCCTCTAATCTCTATCTAGCCTGCCTTCCCTCCTCCGCTCGGTTCAGATGTTGCACACTATGGACTGTATAAATTTTCTCCAACAATGAGAGGGAGGACAGGACAGACCATCCATCCTTTACTGGTATTTTCTCCCACTCCTTTTTTTCCTCTTTTTCCTTCCCCCGGCTCTAGCCACTGTGTTGCACTGCGATGTTTTCATCCCCAGGCTGTAGGAGCTACAAAACCAGTCGTATAGAGCTTCAACTTTACAGCCCATCAGTTCGTTTCTCTCTTATGTCTTTGATTATTTAAATACCCCATAAAAAGACTTGGGGATTGCTATCTGATCTCATATAGTACATACTGCCAATAGAAAGAGAGCTCCAAGGAAAGGACCTTTTAAAGATATAGATCGGAGCGTAGCAGCCAACAGCACTGCAGTGGGGCTTCTCATTCATATAGGAATGTGGTCAACAACGAGGTCAATTTGTTTCTACTTATATAAATATCTACCAACCTTCTAGCAGCTTAAACGATGTGAAAACAGCACCAAATTTACACAAGTCCCACACTTTTAGTCAGTAAAGATGAAAATTTAGTTGGAATATTGATTGTGAAAGGAATAAATGCAAAAGGCGAGTATTGAATGCTAACCTGTCAGCTGGCTAACTAGCTTGTTGATGCGGCCCTCCACTGATTCACTGGATGCCAAATGTAAACATCCTCATGTACAAAAATGAGTCATTGGCACTTTGTTAGGTGTCATATTTTGCAGAAAGAAAAGGTTTTTTTTAAGCTTTTGAGGCAAGTATCTGTGTACATGTGACATCAGTGGGGATTATTTTACGGTAACATCTTTTAAAGGTGCATTTCTCTTGCGTATGGAGCTGTTTGCATATTGCATATATTATATATACTATTGCCTATAAAACATTATGATACATTAGGGTATAATACAATACACTATGATACAGTTCTACGTAATATGATATATGATATGCTATGATATATAAAACAATATACCATACAGTATGATATGATACAAAACAATACTGTACGATATAATATATGGTATAGAAGGACCTGATCTGATCTGCCACAATATGATACGGTATATGATATGATTGGATATGACATTATATTAAATAATAAAATACAAAATAATACAATATTAGATTATTCAATATAATTCGCTATGATAAGATATGATACAATACTACTGTTCAGTGCAGTGATACTGCACAACATGATATATGATATATGAAATGATACGGTTACAATCTTTGTGTTGTAAGACAGTTAAAAACAAGAAATTAGGATATCTGATTAACTGAATGAGAAGGACAGGGCTGATGTATTTATCCACTCTTTAAACACTGAGAGGAAACATATATAACCCCATCTTTGGATACAAAATTATACCATCTCAAGATAAAGAAATGGAACAGCTTTTTCTTTCTGATGTCTTATTTGTTCTGAAAGTAGCCGGTGCATTTTAAACTATTGGTGATAAACTATTAGTTTGGTTCCTCTGCAGCTGCCAGCTTCTTTTGCTACTTAACTGCAATTCATGGTCCACTTAATCTTGTCATTAATGCCACCACAAGTGGAGATAGTGATATATTGGTGCATCAAATATTTTGTCCTATTCTTAAAATAACAAAGAAAAGGAGAGAAAGAGAAGAAAAAAAAAGAATGATTCCCTCGTATGTTATATGTAGGACACACTGTACATGAAACCGAGACATAGTCGTTTATTTTGTTTTCATGGGCTTTCATGGATAATGATTCTGCTGCGAAGCACTTCCTGTTTTATGTTGCAGGAGTTAAACTCAGGACTTTTGCCACCTTGACTGTCCCTCTAATGGGTGGTTAGAAAAATGAGCACCACTGTAGCTGATGGAAATTCTATTTTAGTGGCTTTTATAGTCTTAAAGAGCAAAGTCAGTAATTGGAAGCAAAGCACTTAATGCTTGAGTGTTAAAACTGTCTCCGACCGTTTTGTGCTGGAGAATCATTTTGAACCACCATCTCCTTTTTTTTTTTTTTTTTAAATGGGCAGAAAATAATTAATTAAACCAAAAAGAGGCAGCGATGTTAAATGTACTCCAGCTGTAAATCTTTACAGCCGCTTCATTTCCCTGTGATTCCCTCTGGAGATGAGTTTTGGCAAAAAAACTCTGTTCTTCCTTAGTGAATCCCAACAATATTTCCCAACTAATAAACATCTAACTGCCAGATTGACCCCTGTAGACAAAGCTTATTTAAAGTAATGCATGGCCCAATGCCAGAGAAGAAACCAGGCCATGTGCAGTCATTATAGATCCAAATTCAGCACAAACTGACTAAACTCACCAACATCCCATCAACAACTGTTTGGAAAGAGTTTCCTCTGCCAGCCTCCTCTCCCTCTCCTTTGATAGTACAGGCTGTCCACGAGGGCTGCTTTTCATCACGCTCCAGCGTCTGTCAGCTTTTTGACTGCCACTTCCTTCACCTACCCCCGTCTCCCTCAATCCCTTTTTCCATTTCCCTGAACATTTGGAAAGCAGCACTCTCCATCAGGTTCCCTCACGTCCTCGCCTTGTTTGCTTTGATTCCTGTGGCTGCACATCAGATACTCGAACACTCATCTTTCGCTGCTCAGCGTCACACTGATCAACCGCTGACAGAAATGGATTTGGACGTCATCTTGGCACTTCTTTGATGTATGTCCAAGCAGGCAGTAGCCGCTTTATTGTTTCTGTCAGCTTTCCTCCAAGCCACTTGCCTCCTGGTACACCATCATGTCAACAAATCACCCAAAGATCTGTCATAATTTACCATAATTCTGCAGCTATGCCCAATGTGGCACAATTAAAAAGTTCATTTTTAATGAATGTATGTTTTCGTTGTTGAGATTCCCCCCTCCACAATTTCCGGTATAAGGAGAAGACTTTTTATAATCAAATTGTCAGAAATTCTTTTTAAAAAGACGAACTGGTGAAAACCACTGAGTATTACGGATTTGCACTTATGATTATTTTAAAAAGTTAAAATTCAGACCACAAAAAGTCTCCTTTTTATATCCATAAGTCAAATCTCAAGGAAGGTACGGAGGAGGTTTCAAACTCCCACATTAAGCTTTGCCAAATTACTTTTTGAACTTTGACAGACATTCAAATTACAATCTAACAAGTTTGTTTTTTGGTATTGAAGCCTTCATTCAGAGAAGAAGGACCAAGGAAAGAAAACTGAGAGGACTGTAGCCTCTGGTCAGTCTGGCGCCCGGTCGAACTAATGGAAATCTTGTAGTTTTGAACTAGGCCTGTTTATTACTCTTGAAAACTCAGAGGGAAAAAAAGCTGACTTGTCTTGAATTCCTCCCTTTTTAATGCTTCTTGGACATTGTGAAAAAATAACAGAACTTTATCTATATCTTGATTTAAAGGTGGGGTAGGCAGGATTCCGTTAAAGAAGCATCTTTTTTTGTGGTGTATATACAAAAAAGCTTGTAATATCAGTCAATAGCTATTAGTTATTGATGACATTTGGTAATGTAATGATATCACTGTGTTCCGTTATGTCTGTGTAGTCAACAGTTTAATTTTTTTGAGCGGCCCGCTCTTTCTGACTGTAAACAAAGCCATTCTCCGCCTCCCCCGACCTGATTGGTTGTGAGGCAGACACTGCTCCCCTGTGTCGTTCAGGAGCCCAAACAAAGTTAGCTTACTACAATATCGGACGGTAGAAACCAAGCAGAAAGTACGGGAAATTGTCTGAATCCTCCTTTGGCCACGACTGCCAACACAAGCAAGAAAACAAAGTAAATACCAGAGACTCTGGCGGAATAACGGGCGCTTAAATGGAGGTAGCCCACCTGGACAAGAGCTAAGAGGCCAGGTCAACATCAATGATTAAGCGATGGGGGACGATTTTGGATCTTGCAGACCCTGTAACCTTCCTGCTGGACAGGTAAACCGCTTTAACAAAGTAAGCCAAGTGTCTGTAACAGAAGTGTTTCTGGTCAAACGGGACCTGCTGCATGTTGTAGCGCCGCTAAACTGTTTGGCTCGTCTCCTGGACTATGTCACTTTATCCCAGTTGTAGAAGTCGTGCAAACATTGTGTTTGCTGGTAGTCTGTTGGCATCTACAGAAGCACCATTGCTTTTTACTTTCATGTTGACTGGGCCCCATTTGTAATTATCTGAAGTATTTATCTGCATTATATCTGAAATTAATTAGAACGATACGAGCGAGCAGGAGCGTCTGTTTGTGAGCGGGGCTTGTAGGAGCAGAGAGGGAGGGGAGAGGAGGAGCTGAGGGGAAAACTGGTTGGGAGGGGTAGTGTTTACATTCAAGATCTCTCCCCAAAACTGGCACTTCCTCAGATCCTGCCTACCTCATCTTTAAGTCCGGGCCACTTGTGTCATAATACATACATTACCTGCATGCATTAGATATATTGGGCAGTATGGCTCTGTTCTGAGGGCTCCCTGTCTTTCTTCATGCTAACATGGCCAAAGCCTGAGGCGGGGACAAAGAAAAGCCAAGGCAGGGAGGGCAGCAGCAAAGACACTGGAAAGATCAGACACGGCATGACAAGGAATGTGCTGCTTCTATTTCTTTGTCCTTCCTTCATTTTATTACTGGTGGAAAAAGTCAGAAAGAACCTCCACCAACCCTACTGTAAACCACTAAGTTACACATGATTATTTTTAGTACAATATCAATATTTTAGACTTTACAATGACAGTTTTCATCTACAGTGGTCCTGTCAAAAAGGTGAAAATGTCTCCCTCAGTCCATTTCTCTATTTGTGACTCCACCTTTTCCTTCTTCTTCATCCCCTGTCGCCTGTGCAGCTGTGATTAAGGAAGCCCCTCATTAACCAAGGAGTCCCACTGAATACATTTACACTTCAAAAGTGATGATGAGGAGAGGAAGAGTATCACCGACACAAGGTGAGAGAAAACCCAAAGCTGAGAGGTTACAAAGAGCCTGAGAGAAGAGAAGTTAGAAAACAGGAGGAGAGAGTTTAGGGAGGGTGTGGAAGAGACTTTATAATCCTCTTAGTTAGGCTAAACACTAATAAAGACCAAGAAAATGGAAGAAGTGCAGAGAGCAGGGGAGCAATGCTGAAGAGACAATTCATATTCGGCTGATATTTACTCCAATTACATTCATTTGTTTAAGTACTTGGATATGAACAGTCCCTAAAATTCACACTGACTTTCTCTGTGGGGTAGAAAATAACTTTGTTGTTGCAAAAACTTTGTGAGCTGGTGATCTCACAAAGTGAGTGGAGTCACTATGTCATCCTGTCCTATTTTTACAGTTCATATTGTAGGTACTCAGCTGATCTAACTTTTTTGGATATATTTAGAGGGAAAAACATCCCATCTTCAAATCAATATAGAGATTTGGAAAGAGGATTATCCCGTTAAAGAAGATATGACGGGTGTTTCGAAGAGTTTATCCCAAAGAAATCTTTGTTTTTTTTCCAATAGTTGTAGCTGTTAAATAAGTCTGAGTGTAAAGGTAAATTACACCATAGTTTTACTTTATGAAAAGTCAACTTTCTACTTCATTAAAAAGTTTGTGAGAAGGTTGCACAGCTGAGCAAGCCCATACAGTCTGTTGTAAATAATGCAGTGTAATGATGGTATTTGGTTTGGTGCATGGCAGGCTGTTGCACAGGGGCCTTCATTAATTTGAGACAAAAGACTGATGATGCTCTGTAGCATCACCAAATTGACTTTGCATAATTATACACCTCAGTACCCTAATCCCACTTTAACCCCTGGATATTAGCAAGATTGCTACTCCCCCTCAGCTCAGCGCACACAATATGCCTGGAGGGGTTTGATAGGTTTGTTGATTACTTCCAGGAATCAGCTGTTACCTCTGTTACCTCTCCAGCTAGGGAAATATATCACTGTCTATTAAACTTTTGTTGGTTCTCCAATAAAGTTAACATAATAACAAGCTGGAACTGGCAACAACAAGAGGTGGACTGATCAAGTAATCGTCTGGTTATTGCAATGATTGGCTTCACACTTGCAGTAGCATTCACAAGGCCAACACCACCATTATTTTTCATCCTAAATGACAGCATCTTAAATCTGACACAGATAAAACAAAGCCATTCAAAAAGAAACTGACAGGTTCACCGAGGATATTCCTCAAAATCTGTGTTTGAGGAGAGGGAGCAAAGAGAAGGATTGGCATTTGTTGTGAAAAGTGTTTGAAGAGCCTTTCAAGAGCAACCATATCTTTTCTGATGTAACACAACACAGAATATCTTGAATCCATCTATTTCGAGTGGGGGCATGACGAATTGGATCCATTTATCTGAGATAAGCCCACAAACAAGTAAAATAGAGGACGCAATGATGTTTTATGTGGATTTTGGCACACTGTGCTCAGAGGAGCTTCCATAGAGGGTGGAAAAGGACTCAAGGTCTAAAATTTTGCCTGATACTCTGCTATTTTATCTGTTTTAACAACTAAAGGCAGCTTGACAAAAACCCCAAATTCCTTTATGTCAATATTTAGCCCAGTGACATATTTTCCATCAACACTTACTGAAGCCAGTGTTCATTTAAGCAAAGCAATGTTGTTACTTGTTTGTAATTTATTGCTAAATTATTGTATTTTACAACAGCAACATTGTGATATTTGTAATATACATACATGAACCAACCTGCTCCCTTATGCTCAGCACCAGCATCATCCAACCATGCTAACCACAGACTCAGCTTTGCTCTGTCTCCCACATTACTTGCATGCCCACAATGCTTGTTTCAGGCTACTGTATCTCCAAATTACATCTAAAGAAAGCATCTGCTTTGGTTGCACTAATGAAAGCCAAAAGTTTGCGATGTCAAACTGGTGCTCCTTTAATAATCATTTCCTTAATTTCCAAACTGGAGCTCTTGTAATTAGTGGTATAACTGCAGACCTGGGCAGCAGGCCAAGATATTAGGTTCAACAAATTCAGAGGACATTATTCATATAATCAAGCAAAAAAAAATAAAAAATGAGCTTGCGATATTCATCTTTTAACAGCTTGCTTTGATGAGAAAAGTTCCTGTGTAAGCTTTACAAGTGCTTCTTTTGATGTTAAAAATCAGATGTGTGTTTAGCTTCTTGGTGTTTCCTTTAATTTCTCTCAAAGCATTTCTGAGAAAGACTCTTAAACCAAAGAGTTTGCACCAATCAGCAGCAAATCCACCCTTTTGCATGAGAAAAGTTGAGACCTGGCCAAAGCAGCATGGGAGCTTTGCTGAGTGTGCTTTATATGGGAAGAAATGACCATTCATTTCTTTAATTAGTGTTGAATTCTAAGCAGCGACCCTTTTATTTCTAAACCATTACTGAGAAATCTTGCTGCCTTAAAATTTTGGTACTCTTTCCAGATTTTGCAAATTTGTAGATAAGACCAAAAACCAGTGTTGAAGGTGACACTGACATTGCATTAAAAACAGACATGACTCTGTAGTGAAATTCACTGTATGGTCTCAAAATCAGTAAAATAAAAAAATCACTCTTAAGGATCATAGTGTCCAAAAATAAAGCTTAAAACCCTTGCAGGTAGGAAACCTTATACAATTATACAATGATTTAAAAAACAGTGGAGACTCCACCATGTATGCCTTGTTTTCACTGGTAATCGATTCATTTCAACATGAATCTTGGGCACATCTCAGGTCTCTATATTTCAATGCAGAAACAGAAAGCCTTTCTGTGATTGGACAAATCAAAATTAGACAGTCCCTTTGGAGATCATGGACACATCATCCTCTACCATTTTGCTATCAGGTTTTTAAAATCTATTTTGAGTCGACCATGAAGCCCTGAATGTGCAAAACTGAGACATATTTTGAAGCTTCGAGCCAATAAACAAGCTGCCATACTTCTTCTCTGAGGTCCAGAGTGTGATTGTATCTGCAAGAAGATGCATGTAAATGAGCTTACCTGTGTGCATACAATCATCTGGGTTGGATCACATTTGCTAACACCTGTCCTGGCCACTTGTTGTGCAGGTAATGGGCACCTGTGGGGGGGAAAAAGAGAAATGATAGTTGGTGAGTGGGAGCTGAAATGGATTACAGGATGGCGCTTGCAGGATTGATGGGTCTCAGGTTGGACATAAATACTGGAACGCTGTCCGCATAAGCGTGGCGGCCTTATCATTCATCACAAAACCACAGGCTTAAAAAGTTTTTAAACTTTACCTACACATAGTGAACAATGATAAACGTTTTCTGCTTTCTTTATAGATTGCAAAGGAGGAAGACAGCAGACGTACGGCGGGAAGATGGATGGTTAAATGTCAGCCGTCCAATGTCTGTTGGGGTTATCTGAGGAGGCAGCTGAAAAGCCATCCAAAGAAATGGGTTTAAAACTACCAGTTGTTAAACTTCCATCAGTCACTGTCCAAAGTTATATTTACAAAATCACCCAATTACTCAAATGGAATTGGCACTTAGAAGGACTTGCATGCAAATACCCATTTAGCCATTTATCCCAGATTGATGACACTGTATTGACATCATCATCAGGCTGAACAACTCACCGAGAAGAGAGTCACTTTGCTGCTCTAAACATAAAGTATCTGATGTTATTTCAAGCAAAAGCAGCAATTTATTTAAAAATACAAAGACAAGGAAGCAGAAACTCTTAAATTGGGCTTCTTTATTGGAGTACTTTGGGCGGGTGCCCAGCTGCCCTCAGCTTTCATACCAGCTGGCAAACTTTGAGGCAGAAAAAGAAAACAATCTGTCTTCCTTTTCCCGCAACTCCAGCAGAACTGCTCATTAGAAAATGATTGAAAACTCTATTTGCACTGGGCAGCTTCATATGGGTACTGCTCAAATTAGGTTTACAGGTTTTTACTTCAGCCCCTCTGGGCACTACACTGTTTGAAGACCACCTCACCCGTTAGAAGATATGTGAGGTTTAGGTCAAACTCCTGAGCCCTTATCTTGTCTTCATTTGGGCTGATGAGGACAATGTCTTCAAACAGCACCACTGCCTCTGTTCAAGTTTCTTATCAAAGAATAGCACTGTGATAGTTTTGGGGATAAAAGGAAATTAATGCTGACATCAGACAGCGAGCAATTCTCCATGCTCGGAAAGCCTAAAACAGCAGAGTCAACTGAGGGTAATCTAAAATCTGAGCAACTGCTGATTTTCATCTTTCATCCTCCTGTGCTCTTAACAGGAACTTAACTTCCCGAGGAAGTCAATCACACTGAGCCCCACTTTACAAGTAAGGAATTAGACTGAGTTTGACGCCCCCTTGCTGGGAAAACGTCAAAGCAGGCAGGATGACAGGTTAACTAGCCTGAGCTCGATAAATGACAGACCCACGGGCCTGTGTCACCTTTGTTTACAGCCGTGTCTTAATGGCCGTGCTATAAAAAACCAGCGGGCAGAGTATTAATGTCAATCTTAATCCTATGTGTAAAAAGGCTCACGCTGTTGGTAACAAGAAGGAAAACTATCTCATGCACCAGAAGCAGGTCTGTGGATCTTTGTTGTATCAGGATCGAGGGCTAGGACAGGGCTGACAAAACGTTAAAGCTTCTTTGTGGAGTTCATGGACAGGTATGAAATAGACCAAAATTCACACTGATGCCTTTTTATTAGATTTGATGTATTTTTTAAGTACTTAGCCGACAAGAAAAGCACAGACTGCTCTGTCAACAGGGAGTGCCAAAAATGACACAAACCAAAAGCCCCTCACAGGAGCTTTAAGATGTACAGAGCTGTCATTTGTGTTACATGATAAATTCATTGTTTTGATCATAACTTCTTGACTTGGGGACAGTTACCGGAGCAACGTCAGTTTTCTATTTGACTTTTATTATTATTTTTATTTTTTTTTGCAGCTATGATTGTTAATAACTCTGTATCCTCGGTTACAGACATGGTAAAAAAATCATATCAAGGAAGCAGTTTCATAATGATGATAAAATATGAGTATAGATGAGGATGCAGAGAAAAAGTCAAAGGAAGCCATAGAGTCATCTTTTTACCCCCTTAATGGGACAGAGATGTTCTCCTGCGGCACTCACATCCGACAGTTTCCACTGTGCAGCTATGCAGGGATGCGTCCAGACTTTTTGACTGTGGTGGCACAAACATAGGTTAGGGTGGCTAGGGTATGGATGGATTACTAGTATTTCCCCTATGTACTTAAACGGTTGTTATTTAAGCAACCTGCATATATTATATTCCTGTGTTTGATCTGAGTATAATAATGTATCGTGAGTTAATGTGTGTTGGCCGATTGAATGACCTTAAGCATAATTTATAGGGAAAAGTAATAAGACTATGCAATTACTTCTGCAGAAATGGAAAAATGTATTCAATAAAGAAAGTTGCTTTCTTATTGGATTACTTAATTAATCACCAGAAAAAAAAAAAGATAGAATATTTGAGTGTAAAATATTCAACCACTGATCACTGCAGCCCTGAAAGTTATAATAAATTAGGAGTCACAACTGGAAGTACACCAGCTAGTTTAAATAGGTTAGGATTTGTCCTATTTGGAAACCAGGCTCATAGGACACAATAAAAAAGAAGCCATTCCTTCTTCTATTACTTATGGAGCTCCAGTTTCAGTTTGCGGTCTTATCACTCGTCTGTGTAATTCGCCCCATTAGGATTCTGTCCCTGTAATCCCCGACTGTCGTCACAGGTGGATGCTTCCTTCCACTTTTCACACAGAAACACGATAAGAAGTTTGGGAGCGCCTCATCTCTATTTTCAAACACTCTGCTGGCTCCTAAGTACTCATCGAACAATCAAGATCCGCTGCCGATAACGTCGCCCCTGCCTGGATTTATCTTGATTACCATCCAAAAGCTTGTTTTTCTAATGGGAGCTGGAATTAATTTTCACCACCATCCCCCCACTTAGCAGAAAGGAGGTGAAGCAGAGCAGGTTGGTCAGCTCCACATGGAAAGAGAGAGAGTGAGAGAAAAAAAAAAAGAGAGAAATCCTCTGAGGAGGTGATGAGGGAGATGGCGTCGGGAAGAAAGAGGCAAAGAAACTCAAAAGGAGACACGTGAAGGGAGAAAGCGATTGAGATGGGCGGTAGAGATTAGAGGTAACAATCAGAGAAGCAGGCTGAGCGAGGGGCTTCTTTAAATTGTGTTTTGCTGATTTGTCTTGTTTCCTCCATTTTGCTTTCTTCCCCGGCTGTGAGGGATGTTGTGTTGTGCTGCACGACTCTCCCTTCAAACCCTTCGCATAAAGCCTCTTTTGATCATATCTGACAGAACAGCTTTCTCTTCAGGGATAACTCTGCCATCTTCTCTTTCTCCTTCTCTCATCTAAACCTCAATGTCTCTCACTCATTTCTTGCTCATTAAGTATTTTCCCCTCTCAGCATTTATCACTCTTCTCTTCATTTCCCTGTTTCTCGCCAATTTGCTGTCTGTCAAACCATTTCCACAAACACCATCTCGCTTCTCTCTAACATTTCCTGTCATTTTTCTGTCTTAACTCTGCTGAATTCTGCATCCTTCTTGCCATTTTTGCTTGTTTTTATCAGTGCGTCTGTTAATAATGTCCAGTAATGCATGTGAAACCTCAGCCGTGTCATGCGAAATCAAGTTTTAGACAAATGTTTTATTCAGGACAACCTTGGCAGTTCAGATGAAATAAATCCGTAGTTACTTGACTATAAAACAAAAAAAAGTTATATTTTTACAGATCTGCATTCTAATCTCACACATAAACCTACAATAACCAAACCTTTTCATGCTTTATATGGTTCCCTCAAGGCTTGGCACCAAAAGCATCAACATCTCTGTATGTAGAGATTGTAAATACATGTGCCATCAGCCTTATTTCAGACACGGAGGATTAACTCTCTTGTCACATGTGGGTCTTTAGCTGGACACTACCATCAAAAAAACCTCTGAAAAACTTGCTAAACCTACCCTAAATGCTTCTCCAATGCAAGTTCTCTGTATGTCACCAAAAGCATCAACATCTCTGTATGTAGAGATTGTAAATACATGTGCCATCAGCCTTATTTCAGACACGGATGATTGATATTTCTTGGCTTTCAAGGTTGGCAGATAACTGTCAATCTTTGACTTCTTTTAAGACAAAAAACATTGAAAGGCCACCCAAAGTTGTTGTCACTTCTTTTAAGGGCCAAGATGGAGGTTTGTTATCAACATCAATACATGTTTCACCATGAAAATGTAAAAATAATCAAATAAACATGCATTTTAACATTTTTTATAAACAGTATCAGTGGAAGAAAAAAGTCTTTATTTTGCATTTTCAAAACCACATATCAGAGAGTGCATGCCAGGCTAGTGGTTGGTGGTTTAACTTTGTAATGAAACACTTTTTCATAGAGTGGAGAGTGTAAACAAACAGAGACCACATGTTAAAAAAAACAGCCAATATGAAAAAGTGTTGCAAGCTAAACCCTTAAACTGCAACCTCTCTGCTTTTGCAATAGAAGTGTTGTGGAAGTGGTGTTTTAAATGGACTCTGTCACAGCATCACAAAGCCTGAATAAACACAGACACTGAGCTCCACTAGAGGATGAATCCACTGGCCAGTTATTGAGAACTCTCCAACCATGAGTGTTCTCATTTGTTGGGTTGGTTTACATTGATTGGAACCATTGAAAAGCCATTCACCAACCAGGTCAAAGGTCAATAACCACCACTAGGTTTCACCAGAGTGACAAATGGAAACATAAAGTTAACAATAGGTAGAGCAATAGTGCTGAAACCAAGGGCAGCTAATGAAGAGCAACACCGGCTTGGATAAACATGAAGCTACATTGTTAAGAGGACTCTGTACATCATTGGTGAATGGAGAATCCATATCATTGAAACCACTGCTGCTCCGATACAATGATTGTTCACTTTATCACACCTACACTACAGCTGAATGACCAGAAATTGCTTAACCACACAGTTTTTGTGCATTTGTGTCCTAAGTTTACCCATTTATTTCAGCTCACTACAGGAGTGATAATGACCCCTACATGCATTGTGGGCTGTTGGCAGTTGCTTTTCAGCCATGTTATGTTCCAAGGGATTTCAGTCATATCATAATGATACTTAAATACATCCCACCCAAGGCAACGGCTAAAGTTATGTGTGATATTCTGCATGAAACAATTGCTAGGATACAGACTCAACATTGTGACGAACTGGTGCAAACAGCCAGATCTGTGGTTGGATTCAAGTTGAACTCACTGGAGGATGTGGTGGAGAGAAACACAGCGAGGAAGGTAGAGGCTATTGTAAAAAACATGGATCATCCACCTCACAACACCTTGATGGACCAAAGAAACAACAGTGGTGGAGAGTTCTCTCTCCTTGCTGCAGGGCAGAGAGATTCAGAAGGTCTTTTGTACCCACAGACATCAGACTTCATAATTTTCTATAAATAGTAGATGAGATTCCAGATTCAATAAAGTTCTTGTATTGTATCTGCTTATGGTAGTCTGACCATGAGGAATTCAATTTAGTGTGATATCAGTCAGATGGACATGTTTACATGTAGTCCAGTTTCAGTCACACTAATTGGTTGAAAAACTTTTTTTGAGCATCATGTAAACCTAATAAACATACAAAGGGAAAGTATCCAAAAGTCTGCCTATTAGTATGCTCTGTAGAAAATGTGCACTGGTTGTAAGTCTACAACCTTTAGCTGCCTCTGATATTGATCCCTTTCCAGGGATCATGGGGTGGTTTTCACACGAGGAGCTTGAGAGCACGTAACCTCGAAGTCTAGTTGATTTGATCTGTTCAACTGTAACTGTGCAGGAACTCAATGTGCCAGAGTCCACTTGATCTTGAGCATCATTCATGGTGGGAGATGTGAACAGACCTGTGCTTGTAAAAGCAAATGAGCTGCTACACTGTAAGATGTCACTATTATTCCACTCACAGAATCTGTGTCACAAATCAGGTGAAGTAGATCAGTAAGGTGTGCTTGATCATGGCTGTACACAGTAGATGGGCTAAACAACCCAATACTTTCATCTAAGTAGAGTCCAGTGATTGAGACTAATGTGACACAAAAAATCAAGGTGATATAGATTCCATATTGAAATGCTCGCCTTGTGGTTGAACAATGGTGGCCCTTCGAGGACCAGAAGCTGAAATGGATCCACCATTTGCCAAGATTTTGTGCACAACAACCACTCTCTTCCACACTCATCTTCTTATTGGAGGCATGTGCACAGACGGATACCGTAAAACAGAGCTGACTGTGATTAAAGGGATATCTAGAGGTGCCTTGCAACAGACGCTACCTTTCTAATCATATGGTATGGCTTTGCAAAGTGTCAGTATCCAGGAATTAGAACAGGTGTGTAGATTGTGCAGGATTATGCTGCACATTTTTGTTTTTGTGCAATGAGGTTGCAGAACTGATACCATTGCCTGATGTCAAACAGAATTATCTTTTCATTGCACTCTGTTTTTCTCCCCTCTGAGTCAATGTTTTGCAGATTTTGTATCGATCAGCTTTGTGGACTCGATGGGGATCACTGACTGGCTTGATAAGAGCAGAGTGTTTCCAGTTACCCTGACAGATTTTTATCTCCAGCCACACCAGTCACTGTCTAACATCTCAGCTCCTCCACCCAAAACCTGCAGCCCGGTGCTTGGCCCAGGACAGCAGCAATATGTGTCCCTTTGTAAGAACAGATGTCTTTGGCACAGTCGGTGAATTGGCCCTCTGTGCATGGTAAAAATGGCTTCCATTTCCTGATGTTAAGTCTGTAAAAAAAACGCAAGCTGGCTGCTGCTGGATGCAATCCGACTCCTTAACCCGCCACCATCTGTCGCTGCCTGGATGGAACACCCAACACCTTGGTGCCATAAAAGTTTCAAATTTATTCTCTTCAATTAATAATGGCAAAGCTTTCAAAATAAAACCCCAAATGAGGGTGAGCCAGTGGAGTTACACAAGAGTCTTGGAAGGTAAAAGAGAGTACAAGTCAAAGCAAAGCACTGGATGAATTTAAGACTCAAGGCATCATAAATGGGTTGGTGACTAATTTCAGGAAAGCTCAGCAAACAAACCCTGATGAAGATCACTTTGACTGATCAAATTTTAGCTTTCCAGCCAATTTTTTATTTTCAAAAAACAACAACAGTAACTACTCAGAGACTGAATTTCACACACAATCGTCTGAATTCATTTTAACAAGCAAGGTACTCCACCTGATTGGCAGGGTCATTTAACCTGGCCATCCTTGGCCTTGTTCTCGTCTCTTTCCCTCTGCTTTACTTACACGCACACTTGCCTTCTCACAACCCTCTTCATGGCAGAGTCCTCTCTCTACCTGTGGCTGCAATGTAGTTTTTGTCTGGACTGTAGCTTCCACTAAAAACATTTTTCTGCATCCCCCACTTCTTTGCACTCCCGTAATTAGATCCTAATTGAAATTTAAATGTGATTAATTGCTCTGCATTAGTTTATATATATATATATATAACACATATTTTTGTGAACCCCCATCAGTTCTGGCCCATTTAAAGTTGCATGAGAAAGCTGTATATCCTCTGGAGTGTGCTGGAAAATGGATGTTTTCTTGCTTTTTTCAACCATGGCTGCTCACAGACTGGTGAAATGTCATGCTGATTTGTTTCAGTGAATTTGGATGGATCTGTGGTGGCCTCTGGATCCCTTTCAGACTGAAAACATAACCTGGCAAAGGTGATAACCAAGGATCGTGATTGTATACATAACACAGATGGTTCATCTGTTTTATAAGGAAACAGAAATGAGTAATAAAACAGACCAAGCCTTACTGCGAGGATGATTCAAACCTTTTCCCTATGAGAGAATCGCCAGGCTGTTGAATGTTTATGTGATACGGTGTGTCAGATGATGACACAGATCATCCCACGCCTCATAAGTGGAGGACCCTGGCTTATTACGGACTCTCTGTAGTCTGAAGATGAGTAATGTAGATATTACTCTGCGAGTAATTCCCAGTTTCATTACTTTCCAACCAGACAGGCTGTACATCTCTATCTCCCTTTGTATAGAAGACCCCTCATAATTTTCGGTGAAATAGAAAGGAGTGACATTATGGAGCGTTAATGTTCACTTGATCGGTCCTTTTGTGAGCAAAAAGAGACTCAGAAACTCTCGACTCTCCACCTGAGGTAAATGCCATGGTGGTTTCATGTTATCCTGAATATGTCTGTTGAGTGTGTTTTTTATATAAGGCATGAACAGGTTTCTAACACACCTACACATATTCTTTTGTATTTTACAAATTTCTTTATTCCATGTGCTGTGTGTAAAAAATAGGCAAATAAATAAAAATGGCCCTTAAGCAATTACTGGGTTTATGATTGACAGTGTGTAAGCATTGACATGAGTGAGATGTAAGTGCCAGTTTGTGCAGATGTTGATGAGATCTGTTAGATGTAATGGGAACCAGTGACCCCATGAAACCATCGCTGATGTGCAGATCAATACCCATCGAGACAATTGAAAGTGGTGTGTGTAATGTGTCACAATAGGCCCTGCACAAGCCACCCACTTCTAATACAAATACATATATGTATATATATATATATATATATATATATATATATATATAGATATACTGTATATATACATACACACTAACTCTTTGACCTTCTACCTTCTTCTCTCTCTCTCTACATCACTCCATATTACTAATCTTTTTACACCTTCTCTCATTTCCTCTCCGTTCACTTCTCTCCTTTCCCTTTCCCCACTCCCTCTCTCAAATCCCCATTCCCACTCCTCCCCTACACCCTCTCTTTGCTCCAATCTGAGTCATGAATGAGCCTGCTCTCCCTTAATTTTTGTCCCACTCCCTCCGTCCAGAACACGACCGACACGACTCTGAGTCCAGAGGGAGCCAACTGGTAGACCTCGGGCCATATGCTCCTAGAGAGAGGAAATGAGCAGGTGTGGGGGGCGAGAAAAATAAGAGCTGTATCTCAGGGAGTGATGGCGGTGTGAGAGAACAGAAAAAAAGAATTGTGTAGCAGCTCAGTGCAGAGAAAGAAGGGAAGGTAATGGGACAAACTGAGGAGTTAGGGAAGGGAATAAACAAGGTGTGAATAAGAAATGGAAATTTGGTGCATCAGTCATTCAGTCCTTTAACTTTATTCATAAAGCACTAATTCACAACAAGTGTTATCCTGAATTAATAAAGCTGGTCCAGACCATTCTCTGTTTACAAAGACCCAATATAAAGACGATTCCCATCTTCAACCACATTAGTGACATGCTTAACAGCATTTATCAAGTTACAGTGGAGAGGAAGGACTTCCTTTAACAGGCAGAGACCTTGAGCAGAACCAGACTGATGTTAGACAGTTATCTGCTGAAACTGAGCTGAGTTTAGAGAAGGGAGAGAGGGAGATAGAGAAAGAGAGGGATGCACAGAGGTGAGAGTGTGAATGTAGTTGAGGCAGCTGAAGAGCAGGCAGGTCAATGGCAGCAGTGATCCAGAGAAAGCTATGGCATGATGGAGCTCAGGGACTCCCAGAAAAGACTGAGTGTTAGTGACTGTAATAGTGTTTGCAGGTGGATAAAACATTTAGGGGATGGTAAGCAAAGGTTAGGAAATTACCAAAGTCACACACAATAAAATACACACACAGACAGACACTTGTGGTGAATTCCAGAGTGTAGACTCTTGTATACAGTCTGCCAAGTCTAATCAAGCACAACAAGCTTTTCTGACTCTCACTTGACTTTTCTCAAAGCTTCTAGGATTTTTTACTCCATAACTTTCCCTGTGGAGCTGTTTCTTGGTGCACATGCTGCAGAGTACATGCATTATTCAGACCGCTCATGCAAACAGTCTGTCTCCAGGCCCCATGATGGCAACCCCTAAATTGGCTTAGAGGTTCCTAAGAGGTGCCTGTGATTGTCTGTGGATGGCTTACAGTAGTGGAACAAAATGTCTTGCTGTGTGTGTGTGTGTGTGTGTGTGTGTGTGTGTGTGTGTGTGTGTGTGTTATTTGATCTGAAACTACATTCCTGTCTTTTGCATTTATACTTGGTAGGACAGTGAAAACAGAAAAAAAAAATATCTGTAGGAAAGCAGATATCAAAGGTAGGGAGTGGATGAGTTGACAACATAAACAATGATCCATTCCAATAACCAAAAAGCCCAAACATGACCTTTCAGGTGTGCTTTTATTATGAAATGCCTGTTTTAAAGTTTTTTTTTTTTTTTCCTTTCAAACAATGCAAACAGCAAGCGAATAATGGCAGGAGCAGCCAGGATAAATAGGAGGACGAAGATATTCATCACCCCGAAAAAATCAATCTGCTGTGCAGGAATATTTTGGATTCTGAGGTGAAAAATTGGTCAGGAGACAAAACCCATACGAACGTTAGTTTTACAGTCAATGTCACTGCCTGCACCACAACCCCTCGTAGAGTGCAGAAAGATGTACTTAATGGCCACTTCTCTGTGGAGGCTGAGAAGTGACCTTGGTAAATTATGAGTTTTAGCATAAATACAAATATTTTTATGTAAGAAATAAGCTACGATACCAAATATGAGCATCTCCTTACAGAAAAACTTGCCTTTTGACTCATTTCTTTACAGAATTTGGAGAGAAAAATAACAGATCTCTATTATTCCCATCATTTCATTTCCATCCAAGATGCCAGCACAAGTATATTGGACTCTTGAAGGGACATAACTGGACCCTAACTCTATTTCAGTGTTGATTTATAAGATAGTGGAGCTTTGGATCTATTCCAGCTGGTGTCTCAGGTGTCTTGAGGCCAGTTTGACATATTACAGGGAGGAGAAGCTGCACCAGCTGATTCTGAAAACTGATACTCAGAGGGCATTATCTTAAAATAAGCTTGTCTGCTCGAAATTCATGATGTTCATTTCTGCAAACAGAGTACAGATCTTTTAGGATTTTGTCCAGAGCAGAAATTCATGCGTGCATCAAGACATTAGGAATGGCAGTTTGGGGTTGGATTTTAACATGATGGTCAGACACAAAGAGGCATAAAAAAATTGGTGTGTGTGTGTGTGCGCGTGTGTGTGTGCGCGTGTGTGTGCAAAGACCTTAAAATTAACCAGTTGTCACAAAAAAAAGCAGACACAAGCAACTCTTTGTTTTCTCATGGCAAAACTGGAACTAACGTTTTCTTCTAGCTCCCTCTGTCCGTCTAATCTGGTGATTTTCTCCTCTTGTTTCACACTCACACCAGCCAGCAAACACAGCACCATTTACTGTGTGGAAATCAGTTGAATCACTCTCTCCCCTCTCTGCCCACCAAAGGAACACATCTCTTCATTCCTCTGGCTGAACTCATTACCTCAGCTAGGATTCAACAGGGCAGCAAGAGCCACAATGACAGCCACATTCAATCATACATGTATACATACAGGCTCCATGCAGCGCATAAACAGACCTGAAGAGCGTCATCAGCTCACATCAAACTGAATCCACGAGTCCTGCCTCACGGACACATCCATAAACATGCGCACACACTCGCTGTGAAAATCACCACGCACTGAGGCAACATGTGGCGGCTCTGTTGCCTGGAAACAAAAGTTTCAATGCACAAGAATAATTTCTCCGAACAAGGTGATGAAAAGAAACGGACATGTGTGTGTGTGTGTGTGTGTGTGTGTGTGTGTGTGTGTGTGTGTGTGTGTGTGTGTGTGGGAGGGGGGGGGTAGAGATAAAGAGATAAGAGAAAAATAAGGATGACGCAAATGAGCAGAGTGCACAAACATGAGCCCTCCGAAGTTTGTTTTAAAAAGTCGTTATTGTGACAGACCGAGGTGAAGAGAGATGACTGCACAGACGCTGGCGATGAAGACTTGAAATTAAGTATGTTGTTTATCCCTTTTTTTTTTTTTTTACGTGATCTATTCCCACATTACTTTAGATGATTCAACACAATGAGAGCTACATCAACTGAGTCTGACAGAAAAACAACTAATCAAGTGAAAATTATGGCTCTGATTTTAATGGCTTTTTGTAATGAATGGAGTATGTAAATAGACAGTTCATATTATAGTCCAAAAGATGAGATAAAGATCGTATTTTCTGTTTGGAAGGTGATTTTATTTTAAAAGTGCTGTTTCTAGCATTTGTAGCCATAGCAATAACGGATAGAGACCAAGGTCTTGAGGGTTTAACAAGACACCAGTCTGAATTGAATTGTTTGCAAAATGGTCCAATGAAATTAACTGAAAAAAGAAAGCAAAGCTGTTATTCCATTTAGGTGTGTGTGAATCTACGTTGTGGAGGGATCAGTATAATAGTGTATGACATGATGGTATAGGGGGTTTATTAAATGACCATTACTAGAAATACCACACAATAAAGTTCAAGGCCAGGCTACATGCATAATTTATAAGTAGCCAGAGAGAGGTAAGGGTATGTAGCAGCATCTCTCTGCTATAGATACTCAAGAGGAGAGAGTAATAAATTAACAAACCAACCAACCAAGAATCCACTTTAACAGACCTATTTCGGTAAAAAAATAGTCTCTTAAATTCCTCCATTTTCAATATCTCTGATAACCAGACTATCAATAATGGCTGATCCTTCGGTTTTATATATATATATATATATATATATATATATATATATATATATATATATACACTCACCGGCCACTTTATTAGGTACACCTGTCCAACTGCTCGTTAACACTTAATTTCTAATCAGCCAATCACATGGCGGCAACTTAGTGCATTTAGGCATGTAGACATGGTCAAGACAATCTCCTGCAGTTCAAACCGAGCATCAGTATGGGGAAGAAAGGTGATTTGAGTGACTTTGAACGTGGCATGGTTGTTGGTGCCAGAAGGGCTGGTCTGAGTATTTCAGAAACTGCTGATCTCCTGGGATTTTCACGCACAACCATCTCTAGGGTTTACAGAGAATGGTCCGAAAAAGAAAAAATATCCAGTGAGCGGCAGTTCTGTGGGCGGAAATGCCTTGTTGATGCCAGAGGTCAGAGGAGAATGGCCAGACTGGTTCGAGCTGATAGAAAGGCAACAGTGACTCAAATAACCACCCGTTACAACCAAGGTAGGCAGAAGAGCATCTCTGAATGCACAGTACGTCGAACTTTGAGGCAGATGGGCTACAGCAGCAGAAGACCACGCCGGGTGCCACTCCTTTCAGCTAAGAACAGGAAACTGAGGCTACAATTTGCACAAGCTCATCGAAATTGGACAATAGAAGATTGGAAAAACGTTGCCTGGTCTGATGAGTCTCGATTTCTGCTGCGACATTCGGATGGTAGGGTCAGAATTTGGCGTCAACGACATGAAAGCATGGATCCATCCTGCCTTGTATCAACGGTTCAGGCTGGTGGTGGTGGTGTCATGGTGTGGGGAATATTTTCTTGGCACTCTTTGGGCCCCTTGGTACCAATTGAGCATCGTTGCAACGCCACAGCCTACCTGAGTATTGTTGCTGACCATGTCCATCCCTTTATGACCACAATGTACCCAACTTCTGATGGCTACTTTCAGCAGGATAATGCGCCATGTCATAAAGCTGGAATCATCTCAGACTGGTTTCTTGAACATGACAATGAGTTCACTGTACTCAAATGGCCTCCACAGTCACCAGATCTCAATCCAATAGAGCATCTTTGGGATGTGGTGGAACGGGAGATTCGCATCATGGATGTGCAGCCGACAAATCTGCGGCAACTGTGTGATGCCATCATGTCAATATGGACCAAGCTCTCTGAGGAATGCTTCCAGCACCTTGTTGAATCTATGCCACGAAGAATTGAGGCAGTTCTGAAGGCAAAAGGGGGTCCAACCCGTTACTAGCATGGTGTACCTAATATAGTGGCCGGTGAGTATATATATATATGTATTGAACTATCTTACTCCAGTGTCTTTGAAGTCCTAAACTGAATCCTCAAATCTCTGAAACATTCTGGGGGTCAGTCAAAAAAAATCAAGTTGGTGTTGTGTCTAATTAAACACCCAGCAGCTAATTTCTATACACACTGCAGGTTAATTGATTTTTGGGTTGATTACATGAAGGTCTGCCACTGACACACAAATACATGTAGATTTAACTTTTGGGTAGATATATATCACATGAACACACTGGCTGTTAGAGTTAAAACTCATTATTGGACTTCACAAACACTGAAACCTCATGGGAGACACTGGAGAGCGTGTGCATTAGCCCTGACCTTTCTCCTCACATTCCCACACAGTTGCATTAACAAGGCGTTTGCCTCCATACATCTCTGGTCCACGCTATGAGAAAGTAACTCTCCAGAGTCCACAGTGGAAGCCTGAGGGGCGGCAATCCCTTTCACGGTATGCTCTTCTTTTACCGCCCTGACCCTGTTACCCATGGTGTCAGCACTCTTTGATTGGGTCAGAGCTTCTAGGCTTGCTAATTGGCTATTTGGCACGACATATGAGTTGTAATTTATTTGGACAGGTGGTAATTGGAAGCCTAAGGAGGCAAAAGCTCACAGTCCCAACAAGGAATACCAGAAGAAGAAGAAGAACAATAGAGAAGAAGAAGAGAATAACAATCATGTGGATGGTGTTGCTTTAAAGGGCAGTGGTTGGGTTCCTTCTGACTGGTTAGATGGGGTCGATGAGGCATTTATTTCTTAATTTTCTCTCAAAAGAAAGATCACCTGAAGTAGATTAAAATACCTGTATGGGAAAAATGCATGTCTGCTTTTAGTTTTGAAGCAAATTTACTCACAGGCAGCGCTTTGATTGGCTGAAGATGTTGTTATGGCAACTTAACAATAATAAGGCTGCAAAATTATGAAGGTTTAATTGATATTTGATCTGGGGTACAGCAATAATACATGAAAATGTTCAGCTGGGAATTGTGGCAATGATTATATTCCTCTATGGGGGAGCAGGGAAAGTAGGTTTGGCGCTCACATACTTTGCTTTTGTCAAAAAAATGCCTCTCTCTGATTTCACTTGTTTCTATCTACACTCAGCTGCATAGAGTCTGTGTCCACGAAGCAATGGGAGGGAAAAGACGATCCAGTGACATTACGGAAACACCTGACCAGTGCCAGTGTCCCTGTTGGCATGGCAACACAGTATCACCATGAGCTGGTTCAAAGCATCTTTGAGTCATGGGTCATGTTTGTTTGTATGGGTGAATGAAAAGGGAGCGACAGAAAGAAAGAGGAAGAGGAAGAACGATAAACTATCAAGGCAGTTTAATCCATGAGAGCACCACAGCTGAGTAAAAAGGTACACCGATAGATGGATGAATTAATAGATAGGCAAATACAGGGATAGAAAACAGCTGAAAATAGAAATGTGCAAAAACTATGAGGCTTCAACAGGAAAACAATGACAAAGAGCAGAACTGCAACAGTCTATAACACCAGTCTGTCTGAAAAATCAGCCCATGGAGCTTTAAAATCAGTCATGTGACCCTAAAACTGTGTCCAAATCAGCCTCAAATCACAACATACTGAATATAATGCCACTTGTCTTTGATAGTCAACGTCTGAATTAAGTGTGTGTGTTCTGTGTGTGTGTGTGTCTTTGATATCAGGCTCATTGTGTGTCAGCATGTAGCTCTACAGTCGGCATCTGTGTGTGTGTCAAAGTTTATTATCTATGTGTGTTTGAGCCCATTATTATTCCCCTTGTGCTGCACCTGCCATATGCCTGATTACCTCCCAATTTCCTTTGTGTGTGTCAGGGTGTCACCACACACGTTCCCTCCAGTTTCAAAGTGATCATGGCTTCCTCCTTTGTAGCACTCACATCTTTTCTCCCACCTCAGACTCTGTCACCTTTTCACTCTCTTTCACACCACTTCTCTCTATACTCTTTATTTTCCTCTCCTGGCTTTCTTTTCCATCCTGCTCATCTCTCTCCCTCTCTTATCCTTCCATTTTTTTTCTAACAAAGAATAACCCATTTCTTGGCTGGATAGAAATCCGGATATATACATGTAATGAGAAGGTTTAAGCGCCTCAGAAAGGATTGTAGCATCGTGTATGCAGGCCTAATCTTATTTCTGGTTATGTGTTTTTTTCCTGTGTGCACGCATTTACATACTTTTGCTGAGGAATATGTGTCAATATTTGCATTTAGTTTCAGTGAGACCCCTGTATATATGCTACATGTCTGTCATGCGCATCTCCTGTTTTTCTTTTGTTTGATTTATTTAAAAATTATTTGACCAGAATAAAAATGCCTTTGTGAGATTAAAAAATATAAAAAAAGCACCATGGCCCAAAAAAGCCACTGGCTCACCTTAAAGCTCCTGTGATGAAGTACCAAGTGTCAAGTTCGATGCCCCCTGGTGGACATAGCGGTTACTACATTTCTTGTCCAAAAACACCTGTCATCCCTTCTTTTGTCAGCCAAATGCTTTTTTGTTTGTTGTTTGTTTTAATATTTTATCTGTAAAATGCAAAACAGTACATCTCATCGGCTTCACTGACACCTACCTACTTGTCACGCCATTTTTGTCTATTGTGAGCAGGTATCACTGTGAATTTCCCCTCACTTTTGACTCCCCAAATACTGTGAAATAATTAACTACAAACTCCCTTGTGCTCCTCACATCCAGTTAAAGAAATCAGACGTCATTTTGAGGCCAACTGTTAAAGAAGGTGTTCTGAGGGAACATATAAATTGAACTCATCGGACTTGAATTAATGCTTCTGTCCTTAGTTAAACTTTTTATATATATAACCACTATATTTCTCTCTTTTCCACTGTGCAATTAGCATAGCAATATGCTGTTATTTCAAGTTCAACACCTACAGCCTCCCACACGCTCACTCTTAAGGACATTGTTAGTCACTTGTGATAATATTTTAATCTAATTGCATTGTCTCCATGGACTGGTGGTGCTTGACATGTTAATGCCTTGTTAGCAACTAGATTATATGGACTGTGGAGAAAGTGGAGAGACTGGTGGAAGTGTGAAAGTCTGTAGATTTAACATGTTCTTGTGTTTTAACCATGAAGGGAAGAAAAATTAACAAAAATCCTGCAACTCATGGCTGTCGGCAGGCTGTGACAGAAGGACTGGATCAATGGAGGCTTGATAACTTCAGGTGGTTTCTCAAATTTGGCTATAGCTCTCTTGCAAAGGTTTACCCACTGCTCAGAAAGGGGCATCAGTATACATGTCAAGGCCAAGATAGCAAATAAAGGCTACTTTAGATCGGTCTGGATTGAGTTAAACCTGGGAATTCCACTGGATCTGGAACAGCTCCGCTCCGGCCTGAAGCGGAGTGAAGACCATTCCGGATCCTGTGGGTTTTGCCTGTGAGTCCATCTTGCACCAATGGACCAAGATCACACATGCTCTTGTGATTGTTTTCTGACTTCAGAAGTTTGTCTGTGACTTTGAAATCACAGGAAAAGTCAAGCATGAGCCGTATCAAGATCTTGGAGGTTTAAAAAAAGCATGGGGGGGGGGGGTCCTTTAATTCCAGCTGGAGCTTGAGAATACAACCCTCCTCCTTTACAGTTGGACACAGCAAATCTCCAGTGGGAGAATTAACATCTGAAGGAGAGGTGAACAAGACTCATTAACTTTCTCTTTGTAATTGGCTCCTGTCTTGTCCAGGATTTTTTAAATGGCAGCTCTCCTTCGTGGCGCCCCTTAAACACCTTCCACTATTAACCAGACTGTTTTTTAAAACATTATTCCAGGAACATCCATGGGTGTAATTTGGAGGCATTCTCATTAGGGAGTGCTACCTGTTTGAACACATAATTGAATTTTTATGCTCTAAAATGAAGTAAAAGAGTTTAGACACCAGCTTTTCTCTGTGGCTGTGTAAATTACAGCATTTTCTCTTTTTTGTACATTCCTTGCAGTGGCTTATGAAAAAGTTTATCACCCTCAGGTTTGATTTAACACTGTGATAACATCAGCATAAATACCAGCGATTCCACAGCACATAACGGAGAAATCTGTGCAGCAGTTTTGGAAACACAAAGCACTCTAAACGCTCTGCTCTATTATTTAAATGCTATTACCTCAACCATTTCAGTTTCCATATTTTCCTCCCTCTGCACTCATTCTTGGCTTAGGACTGCAGCATCCTCCTCTTACCACCATAATTCTCTCTGTGACAAACACAATGTGACACATTCAACTTGCTGCACTTACTTGCATTAAATGGGGCCGAGTGCTCCCACATCTGGCACGTAAATTCAGGTGACAAAACCAAAGTTGTCTCGGGGCGAACAGGAGAAGCTGGAATATGCATGACTGGATTTCTGAGGAAGCTTGACCACCTGCTGTTTGACCTCTTAGAGAGAAAGTACCCTTTTATAAGTTCTTTTTGTATATTTAAGGAAGTAAAGTCATGTTGGTGCTCCCAGGCAATGGCCCCTCTGGCCTTTCCTGCCACAGTATTAAGCACTTGGTGTACAAAGGGTCCGTATATCGTGTCAGAGCACACGCCTGTGCAGCTGCACGCATATGCATGCAAACCCACTCAGGAGTCAGTCAGTCGTGTGTTATCCAAAATCTCCCGTACCAATTACCTAAAACTCTGCTCTGCACTCAAAATGCACTTGCAGACTGAAAATAAAAGTAAGTGTTTATCCTTCATGCATACTTTGTATTTCAATTTGTAAACATCAAAGTTTAGTTTTTATCAGGATTCAAGATCAATGTACATTATCAAAAGCCTCTTGTAAATAACAGAGAGCCTGATACTGTATTGGAGCAGAACAGTAAACAACAGTATCATCTGCATACAAATAAAAATGGCATCAAAGACATTTTGACCAATGCTGTTGGTTTAATTGCAAAACAGAGCCTTGAGGTACACCATTTATTATGTTTTAAGGGGTCTAGAGGGGATGCTTTCTGTAAGTGTTAATGATTTAAGTGAGACAAGTTCTTTCATGTCATCCTCTATAGGGCATTTTAAAAACTAATAAGTAAAACTAAAGGGTAAACTTGTGTGATCATATCCAACCCTTTATAACATCACCAGTTAGGCCAAAAAATAAAAATGGGACCTATGAAAAAATACAAAAGAACCAGACCAGGCTTGCACAGGGAGCTCACGACCCACCAGCTGCAGAGCAAAAGCCAATCCTCTTCTTGTGCCTGAGAGCTCTCCTTCTCATGTGAGCAGCAGGATTCGAGGTGCATGTCTGTGCTGCAGGGATCTGAAGGGAGTCGTATTGAGCTAATAAGGCATAGTGTGGTGATTTAAGAGAAGACTCTCAGGCCTCCCAGGCTAATTATCCAGGTCTCTCTATGTCTAAACCTTTCCTTTTCCTCTTCATCAACCACTCTGAGTCTTCTCTTCCATCCCCTGCTTCTGGCCATATTCCCTCATTACTTCAGACACATTTCCATTTTCCTGCTGTGTCTGTTTTTTTTTTTTCATTCTTTGCTTATGCTCTAAAATTCCTATCCCAAAACGTTGTTCTCTACTGCTCTGATTTGGCACCTCTTTAACTTTCTCATGACAGTTTGTTTTGCTTATTATGCCTCAAAGGGACTGTTGGAATTTAATGTGTTTCAGGTTGAAATGTGTTTGTGTGAAATGCCCCTGTGTCTGTGCAGCCTAATGGACTGTCACTTTAGTAGAGGGTGTCTTCACAGATGTATTGCTTTAACCTCAGATCCCTCAGAATTACTTTAATGTTCTGAAACCTTGTGTTTCAGTTTTGGTTGCAGGCCTGCATAAATATTTCATACAAATGCAGAGAGTAGTGTGTCCTGTACGTGGCAGGGATGTTAAGTGTGTGGGTCAGGGTGGTGGATGTATACATTAAACTTTAATGCGCAAGACCACAGTTTGATCCACAATAACAAACATCTCCTGTGGCAATCTGTATGATTTTTCCAGAGCAATGACATTTGCATTTTTCATTCAATCTATATCTTTACATTGGAGAATTGGAACTTCGCCTTGGAAATAAATTTTCAGTCAGGGGAGCTGCAGAGCTGTCCAGTACAGATCCTATCCCCCGTCGTCATTCTCAGGGTGGGAATCAGATATCATCATATATTGTGACTGTGTTTAGGTTGTAAGACAAATAAACCTTAAAAATCAGATTAATTGGTCATTTTATAACCCACTGATTGATAAGCAACAAAGAGGCTATAGACAGAGATGATAGACAGAGAGACAGAGAGTCACATTTTAGGTTGGAAAACATAATTGGTACTGGCAATAACACATGATAACAATCAACAAGTTTACCCGTCTGATTGGCTAGGTCTCCAGAAGTCCCTCTCCACCCTCACCCCCACCCCTGCTGCTGCCATGTAAAATAGTTGGCAGACCTATTTCTCTTTGTAAAATGACATACTGTGAAATATGACCAATCTATGAGCCCACTTTCTCTAAATTTGCTTGCTTTCCAGGAGCCTTCTCCACTGTTGCCATGCGAAGACTTTTCGCAACTGTTGTTTCTCTATGCAAAATGACAGATTGTGAAATAATCATCCTATGTGCCAACTTACTTTCAACTGGCTAGCTTTCTAGAAGCTTTCTCCACTGTTGCCATCTGAAAAAGTTGGCTGACTGTTGTTTCCCTGTCTCAAATGACATATTATTAAACATGATCCCATCTTTTGACACCTGACTCTAATCTGGCAACAGCAAAATAGACAACTTGCTCCTCTTTTATTGTGCATGATTTCAAGCAAACATGAAATGGATTGACACAGTTTTGAACAATGGGTATATAATTTGACCTTGTATGAGCATTTTAACATGATTTATAATTTTAAAAGAATATTGCGTTGAAAACAGAGTATATAATATATTTGATTAAAAAGATAGCTGATCATTTCTTTGGCTTCAACTACCTTTGCTTAACAAATACCTTTGCTTCCATTCATCACACAGACTCCTCCATCCTTTTTTAACTGAATTAATGTCCCTCATCTGCCTGTGATGGAGCTGACCATTGACACAGAACATATATATTAAGGTCAAGCAGTTATATAATATGAAGGTGATGGAGCTGAACAAACATTTAATCTACATTAAGCTGGTTTCAGGTCCATAAACCTTCACTTGACTCCTGTTTTCTTTTTTTTTCTTTTTTTAAGATTCAGCTCTCTATCTCTTCTATCTGTCTTAACTGCCCCTCCTCCCTGGGTTTCAATCCATCATCCTTTCACTCCCCAGCTCTCTATCATTGTCTCCACATGTCTTCTACTAATTTATTTTCCCAGAATCCCCAGCGTTTCCTTCCCTACTGTTTTCCTTCGCCTGTCCACTCCCTGTGGTCCCAGTTATGAAGAAATGGGTGTTAATTCCCCTCATAGGGGCTAAAGTGAAAATGTGATGTTAAAACTTGGAGTCAAGAACAGAGTGATCCGTATCATTAAACCAAAAAAGGTATTAAAGAGATAAACTATCTCTGCAATCAGGCAGTCATCATCACAAGGATCAACTACTGCCCTTATCCCAGTTTACAAGCACTGGGTAAGAGTGGTGTCATTGATAAAAGCATGCCTGTCTCTGCTACAGTATGTGGCAACCCCTTTGCCCCCTTTTTAGCCCATTATTACTCTACCATTTCCTGGTTGACCTACGATGTCACATACCAAAACAATCAACAAATATATTAGCAAGAGGCTAATGGGTTGTACGACAAACCAAAACACGATTAACTTTGCAGCTCTAATCCTTTTGTACGTATAATAGTGCGGCTTTATCTGTTTTTATTTCTTTTTAATGAGCTTGCTGCCTATCAGTATTTCTACCGAAACAGAGCTAAAGGATCTGGCACAGCTCAGTACTGACCTAAAAAAGGTCAATTGTGAGGTGTGGTCTTTTCCGTAATAACAGTATGCGATAATGCTGAGGGCTCTATCTGCTCTTCAGTGAATTCATGTGTGTTAAGATAGATATACAGGCAGTAAAAGCTAAGGAGCATGCATGGGTTTTCTCCATCCATGTGTCCACTGTCTGTATTAGCGTGTCCTTGTGTGTAATGAAGATAGGGGGCTCTATTAATACCGGTCATTAACAAGCCTCAAGGGCTGAGCCAGCAAGACCACGCCATCGAGCTAAATGAGACACCACTCAGTCACCCTCGCTTTCTTTTACCGTACCAATGTCTTTCTCTCATTCATTCCCATCCTGCCCATTAGTCTATGTCCTCTTCAATGCACTTTTCCATCTCCAGAGTTGTTTCTTCACATGCAAGATGGAGTCAGCTGAGAGAGTCAAACAAGAGCAAAGAGGTAGAGAGATATGATTGGAGAGGAGATAAACCAAGAGGAAGGTGGTACAAGGAGGTGGAACAGTGAAAGAAGGGCGAGAAAAATCAAGAGGAGTGGGGAGGAGTAAAGTGGCTGGATGAAAAAGAAAGGAGAGACTGTAAAGAGAAAATCACATTTGCAGTCAGGCATAGCAGGAGAGGAGAGATGGAATGGAAATAAAATCAAATATTCATGGGAAAGTTTAAGTTCTCAGAGCACATGTAAGGCAAAAAGTAGAGCAAACAAGATTTGGAAAGAGTAGAAAGATTTTGTGTTTGTTTTCATTTTAAAACATGAGTTAGTGCGTCAAACTAGTCCCTCTTATGTGCCACTATGAAGCCTCTCTGATCAGGCATCAACTTCTGGTGGCATTACATCATTTGACTGAGCTATAAAAATACTATCGCAAAGTTCAACAGTTTCAGTGATTTTACACTGAGTTAATTTACAAAAAGACTAGAAACCAAGATTATGTCTCATCCAGATTGCCTTTACCGGACTACGATGTGTAGATACCCAACACCAGGCAGTGAGGGTAATGAATCAAAAGCACTGTCCTTCATCCACACCTTTTATTTTTGGATAAGGATCAAATCCTAACAATGTAGTTATCCCATGTCAACATTTAATTTGGGGGGCCTTAACATGTCCCTTAACACACTAAACTTTACCTACACATCAGACCTGGTGAAAAAATCTATATTTTAAGAGCACAACCTAAACCTATAAAAACCAGCCCTTCTGGTGACTTAAACCAAATTGCACAAAGCTCACACTGTATCATGCAACAATTTGTTGCTATATCATGCTTGATGCATGCCTTTCTTAGCTTCTGCCACAGCCAAGTTTCAGTGTAGTAAAGTTTTATTGAAACTTTCTTCTCTGAGGGAGGAGAAGGAGCAGAGGGCTGAGGCAGGAAGGAGGAAAAGAAAGCTGATGAGATGAGGGCCTGAGATGACAGGACGAAGGGAAGCCTTTGGTCCCCATGAGGGCAGAAGACAGACGAGAAGGAGGGATAAACAGAAGAAGATGATAGAGGAGGGCCTCGCCTTTGGGGAGTAGTGTAATCTGAAAGCAAGAGACCAGTTGCTGGAAGGGCCAGCTGATGAAATCTGACAGAAAGAGGGAGTTAGGAGGGGAAAAGACAGAAAGGAATGGAGGAAGACCATTAAAAGCTGGTGATGGATCATTAAAAAAGCATGTGGAAGCTGTTTTCTTCAGTTTTTCCTCATGTTGGTTTGTGTTTTCTCTGAGGAAACCCTTTCTTTGTGGATTTCCTCTGGCTACCTTCTGCCTGCATCCTCTTGGTGCCTTTACATACTTACACTGGAAGCTCCCATCACTTACAATTTATTTCTTTTTCTAAGAGGCAAGAAAATCGTGCTGAAGGAAAGGTCAATGGCCTTTTCCAGAGCCTGTGGCAAAGCAAAGAGAGATGATATCTGCTTCTCTCTTCAGACTGGGAGATGGTTTATCTAGTGATGGGTGCTGAATAATCACCTTAAAAAAACAGCACAAATGCTCTGATAGACAAATGAGAAATAAAGAGAATGTAATCCTGAGTGACAAACAGGAGACACTTTTAGAGAATGGTGCTATTTAGCATGATAAATCCAATCCCTGAAAGTCTTTGTAGACTCTGTTCATCCATTCATCCAATCAGGCATCCATTCATGAATCGATCTATCAATGCAACCATCTTTCCTTCCATCGATCCATCCATGCATCAACCCATTATCCATACATCTGTCCATCTATTTATCCATCCAACTTGGCATCCATCCATGCATGCATTCATCCATGCAGCATCCATCAATCCATTATACATGTTCCCATCCTTCAATCCATGCCTCCATCCAACCATTCGTCTATTTATCCATTAGTCCATCCAGGAATCTATCCATGCATCCATCTTTCCTTTCATCCATCCATCCATGTATCCAACTATCCATTTATCCATCCATGGTCATGGGGGCTGGAGTCTGTCCCAGCTGCTGTTGGCCTGGATAGGTCACCAGTCTATCACAGTGTTTGTGCTTTATAAAAACTGTCAAAATCATCAGACAGACTCTGCCAAAGCAAACCTCCAACCTCCAGGGCTTCGAAAGCGCCAAAGCTGCTGTGTCCAAAATAGCTACTAGGTGCTTTTTTGTAATGTTAGTCCTTTCCTAAAGATGCCAATTAAGTTTTTTTTTTTCTTTTTCAATCAGGGCTGAATATGAGACAGTGTTATTTTCTTTTATTCCTAGAGTCTGTCTCTAACATCTGTTAATGTGTTTAGGGTATAGACTTCTAAATATTACTAATAATTCAGGCCAGCACCACTGATAAACCAAATATGTTTTGTTTTTAAATGGCAATTGTGATGCTTTGGTTTGTTATGTATTTCATCATGCAGTGTTTACTCATTCCTCTTTTCACGTATTGGTGTGAGAGTGTGATAGATGGGAAATATGGAGGGCCACTGAATTCAGACATCTTTTTCTTTTTTCTTTTGTTAAACTGAGAGATCCGGGAACTTGTTAGAGAACATATAACTTCAAAAGTCCAAGTTTCTCTCACTTTCCATCTGCTGCTCAGTCTGAGGGTCAGACAGTCAGCTTGGCAGACGGGAAGCTTGTCCAGCTCAGAGAGAGCTAATAATGCACACACATACACACATCTACACACACTTCCACAAGTACACACAGCCATAATCCAGTGTTTGTTATGTTGTAGGTGATAGGCCGTGCCTGGTGAGTCCAGAGACTCACAGTCCATATTAGATCTGGATGGCTGATCCTCCTCACCAATTTGCTGGACATCTGTCTCTCTTTTTCTCTTACTCATCCCCCGTTTCCTGCCTTTTTGTCTGGCCATCTCAATAAACCTTTATCCCTCTCTCCACCGTCTACTGTATATTTTTCACAGTTATTGTTTCCAGCCTGTTGTCATTTCCCCAGCAAGCAAACAGCATCAAGCAGGTTTGCAAAAAAGAGTAAAATAAAAATAGTTGGCAGGAGAAATTCAATTGTGTTTGGTCTGATCTTTCTAATTATGCAAAAGGGAAGACGTGTGTGAAAGAAAAGCAAAAGATGTTTCGAACAGAAATTGAACGGAGCAAAGCAATCATTAAGTGACTGTTATGTAAAGTTGAGTATCATCTGCATACAAGTAACAAGTTGATATGACAGCAAATGATTGCTGTCAACAGCTGAGGTATAAAAAGTAGGGGACCAAGGAAGGAGCCTTGAGGAACATTATATCTGACAGACAAAATTGTAGACTTGAGGTATCATGTACACACTTTCTTCAATCTGATTAAATGAATTACAATAACACAGTCTGATTTCACAGTCAACAAAGCAATTGGGTCAAGATGTTTGAGCATATATATATCAAGCAGTTAGTCAGGGCTAAACCATTTCAGCATGGAAATGTTGGTCTGATGTCTAAAATAGCAGAAAATGAAGCTGTTTCATCTGATGTTTCTGCTGTTAAACTCCTTCACAAACTACTCCTCCACTTATCCAATACGGTACACCAGACAGAAAACATATCAACCAAAACTAATGTAACTAAAGTCTCCTAACTTTTTACAGACCAAAACTACAAAAGAAAAAAAAGACTAAAATGTGACTTAAACTGAAGGCACTGTTTTAAAACAAAGACTAAATCTAAAATATCTGCCAAAATCAGTAATGCACTTTAATCCCACAATGTATTACACCACTAAACCAAGTCTGGCTTTTAAATACTGGCTGAATATTTTTCTCATCACTTTCGAGAAAGTTTAGCGTTTTTGGTTTATCTCTGGATAGTATCGAACTTTAAGTAAATGTTTCTGCAGAATTGCATCCAGAGCTTCCCTCATTCCACCAAAATATCATCGGAAAATCTTAACGTTATTATTTGACAAAACTCTATACGGTTCTGTTTGAAATGAATGCAAAACTGACATCTGTTAGTGTTATTATAGTGTAACTGAAACACTGCATGAACACATTTTGCTCGTTTTGTGCATGTTGGAATCATTCACACTGTCATCTGAACCCATTTTAGTCTGAGAGACTTTTGTTCAGCTCATTCATTCTAGTGTAATTTGATGATGATGGTAATTATATTTATGAGTGAGATGCATCTCCAGATTCATAAACTGATGATGACTGATGATTGTAAATGTTCAGTAATCCCATAACACAAACATTGGCTTGACCGTTTATTAATATAAGGCCACAGGAGTGTGTGATAAATGATGACTCATGCATCAGCTGATGATGAGTCATGCATTAGTCATGCACTAATCAGGCAGGAGCTGTGTCTCCTCATTAGAGAGTGTGAGCGCTTATTGTGATACCATCAAATGATGGTCGAATTTTCCATCTCCTGGTCTGCTCTATGCTCAGCATATTTGGTCCATTTCTTGCAGCAGATGACAGAGTCAAAATCTGAAAGAATATGAATATAACACATTTCAATAACATAAAAAATTGAAGAATTATTCATGGCAAAAAAATAGAGTTTTGGTGGCAGCCTGTTGAAAAGCTGAGACTTCTTTGAAACCCCGCGCTGATTTAAAGACTCAGAATACATGCTGCGACACAACTTCTCTCTGTCTAGGCTCAATTTATTTTCTGCCCTGACAAATGACTTTAGTGCTGTAGCAACTCAATTTTCAGACAGAATCTGTGAAGTCAATTCATGCACGTGTTATCTTCTCTTTCGAAGTATGAAAGAACAGGACTTCCATCAGTGCATGGATGCTGCAAATTAATGACTCTACAGCAGGAGAAAATAAGGCATTTTACTGACAGAATAGAAATAGAGAAATTGTCGTATGTTGGGAGAGAGCCAGGATCAGACTTAATGTAAGCCTAGAATAAGATGTAAGATTTAAGTCATGTAAAGGCAACTGCTGAGGCTTTGCTAGAAAACACGATGAGACATCTAAAGGTTGAGACTTTAAATGAGCTCTGTGAGCCTCTACGAATCAAAATCACATTTCTCATGATTATCTGCCACATGAATATGTTGAGCGCCATTTTTGCTCTGACCTTTCCTCTGTCAGATGCCGTGCTCACTTTTATGAAAGTATCACATCATACTGTGGAAGCATTAATGTGTAATGAGGATTAACTCAGTGTCTTTTCATGATACCTAGCCTGTGTGAGGGTCTCTGACCTCCTTTGTGTATCATTTTTGGGGTTGGAGGTGGACACAGAGCCACTACAGCAGCTTTTATTGCAAACATATGCAAACCCCAGACATATAAATCTGAAATCAAAATCTATATTTGTCAATATTTAGGTTATCAGTGATTTATCTCATCTTTGCTATGGGAAGGTTGTTGTTGAACAGTTATCGCTATTTTTTTTTTAAACAAAACTACGTCACTCTGTTTGAGACTTGACTTGGACTTGCAATGGTGACTTCTAAATCGCTAAACCCTTAGATGCCGTCTCATTTGTTACATGCAATGAGGGAAATCTTGTGATTTGATTCAAGTTGTCCTGCTGATGCAGCCCTTGTGTGTCAAGCTTTGAAAACCAATACCGTGTTCATCTTTGTTTGTATGTTGCATGTGATTGACTTGCAGATAAAAAAACATCCTTTCTCTCGCGTAAATATGAATCCTCTGCTACTCATGTCAGTTGACAACCATCTGGGAGATATCAGTCATCTTGGATCATCACTGCTGGGTGTAGTGGAGCCAGATAAGTCAAACACAGCCTGACTATGACAGGCTGTCAGGCCTCAGGCAGTATCATTCCCACACTCAGTGAGCAACACGACAATATGCACAACTGTTTATCTGACGCAGACACAGCACAAATATTTTATTTACACTCGCAGCTTTGTCGTCCTCTTCCACCACCTGTTTCTGACACATTTACAAATAAATGCTCATGCCTAGTTCAGATAAAAACACTCCTCCTGCAGAATGTGACACTCATGTAAAATGCAGTTTCTTTTCATGGCTGACCTTTGCTGCTGCATTTAAACGTACTGATGTGTACACTCATCGGTTGTCTTGTGAAAACTTAAAGTACTGTCTCCATGCCACACACACATGCCAAAGCCTCCAGCAAGTGTGATTTGTCATTTTACAGATGCAACACTCTAGCTGAGAGGACTGCAGGAGTGCCTACACACAACAATCAAACACACTTATAACACCCATCTCCATCGTTTGCAGCCCTAACGCATCGTGGTGACAGGAGCCTGGCAGGGTGTTGCGTCTGCCCGCACAAGCCTTTTCTCTCATTTTCCCTTTCTCTCTCTGGGGCGGTGTGACAAGAAAAGTCTGCTGCTTGTTAGATGGATGGCAGAGACCCTAAAGGAAGAGAAGGGTGTTTCAGAAAAGTAGGAACAAATGAGATGCCCTGAGAAACGGCAAGGGAGAAGTAAGAAGTTAGAGCTGTGAAAATACAGGAAAAAGCTACAGATAGAGTGGCTCTGGTTAACCTTTCAGTCCGAAGATAAGATGGGAAAAAAGAGAGGGGAAACAACCAACCCATCCGCTAATCTATAGAGTTGTTACACATCTCAGATCGCCACCTCTCTCTGCACTTTAGCAGATATAGCTCTAATAAGAAGTGTCTGACTTCAGCTAGAGTCCTCAGACATTTTTTTTTTTGTTGTTGTACTCAAGATGCTAAAAAAAAAAAGATGTAAAGGCACCGGCTGTATGCCATGAAATTCTTCAACAATACTGATCATAGGACAGCAATCCAACAGGACGACCAAACATGTCATCATTGGCAAAAAATAAAAATAAAAAAACTAAGTGACAATTAGACATGTATGACGTATGCCAGAGCAACAAAAGGGCACTTTGTTTACATTTTATTCACCCAAAAAGCAATGCAGCCACAGGCCACTTCATTTCCATGTTAACCACAACAAAAGCAACAATAGGCCCTCTTTGTTTTCATTCTGTCCATACAAGGAGCCATATGGGTGCACTTTGTTTACATTTGATTCAATATAAAAGCCCACAGAAAGCAATTTGTTTAGATGTCTTTCCCCTACAGAGCAATAAGGGACCACTTTGTTTACCTTTCATTTTCAGAAATAGCAATAAGGTTGCACTTTACATTTGATCAACTCTAAAGAGTAACGTGGGACCACTGTCATTGTTTTTAACCACCTAAAGGGTAAAGAGCACTTTGTTTACATTAGTTTACTAAAAAAGCAACAAGGTGGCAGCTTTGTTAAAGTTTTGTCCACCTAAAGAGCAATCAGGATGTACTTTGTTTACATTTTATCCACCCAAATAGCAAGAGGAGCCACTTTATTTACACCTTTCCACTTAAAAAGCAACCAGACAGTATTGGTTTACATTTTAGCCACTACAATAGCAACCGTAGCCATCTATGTTTACATTTAATCCACCTACAAAGCAAGGGGGGGGCGGGCATTTTTTTTTATTTACTTGCAAGAAAGGACAACCAGGGGGTATTTTGTTTACATTTGCATATTCTTTTAAGGCAATCAGACAGCTCTTTGTCTACATATTATTCCACTGAAAAAAAACAACAATGCACTTCTGTTGCTGGGCATTTGTAGAGCATTTCTTTCATGTAATTCTGATGCAAGGCACCAGAAAAGGACTGTTTAAATTAGATTTATCGACAACAAAAGCTTACAAGAGGGCCATTATTTGACACCAGGAAACTGCCCCCTTTGAGTACACCATTGGTTATGATAAATGCCCTGGGGTTGACCTGAGTTGTGGGGATGGGGCCTATTTTCATGTCAGTTTATTGGACCCCTGCTCAAGGGGGTATTTGGGTGTTACATCTCACAGAGGGCAGAAAAAAAGTGTTGTCTATTCAATATAAAAGCAATGGCTCATAGCTGCTTGTACTTTACTAACCTTTACTATATATTGATGCAGTGTCATCATTACATAAAATCAAATTCATCCTACCGTTGGCATCCTTAGCTTTGACCACAAGGCAGTAAACACAGACAAGAGGATGAAGGATTAATAAAAAAGGTGGTGGTGGTGGGATGGGATTAGTTGGTCATATTTGAGTTATAAGCGTTGCCTGGCGAGAGATAGGGATGGACTCAGAGGAACGTAAGAGGGAGAAAGAGAGTTCACTCCGGGTGAATCGTTGTGCTGATATGAATTAAAGCCCAATTAAAGCCCTGGATGAATGAATCATCAGCCAGTATGACAGAAAAGAGGGAAAGCATTGGGGGGAAGACACAGACTAACAGAGGAGAAAAGTGGATGAAAGCGTGAGAAAAACTAGACCGGAGTAAAATGAGAGTTAGAGACAGCAGAAAGTGAAACAAGGAGGATGGAGAGGTGAGAAACCAGAGAGGGGAAAAAGGAAATGAAAGATGAAGAAGAAGAGAAAAAGACACTAAGCTGATTCAAATAGAGAGGTATTAAAAAACATCAACAGAAGTCTCTGACACATTTGTGAAATCTCGTCTTCTGGATTGGTCATTCCCTTTGTTCTCTGTAGATAAAGACTTATTTTGGGAAACTTGTTAACATTAAAGCCGTTGTTTCAATATCATCCATCCAAGCCAAAGTGATACAAAAGTCACATTTGCTGTGTTTTTTTATGGCTTTATGATTGATTGCTTTGACATTTCCTTCTCTTGTTGTATTTCCTCAACCTTGACATGAACTCCCACTGGCATTGGCTGCTGCCAGAGCTCAGTCACATTTCATTCCTACTTGTATACTTCCAACTACGTGAACATCACAAGATGATGGCTCCAAATGATAACAAACAGCTCCTCAAGGCATTGGGTCAAATCTGTTTTTGGAACAAAGGTGGTGGATACAGGACAAAAAGTTTCAACAGATTCCTGAAAAGTTTCAGATTTCATTTTACTTTTCTTACCCAACAAACAAAGCTTTCAGGCTTCATAAGACAAACGTGACATTTATACCTTTAACTAAACGCGCATTTACATTAGTCAAAGTAAAGAACTTCTGCAGACATGTTTGACTCGAAACTTTTGTCCTTATTTATCTCGACTTATCTCTCCTCAGAGCTTTGCATTCAACACAGTTTAAAGTTAGGTGAGGACACAGCAAGAAAAGAGAAGAACAGCACTCCTCGTCTCTAGTGATATGCAAAATGTCATCAGATATCATACAATGAAGCATCTGAAGGTGAACAGAGACATCCCATTTTATCTGCCACTTTGGGGAAAACCAAAGCGTGGGGAGGCCAAGCTCCACAATGCTGGAGGGTTCAACTCTTCATAGCAGCCCCAAAAACTGTGAGACTGCAACCCAAAGATAAGAGTAAGCCTTTCTCTGACCCCAGAAAGATAACACAAAGAGAAGTAAAAGTATCAAGATATCTACCTGGGACAGAGACACAGAAAGACGGTTGGGAATCAAAAGGAAAAGGACAGTTAGGAAAGAACTGGATAGGGGACATTACAAAAGGTCAACCATGTAACAAAGGGAAATAAATGAAAGGGGGCTATTGAAAGTGTGACGGGGAAAGAGTCCAGACATCGAGGACCTTGTAAATAAAAGAAAATGCAAAAGGAAAGAAAAGATGAACAGAGTGAGATCTGAACAAAGTCTGTTGAGCACTGTGTCATAGGTCCACTGAGGTTATTCCCAGACTCCTAGCATGTCTTCAGCATTAAAAGCTATTGTGATGGTGATCTTGACAAGACCACATGGATTGACTTAGAGTCTGCCGTTTGGGCCTTAATGGAAAAGATTTGGATTTTCCAGTTGAATAATGTTCCAACCCTCAAATCTACTTACAGGCTTTTGGTTGTGACCACAAGATTGAGTCTCATTCTTGTCATTCTGCAAACCTTTCTTTGGATATATTGAAGGCATGTCCAACCAGGAGGAGACCCTGGGGGAGACCCAGAACTTGGTGAAAGGATCATACAGTATGTCCCCATAGGGTTCTGCCAGTAGGAGCTACAAAGCGAGGAGCATCTGGGTCAATTTGTTAAGCCAGCTATCACCACATCTGACCCCGGATAAGTGGGTAGATGAATGGATGGACTGAAGTAGCAATTTGCCTCTGAGTCATGGGCAGAGACGGCGCTGCTCTGCACACTCCTCTTCACACTAGCTTGTAGCCTAACATTGCCGGTGTAGTAGAGGTGGCTGGTAACATGGGACCTATTCAGCTCTCTGACACTAATGTCTTTAGGGACATGATGATAGTTAATATCATAATTAGCTTTCTGACAGGCATTGCAATCCATTAATGCACACGCTTGTTCTGTGATTGTCCTCTCTACTTTTCCTAGTCTGGCCTACATAGCTGGGGTCCGGGGGCGGAGCTTGGGTTTGTGACTTAGGAAATCTCACTGTCTCTGAGCCTGCTATTTGGGTCTGCCAGAGATTCACAGCATTTTGAATGCAGAAATACTCAGAAATGCAATTTTGCACTTAATTTTCTCGTGATATGTCCTCTAGCATCAGAAAAATGCCATATGAACATGTAGACCACAAGAAAAACATGATTTTCATCGTAGTGGGTCTTTAAGAGAACTGAATAAGCAAATTATGATTTTGGTACAAGACCGGCATGTTGGGCCACTGCCAAAGTCTTGCCCGAAAAAAGCACTTTGTGGTTTTCATTTTTATTTTGTTGCAAAATTGGGCATGCATAAACGGGCATGATGTTAAAATAAATTAAACTAATACCAAAGTGCAAAAACCTGCAGTTCCTCAGTTGTCCACTTGCGGCTGGCCGCAAAAGCCAAGGAAGTAGTTTGTATAGCAGAATCAGTGTATCCCCCGAGTAGCAGCACTCCCTTTAAAGCTACTGTTTGCAAGGTGGCAAGGTTTATGGAGTCAACCCCACTTCTTTCCCAGCCTGTAATTCAGCTACAAGCTAGATGGGATTAGCATTTCTAGTATGGCCTCCACCATTAAAGTTTCAATACATCTCCCCCAAAAGTTTAAGGTCTATGCTTTCAGGAACTTTAACTGTATATGTAGAAGTGTTTTTTCTTGGGGTCTTGGGGAGGCTTGGTGAGGTTCTGTAAAGCACCTTATGTGGCATTACTTGTGGCAGTCTTGGTTGCAGTAAAAGACTTGGAGACTTCAAGTGAAAAAAGGGCTGATAAAAAAGAAGGGAGATCACCAGAAACATGGAGCCTGATCCTTTTCTCAGCTGGATGTCAGTAGCTCCAGGCAAAGCTGATGCTAGCTTATCTCATCATGATGTCAGAAAAAATAGACTGTGGTGGAGTTGCATTGCCAGAAACTTGGTAGCAAGTTTGGACGAGGGCTTAAAGATGTTACAGGGGTCCATAGTCAGACTGGTCATCATCAATCAGGTATTTAGAAGTTACCATGGCAGAGACAAACATACCTGAAAAATCTGACCACTTCTTTAGAAAATGGGCAAAACCTGAGATCTGCTCTTGGAAAGAGATTTTGCCCTTTGGTCTTTCATGAAAAGTATCACATGCAACAAGGGAAAAGTAAGTAAACAGTAACACTTCATAAACTCTCAAAATCCCTCAGACACACTCATACATACACACAAAACTTCCTCAACTGAGCTGCCGCAGAAAGTGGAGCTGTCGGGGTCCCAGACACAAACAGACCATAGACACTAAAACAACAGTCTGCTTTAGACAATGACTCCAAAACTCTGGAGCTTGAAGCCAGTGGAGCAGCAGAAACAAAATAAAAGTCCTCTGGGAGAAGAAGAGAGGAAACTGTGAAGGGGAGGTGGACGGGGAAGAAATTAGAGAGTGGAAAGAAAATATATGAGAGAGTATGATACGAGAGGGCTGAGACAAAAAGTCACAGAGGCGAGAGATAAAGAGGCACTGACCAGTGAAAGAGGAGAGACAGAGCAGGGAGGCTGGAAAGAGTCTGGCCTTGCAGAGGAAGGAGGAGTAGGAGGAGGTCTTGTCTGGAATGTCACAAGTTTACAAGGTCGCTGTCTAGTGAGGCTTCAAAAAGTATCTTGTACTGTGGTTTCATATGGGAGGCTGTAGAAGGGCAGAACTGCCACAAAATGACAGAGGAGGCAGGTAGAAAGATAACGCCAAAAAAAGGAAGACCCAGACTTCAGAGCAAGGGATCTTCAGCGATAACAGCTTATTTAGTTTCAAGGCTTAATTCACAAAGCAGACTACAGCAATGACACCCAAACAAAGACATGCCTATTACGTTCTGCAGGTCTTTGCAGTTTGCTCTTGTTTTGCAACTGATTATGAGATTCACCATTAGCATCTTCCACTCTCTGCTGTGCTGAGCTGTGCACTCTCATCCTGATACAGCTGAGAGGGAACTTTTAAACAGTGTAACCCGGACCTCTGTTTTAAGGTCCTGCAGTTTCATGACACTTTGGCAAAACTAGCTCGTCTCCAAACCCTGTGTGTCTCCTGCACATGCTGTAAACCTCCAAAAGACTTCTACATCAGCCGTCTCTGAGGGTGGTTATAATCTACTTCTTTTCAACAAGAAAATAAGGAACATATTTCAAAAGCTTGTGATTACCAATTAATTCAGACATGGTTTTGTTATTTCCCGATAAGACCTTTTTGTGTTATTTTGCAGATTACACTCTTAAATTGTGTTTGAGCATGTTGTTTGTTCTCGCTCAGGTTGTGTTACATAATAGCTGTTTTCTGTAATGTTGCAATTACAGATGATGTCTCATTATTTTCCACCAGTTAGCAGTTTTTTTTTCCTCTTATTTAAAGTTTCTTTCATTATTTTCCCTCTCCTACAGCTCCTGCCTTTACCCTTCACTGAGTTCAACACAGATTGTAACAGGGGAAACGTCTATTTCTCTCTGTCAGAGTCGCCTTCATCCCTGCATTTCACTTTCCCCCTCCCCTTATTCACCCTCAGTCTGTCTGCCCTCCTCTCTCTCTCTCACTCTCTTCCCTCCCTTTCCCATCTTGCACATCCCCTGTGACAGAGCAAACCTTTTAATAATATACAAGCTCCTCCGTCTCTCCTGGCAACGGTGGCAGATTCCTACAGGATTCAATCACGGCAGCACTAATGAGATTAGCATGGTTAATGCACAAGGCTCTCCCTCCCTTCTTTCAGCCCTACCTCCATCCAAACACACTCCAAATTGCAGGAGGGTGCCCAGGATGTGTGGGTCGATTGCAGGGTGGCTGAACTGCAGTCCCCATGGTTCAACCGGGGGCCTTGCCACAAGAGGCTGGAGGAGATGGGAACATCCCAGGTGAAAGGGGCAGCCAGAGTGAGCGAGCCAAGCCAGCATTAGCTCCTGATGAAATTTGGCCCATGACAAGTGTATGCGGGAGGGATTCACAGGGAGTGTTTGGCAGCCTTCCACGGCCTTTCCCTGTGTCCGAACGGCCATTGTAGAACCTGGCACTCCAGGCTGGCAGATTTGGGAGGGAGAGTCCGGGAAAAAACTGTCTGGATTGAAGCATGGAAGGATGAAGAGGTGATGAAACAGATTAGCGGGACCTCCTGGGGGCTTATTGTGGAGCATGCCTAGTCAAATCCAAGCCCACAATTCTCCAAATGCTGGCTTTCAAAGCAAACAGACACACACACATAAAAACTGTGGTTTATATATTTAGCAGCCGCTTTGTACTCAATGTGACTTGCAACAATTGCAACAGTAGATAGGCTTAAAATGATGTATCACCAACATTAGGAGCAGCCGGTGATGAATGCTGGAGTTTAACCAACACACACTCACACACACACACACACACACACACACACACACACACACACACACACACACACACACACACACACACACACTTGTATACACTTAGAGAGGAAAAGACTAACAGAGACATTCAAAGGCAGAGTGAGCAAAGGGCTTCATTACGACTAGCTTGTTTCCCTGTGCTTTTAAGCTGCCATAAGATCTACAGGGTATTACAACTAAGTGGATGCAATCTGTCACCGCTTTGATTGATTTCTTAGTCAAATTAGCCCAATTGTTCATGCATCAGTGAACTGGAGATGCATCACACAAAGGTCTCTAAGACTTCCATTTGAGGTGAGGAAGTATGACTCAGAAGTTCTCAACTATCTTTTAGAGAGCTTCAAAATCAATCAAGGGGTTACCACCACTTTCAGTCAGACAGATACAAACAAAGTCAGTTAAAGAAGGAGAAACTGACACTGGAAACAGGACGGTGTATGCAAAAAGAGACTGAAAATATGCTTAGGCAGCAAGACAAGATGTGGAACATTGGGTCCTATCTGAATATTACTATGCATGCATTTAAGAGCGCTCATGATGGAGCGCTTGATGGTGGTTTCGGTGGAGTATCTGGCCCTGGACGATACTTTTTAGCGTTTGATGAAGGGCGCAGCATCAGAAATGTAAAGTGACTGCCACAAGAAGAGAATAGAAACACACCCTTTTAGAGGAACTCTCGAAAGGGAAGAAGAACTACTGCGTCTGCAGTTAGTCTCTAGTTATACCAACTTTAGTAACGACCGCACGATAGCAATACACAGCGGTCTAAGGAGCCAGCACAAGCCTCAACCAAAAAGCCACTTTACAGCCACAAATGATGATCAGAACAGCACCTAAGTTCATCAACAGTACATATAGGGTCCCAGCTATAGTACTAGCCATCAAAACATCTCTTTAGCTTTGCCTGATTACTTGAGCAAAAAGACTAAACACAACTCACCCACTCTCTTCCAGTAGCGAGACCTCGGACCAGTCCATCATTGACTGCAACAGGTGACGCCACTCAAAGAAGAAAATTTATGATCATTACTTCATCATTTCCGTAAAGTAATAATCACCATATAAATCATCTTGCACTTCAGACATGGTAGTTCTTCTGCCTTAGCATCTTCGTCTGATGGCATTTTCATGAAGAAAACGGTCTGCAACATTCATCTCTCGAGGGGGTGACGAACTTGGTGTTACGATATGTTTGACCCTAAATTAATTTTACGCCGGAATATCCCTTTAATACCAACATCTCCAAGAGCTTATTCTCAGTCAAACAAATTCAGACTCTCACCTTCTAAGATCCACTTCACGGTCATCCATCGACTCATCATGACACACACACATAATCCCCACCAAAATCAGCCAGTTATTTCACAGTCAGTGCCATGCAGCTGTTTTTTTTTCCCTCACACATGCACACACGGGTATTGATGTAGTGAAAGAGATAAAACACGATGTGGGCTGCTCAAGGTGAACATGGAGTAAACTAACCTCTGGCTCCAGAAGGATGAACCATTTAATCAAGTCACGTCAGGATCACATCAACAAGCTGCATACTAAAAAGATGAGGCAGATCACACTGGTCTGCCCAGCAGTTCACACATGAATGGGGTGAGCAGCTCTGTAGCAGTCTGATAAGTTCATTGTTTTTCTTTTACATTTTTCATGTAAATATATTTCAGAATTTATTGCCCTTTGATATGGAATAATTTCATCCACATTATTGAGATAGTAAATCATGACTTTGTCAGGATGGTGACTGACATTAGGAAGATACATGTTGCTTTAATATTCATGGGTTACATTCAAACATCAAAATGATTTGTGTGCTTTGGAAACTGAATTTAATAAATAGCAAATTCTGCCATAACTGCTAATTGTAAAGAGGAGCTTACTCCGAGCAGTCTGGATTGATTCTGTTTACAATTATTTGCTTTACAATGGTCAAAAGTTGGGAAAGGTACCCAGATCACTCTCCAAATTCATTCCACTTTTAGCATCCACCTGTTGAAGTACCAAGCTTGCCAATCCAACCCAGAAGAGCAAGGACTGAGAGAGGGGCGGAGATGAGAGAGAGTAGTCAAAAAAGATGAAATATTTCTTGTAACCAGAAGTTATTCAATAATAAAAGTTGTTTACTTGCAGCCGATTTAATTCAAAATGTATTTTTTTTCCTTGAAAAATCCACCATAAGATTAAAGAAATAGCAGTGCATGTCAATTCTTTCAACAAATGAACAAAAGCATGGAGTGATAAGAAGGGGTGTCTCTCCATAGAAAAAACTGATCAGACTTTATTCCCTTTATGCCCTCTATGCATATGCAGATGATACACATATCTACCTGCCTCTGAAAAGATACTAGAAAAACCTGCATCAATGCCTGGATGTCTTAAGATTCTCAGCACCAGTGCACACACTTATTCTGTCCCTTGGCTTTTCAGGCACTCACAGATACACCTGTAACCTGCCTCCTCCTGCTCCTCTCCCTGCTCTCCTCTCTCTACCTGTAGCTGCCTGATAGTTAATACTGCTGTTGCACTACGTGTTGAAAATTCTGCGTCATGCTTCCTACATGAAGCAACCCAGTAAAGTACATTTTCTAAGGAGGCAAGCAAAGAAGAATGGGGGTTATTGCACCAAATTGTGCCAAACCAAACCTCTTTACTGTTCTTAACACCAACCAAACATGGAATCACAGACATTAGAACAAATGCTCTTCATGTTAATGTTTCCTATTCAAAAAACAGAAGAAGATTCTTTATGGGTGATTTTTTTTCATATTCAAATTGATTACGCAGCTGAAAAAAATTAAATTTTTTTAAGGACTGAAATAAGTGAAATTGATTGATCAGCTGCTCAACTGGCATAATCTCTATGCTTGGCTTCAGTACAGTTGCTTGCCGAAAAATCTAGGATTTCATTTTTTGCGGAGCACAAAATCTACTACAGCAAGTACAGAGTTGAAAAAACAAAGGAGCAAGGAAAATGAACTGAGCCGTGAAAATGTAACTACTGTTGTGTCAAGTCAGTCCAAAGCGTAATGTTCAGCCAACAAATTTAACATCCTCTTAAAAAAAAGAACAAGGACGGCTTTAGTCACAGCAACATTTCCAAAACACAGAGCTGCTCATGCTGCAAAATCTCATTGACTGAGGTAAACCCCCACTGAATGGGGCCAGGCTTCATCGTTTTAAGGAAAAATAACATTAGGGATTTGGCAGTCAGTACTGTAGAGTCCTTTTGGTGTGAGACTAAACAAACATCTGCAGAGAAGGCAAGTATTCAGTTACTGTAGAGCCAGGGAGGGTAGTGCCACCTTCAAAGCGATTCACCACCCCTAAGTCTTAAATTATGAATGGCCGCTTGCCTTATCGCACTGTGCTTGTGTATCTTAGTGAATGTAACATGAACATTTAGTTTGACAAACACCCTGGTGAAGGCTTTGTGCCGAAATACAGGAGCTTTTATTTGTGACTGGAGCTGAACATAGAATTGAAATGTTATTTTAATTCTTATTTTTTATGGGTCCCTTATTGGACTTTAAAAAGTGCTCCCTTTTATATATCTTTAAAAAAAACATTTGGCTGTATGCTAAGTGCTCTACAGAGAAATTCCATAGGTCAAGTGAAACCTCAAAGTGACTATTCACATTTGTTGAACTCTTAGCTCACACAGTCTCTCACAAAAAAAGTGAACCTCCTGCCATCTTTACTCCTGGATGATTGGATCTCTGGAAAGCCTTAATGTGTAACTAAGCAGTTGAATATTAATATAATTAATCAGGGAATGTTCGTTTAGAGTGTTTTTAGCACTAAACAAACTTTATTTGGTGTTTTTTTTTTTATTCCTGTTCCAACTTTTTGAAAAAATGTCCCAAGCATTAAGTCTGAAATTGGCCTTTCCTTTCATAAAACAACCTAGCTTTCAGGTTTTAACACAGAAAATTTTGTTTTTACTTTGTGTTTAAGGGTTTAACTCATTCATAAACCATCAAAATCGCTTTAATTAACATTTTTACATCGTTCTACTTTTAATTAACCAAAGTTGAACGTTAAGTTGAGATCTTTGGATAAATGGATAAATGTAACTCAAATCTTTGCAGGCATTTTTTTCTTTAAATTCTACATTAAAAAGTCTTATCATTCTTAGTTTAAGCCAAACTCACCAAATGAGTCATAAGAAAACATGTTCTTTAAGGTATTAAACACTAAAAATAAGATAAAATGTAAAAGAGAAAGTGAATTATTAGTATCAGAAGCAGCATAGAAAGGTTTTTACCTCAGATAAGCTCTCTGAAAAAGTTAGACAAAATCAGATGACTGTAATTATAGCATTTTTAGGTAAATGATAAAGGTTTTATTTCATAAAGTGACACCACTTCAGCTTGAACTATTTACATTTTAATATTTCAACAGTTGGTGAGTTGTTGTTTTTTTAGTAATATCAGCACCAATTGTATGAGCCAAATACAAGTACCAGACTCAGAGAAAAAAAAAAGTAAAAGTCTCTGAATAAAAGCATCTCTTTAAATTCCACTCAACAGTAAAACTGCAGAAATGTCTTCTTCACTTCAAAACCATCTCCCAGTGATCACAGTGGCCTCAAATGTGTGTGACGTTATAACATCTTGTCATACTTTAAAATAAATGTGATCAATCCAAATTGCAAAACTACATTTTCATGCTGTAACAGTTTGTAATCTAAATTTCTTATTTACAGTGATTATAAAACTTTCTCAGGTTATCTGTGGGTCACTGTGGAAAACCCAGATGATGGTATTCTTAGATTGTTAGGGTTTTAATGTTACTCTTCCACACACTGTGGATAGCCAAACACAGTCCAGTCTGGGTTCATAACCTCACCCTGGGTTCACACTGCTCAGTGAGTCTCAACACCCTCTCTAAGAACTGTTTCTGATTTTCTTAAAAACTTTTGAAAACTTCAGAGGTACTTGCTGTCTACCAGGGCCCAAGCAGGCTGACTGTTGCAGTGAAAAGCCAAAGTAGTAATAGTTTGCATCGAATTTTATATGATATACTGGTTAAAGTAGGCACATAACTTCAACTCATCCCAGGGTTCATTCCAAATATCAATAAAAAATCTACCAGAGTAGAAAGTCAACAAGGTTTGCACCATTCAGATCATCCTTTTCAAGGATGTCGGTGCTGATGAGTGTTTGTGGTGCAATCTTTCACATCTCAAAGATTAAACATCATGATTTCCGCCAACTCGTGATTGGGATGAAATTGGATTTTGACTCCAAGAGTCCTCTGTGTCCAAGTCCTCTGTGTCAGAGAGGCAAGTTTCTTTGTCTCATTCAAAAAACAGCAAAGCTTTAATACTGATGGATATTTGTCTTCTGACTTCAGTGATTATTAATAAACCCTGAAAGATAACAGTGTTAATCAAAAAGAGGAGTCTTGATGGATATTCAAAATCCACCAAGAGAGAAAAAACAGCACACAAAACTAGGACAGAGCCTACATTTGGGATGAAGGATTTTAACCTAGTAATGTCCTCAAAACAAGGACACTTTTCGGCATAATGTCAAAGTAGGACGAAGGCACGGGAAATTGTAATACATCAAAACCAAAACTTTATATCTGTAGTGATTGGGTATCTGCTAATACACTTCAGTTTCCTCTCAATAGCTACAGATTTCGTTACCATTGCCAGAGATGCTAACCTGTCCTTGAAATTGGGCCAAAACCACCAGACAACAGTTTTTTCTCCCTCAGCACTCTTTCCCCAAATTCACACTCCACTCATGCATATGGATAGGCACCTGCTGCTATGGCAACAGAGATCCCGCTTCACCAGCCAGGTCACTTTGGCCAAAATTGGTAGCATTTCAAAAAAAAAAAAAAAGCCTTCACATATCAATGCTTTTCACGGTGAAATGCCACCGGGCTCTGTCAAGTGCTCTTGCTGAAAAAGAGCGTCAGTGGGTGAGCTGTCAGCCAAGGCTGGCTGCCCTGTCAGACCCAGGCCAAAGCACTGGGCTTATTGGAAACATCATGCCTCACTAGAAGTGAATAGGAGTCAAAATGACAGCTATCTACTCAGGGCTGTAAGGGTTTTTATACTGGAGAGAATGGTGGGAATCGACTCACTCACCTCTACTTTAGTGGATTAACTGAGCTCCAGAGAGCAGCAGGGGGGAGTCCTGCCAGTGCCCGGACTGGCTGGGAAGAGCTTCAGCTGAGCCTCCTGGATCAGGATTGGTGCGGAAGTTCCTTAGATGTATCGAGTCAGTACCTTAAATAATAAATCTTCTGCAATATTTTCCCAGGTCGGTCAAGCTGTGGTCTTGTTATTGGGGTGTGTTGCTGTCCAATTAGATCTATTTCCTAGAATTCACTCAAGCAGGGAAACAGATGTTGTCCAGGGCAATTGGTTCTTTCTCCACAGGCCAGGCGAGAAGTCTCAGAAGTAGAGCTAAAGGACACAAGGAGAAAAAAAAAACATGGTCAGTAAAACTTTAAATTACATTTAATTCAGAGAAACATGCGAGTAGAGAGTGAAAGACGCAGATACGGATCAAATCAATTCAAAACTTAAATTAACCAGACCGGCTTGATTAGGGGGCACACACCAAGTGCCCTTTCCCTGATTGAAAAATTGTGTTGAGTCAAACTCTTTCTAATATTTATTGGCAAAAATCCATTCCAGGTTATAACCAGATCGTTTGTCATTAAGTATGCTGGTGAGGTATGTGTGTGGGTGACAAAGAGAGAAAAGAGGACAGCCCAACCAGTGGAGTAAGTCAACGCTGTTTACACTGGCAGGGACTGTTTCAATGATATTTGAAACCAATGAAGACGAGGCCCCAGAAGTTAAATGAAGATGATTTATTATGTGAACAAAGAAGCGAGACCAACACCAAAGCCAAGCACTTTCAGAAGTTTGGGGTTCACCTCTGCCTGTTGACAATGTGGCAAAAACTGTAATTCCCTACCTTTTTTTATTATTATCATTATTATTTTTGCCCACCTGATTTTATTCAAAGAGCACACTTTGAACTTGTGGTTAATGGCTGACCAGTCACCACCAGAGAAAAAAGGGCAAGAGGCAAGAACTGGCTAAGGTGAAATAAGGTAAATTTACCGTAATTGTTCCACAATTTGACTGACAAGAAACCCAATGCCATGGGTCTAGGCAACTTTTTTTTTTCTTCAGCTGCATGAGTAGATCATTTTTATGGAAGTGAAATCATCTTGGACTAATACTTATCGCCAACACTTTTAACTTTTGTTGGCTGTTCAGTAAAAGGCGGGACAAGAGGCAGTGTTCAACAAAAAGTTTTTTTTTTTTTTGCGCTGGCAGCACCCACAACCTCAGTTTTTGAGCACTTAAAGCAGGCATTGATCCTTTCCGGGACATATTCCCACCACTCTCCCACTTCCACTACCTGTGACTGTAACCTCTGTTTTACATTGCTTCTACGAAAAAAAAAAAAAAAAAAAAAACAGGCCTCAGTCCACACAGGTCCGAACAGTTCATAGTCTTACTCCTTGTCTTAAATTACATGGTTTCTGGATTGACACCTTAGACAGACTCAGACTTGTTTCAGTAACTTTGGGGATATCAGTGATTTAAGGAAACTAAGAGTGGCACATGGAGCACAGATGCTTGTTGTTATAAGCAAAAAATAAGGACTTCATTAATTGGAACGAGGTGCAAATTTGACATGCAAAACTGTCTCACTGAGTTTCATGAAACAATATCCATGCTATCTAATAAAAGGAGTACTTCTCTGTTCCCTATTTCTGGACAGTGAAACTAGATATTAATGTGGCGTACGCTGAGCAAAGATCTGATTTATCACTTACTGCTGATGGTCTGAAAATAAATACCAACCTTCAGCCGGATGTGAAATGTTGGGATGCCAATGCAAACAAATTTGTCTTCTTCTCTCAGCCACTGAATCATAGTTCCTGGGGTCTTTGCAGGTCTTGGTTATTTAGATCAGAGCATATGTCATTCCTGGGCTAGAAAGCAGACAGAATGAAGGCCAACCCAAATGTCAAAGCATGAACGTCTCCTATACTGAGGGGCAGGGCAAGTGTCACAACTGAGAGATCTAGGGTGGCTGAGACTGGTCGGATGGAGAATGACAGGATGACGTTGCTTTAAGGAATATTTCAATCAATTTTAACAGGGATTATCTGAGTTACATGTCAAAGGTAGCTTTTTAAACCACAGTGGATGGCGGTCAGTTCTGCCCCTTTTATAAGAAACTGTCAGAAAAACCAGCAAGCCAGCAAGGCTAACTGGGTTTTCCAATGGTACTTTAATGTGCTGAAACAAGCAGGCATTATTGAGTCTGCTGCAGAAAACTGTAGCCTAGCTTGCATGCTGGTTCTCCCACACAGTCTCTCATTAAACGGTATCCTTTTAATGTCAGAAATGAAGGACACTGACTATAACCTTTTGTAGATGATGGACTTGAAATTGCAGAGAAAAACAGAACTGTCAAAGTGCAGGTTGAACAGAGGGAAAGAACAAATCCACTAAGTGATAAAAGGTATATGAGCACTGGGTCTTCAGTTTATCTAAAATCTAAGAATAAATAGGCCCTGAAAAACAAAGCTGTGCAACAGCCTGGTCTCCAGAGGAAGTGTTGAACACAGAGAGCAAGTTGTAAAAGAAAAAGTTGTTAACAAGTGAGAAAAAAAGTCGAGGTGACTGAAAGTGTACGGGGGGAAACCAGGTCAGCTTTTGCTGAACTGGAGCAAAGAAGGGAGGGGACGGAGAAGGAGTAGATTCAGGCCAAAATAAATGGGTGAAAATTATGTTTTGATCTGCTGCAGTGCCCAACAGTGAGCTTCAGGCCATAATCCATCAAGTGGAAAAAAGAGAGAAGGAAGGAGAGAGATGATGAGGTATAGAGGAGGGGAGGGGAGGGGAGGGTGGAATGCTAAGGACACAGCGGGAGGAAAAACGTAAATGGAGTCCAGGGATGAATGAAGAGCTGGAGAATTTGGAAGTAAGGGCAGCCTGTTAGAAAGACTGTAATGAAGATGGATCCACTCAGAGAGCTATTAAATTATTTACCAAGAGGAGATAAGGCATTAACAGCACATGCTCTGAGACTGCAATCCAAATCCAAATGACAGAAAACCAAGAAGAAGGGAAGTTGTGGTTTGCAGCATTAAGAAACCAAAATTGGAAAGCATCTCGGATGAAAGTATGAAAGTGTTTTTTAGTTTACAGCAATTTAACTCCACACTTTTCTACAACTGTCGCCGCCAAAATTGCCACATTAAATTATCAGCTCTAGATTTAACCCCCCCTAAAACTGGCTTTGGTTTGCAAGTAAAAGTGAGTTAAAACCATTTATATTTAGACACATGACCGGAGGTGAAACCCCCGAGGTGAGTGTTTGTTTAGACTAAAGATCCAAATTCGAAAATACATTTATTCAAAGGCACTATAAAGAGTTTTTAGATGATTTTAAAACTGTATATTGTTACTTCTTTATGAACTTTGGAAAATCCTGATTATTAGTGATAAAACTAGTTGTTTCCCCTTATTGAATGTAAGTATATGAGACAGACCTGCAAAATAAAGCTGAGCCAATGTTCCCAGTATACTGACTATGGCTGTCACAATATCAGATTTTTTTTCATTTTGATGATCATATTGTGATTATGATATTATCAGAAAACATGAAAATAAAACAATGCAGTCAGCCAAATGAGTAAAAAAAATCTCTGGAACAAGACTTATTATGTAATACCAGCTGTGAACACAAAATAATTCATCCTGCTGACTTTTGACAGCCAAATGTATCATCTCTTGGAGAATAATCAGTGTGGATTTGTATAAACAGGGCTGTTTCTTCACCCCTTGCACCAGTTCCAGTGTTGGAAATTAGGATACAAAAATGGTCCATTTTGTTGTTGATGATCTTGTTTGCTTTGGGATCTTATGAAAAGGGCCATAACATTAATTTCAGTCTGTTTCATAATGTCAAAAGACTCCTCACAGGGTCTTTAATTATGGCTCGTCAAGTCCCAAATCGCAGTAACCTTATTCATAATTTCTCCCTTTTAAGTCTGGCATAACACCAAAATTTCTTTTAGGATATTAATGAATTGAAAATTGAAAGCATGAATTCATGACCTCATGCTAATATAAGTAGTATGAAATCTACATTTTAGCTCTTTAAGGCTTTTCAACCCACCCCTGGCACCATTACCATATCTTCCTTTTATAGATTCTTACTGTACGTTTTAGCGTTCAAAATTGCTTTCCATCCACCCTCCACTTATATGAAAGCACGGTCGAGAGCGCAGAGATTAATGGCTCTTACTGGTGGAGATATTCCAGTGCCATCAAACATTTCAGAGAAAATTACAGTAATATACTGTAATTCAAAGAGCACAACTGAAACTCCTAATGGTGAATACATAACGCAGGAAACATGTTGGAGATGTGGCATTTATGTTGCTTTACATTTCACTTTATATAACACTTGTTTTCTCATGGGTTGACACAGTTTTGATGTTTTGTCAGATGCTTTATTTTCGTCTCAACAAAGGAGAGAAAATAGATCCCTTTTTTTCCCTGCTCCTTCTCAAGGCTGATTTGTGCATTTAGAGGAAGAACGGAAGCAGAGAGATCAGTCTTATGTGATTTGGGAGGAGGTGCTTGAACTCACAAATAGACTAATGGGAGACCTTGTCCTAACTTTATCCTCTGCCGTGCATACTAATTTAGTTTAGAGAACAATTTTGCTCTGCAACCCCTGTGCTAATTGTGGCAGGAGGAACAGAGCAGTGCCCCGGACTGAACTCAGAGTGTGTGATCGGTCAAAGTTGAACCCTAGAATCATTCTGAACGTAATGATGAATGTTAATGATGGACCTTTTGGTAGGTGATCCCACCATTGACCACTTTATTTTTGTACAAAAAGGTTAAGCTAAGAGCAAACTTCCCCTATACTTTGTATTCATTGACTGCCACATGGACACATTCTTAAACCAATTTATGTATGCACCAGGCGCCTGTTCGCACCATCAATTATCCTGACAACCTCTGTTTCAGCATCATTTGCAGAACTTTGAGAAGTGTGGGCTGCATGCAGGTTACTTATGCATAGTTTAGATCAATTAATCAATCCTTATTTACAGCGCTAACTCATAACAAGCATTAACCCAAAAAACTTTACAAAAAGAGCTGGTCTAGACTGTACTCTTCACTACATTAACCAAGACAAGATGGGACAAGATGGTGTGCGTTTGATAAGATTAGACCCACTCTTCTATCCCATTCTACTCTACCATGAGCAAAAACACTTAGCTGTTTATTTTGAAATGGTTAAAGTTAACAGGTCTGTCGGAGTAGCTTAGCAATGAATGCATTTCTAATGACGACGTTGAAGCAAATAATGGGGGTTGGAATTAGAACAGAAAGAGTCATTTGCTTTTTAACTGTGATTAAAACATGGTGAGGCAGGTCTACAGCTGGAGGACATCTGCAGAAGCGAGCCAGAGGAACCTTAGTGGTCAGGGAAGCATGCTTCAAGTTTAGTTAATTTATTGGTTATTATTTTTTTTCGCCATAGGTATAATTGAGTATCATCTGCATAGCAGTAAACATAGTGAACCATGTGGAACTCCGTAACTGACATTGGTGTGCACAGAGGACTTTTCATTAGCATGCACGGACTGCAATCGTTCAGATAAATGATTAAAAGGATTGAAACCAAGGCAAAGCTGCCCCTGTAAGACAAATTAGTCATTCAGGTCTCTGTAACAGGATCGTCCTCCCAAAAATGCCCCAAAAACGGCTCAAACTACTAGCTGCTAAAAGGAAAACTTCAAAAGAGATGCTAAGGGTACCACTGTTCTCTCCAAAGGGTAACTTGATACAGACATAACCATCAGTAAAGGATGAATTTAACCTTACAATGGAAAAGTTTGACTTACTCCTGACTGCGTATTAGTGATGGGAATTACGGCTCTATTTAGTGAGGCAAGTCATTCGGCTCAGCGGACCAAGAAGAGCTGGCTCTTTCGGCTCCCAAACGGCTCTTCATTTCACCACTTCTACATTTTCTAATTCAGCCAAATTTACCATTGTTTGGCTTATGATATGTACCGATGTGTACACATACCTTTTAAATAATTCAATACATCCTTTGTTCTGAGGTGTTCACAAGTAAAAATTACATTTTCTTACATCAGTAAATTGCTGTAGCCAGTTGTTTTCATTGCATTTACAGACCCTTGTAACACAGCCCTCAAAGACAGTAGCCAGCTCCCATCATTCACGTTAAAGAGCCGGCTTTTTGAACTGGTTTGTTCGTGACCGACTCATCACTACCGCGTATGTGAAGGTAAAACTGGTTCTCACACAGTTTATCATGAAAGAAGCCAAACTGGCCAATACATTTGTTAGTGACCTATGATTCACGCAACTTCACTTCAAAAGTACTAAAATGTTCCTGTCAAATTTTGCTCCACTTTTTGAAGAAAAACTGACATTTACAGTTCCCTAAAACAGACACTTCTGAGTCACTCAATACAAGAAGACCCTTACTTGTGTTTCGGCATTTAGAGGCATTTGCATCATAAACATATTATCACCCAAAGGAGATAGCACATAACTTTTCAGAAAAATCTCCAAACTCTAGTCTGAGAAATCCGTTAATCTACCAATAAGAATATTGGCTGAAACTACAAATATAAGACCCTGATTATACTGAACCAGTATTATCCTTTAAACCCTCCCCAATCCCCAAAGCTCACGTCTAAAGAAGAAGAAAGCAAAACCTGGAGTGGTAATGAGAGAGAAGGGAGCTGGAAGAGGAAGAGAAGAGGAGGAAAAGCAACAGAGTGAGAAGGAGAGAGCCTAAACAGCTGGCAGGGTAGAGATTTGGCAGCGCGTGGAGGAGGTAATCTGACTGTGAGAGATGTGGCAGAGGAAGAGGACGAAGACGCTGTTTTATGTATGATGTGAGTAAATGCAGGTAGAGGTGTTTGGGCAGAAACGTACCCATGACTTTAGGGGAGAGAGGGGACATTTTAAAGGTGAAGAAGGATCAGAAACAGATCCCTAAAGTGAGGAGGGCCGTGACTGCATGACTCCCGTTAAATCCGTCGTCCCTAGCAACCATCGACTCTCCCTCTCTCTTTCCTTTTTTTTAAAAAAAAAGAAAAAAACTTTGGCTCATTTTTTAAATTATATCCCTCTAATGCACATCCACGCTGCTTTCTTCTTCTCCTCCCCGCTGGCCCCCGACTATCTCTTCTTCTCTTTCATCTGCTCCTGAGCCGTGCAGCATTTCTCTACTTTCTCTCATCTCTCTGCAGGCTTATGACTTTGTTTCCTAATGACCATTTCTTCTTCTTCATCATCTTCTTCTCTGCTCCCACGCCCTTCCTCCTTGCTTCATCTCTCGCTTTCTCGTATTCCGGCGTCTGACTCGCAGCTTGTACCAGCCCACCTCCCGTTGTCTGTCTCTGAGTGGGTGTGTGGATGACATTCAAATGACCGTCGTGCTGCCAAAACTGCTGCCTTTGCCACTTCGTACAGAGCAGCGACCCAACACGCCTCTTGTAATTATTCCAGCTGGTCAGCCTGGTGGTAATGGACTGCTTTGTCAATAATTGCACATAGACCAAACGCACATGTATTGCTATTGTGACTACACCATTTTGAAAACCCCAAAGAGACCAACAATCACTTTCATTTGTCCCTCAAACAAACATCAAGTGGGAAATCAGACCAATTTTTGAACATCCTCCTCTGAGGAAAGCTCTTAATCTCGCCCAAGGTTCCAGTGGAAATTTTCAATTGACACTTGTGAATGAGTAAGCATGATTAGTCAGCTCAGTCTGAATAAATACACACTAAGAGGCAACTCATACACCATGTTTGACCAACCCTGAATTCACAGTTGAGAAAACACAAGAGCTGCAGTGCTACATACAAAGGATGAGCCAACATGGCAAAAACATGTCCACCTGAAAGCTGTAAAGTCTGTTTCACAGGTTTTTTTTCTTCTATTATGGCACAAAGGCAAGGACAAATTGGATTTCCAGAAAGACCTTAATGAAGACTTGAAACCACAAGCTGTGAATAACATTGTATCAGTCAGCGATGGAGCAATAGCTAATGTAAGTTGATGTGGTTAAATGGGGAGTATATGTGTGTGCTTACAGCTAGCTTCTGACATCTTCATTAAAGGCATAATTTGGGGTGGTTTTGTGAATACGAAGCTGTTTAAAAATTAACACCCACAAACTGTGTCCTTGTTTATATGAGTGGAAATGCAGCCAAGACAAACCATTTCAGTCAGAGTCAGAAAAGCCCTAAAAAAAACATTCATAGCTTCTTGACAAGTGTCTCACAGAGGTTAAATAAACTCTGATACTTTACTCCTTTTAGGCTTAGCTCTCACCAAATGAAGCACTGCACGTGTCAGCCAATGATCTCTATTTTTGAGACTTAATTCAACTGTTTTCCAGCAGTCTCAATTTCTCCTTGGAGGTTAAAAGCTGCAGTCAAAAAGTTGCTGTTTGTGAAATGATAAGAAAAAAAAAAAACTGATTACAGTTGTCCTGTTTGGCAAGCAATTATTCTAGTGGATCCATTTTCTTGGGTCATTAAACAGAGCACTGAAAACATGGCTGTGTGTGATAACTGTCCTTTATCTGGGTTGTTTAGATGAACCACGTGTCTTAATGGTGCACAGAAAGCCTGGAATCATCTTAACAGCTTTGGGTTCTTTCACTGGAGCGCATCCGTGGTGTTATTCAGACAGCTTTTATTGCACTCGGGAAAGTGGGAATAATTATAATAGTGTATGTGGATTTAAAGCGGCTACCGCACCGCCATGATATAACTACTCCCTTAGTGCCAATAGACTTCCAAATATGCAGCCATACTGCTATGTGATGTACAGGCTCATCGTGGATCAGAGTACATTGAACACACTTCAACATTACAAAATACCTGCTCCGTTTGGCTTCAAAACATACTGATCACTTGGAAGGTAAATTTCAATCAAGGTGTGGATGGAAAGTGAAGGGAGGTGAAGGCGCGAGGGTAAAGAGAAAGCTGTTTTGGAAAGCATGCACTGTTTTCACATGACCACAAAACTCTTGGGAGCCTTTCCCAATTTTTCAAGGTATAAACAATTTTCTACCCGCGTTTACATGGACCCCAGCGAAGTGGAAAATACAAGTAAAATTTGGGGGAATTCACCACAAGAAAGTAGGTGGGAGTGGTATGTTGTCCTGCTCCCAGGGTCCAATTTAAACTGTTCTGCCTGGACCAGCAGGAAGACTAAGGACACATTTACATCAAGACTGTTTACTTCGTTTTAAAAGGACCATGGTCCCCTTACTCTTTTGGTCTGGGTGGTATGAACGTGCAAGCATCAAACAAATGGACCATGGTCCTTTTGAAAATGCAGGACTCGGTCCCCTTCCAGACGAAACATGGTCCGGTCCGCATTGGTGTGAACACAGCACTGATGCAGCCAGACTCTTTATATTTCAATATAAACCAATAACACATTCACACTGTAATAAAGCCAGGAAATGATGCCCGACTGGAGGTCGCAGCAGACGGAGAACAGCCCAGTCAAAACATTGGACTGTCCGTAAAACTGGAGGAATGGCAGAGGGTTAATGTTTCAATACAATAGTTGGGTTATATCGAAGATTGTGCCTCAAAGGAGCAGGTGACATACAGTGATTTTCCCTCTTTGTTAACCATTTGGTTCACTTGGCATAAGTCCCATGTGAATACTCTCTGGACTAAATGCAAAATGCAACAATGCAAACATTTGGTCCCTGATCCGGACCCTCTAAGCAGATTTTTGATAAGACAGGCCCCTAAGTTGTCCGAGGTAGAAGGGCTGAAACATAGAGCAAGATAGATCCAAAACTTTGAGCTCTTGGTACATCATTTTGAGAAGATGAGTTATTTTAAAGCTCTTGTGAGAAACTTTTGGTCCACATCAATTTCTTGCACCCCCTTGTGGACAGTGAAGCAGTGTGTGTTTGTCTTGTTTTCTCAAAAGTAATTTTTGTCAAATAATCTCCTCCTGCTGACTTTTGGCAGTCAAATTTATCAATAATTGTGAATATTTTGTGCAGACACTGTAAATTTAGGGCTTTCTCTTCAGCTGCTCAGCTGACACCTACCCCCTCACATGGGTTTCAGACATTAAAAAATGATGGCCTGAGAATCATCCGTCTTGTTGCTGATGGTCTTGTTTCCTCTTGGTTTTCATGAAAAGGCGTCAAAATGACTTTTAGTCTATTTCATTAAGATGAAAAAAACTCCTCATAGGAGCTTTATGATGTGTTTGACTAAAGTTTTACCTAAATATGGTGAAGTTTATTCATCAATCTAATGACATTGTGTATCAACATAACCCATTGGTTTTGTTGCTCCAGGGGTTGTGGCCACTGAGATTTGGAGGGCCTTGGACCTCAAATCTTGCTTCCCACTGCATTTACTGTTGCCAGGCTGTATTTGATCCCCCAGCAAGTCAAGATCCCTTTAATTGTGATTGTTAAGTTTGTTTTGAAATGTTCTGGTTGCTTCACATTTGCTTTAATTTAATGACATTTTTACATACAGATCATTTAAACTATTGAGAGAAATCCCTCCAAAGCATAGATCACAGCTGTAGATGTCAAAATTGTGTGTCAAGAAACTACATCGCTTGTTTTTTTTTTGTTTGTTTTTTTGTCAGTAGTCCCACCCCTTCTTGAGTCTGATTGGTTGGGCCACTGACCAAATACTTGAATTGGCTAAGTGAGATAACAATCTGTCTCCTTAATGAGCTAAATTACCAGAAAGCCCGAGAGATTGCCCCCATGGTCCATCCCAATCCCCACCATTAAATAACCCTTTCACCCCAACACCATTAACCACAGCACCATCTCTGCCCAGTTAAACCAGCCTCCTAATTATAGGATCAACTGCTGACAGCCAGGATGGATGGTGATGGAGGGACAAAAAGAAACACCCAAGAGGACGAGGGGGGGGATTTGTTCCTGGGTAAGAGGCTGAGAGGAAGACGCACAGCCATTTCAGGGACCTCGGAGAACATCAAAACAGATGACTCAACAGGATGAAAAGAGGGATTTTATGCAACCAATGCATGTTGAAAAAGATGTAAAGCAGGAGAGAGGCTGAGAGGGAGAGAAGGGGGATTTTATTCTGAGCCTGTCTGGTGATGTAAAAGTGTTTTTAAACAGAAGAATAGAGAGAAAAAAGAAAACAGGGCCGATGAGCAAGACAGGGATTAAAAATGCAGAACAAATGCAAAAGACGAGACAAGGAGAGGTAAGCCTCTCTTCATATTTCTACCCATGTTCGTCACTTTGAACCAGGCATGTCCCTCCTTTGCTGTCATTCTCTTTAATCTCCTTTTTTTTATCATCTTTAATGTTCCTGTCTGTGTTGTTTTTCCATCAGACAAAGATGGTCCTGACTCATAAAAGAAGGAATAACCAATGAGATTACCAGAACTCTGCTTTCAAATTCTTCACCACTTTTCCCCTCCGCTTGGTTTGCTGCTATTGTCACCCTGTTTCGTTTCTGCCTTTGTATTCTCTCTGCAGCTCATCCTCCTTTTCTTTCTTTTCTCAAAGAGCCAAAGCTGCGGTTCAGAAATTTTCTCAAGAGCTCAGAGATGTAATGGTACACATTTTCATTCACCTCTCTTCATTGTATTTGTTGCACCTTCTTTCATTTTGCACATTTGCCGAGAAAAAGAGCTCAATTCTGACTGGCAGAGGGTTTATTGTGTCATTGCATGTAAATGATTCTGTCCATTGCCTGGTCCGATGAAAACACAGTGCATTCATGAGTAATTTACAATACCAGAAGTCAAGAACGTTGGAAAATATTGTGGCAGGCCGATTCTAGAAGTGTGCAAAAGCATGCATTTCTGCACCCCATCATAAAACAATATTAAACCATAGACCGATTTTTTGTACGTTTCTGTTCACTTACCTATAATCCATTTATTTGCCATATTTTCATTGCAATCCATCTTTCCATGCTTCCTTCTTTGCAGGTCACCTTTGCCATGTCCTCTGAAGCCAAACCAGTCATCAGGGAAACTTAATCAACAATGCTGCTTCCTGTCAGTGTCATGTGACATAATGAGAGTTCTCCATGTGTCCACCCCCATTGATTAGAAGTGGCTCACATCAGGAGGTTTCTGTGACCCTTACTTAATTGGTCCTGACAATGCACTATGGCAAATCCATGTATGAGATCAATTAGGCAGTGACAAACAAGAGCTGCTCCTGTGTGATAGTGTCTTTGCATTGTCTTTCTTAGCCCTTACAACTGTGATTAGTGCACCTGCGCCAGTTGACAGCTTCTAGGGTGAATGTGTTTTGCTGGTGTAGATTATTAAGTCTAAGTCCTTGGTAGGGGATGGAGTAGAAGACCTTGGATCCCCCTCCTTTCTGGCCTGGCATGGCAACAGCCGGAGGTTGAGTTGACTGGAGCTCACAGTGGTTCAAGAGCCACGTGTTATCATTCATATATTTAAATCCAAGGAAACGATGCCCCACTCTCAAAGCAGAAAACTCATATTCCACAGTAGTGAATGTTAACAACGAACAAGGCTACTGTTTGTACTCACAGGAGCATACATCAGAAAAACCAGGTGTGCCACGCCATCTCAAAGTCATAACACAGTCTCTTATTTATTTTTCTCTATAGCATAGGGTGGTAGTATTGCATGAGTCAAACCTCATACAGTGAATTAGAGGCATACTAAGAAGCGTAACATAAGAAAGAGACACCCCCCTACCTTAAAAAGAAAAATAAACACATGCAAATATACATGCATAAACACACACAACTACATCGACTGATTTTCAAACACGCAATCATTCTGCGAAGTAGGGATACAATGATCCCATATTTGGATCGGATATCGGCTCAGATATTGACAAATTAACTGGATTGGATATCTGATGAACGATGCCAATCCAGAGTTCCAATCAAGACTTTTTTTTTCCTTTTAATTAATATCATTCACAGCAACACAGCGATTCTGTTCACTCTGTATTCTGTCTGTCTATCCTTTTGCAATAAATGTTTACATGGAAGTCTCACTTCTTTTTGCTGTATGCTAAAGTGCAATCTGTTATTTGATAATAAATAATACTAAGTGCATTTATATCTGTGTTAACTTGTTACCTTTTTTTTTTTTTTTAACAAGGTTAATGTCAAACCTGATGCCTTCACTCACAAGGCAAGGTTTATTCATTCAACAGTAGTATTGGATCAGTATCTGATATCGGCTGATACACTCAGCCCAGGTATCAGTATCAGATTGGATCTGAAAAAAATGGATCGGTGCATCTCTAGTCAGCAAAGTCTGACTTTGTTCTATTATTTTTCTTAACAAGTATTGGAGTGACTGTTGATTAAATCAGTTGTTGTCCAAAAAGTTGAACCGTCACGTTTTCTAACTTTAGAAAATGTCAAACTAAAAGCTTACTCGGCTCTTCTGCTCCTTCAGCTTTAATAAAAGTAAGATAGTATAACAATCCCTTATAAAGTCTTTGAGGGAACTCTGCATACACACACACACACACACACACACAAACACACACTCTTCATAACCTGGAGCTATGCCATGCGGCATAATGAAGTGAGTGTGCACCCTGCATTCGGCTGCTGAAGGCTGATCAAACATGGTGGAAAGCTGATGCTAAAACTCCGCAAATTGACTTTTTTTAATAGCTCTCATGTATGCAATTAATTAGCTGCTGCGAGTGGCTGCTGGATCTGATTTTGCTGAGAGCTGATGGCATCAAGGTAACCTTTGTGCGTTGTCAATGTAAAGTGAGGCACTTTTATCAGAGAGGTTTGCCAATTAGGGTGTGCGCGCTGATACACTTGCTTCGAGTAAATCACATACAAGTAATTTCAAAAGAGAAGCCACCAGACATGGATTAATGAAGAATGAGCCATATGGGTTACGTTAATGTAAGCGGGAAATGATCAAAAAGGGGATTTGAGCAAATAGCAATTAAGCCACTTTATATCTGCACAAAGCTTTCTGTTTTTGTCAACCATGATGAAGCTAATGTGTGAAGAAATGACTTTATTTGTTATCAGCCTTGTTTTTTTTTTTTTTTTTTTTTTCACCCTGTATCACAATGACATGGTTGCAGGCCAATTAGGGCTGCTGCCTGGGGTGGGAGTTGGCATGGAAACCCCACAAGGCAGGCCAAGATTGTAGCAGGGGGCAGGAAATGGTGGGAGAACGAATGTATAAATATCGCAGCATTTGAACAAGAACAACAACAACAACAATAACATAAAGCTAAACAGCATATGGCAGCCCACACAGAGCAGAGGAGGAGGGACACATGCAGGACATCATGACATAGTCTGAAGGTGGAACATAAAGAAATATACAACGACCTTTAGTGCTCAAACAACTTCTCCCTGAGCTGGAGGACGTCATTTCTCACAGAAAAATGAGGTGAAAAAAAGGCTGATGATTCTGTTTCATGGTGAGAATTCAGTGGTTTAAATATGTTTAGCTGTATCTACAGGTGCCACTCAATAGATTAGAAAATGGGGAAAAACAATTCACAAGTTTATTAAAAAAAGGAAGAGCAATTTCAGAAATCTGTCCAGTATTGAGGGACAGTAGAGCAGCTAGCATCTGGGAATAAAGCACTTGTGTAACGGACGCAGTTTGACGATGCACAATCGCCCGCTCAAACATTTTAGTTCGTTTGGCGGCTGCTGGCTGCTACGCTCTCCTATACTGGACCAACTTCAAAAAATGTTCTCCCCACCAGTCATGCACACACAAACTAATGGGAAAATAGGTCCCAGGGTGAAAAATACCAAAGTTTCCTTTTAAATATAAGTACAGACATCAAAGCAGAAAAAGTCAAAGTTGGCTTTTGAATTGGGTCAGTCAAATTTTTACCTCTTGATTTTTTTTAGTAAATGAAAATTAACGGTTAAAATCAAAGAGTTGAGTTGAGAGGCAAAACATTTTTTCTTGCATAGAAAATCAGCATTTTAGATCCAGCAGGCTTTTAAATGCTTAATCTGAGGAGACAGATTTACTTTCAGCGAGTTAAAAAGCGCTGAAAAAGTAACATCACTATGCGCTCCTGCCAGCAGCTGGTTAGATTAGTTTAGCTCACAAACACAAGGGGCAGCAGCTTTACTGCCTCAATCACCTCACATGCTTTTGTTGATCTCGTCCCTGCTGCTTACACTGCCTTTTGTGCGAGGAAGAATAATCCATGGCACTTGAGGTTGAACTATAATACCTGTTTTATCTGTGCTCTTTATGCGTCTATGAATGCACGCTCAACACCTTTGCCAACACTCCCCCCCGAGCCTCATTTTGGTCCAGTTGTGTCTATGCTTTTATGATGCTTTATTTGCATAATACTCATTTGAAAGGCTGATTGTTGACTGATTGGCCAGAACGTCCTGCTAGCCTATTTAATCATTCATCTGCATGACCTGCTCTTAATGGGGTTGGCCCACCCGATGACACGCTTCGGTTCCTGCTACAGCAGCCTGCACCCGTTATCCAATCAGGGGCTGGTAGTGAGCTGGTTTCACTAACAGGTGACATATGGAAGATGTGTTCCAGTCATTTAAAACACTATCACTCAACATGAGGGATCGGTAACAGGTAGAGGGACATGCTCACTAGTGCATATTCAGGCAGCAGCTGCAGTTTCTCTTCTCACTGTTTTGAATTCTCCCTGAAGTACACACTTTATTTCCAGTTTGCTATGTTGTTGTACCTCTCACATACACACATTTAATATGATTTGTACCAGAAGATAAGAAGCTGCTGTTATATTCTCTTTACTTGTTTACTACAGGTAATATCCAGAAATGAACAGACTTAATACATATGAGTATTTCAGCTATGCAATATCGCTGAAGATTCATTCCGGCCTTGCCATAAATTCCCATGAAACACATGTTATGAGTGTGGCGTTCTTGCTGTAGCAAATTGTGGTAACCAGGCAGCTAAAGGCCTTCTTTCTTTTTACTCTCTCATACTACCTGAAGAAATAATGTCAGTTAGTACACCTACATCAATAATCATTATTTAAAAGCCATTTGGACCCAGAGGGGGCTGTTTGCTGTGATTAGGGGGAGGCTTTACTGCTGCCAACTGTTGCTGATGCTCTATTGGTGCCATTTTCTGCTGAATATCGAGGCTCATTATGTAGCCCAGAACACAAACCCAGTCTTTGTAATAAATGGCAAAAAGCGAATGCTTCAATAATAAGCTGGATAAATAGGGTCCAAAGGTTTGTTTGTATACCACTAAATTGTTTTCTGACATTATGGCTGCTTTGAGTATGTCTACAGACAGTGGTTTATTATACCAGACCTTATAAAACACTGTGGGAATGCAAAGGGGGAGTAAATATGTTGCATGAAGTTAAAAAACTGATTTTGTTGAGTTAGTGTGGCTGAAACTGGACTTTTTAAAAATCATGTGAACAAAATTTGGCTGAAATCACACGAATATGATCCCTTCATATTTGGACTAACATACCTTTTCTCCTGCATGTATACTGCTCAACTGGACACAGTTAGGGCTGGTTCAGTCTGGTTTGGGGTTAGACTGCTGGGGTCCTGGCACATTAAGCACCTTACCCTCCATCTTCATCCTCTTTCTGTCTGTGTCATTAACTTTAAATCATCATGTCCTGTCAGAGTCACTAATGCAGAATGTCTTTTCTGGGAGTCCCTTAGCTCCAACATCATGTAGGTTCCTCTAAATCGCTGCTGCAGACATCCTGCTGCTGTAGACCTACCTGCTTTGAATAAATGCATCAATCTCATCTTGGTCCCTCTCTCTCTTTCTTCATCTCCCTCTATCCCCTCTCTAAATCCAATACAGTCTCAGCAGATGACTTTCTAACATGATTCTGGTTCTGCTCAAGGTTTCTGCCTGTTAAAGGAAGTTTTTCCTCTTCCTTTCCTGCACTCATGTGGTTAAAGATGGGAGTGGGTCTGATCTTACAGGATGGAGCTCAGTCTGATCCTATCTTTACATATGGTTTTTGTAAACAGAGTATGGTCTAGACCAGCTTTCTTATGAAGCCATATAGCTTTATAGATAAAGATTGATTGATTGATTTCTACTAATCAGTCCTGCTCTTTTTCTTCCATTCAAGTGGCTTTGCTTTTGAATATTTTATTTTCAAAGTGGGATGAAAAAGTATACTTTCCCAATAGTTTCTTATGCACTGCTTGTAATGTCACTGTGGATCATGTTGGAACATTTGAAGTTTCATTTAACCTCTCTTGGCATACAATTCCAGACAGATTTCTTTCTCCTCCCCAGCTTTTCATTTATTAATGTAGAATATACATTACAGACTGATAGTGGCTTCAGTATCACCCTGGACACTTTCTTAAACGTTGTCAGCAAAGTGGCTTTGGCTGACTTTTGGGGGATTGACAGAAAAGTTTTGTAGGGAGTGAAATTGGAGCTTCGTATCATAAACGGCCTTAATCCACTAGTCCTCTTAGGACAGCCACAGCACGGACAGATAACAGCTTGTGGAGGATTCACTGACATGTATTTGGAAGAGGAAGCAAAGCCTCCAGGTTTCCTGTGGACCTGAACACCTGAGAAAACAGTCTGTTTCCAATGTAGGTGTACTTAGTTCTTTTTTTTTCCACAAGTTAATTGATTCCCACAAAGACTTTTCACTGCAGTGTAGGTGTCCCATTAATCCTAATGTTTTATTCTGCTCAGAGTTAATTATACTTAGGTCCTGGATTCATTCGATTTGTCTTGGTCATGCTGGAGCAAATTAACTGCATGTGGTCTTACCTTGTTTTTGTTATTCTTGCAGTTTCAAAGTCGAACTGAAAATTGCAAAGGTTTCTCCCCTGCTGTGTGGATGTTAATAACATTAATACTGTTACCAGTGGAGCTTGGAGTGAGCTGCATTATAAAACATGGCTGAACTTCACTGGAGGTTATTATGGTCATCATCACTGTATATTGCTAGGGTTTAAATGGGACGACCAAGTATCGTGCGCACATCTTTATGAGAAATCATATTTAATTTTCAACATATAAAAGAGAGTAAACCTGATGGAGGGAGATGCATTAGAGCTGTTTCCCTGCATACTCATGTAAAGCTGATATGATGCTTCCATCCAGCCATTTACTCTGTGTATGACCTGCCAATGAGGATGCACAGGTTAAAGAGCTAAATGCATATCAACAGGGGCAAACGCAACTTCTTAAAGTAACACAGATTACTTAAATTATTCAACAAATTAATAAAAGTTGCTGCTTTCCCACAGAGAAACATAAGAGCAGTCAAACCAGGCTGAAGAGTTGCACCTCCATCACCCATACTGCACCGCTCATGTCTCTTATTAGACCCTGCTCTGTGGTTCATGGACTCCCTTTTAATGCATCAACTTCAGGTTTGTGATGGAGGCTTTCAATTAGGCGAGTAGCCCGGGCGAAGATAACCCCAATGACATCACTGTGACCTCATCAGTGGTGTTATTATTTTATTTTTTTTAAGTTTGATAAAGCTCCCTTCAAAGCCCTTTGATAACTCCTTTCTTAGACTGAGTCGGACTCCTCAGGGGGTTGACTGAACATCATTGGAAAATTGATCGAGTAGGACTTAAATAAGAAGATAAAATTACCCACAGAACTTTAATAACCTTGTGTAATGATATAATTAGGAAATTTCAGCAAAGCATAGATATGATAATTAGCTATTATTAGAAATAAATGTGCTCAGTATAAGTTAGGATGACAAATGAAGTGCTAGAGAATATTACAGCTCCTGTGGGGACTTAATTAACAACCAAGCTTCTTCATGACCTGACCTGAAAACACAAACAAGACCACTCAAAGAACAGTGGTTCCTTCTGTACAGCAACGTTTATGGTCTGAAACCACTGGTGGGATTAGGTGTCCATGGAGTAAGTTCCTCTTGTGCATCAATTTTTTGCATATGCAAAACTTTTCGCACCATCTAAGTCAACAAAAACAAAAAGAATGTTAAGGTGATCAAATGCTAACTTTAAAGACCCACTCCGATGAAAATCACGTTTTTCTTGTGATTTACATGTTCATACGGCATTTTTCTGATGCTGCAGGACATATCATGAGAAAACTAAATGTGAAATGGTCATGAAACAGAAGAATTAGGGGGCAACTCTTGTAATCTTGCAGGTAGCAGGTGTTACCAGTGCAAAAATGCTATCAAATTAAAGAAGAACACTAGAATACTTCAGCAACACTGAGCCTACATCAAATAATCACTTAAAGTGTGTAGTCACGATTTGCTCCTCAGGGGAAAGGGATAGGTTTTCATCACTTATTCAGAAAACAGTCTGAGTTTGTGACAGGTAAACTGATCTTGATTGCTGCCCCCTGAACATCACTAATGTTTAATGCATTCATTGTTATTGATGCTTCATTGCAGGGCATGGTAGCCCGTGAGCTGTGTGACAATGCATTGCATAGTGTTGCATCAGACTGCTGCCCGCTCATTCTGCAGAGCCACAGACCACTTGACGGCATGCTGGGTAAACACCGCTGTCACCCGCTGTGTGTGGACTCTGGCTCCCCACCGGAGCAAACAACAGTCACTCCGACACCGTGACAGATAATCGCTGAATCTCGCTCCCACGTTCTAGACTTTTCTGCCACGCTGCAACACACTTAAAGAAGATAGAGGCCAGCAGGGAGTGTGCAGGAGGTGAGAGATCTGCCTTTGACCGTCACATAAATAGTACCATGAAAGCACCCGAAATAACAACAAGGTATCAGCGAACCTACTGATCTATTCTTGTATACCACTTCCCACCACAGCATTTCCTTCCTGTTCATACACACACATTTACAGCTTGCGTAATTATTTGTCTTGCACACACACTGATCCATCAGCGAAGATGTGCCACCTGGGAAGAACGTTGTGAGAAAAGCAGCAAGCCCACCCTGAAGCCTTTTGTTATATGTGTCTTTCTTTGTGTCATTGTCCACAATAGCGTGTTTGTGTGCCTCTTCCTGTGACAACTCGCCGTAAATGAAAGCATCAGCTAAATGTAAATGTGATCTATGTATTTGCGTTCATGGGCATGTTTGCAGGACTTCCCATTGGGAATTGTGTCAGCACATGTCCTGCTGAGTAGTCTTTGTTTATTAAGATGTGTATGCATGGGATTTTAAAGTGTGTTTTAATGGGCAGAGTATATGCTGACTCCATAATGGACCTACAGAAAGTGTTTCCAAGCTGCTGGCAGAGGTGCTGTGAATTAAGCTAAGAAGTTGAAAGAGAATGGCATGCTGGAGGACATCACAACGACACAGTGAAAGTTTCAGGAGCAACTGCGAAAGAAGATATTGTAATATTTTGAAAACCCCCTTTTTTCATCTGTCACTAAAAGCAATTTTCATAATTTGAAATATTTCACCCTGTGCCCTCGTCATCTATGGATGGCACCATTTCTGCTTTTGGTTGTTAATTTCTGTTTACCGTTTCTGGTAATTACAAGAGGAAACATTGTATTGTCATTTTTAATTGACCTGTCAAAAGCTTTCGATTCTGTTGACAATGCTCTTCTCATTGAAATCTCAATCGTGTTCACTTTGCTTGCAAAAGAGTTTTTGTGTCTGTATATTGACAATATTTAATCAGTGTCTACCGATAATGAAAGGTGTTCAACAAGGATCAGCCCTTGTTCCTGTTTTATTTTCAATGCTCATCAAGAACATTGTTTCCCATATTACTGACTGTAATATCCATCTTTATGCAGATGACACTGTTCTGTATTTCATTGTTGTTAAGAAGTTAATGTTTTGTTTTAATGCCCTACAGAATACAGATATTTGTCTAAAACTGGTGTCTAATGTAAATTAAGCATAGCTGAGACAGATGACAACACCCTTAGCTATTTGTTACGACTGTGGGTGTGTCCTGTGTCTTTTGGTGTTCTTGAATCCAGGTTTTCCGGTGGCAGGAGCCTGAGGTGTTTCTTTTGATTGTTTAAATAGTTGGCAGTGAATTTTTGTTTTTGAATAACTTATTGATAATCTGCCTCGTGCTCGCCTTTAGTTATCTTTTTGTTATTAGTTTTTGATTGCAAATAAATGACTCGCTTATTCTGATTTCCTGTTTCCTACTCTTCATTTAGTCTCCCCTGCCCAGTTTTAATTTATTGTTTCTTCCCATCTTCCCCTAACCATTCTCCTCTGGGGTTTTTACACAAAACGGCATCAATCAATACCACAAATTTTCTTAATGTGAACTAGGGCTATTACAGCATATTGATATTGATACCACTAAAAACTGATGTTGTGCTACAAATGGTCAGTCACTGGTCAGTAGCATTTATGATTTATAATTTCTGACTGTTCTTTAAACTGTTGTCCTGTTTGTTTACTTCCAATAAACCAGAAGAGGTATTTTAATAACAGCAAAGTTTTAAAGGGGAAAAGGTAACCCAAACACAAGACAGAAAAATATATCAAACTAAAAGAAAATAATCTTTCCATGAGGATTTTAATTTCCACTCTTACACTTATTGTATTTCTGTGATGCTGCAACAACCAGCTTTCTCCTGTGGGGATCAATAAAGTATTACAGTGACTTATATTTTGATATATTAGTTTCACCTGAGGGTTAAAATATGATCTTTAAACAGTTTAAAGTCAAACCTTCACAATCCTGTCTCTTTTCTGCTTTTCCAGGACTGAGAGTACCACCAAGACTTTTAACAGGATTAGAAATTCAGGTGACAAGCTGAAATATGACACACAAAATCACCTGTGTGGCTTCAAGTGTTCATGTTTGGTACACACACATGGTGTGTTTGTGTGAGTGAGACAGACAGAGGATGACAGAGAGTGAGAAAAGAAGGGGGAGACGGGGGAGCAGAGGGTGACAGGTGGGAAAGTGATTTGGCAACCCCTCCCGCTGTGACACAGGAGGATTATAGCAGAAGAGTCAACACCCACACAAACACAACACTGATGATACCAGCAGTCCTCAGTGCCCAAATGTGACTCATCACCATCACATTACCTCATCCATGCCCCCCTCTCAGCCCCCTCCCCGACACAGTTCACCAGCCTTTGGATAAACCAGGGAAGCCCAGCCAGCGACCGGAGCAATCAGCCAATGACAGACTGTTTTTCCTCTCCGCTCTGGCATGACGGACATGGCATGAGGCTGCAGCCAGCGTGTCAACACACTGTGACCGACTAGACTGATGGGAAACATGTACAACACTGGCACTGTTTGGACTGGAGCACCAACTGCTTCCAAACAGGCTCTGGGCGAGAGGGGTTACATTTCAGCAAATAACAAGAACACAATAACATCCGTGTGTGATGATGTTAATTACATTCAGGGGGAGATTTCAGCAGAACAAAAAGAAAGTTTACTAATGAGTTCAAATTCAATGCAATTAGATCAAGAGCTGTAAAGTTCTGTACATCTCTATTTGCTTTTAAACACATGTATTTGTTAATTACAGCGGAATAAGAAAAAGAAAAACATGCATATGACTCATTTATAGATTATTGCCATTGTGGGCGTACATTTATAAAATATAATCGTTTGCTTTGTGTGGTTTTTAACTGCATTAATGTAGGCCTGTCTTTCTTCTTTTCTCTGAAGTATCACATCCCTTCATCTGAAGAAAAATAACCACAGTAACAAATGCAAAGAGTCTCTGAAAACATCATTTGTATGATGTTGCAGTGGAAGATGATCAAGATGGTAATTAAACCAAATTCCCGGCTATCAGTGCTGTTAATGCCTTAAGACCACATGACTTCTCTGCAGTGATTTATAGAGTCACTGCTCATACGAAGAAAACATGAGGATTAATAAAATTTGTGTGACTTCAGATGGATTGTACAGAAGGAAGTGAAATGAAGCACTGAGACAGGCTCCAGTACTGTCACAATGCAATTGTTTACGGCATGTGCACCGTCAGATACAGTGATATATACTGCTGCATTCAACAAGTGAGGTCCTGCCCTGCTATATAATCCCATAAATCATAAATCACACTTGTTTGTGTGCGCGGTACAAAGTTATGATTCTCGTGAGAAACAAGAGTCAGACTTGGAGGAAGGATTTTGAGGAAACTTTCTCAATTTCCTCAAATCTCTAACTTTTGTGTGCGTGTGTGTGTGTGTGTGTGTGTGTGTGTGTGTGTGTGTGTGTGTGTGTGTGTGTGTGTGTGTGTGTGTGTGTGTGTGTTATCCCGGTGAAAAGCGTCTATCAGGCTTAATTTAAGCCACACTTGCCTGACAAGTTCAGAAAAAAATGTCTTAGATATTACATGACAAATTGCTTTTAATGAGTAAGAAAAGGTGTCAGTGGGATGGGAAAAATATGAGTTATGTTTCTCAAAGCTCCTGAAATAACTTTTTGATGGGTTATGAATCAGACTGGAAAAAATACTGACACTATGTATCATGTCAAAAGAGCAAATGCAACAATCTAGGACATGGTTAATAATTATTTAATTGGGATTTTTTATGCCTCCATGTGCTATGAGGGGAATAGGCACACATTTCTCCCACAGAAAATGGCCTTTTTCTTTTTTTTCTTTCTTTTTTGTTTTGTTTTGTTTTAAGGAAATCAGTGATATATGGGTTATTACTTTGTCCACAGGGGACACCAGAGTCGACAAGAAAATGTAACGTTTTGTGAATTTGGCAAGTGAAGTTTTCTTTAACCTACAAAGGATTTTTGTTCAGTCATTTACAAGTGATTCATTTCCCATTTTCAGTGTGTAATATCCCAAAAAAGGCATTTTCTGGACTTGTCAGGTAATGTGATATTGAATAAACCACCTGAGACGACTTTTACCAGAAACAAAACAAAGACACCCATTAAGACTGGAGCTTGTCGAGTTAGTGGCGGTCATCACAAGGAGGTACAAAGCTGTGAATAAGTGAATTACTGGGACCATTTATGAGGACTAAGACAGGCCTGTAGACTTTTGTCCACTCTAATTCCATAAAGGTTTTTTCATGTTAATGATAATGCAAGATAACACTACAGTTTATTTACAGTTTTCCATTTAAACCATTGATAAATGCATAACACCTTGCAGCCTTGCATTTGTTTTACTCAGTTTTATGTTGTTTATGTCATAAGGACCTTCAAAGCTCTATCTTTGCATGATTTGACTTTTCTTTATTGGACTCATGATGAAGACCTGGAGAAAAACACAGTCACTGTCTTCTTCAAAGCACTGTTTTGGACTTAAATTGAACTTTAATGATGGTTAAATATATATTTATGTCTTTGAGTACTTGTACTTGTCAGTGGAGTTTATTCTTTTTGTTTTATTTTTATGCGCTGATATTCATCATCCAGAGGTCTGAGACACACACCTAAAGATAGATGAACTTTTTGCAAAGTTAGGATGAAAAATAGTGATAACATCAGAGCATAATTTAAGGCTGATGATGTAACTAGTTTCAGGTTTCGGATGAGAAAAACAAATACTTTGAGAAATGTCATTTTCCTGTATAACTAAATCAAACATTTCCAAGCGAAGTATTTTTTAGACCCTAATATCAGAGTTTTGTCATACATCAAATATTTTGTCCTGCTGCAGCATGCTTCAAACACTAGTGTTTACCACTCTGGGTGTTTGTTTTGCGTATATCACCATTCATCGGATTACTGGTTAAACAGTGCAGTCTACCATTGTTTTATATGACAGTTTTTGCATGTCCTTGCTGTTCTTTTAGATTCTGGTGTTTAACGGCAGGATTTACCATAGTGCCTATATTCTCATGTTAACCTGCTTCCTGTTGGTGCTTAGCCGGTAACTGAGTAGTGTGCATGTCGCTCTGTCCAAATGTCTGGCTTTCTCAGGGTGAACTCACTTGACATTGCCCGCAAAATGCATTTCAGTAAGATATTCTATGAGCTATAAATCTACATGAAAATACACGGAGCTCTGCTGAATTTGAAAGATTTGAGGGGCTGCATTCATAAAACACCTCACCTTCCTCTCAGCCAGCCTTCACGATACTCAATAAAACAACCAGTAAACACAATCAACAGCCGCTGACCTGAACTTTACTGCTGACTGTGAGGAGGAAAGAGCATCAAACACAGCGCGTGAATTTGTCTCAGATAAGGGTGAACTTGCAGCAGCACCTTTATATACCTAGGTTGCTCAATGTTGTAAAAAATTCATTGTATTGCTCAACAGAAAGAGAGCGGTCAATGCAACAAGCTAAAGGGTTTCACAAGACACCATTAAAGTTTTGTGGGGGCCATCATGTTTGTCTCTGAAAAGGTCACTGTGTTTGTCTCTGAAAAGGTAGAAATTCTGGATCTCAAGGGCCACTTGGATGGAAAATAAATGAAAAAGGATATGAGAGGATTTCATAAGGGTTAAAGAAGTTCATGACAACATCAGAAATAAAAATCACATGTCTGATCTGAGCTCAGAAATCTCCCAGAAACATTTTATTTTCTTTCTGACCTTCTAGCCGGTCTTTGTATATATTTGTTTATTAATGGCACTTTACTAAAAGAGAATTTAAGTCGCTGTGCTTGCACCACTTGAAAAATTGTAATTCAAGCATTTTCTTCCCTTTGGTCCACTTTATTTGACTAGTGTGGGTGCTCCATACCACTTGCTTGGCCACTTGCTTAAGTGACATGACCCTTCCTCTTGACAATCATTTGGTGGTAGGAGAGAGTTCATCTCAATAATGCAGAGGTCCAGTCAGAGATTGAAACTCAGTCAGGTGCAAGTATCCCAAGTGAGCTGGATAAAGCGCATAGAAATTCTAAGGTCTTCAGTGAAACATAAGACTATCTTTACAGCTCAGGACACCTGATAACTAGTGAATGGTGTTGGGTTGAAATATGTTAGCAACTGCTACTCTCTACTGGCCTCATTAGCCTGTTAAGCTAATGTGGCCATCACAACTACTCAAATTTAATGAGCAAATGCTAAAACAATGCCATGCCTTCAGCTTGAAGTTTATGTTGGTCAATGTCTTATTCTTTTAAAGGGATATTTCAGTATTTTTTGAATGTGTTTGTACGCTTAACACATCAACAGTGAGTGCATTAGCCCAATCAGATATCGGGATGCATCAATCCATTTTTTTCACCTCCGATACCAATACAGATATTTACAGTTTAGTATCAGCTAATACCGATCCAATTCCAATACAGAAAAGCCACGCTGAAATACCTTCTGTTGTAACCTGAAGTTTTACCACTGCCCCTCGGAAGGTATTCTGCACAGGTATTGCAAGTGGCCGTCAAGCTTGTAGACTGAGGTATTGTGTTGAAGTTCAAGATCGCAGACCCCTTTGCTCGCTCCATTTTGAAAACAATGTGGCCATCCCCTCAGCGTGTTTACTTATGGATGCCACTTATGGCGCACAGCATAGAGTTAGACTCAATAGATTGGCCCCTATGCATCAGGCCCATTGTCACAATACCTAAACTAGAATTTTCTTCAGTATCGGGACCGATACCGATATCAAATATCGGATCAGTGCATCCCTAATCAGTAACTGCAAAGGGAACCTGCTTCAAGCCAAGCTTTAGCTTTCTGCAGATGGGATCACGTCTGTTAAGTGATTTAGCTTACCTTGGTACTTCTGCACTATTTGCAGACACAAAACATTGAATTAACTCTTCACCTGCAACGCACTTAAGTCGCAGACTTGAGCGAATCTGTAAAAGTCTGGCTAGCCAGCATCATTTAAGGCTAAAACACTAACTAATGACAAGCAACTCATACAATCCCACTCAAAAAGTACTTGAATATTCCCCCAAGCTAAGTGAACATTATTTCTACACTATCATTGAGTCAGAGCAATGTGTTATTACTGATATGGGTAAAGGCGATCTCCTCTTTCACCCATTTGTTCATCATTTTTGTCTCTGTGGTCATTTTTAGGTTGATATGATATTCCAGGGCCTAACGTCACAAGACAACGGCTTTAAATTTCGTGACCGGTGAGCAGAGAGGCTTAAACTGCTTAGCAACAAGCTTCTTTCATAAGGAGAAGTCAAAAATATCCCAGAGAATCACTGAAGCCATAAAACCACTTGCCTCTGTGTCACGACTTTCTTGGATGTATGGCTTTGAGGGCTCACAGCAGCTCAGAGTGAGGTCTCTGCAGCATGAAGCAAACTAAAGCCTTAGCATGTGTAAAAACCCACCGGCTTCATCACAGAGGCAAACAGCGAGGCTACCACCAGCCGGATGATCCGTCCAGCACTGGCAGCCATATTAAAAATTGATAGAGCCCGCCAGAAACGGAAAATGCAAGAACAGGGGATGAAAAACAAAAGCAATAAGCAAGACGTGTCGTGATAAAGAAAGGGTGGAGAGCAGAGGGGAGCTGGGGACATAGAGAGCTGAAGGGATAAACAAAGAGGCAAGGATTGAAGAGATGATGATTGGTGAGGAAGGTGTAGCATTAGGTGAGACAAGCTGGCTGCGTTATTGACTTTTGACAGCCAGACATGACCTGAGTGTCCAAACAAGATATCTCAATTTGCATTTGTGAGAAAACATGAGCATGAACAGTAGTTCAGTCTGTAGGGACTTGGCTTAGGGTGGTGGGTTAAAGCCCCAGAATGAATAATGAGATTGGACTTTTTGATGGAGAAGTTGTGCTCTCTTGAAATTAATTAAACAAATTAACTGCATCAAACACACATTCACCAAAAGTGAAAAAAATAAAATTTTAAAACATAATTATAATATAATCAGCCTGATTTGAGGATCTATTCTTCCTGTCAGACAAGTCAACAAAAGCCTGATTTTGATGGCTGTAAAACAGGATGTAACTATGAAAATAAATGAAGACTTTGGTAAAATGTTGTCTGTAGGGTTGGGACTGTTTTGTGAAATCTACCCATTTGTGGATTTAACACTAGGCTAGTATGATTGGAGTTGGTACAATGAACACAACCATGTCAAAACCATGTATTACCAAACCCCAAATGTAGGATTAGTCCTCTTTTTTACACATTTCAAGAAGAGTAAGAGGCCCGTATTACAGGGATATTCCGGTTAAAAATTAATTTAGGGTCAAACACACCTTAACACTGTTTTAGACACCCCCTCGAGAGATAAATGTTGCCGACCGCTTGCTTTTCTAGTTATACCAACTTTAGTAACGACTGCGGGATAGCAATACACAACGGTCTGAGGAGCCACACACAAACCTCAACTAAAAAGCCACTCTATAGCCACAAATAATACTCAGAACAGCACCTAACTTCATCAACAGTACATATAGGGTCCCAGCCATAGTACTAGCCACCAAACATCTTTTTAGCTTTGTCTAATTTCTTTAGCAAAGAGACTAAACACAACTCACCCACTCTCTTCCAGCAGCTGCTTGTTTGTAGCGAGACCTTGACCAGTCCATCATTGACTGAGATGGGGGGGGGGGGGGGGCAGCTCAAGGAAGAACATTTATGATCATTTCTACATGGAAATGCAATCAGTCTGAGACACTAAGGAAGAAGAACTACAGCATCTGCAGTGAAAAATGATTAATATGGTGATTATTACTTCAAGGAAATGACAAAGTAATGATAAAGTAGGTAACTGTCTAACTCAGTGTTGCGGTGTGTTTGACCCTAAATCAATTTTATGCCAGATTATCCCTTCAAGGTTAATACGGTAAAAGCACAAGGTTAAAATACCAAAATCAAAGTGATGAGAGGGAAAGTGGAAAAAATATGGCAAATATCTCAATAACTACCATGTTTGTTTACTCCAAAGTAACTTTGAGATAGATTTGGTTATATTTCCAGTTTAGAGACTGTGGACTCTGACTGTTGGTGAGTATAATCTGTTAATGTGTGCTGCGCTGTTTTGGCCATGATGTTCCACCTCAAGAACAAAGCTGTTGTGCCTGTTTTTATAGGGTCTCTTTTATTTCTAACATCTGTAAAGGTTGTAAAAATCTTTTGGTATCAGTTAGCGTTACATAACAACAAGAAAGTGAGGATTTCTAAGTCTTGTTTATTTTATTCTTCTATCTTTTCAGCTTCACAGAAAAACACACATCTGTTTATTGTGCCAAACCCTGTAATTTTGTGAGTACATGAAGCTTGTGTAACTCAGCGATACATCTTCATGAAACCGAGAGGAAATGTGTATTCAGAAAACATCTAATTGTCAGAATTAGCAGTGGAGTGGTTTGGTTTCTCTCAGCTGTTTCGCCTCAGCAGAGACAGAAAGGGATGCCAAAATGCATCTGGGCGAACAGGCTGTTTCGTGACGCCTTCAGCAGGCTATAAAGTGTCTGTTCCAAAATCAAAATACCCTCAGCTGCTCACAGGATCCCATTTAGTTTTGAAATGCTCCTAAATACCCTTCAGACAGCCACCCTCATCAATCCAACGCCATAATCCATCATTATGAATTCAGAGTGGGAGGCTTTGATTCAAGGAAATAGCTCCCTTTGTCTCCTGATGAAAAATAACTGGACGGCTGTGACTTGCATACAGCAGATGACTGATGGATTTGAGTGTGGAACAAAGCAGCGGGGACAGTATTACTCACATTTTAACTCTCATAAACACACTGCCTGATGGGAGGGCGGTCTCCTCGCTGCTTTGGGGGCTCATGTTGAGCAGGTTTTAGCTGGTGTATGTCTGCAGGGTACTTCTCTTTAAAACACCTTTTACTTTTTAATGCTGCAGAGCCACTCTGTTCTCAGACACATACTGAGCTTTACGTGTTTTTAACACTGAGGATCCAGAAATGAAAAGTACATCACAATATATTTTTAACAGTACTTCTCTGAGCAACATGAAAGGAGACAGGGACAGTTATTTAGTTTAAAAGCTTGTTCAAAGAGAGGTCCTGAACATTTCCAGCATAAAGAACTTAAATTTTCTCAATTTTCCTGATCATTAAAAACACCCAAACCATAAAAAACAGATTTTCTGCAGCAGCTGAACAAAAACATTTTTTGGACTACATCCATGAAAGCCAAATTGACCACACCTCCTTTTGAGTGAAAGCATAGTGCAGGGTCTTAGCAACTGAAATATGAAAGCCAATCTGCGACATGATGGAAATAAAAACAAAAATTAAAACTGCTGTCACTCAAACGAGGGTGGGGCCACACCTTACCCACATCAACTTCTCTCATATATAGTAAGGAGATCTTAAAGACCCACTCTGATGAAAATCATGTTTTTCTTGTTCTTTCCATGTTTATATGGCATTTTTCTGATGCAACAAGACATATCATGAGAAAAATAGGCGCAAAATTGCATTTCTGAGTATTTTTTCATTCAAACCGCTGTGAATCTCTGGCAGACGCAAACAGCAGGCTCAGACATAGTCAGATTTCCTATGTCACAAATCCCTGGTGTCCCGCTATGCAGGCCAGACTTGGAGAAATAGAGAGGACAATCGGGGAACAAGCGTGTGCGGTAGCGGATTTCAGTGCTCATAGGAAAGCTAATAATGATATTAGCTTTCATCATGCCCCTGCAGATATTAGTGTCTGAGAGCTTAATAGCTCCTATGTTACCTGTTTCTTCTGCTACACTGGCAATGTTAGGCTGCAAGCTAGCATGAAGAGAAGTGTGCAGAGCAGCGCTGTCTCTGACAACTCAGAGGCGAATTGCTAATGAGCTACTGGAGCTCTGCAGAAGAAGTTCTTGAAAATGACACAGTTAACACGATTTTGGCTAAAAACTTCATAATCACAATTAAAAGACCACTGAGAACACTTTGAATAGCAAAAAAAAAAGAAAAAAAAAAAACGCCTGAGGAGAAGGTGCATATTTGATTTTATATGTTACTTCACTGACTGGTACGAAAAATATGAACATAATACATTTTTTCCTGCAAGTATAATTCAACTATTCCCATTTAAAATACAAAAAAGTGAAGGTTATGTTCTTCTACATCAGCATGTAAGCATTGATCAGACTTTTTCAGAAGGTAAACCTTGATTTTATATGGATTTAGTTCTTAAATTATGAAGTTTTTCTAAACTCTTGATGAGAGAAAATTAATTTTACCTGAGTCAAGGAAGCATTTATCACTCCTCCCTGACAAACCTCAATAGTACAACCTATACAGTAAAAACTAATGGATGTCATTACTAACACATGCCAGACAGTGTGAGAGTAAACACATGTCATCTTAAAGATAAATATGCAGCAGAGTCAACTTCTACTATTTTTTTCTGTGCAATTAATTAAAACAAAATATACAGAGTAAAACAGCCTGTACTTCTGTGGAAACTAGTTTCTAAAAACAAGATTCCTCACATTCACAAGCCTCTCAGGGGTTTGAAAAACATTTTTAAATACTGGAGACATTTCCTTTTGGAAATCACAGAGAATTAGAGCTTCAATCAGAACAGCAGCAGGTTACCTTTCCAGCAGTAAATGCAACATTATCCTCATTTTAGTTCATCCATGAAGAGAGATTATTCTGTTTTGTCGCTAATGAATAAGCTGCACATAAGACAGGAAAAGCAAGGTGCTGTGTGGGTGAGAATATGAAAACAATTCACTCTGACAAATACGATGGTAAAAACTGACTTTTCCATTGAACAAATAATCCGGGATGAGAACGCTATTGGCTGGTAATAGATTCCCATGTTGGCAATATAACTCAGTATCAGCATTCGAACACTGGCATGAATGTAATTATCTCACCAAGCATCCTCTTGTCTGGTAAACATCCTCAACAAGATCTCTCCACTGCTAATCAGCTAATTATGAAACTATTATAATCAGAGTAAGTCTGGATAAGTGCACACGAGATGCTCTATTAGTACTATACACAGATTATCTTGGGAATATCAAACAGAGGTGCAGTACAGCAAGAGCAAGAAATAGGAAGATGAAGAGGAGGGATGAAGGAAGCTGACTTTGGTTGCAGTTTTTCCACTTGACGGTGGAACAAACTATTTCCAAGCTTTGAAACACTGGCACATAGGCAGCAAAGTGGGACTGACATGTCCAAGTTACTACTGCCATACGTCAAGTACTAATGGACATCATCCTGATCTCTATCTGGAAAAATGTGCAACTTCCCTGAGAACCTTCTCACTCATAGTTGCTGCATAAAAGGTGAGGTCAGCACTGCACCAGGATTTATCTTAGCAAGGATGGATATTAAATCAATGAGCCATAGATCTGGATTGGATCACATTTGCAAAGTAAGAAATGCAAAATCTGGAATATAAAACAAAAATACCAATATAAATATATGATGCTGTCTACTTCTGAAGGCTCAGGATAAAATGTTTCAACTTGTAGTTCTAGTTGTGGTTTTCCAGCCTGTTTAGCAATGTGCATTTTTAATGCAGAAGTGTAGCTCATTCTGTTATGACCATTACACTGTAAAAATAAAAAAAATAGCTTTGAAAACTGTAAAAATTCAGGGCAACTTACTGCACTAGATTTTGGGGTTTTGAGACCAACTCAAATTTTTGACTTTTTAAGAAAAGTTGAGCAAACAAATAATTCTTAGTTAAGACGATACAAACCTTATTTTGTTTACTAGTATTTGGTTGCACCTGTGCCAAAAAAAAAAACACTGTTAAAAATGTTTTTTGTGGTTTTCACTCAAGCTGTGGCAGTGGGGCCAAGGTGGTCTCTTATTTCAACATTGGGCAGAACACCTGAAGACACCCCAACAGGGACAGGACTTCATGTTTTTCTCAGTTAAAACTGCTCTGCTCTTATCTGTCTTGGACTTTTTGACAACATTTTGTACAAATAAAATCAGATCTTTTGGCTGATTATGGTAAAGACTACACTAAAGAGCCTGCTTTTCATTCAAACCAGCTAGTGCAAGGTTATAATACTGTGAGTACTTATTCTGCAACAACCGATGCCATGTGATCTGCATACAGTTCCATTATTTATTCATTTTTTCTTCTTGCTTTTTCGCTTACTCAGCTGCAACACCCTGATACAGAGTTAATGTTAAGAATTCAATCTGTGTGGGTAATGTTAGGACCCCACTGGAATGTGAGATAAGTGTTATCAAGTCGGCCCTTCGCCGCTTCTAACTCTGAAAAAACTGCAGCTTGTACAAGGGCGAGTTACTTAGAAATGGACTTTTCTGTTTCAGCTACTTTTACCATATTCACTTTATATATTATATTTGTATTTCTGCATCAGTATCAGTCCCTAGACACATGATACTTAGTCTTTTTTGTGTGCAAAATTCATAAATGTTTCTCGAAACTTGTAGATCGTTACCATGTATGATTATGGAGGTCCAGGTCATAATATTCTGACTAACTGTAGTTATTTGACAGCTCCCTGATTGATCAGCAGCCACACAGAGTAAAGACAGGGATGATCTGGAGGGGAAATCAGATCCTATTTAGGATGAATGTATGAAAGAGAAACCCTACATTGTATAAACAAAGTCATCTTTCACGATATTTGTTTTGTTTAACTACTTTGAGAGTGTTAACACTTGTGTTCCCGTCTACTTTCAAATGATTTTAACTAGGTAGTAATTCGCTCTGTGCAGATCTGTACAGGTGTCTTACTTTCAACAATTGGGTTATTCAGCTTCTCTTGGATTGAGACTTATAATGATGGGGTAAAACCACCAGTGTTATGGTTTAAACAACAACCCCGTAAACTAGGGACTTTTAGCTGAATGATCAGCTGGTTGTCATAGCAACAGGAGGAAAATCCCATGTTTACAGGCTAACTTATTCAACTGTAACACCAACGTATTGTTGGCTTGCTAATGTAGTACAAAAACGGACACCAACATAAACACTCGCACTTCAAATCACCCTTTGCTTGTGCAACAATTTCTCTCTCTGACCATATATGACCTTCCCATCCGGAGCTAGACATCAAAAGAAGGTGCAGGCTGCCACTGAAATATGGCCTTTTAGCAATAAACCTGGACAAAAAGCTCTGCAAATGCAAAACTGCTTAAGGCTGTATTTGTAAGCAAACAGCTTTTGACTTAACTTGTAAATCTTAAAAAAAAAAAAAGGAAAGTGTGAATGTGATGATCAATAATATAACTTAACAAAAACCCTTTCCTTCAAGCTGACTCACAGCACCATCTAAGTTTTTTTTTTTTTTTTAAATAGATTAAATGCATACAATATGAGTAACTGTGTTTACTCTGCATGGTCTGAGCCTAAACACACGTGACTGCTGTTTCTCAGTGTCTTCTTTCATCTCCCATGGGTGCTCCCTGAGGTTAATTGTCCAAGTCAGAAACATCAAATTCTCCTGTCCTCACACTAATAGGTCAATTTTTCAATTTCCTTCCTAATTGGTGAGGTCAGGACAACATAGTGTGGAAGTGATTCCACATCAGCTCCTGTGGGGCTTCACAGAGATCAAAGAATCTCCTCTGGGTGCTGCCAGCTTTTCATCTTTCAGGCCAGTGTGTCAGTTTGTGTGTAGTGTACATGTATGTGTGTTTGTTTGGTTTGGACATTATATCATTTATCACAACATTTATTATATTGGCTATTCATTGGGGTAAATATGGAAAATCATCACATTTCAGGGGCATTTATTCAATGGTTTCATTCAATACTGTCACATTGTGTGCTTAAAAATCTCATTTCCCTAAAAAACAGTATCATAAAGCTGCAGGAGGGTTTGATTTTGAACACACACCAGATTGAAACTCAAAACTTTGCAGCATACGCAAGAAAACAAAAGACATATTTGCATATTTCTGTCTCACAACTCATTGTCTTCTTCGAGGCCGACATTAGCATGCAGATCACATCCACAGTGTGTTTACATCTGATAGAGCTGGATAACATTCAGGCAAACCAGGAATTAAAATGCAGCCCTGCTCTCCATATTAGAATCTGTCTGCTCCTTTTCTCACCAAAATACACATTGCCATGCATGCAGCCTCTTCTCTTGGCAGTAAACACTTTTCCTCAGCCTGCACTCACTCCTAAAGCAGCCTTTCCCTGAGTTATTGCAACTGCAGCAATATTACCTTGCAACAGGAGAACCTTTCTATTCTGCTGCATAGGTGTTAACATTACAGAGTGAGATTGCAACCTGCAGAAGGAGGTGATTGTGATTGACAAAAGCAGCAAAAATAGTAATGAAAGTTTTTTGTTTTCTTTTTTCTTTTATTTTCTTTCCCTGTTAAGATGTAACAACAATCCCTCTGGAGTCAACTGGTGCACGCTACAGTTTCCCTGATAGGATACAAGAAGTGCTTGCATTCATCCTCAGCCTCTCCTCCCTCTCTCTGTGCTGCTCCAGGCAATGATGATGGAAAAAAATGTGTAAAACAGGCAGCATCCTATTGTCTCACCGCAAGTGTAATATGATAACATGCACCCTTATATCTGACATAAAAACTGCTCACACAGAGACATTATGTCTCTGTTCTCAATCTTCTGTATTTCACTTGCTTTATGACTTTATTTAAATCTCTAGTGAATGAGCGACTTTGATTTTACCTCCAAACAGTTTACGTTTACGCCAGTCTAGTTTAAGTGAAAAGCACAGCACTGTTAATACTGCCACTCTTCTTTTAAATGATATCATTCCAGCATTTGATAGTAGGAAACTCTATGCAGCTCTTTTTTATCAACATTTCTAACCTTTCTGAAGCTTTTGATGCAGCTTTAAAAAGCTGGAAAATGTTGACTCTGACACAAGTAATTTAAGAGCCATCCAATGGGTGGGATGCAGTGTGTAGCCCTCCGAATTTGTATAAAGTAAAAGTGGTGTCCCACAAGGTACCATCTTAGGTCCTTTCTGTCTCCCTCTTTATATAAATGTCATTGTGTCAGCTGTTTCTGCTCATGAAATTTTTCTTTATGCTGATGATACGATTTTGTATGGCTCTGCTGCTACTGTACAGTCTGTACATTCTGTTGTGTATCACCTCTGAATTAGAAAATCAGCTTGCTAAACACAGATATGTCTTGAATGCAGAGAAAAATATATATATTTTTTTCCAGATCCAAATGTACTGACTAAAAGAATCTCATCATCATTGTTCCAAACTTAATCAAAATTAAGCTTTTTCCATCCTAATAAATCCTGTTGGATTGTAGAAGAACTCTGTTTGAGGTTACTTTGCTATCATTGTGCAGGCAACCTTAAAACCTCTGAGTTTGCAGTTTAATTATTCTGCACAGGTTTGTTTTTTCTAATCATTAGAACACTCATCACTAAAAAATGGTTTGCTTCTTTTCGAGAGTTAAGATTTGCATGCCTATTTGTTTATCCATATAGCACGTATTGGAGTTCTGCCTACACACATTTCTTCCTTCCTGTTCATCTGTGTGTGTCTGAAAAGCCAAAGGACCAAATGAGCAAGACTAAAAAGTCCCAGGTTTCTTTTCGTTATCTGGCGTCACTAACTCCAACAAACAGGATCAAGTTAGGCGGTCATCAGCATCTCGTAAATCAGCAGTCAGGCACACGTGAGATCATATGTGGGTTTCTGACTGCATAAACATATGAGCTGCCACTCTGCTGACATGCTAACCCCCACATACAGTAACACAGCTGCGACAGATTTAACTGCACACCTTCAGCTCGGTGAGGCAGCATTTACAATTACGCATTTGCATTTTACTGTCACACATACTCCTGCAAACCCTCCCAGTCCTCCCTTTGCTCCCTCTTTCGCTTTGATAAAGCTCTCTGCAGCTCTTCCAGAGAGCTCAGTTGGCTGACAGACATTGTACGAGGCAAACTCCGGCTGTTCTCTCCAAATATTTGACCTCATCATTGTGCAGTGTGTGACTTGTACCCCCCACACACCTATCATACTCGATGTCAATCCCATTTGTTTATTCAAACCACCGTTTCCCCACCAGCCTTATTCTCCTGTATTCCATTATCCTCTGCCCATCAACAGAGCACTTCTACAGCTTTATCCCTCATTCACCTTTCCTCTCCTCATTCCTGCCATCCTTTTTCTCCTCCTCTGCATCATCATTCCCTCTCTTTCCGTACTCCATCACTCCATCACTCTTTCTCAGTCTCATCCATCTGCTCAGCTCCTTCCCTCATTGTATCCATGCCGCTCATCCCTTCCCCCACTTATCTCACCCACAGCTGTGTTGACTAGCTTCGTGGTGTGACAGTGTGATTCCCGCACTTCTGCTCCCCGATCCCAGAGGGCAACAGCGCCACACGATAGCGGCACATACCGAGGCCAAGCAGGCGTCCAGGGTTGAAGGGCGCGTGAGCAGAGTTGTACAACATTTTCCCTCAGATATAAGCCATCAGACTCAGTCAGTGTTCTGTTTTTACCATTAAGGCATGAGGCATGTTAGCTACCCTGTATCAACACATATGCAGACATAACTCAACTCATGTTTTTCTCATCTTCAAGAGCAAAGAACATGCACTCCGCTGGTGACACTGTTTTCAAGATGATGGTGATGGTATTTCGTTCAAATACTTGGGTTTTTACCAACAACAGCTTGTCTTTTAAGGCGCATACCAGATTATCGCATACCAGATTATAAGATTTTGATGCAGCTTTAAAAAGGTGGAAAATATTGACTTTGACACAAGTGCACAGTGCTAACTTAAGAGCTATCCAATGGGTGAGAAGCAGTGGGTAGGCCTTGGAATTTGTTAAAATTACAAACAGCGTTCCACAAGGTCCTATCCTAGGTCCCATTCTAGGTCTTTTCTTTTCAATATTTATATAAATGTTATTGTGTCAGCTGTTTCTGCTTATGAAATGTATTTTTATGCAGATGATATAATTTTTTATAGCTCTGCTTATATACACACACACAAATATATCATGCATGATGCTTCGGTCCCCCAATGCGCCCACACACAAACACCTGTTTTAGGGATGAGGGGGACTCAAGTACCCAGATGGAGCTCTGCAACAATATTTATTTGGACTTAAAAAAAAAAAAAGAGGGAGAGAGAGGAGACACTGAGTTTCGGGTGTCTGTGAATATGAGGTGTCCTCCCATTCATACCACAATGCAGTGGAGAATGAAAGAAGTTAACAAACATGGTTGAATGGGATATTAGCTTACAAGCCAACCATGCATTCATTTTCCTTGGTTCCTGTTAGGTACTGGAGAGTGTCAGGCTGATTAATGGCATGTCAACATGTCATAAATCAGCCTGATTTGCATAAGACAATATCAAAGATCTTCGATCAAACCAACAGGTTTGAATTTATCGTAACACCAAAATGAGAAAAAGACTTCCTCCAAGCAGTCATTGCATCAAATGACTAAAAGCCTGTTAACTCTTAAGAATCCCTTAACACTCAATTACTGAGAAAAACTTCCCATTCATATTTCATCAAGGTCCTTATCCAACTTACCCACTACAACCTTAACCAAGTACACGACAAATCTTCTCCCATAGGGACTGAATATCCAGATTTTTTGAGTCATTGTGTTAAAGATGGCAGAGTGCATTTGAAGTCACCATGAGAGTCCATTGGATGAAAAAAATGTCCATCCCTCAAACTTCAGCTGCATCATTTCCTCATTTCTACCGTCACCCATCACTCACTTCTTTCCTTTCCATTTCTCTCATTCATGATTTTCTTACCCATGCTGCATTGCTTTCATCTCACACCTCATCTCTCTGTTTGAGTTCAAATCACAATCTGTCACCCTTTTCTCTACCTCTCCACTTCCTCCATCTCCACTTCCTCATTCAGTCACACCTGGCAGATTTCTTCATTTCGGCCTCTATCTTAAATCTCAGACCCTCTATTTTCTGTCAGTCTTTCCCGCCTCTTGCCATCCGTTTCTCTGCCATTTCTTTTTTTCACATTTCTGGACATCCATATTTATATACTCAACTTCTTTTCCATATTCAGACTGTATCCCTTTCTCTCGCTCTCTTTCTCCTCCTCCTTGGTTCCAGTATTTCATGCGTGAATAATCCATGTCTGTCTAATCCTTTTAGCTATTCTCCCCTGTAGTCTAATGAGCCTATAGCACTGTCGACTGTCTCACACACACACACTTACAGTAGAAACACACACACACACACACATGCTCAGCAGCTATCAGTATACTTAAGAACATTAATACCACCTTAACAGGATTTATCTCTCCTCTGGGTTCCTCCCCATCCTCTGCCTTCCACTCTTATCGACCAATCAGAGCTCTCCTTGTCCTGTATTTAATCAGACTAATATCTTATTTAATGGTATAATTGGCTCTTAGTCCTGACGGGGAATAACATTTGCTCAGTGGTTTAGAGGTAAATTTCAGTCACAGATCTCTATCAGGTGTTATAATGGATATCCTCTGGAGACCATGCTGTGTTGAACTAACCTGCCTGCAAAGAGATGTGCTGATAAATGCTGAAATCAAAAGTCAAAGTGAATTCCCGCTCCTCCAAGTATTAATTCAGAAAGACTTATTATTGCACATCCATGCTTGCAGCAAGACAAGGGAGCAGAAGATTCTTGTCCACCTTAAAGGGATGCAGAAAATAGCAGCAGCACCTGTGCAAAGTCCTCCAGAACCTTTCTGTTGGCCTCTTCTTACTTAACCAATCCTGCAATACTGCCAGAGCCCATACTCCTTTGGGGTTTGTGTTTTCTTGTTCTTCTTGTCTGTTTTCTTCAATTTGGTAGATGTCTCTTTCACTCACCTCCTTCCAATATCGCTAAATACCCCATTCCTACTGCCGTTCCTTTAAGTCTTTGTAGTGTGACTGGTATACTCAATACATACCGAAACCCTACGCTACTGCAGTTAGTTAAATCATTTAAATTTTAAAGCAAAGAAGCTTACCTTTTGAATTAATATGCTAATAAACGGTTTAAGAAGCATGGTTTAAAGAGCTAACAGGCATAAAATGAAACAAGCTCATCAACCCTGGTTAAAAAGCAGCAGTAAAACCTCTTTAGATGAAGGTAATTTGAAGCTTTATAGCCACAACCACGCTGCACTGAGAAGTTAAACTCTTTCTTTGCATGAAAAGAGATGTTAATAGGAATTTACTGACCCAACCAGAGCTAAGCAGCAAGGGCACGGCACTGAATATACTCTGTGTGTTAAAATGATCACTTTAAAAACCAATAAAAAGATTTAAAGTAGATGCTTTCACTGGAAGTAGAGCTCAAGATTGTCCTCAATTAGAAACGTATGAGATACAATGATATGTGCATGTTTTATAAGCAGCCTATATAGACTCTATAAATGTTTGAACGTGTAGTCGTGTCTCCTGCAACCATCTGTGTCACATGTTTGTGTCTGTGAGAGTTATATTTCTAACCTTCCCCCCCTCACTCCGTCTCCATTATGTCCCGTCCTCTCCTCCATCATCTTTAAGGTGCTGTCCCCTCGTCTGCAGACACCACAGCAGGACAATAAGTTCCCTTCCCTCCATCTCTGTGTCTCCACCTGTCCCTGAATCAGTCTCTGTCATCCACACCTCCCCCCCTCACCCACCCTGTCTTCTCCTCACCCTTGTCCGTCTCTCGTCTCCCCTTTGTTTTCGACCTCATCCCCTCCCTCCATCATTCTGTCTGAACCTCCATCTGCTCGATCACTCCTCAGCGACGGGCATGCCGACAGTTACCCGACAGCTGTATGAATTTTACACACTCGCTGGGTACAATTATGTTCAGCTAATTAGCTGAAATGGCAGCTAGGCGCCACAGCACCGGCACATAATGACCTTTGATAACAGACGAGCAGAGTCTATGAAAGTTGGATTTCTTTGAAAAATCTGAACAGGGAAAGCAGTATGACTTTATTAAACACAAATCGAATCCATGACACCAAAGCTTTCTCTGATTTCCTTATTTTTGGTTTTAAAAACAGGACTGTTAACTTTGCTTTGGCTCTTTTCGGACATTTAAACACAGGGGTCAAGATTACTGATGCACTTGTAAAAAACCACCCCTCATATAATTCTTCAAAGGTGTGAGCCACATGCACTCCCAACTCCAGAGTACAGTTGTGCGTTTTATAGGTTTTGCACAAAGTGCTAACGGCTCAATTTCCTCACCGGTATTATTTAATGGATTTCATTTCCTTAATCTGCATGAAGCAGCAGAATCTCCTTACACTTTTAATCTCTATTAACCGAGAAGGCTTCTCAGCAGATTTCTGTGCATGTCTCGTGCTCAGAGCTGGGCATATTCAAGAGGACACTGCTCAGAGCTACTGGCCAGCTCTATCGATGGATTTTTAGATGTTTTTGCTTGAAATTAAATCTTCAAACTGAATTATTTTGACTGGTCTGCAAGGGCTGACACAGTTCCTTGCTAAAAGCGGTTACATTGCATGAAAGTCTTCTCTACAACTGCACAATGGGAATTCTGTAAACTGGGGTCTTGTTCAGAGCACAAACAGCAACAAAGCAGGTCAAATAGCCACCATGTGATTAAAAAGCTGCTATTAAATTTACCGGGGATGAATCACAAATATGGTTACCCACCTCTATTGTCAAAGTATTGTCATTTCTAGCTTCATATTGTAAGGAAAAACAGAGATGCAAAAAAAAAAAATGTTAAAGGTCTCTCAGCCTGTCAGGGCAGTAATTTCTTTTACTGACACAAGTCCAGGAGTCAAAGAAGACCTGTCAGTCTGGGTCACCCATAGACTGTATATACAATGGACGCTGACTGCCTCCTCACTGGGTGAAGCCACCGTGAGAACAGCACCCTCTGGTGACGGGCTGCAGTATAGGTCATAAATCCCACCTCCTCTCGCAATCCCTACGTCCTCTTTTTCTGTGAAGCTCCATCTTTAGAAGTTATTAGGGGGTTCATGTTTTCTATGATTGACACTTGATACAGTCTAATGGGCGTACGAAGATTGCGTAGCTCACCCAGGGGATACACTGTTTGAGCCGAGCATCATCAAAGCGACTCTCTGCAACTCTCCAGCCAAATGCCTACAACAATGCTACTGTGCAAGTGGTGGAGTGCGTACAACACTACTGCGCAATGTTGGTTTCAGGAAGTGGAGAAAAATGCAGAAATACAGAGAGCTTGGCTTCAAATCCATATACTGGCGGAAGGTGGAACCAAGTTGTCCATAGTATATACAGTCTATCGGATCACCATAAAGAGTAGCTTTACTGATTTGCAGCACAAACATACATCTCATTATTTACAAACTGGAACACAGCTTTTGGGTGTTCCTTATTACACAGCTTTACAGTCACAACATGACCTGAAAGCTGGAAAGTTTGTATTTTTTTTTGTATTTTTTTTGTTTGTAAGTTGTGTAAGATGTTTGCAAATGTTGTCACTTCTTGGCCTCAAAATACAACAATGGAAACAATCTATGTGCGAAACTATGTTAAACAAACCAGTTGGTGACCATTTAATGCTCTTGTTCAACTTTATCTTAAACATAAACCCTTGCTCTTCAAATCCTCACAAGGTTGTATATGTAACGTAAATCAAGCATCTGGAGTCGTCGGCAACAAGAAATAGTCATGAAGTATCCTTACGCTGTTTTCATAGCTGTGATCTCTGCATTACAGTGGTGTAGAAATTTACCTAGTTGTGCTGTTTTGCATCTTAATTTTGAGATTTTTCTGTGTTTAAATGTTGCCATCTGTTTAAATGGCACATGTTTGCACCCACAGGTCAAAGTAGTGCATTGAAAACCAGCAAACACTCGTAATACACGGCCAATACACAATCAAAACAGAACACTGCAGACACTATTGAGCTACATTAAAAGAGGGCCCCAGGTGCACAGGTACAACAATACTCAGTGATTCATAGAAAAGCTCCGTATTGAGCTGCTGCACCATCACATCAAGAGAAGTAAGACAGGTGGAAGAAGGCACACAGTAATGAAGTCTCTTGGCCGGGTCCCTTTGGGGGTTTTAACCATTTGGGAAGAAACCTTGAAGCAGACAGAGTAGCACCAGATGGATTACATCTCCCAGCTGCTCACCTCTGAAGACACCATGACCTTGACCAGAACAGGACTAGAAAAGTGATGTATGTGACACATTATGAGCATCATGTACTCTGTGTAAATCCTCTAAAACCCCCTGGGATCATGGTGATGAATCTTTAATATCTCTTCATATCGGAGAAAACATCGCAGCATTCACATTTTTGCAATTTGCAGGATAAATTTCAGAATGAATTGAATGATTTCTAAGGCCTGTTCAACATGTAAGTATCCTGTTCACATGGCAGTACAGAAAACAGGATATGAAAACTGACAGCATCCTTCAAGAGACTCAGACACTGTGGCCTACGTAGACCGGTCAAGCCGGACTGAACTGAGACTTTATACTTATCAGAAGGATTGCAGACTTGTGTCACTACCCTGGACCAGGACTCAGCTAATGTCTCAAGTTTGTACAGATATGGTCCCCAAACACAAACTCCTTAACATTGCAACCAACCCCCTCATCAGAAACCCCTCTCCTCAGCTTACAGCCAAATCAGCCCAGACTTGATGAGGCATGGACTCCACTAGACCTCTATCTGCCACAAAGACTTTAGCAGCAGATCTTTCAAGTAGGGTGACCATACGTCCTCTTTTACCCAAACATGTCCTCTATTTTCGGGGCTGTTCGTGTTTGTCCGAGGAAGTTTCCTTCAAATCCTTCAATGGTTTTGTATAGAAGTTTCAAGTTTGTGTCACATGGACTTACTGAGTTAGAAGCATGTATAAGACACTTGACCCAACCCGAAAAACTCTCAAAATTAACTTTGTCTGACTCCTGCCCCTGTCTAGTCGTGTCTTCTTTTTGGGAAGTCAGAATATAGTCACCCTACTTTAAGTCCCGGTAGGTGTAGTGTGGGGCATCCATGGGCTTGACTTTCTTGCCCTGCACATCCTACTTATGCTCATTGGGACTGAGATTTGTGTAATTCTGAGGCCTTTGTTTTCTATTGCTGCTTGGTACAGATCGGAAAAAATAAACTGGCAGTACCTTCAGAGAAAATCACTATCTCATGCTTTTATGTGTGAAGGTGCTCAGAGGCCAAAGATATAGCTGCAGCTGAACTGACAAAACCCTTGGTGTGAAACTGTAATATTGTGTTAATACCAAGCGTAAATAAAGTAATTTGCAAGTGAATCACATGTCAATGCAAAGACACGATAAGACTTGCGTTCTACACAAGCGACACGAATTGAGCAATTCAGACATGCAGATGCCACGAATTCACATCATGTGCGCTACCTGCTTCAAACACCTATTCATGAGAGTTGAAAATCTCTCAATTCAAGTGAGTGTTTGCAGCATGAAAAAAAATCAGCATGGAGATACTCTGGTGATGTATATCACCAGCAGAGATTCATTCACGTGAAAAATAGAGGATTAACCGATCGTGACAGGATGTGACCAGCTAAACTGTAGGATACAACTTGTCTGTGACACCGAGACAGAAATAATAAAGAGCGCAACTGAAGGACAGTGAGTGAGGCGGTCTGATTCTTTAAGCATAACAGATCCTCACAATGTGGTCAGCCTCTGCTATGTTTGATGTAAACAGACTGACCTGACATGCAGGAAGTCCTCCTCTCTTTCTCTCTCTCCTCTCATGCAATCACACGTGTGTTTGGGTGTCCTGTAAATGCGGAACAAACGCAAATTTAGCAAGTGAATATACAACAATCCAGATTCACACAACTTTAAGCGAGTGGATGATTTTATTGGTGTGAGCGCAACATAAAGGTGATGCCTGTTGGTTCAGAGCGAGCTCACGAGCGCAGCAACCATCCCTGACCAAGAAAAGAGAGAGAAAAACAACACCTGGCTCGCTGTTGAGCTGTCAAACTCAGCTGAGCGTCTATTTGCTGTCAGGTCTGGACTGGATATTAAAGGAGAGACAGGTGGAAAGGACTGCATGTATTAAGTGATATCAGGTGAACACCTCCCTCACAGATGGCATATTAATTTCTGCTCAACTCCTCCGAAACACTGTATGCATAAAAATGAACAGCTAAACTATGAGCAGTTAATTAATCTCAACACCTGGTCAATTCTATCAATAAAACAATACAAAGAACAGCCCACATCTCGGCTGCTGTGTAAACACACCTCTGTAAACACTATAAATGAACCTTGTTAAGCAGGGACAGCACATCACAGTCCCACGCTCACACGCCATCCACTTGCTCCCCTTGAACAAATTGCATCTGACTGATTAATAGGACCTTGAAGGTGTCAGAACACATGTGTCCAAATGCAACACAAGCAGCAGAGACAGCGCGCTTTCTGAGCGGCGCCGTTTATTTAATAAGCAGGTCGGCTGGAGCATGTCAATTATTCCTGGGCACTGGTAAGGATGGGAAGACGGGAGGGGCGGGTGTGAAGACTGCCACTGGTAAATGGAAGATGAAGCGTGTGTGGGTGTGGGTGTGGGTGTGTGTGTGAGAGAGAGAAAGTGTGATTGGTGATTGCAGCGGCCCTAATGGATTCCAGAAGGGGAGCCATAACAAACACGAGGGAAATCAAACAGTAGAAATTACAACTGGGTCTAAACATCAGAGCAAGAAAATGCCGGCAGGTTTGCTGTTGTCTGTTCTCAATCCAATTACACGGCTGGAAAAATAATATTCATTTTCTCAAGCCTGCTCAGTTCTAACTACGCTCTGGCATCTGGTACAGTAAGTGAGAAATTATTCAGCACTGGTGTGAAACAACACAGGGTTGAGACCGCTATCTCCGGAGCCACATGCAGCCAGTTGGCCTGGGATCAAATCCCTGCAGTACCTCCTCTTGAGCTTCTCCTCCTAAGCCTCGTTCTGAAAACTGTCCCACTCCCTCATTGAAAAACTACTTCAGTGTGTCGATTCTGTTTGAAAAGCCATAACCGTGTTACATACATTCCCAGGAGTTCATTCATTATTCAACATTTGCTGTGGAGTCTTGTATAATTGTGTCTCAGAGTTTGATTCATCACTTATTGCTGATGAGGTGTAAATTCAGCTCCAGCATCTCCGTCACAAACTTTAATGCCTCTGAAGCACAACACATAAATTTACAGGGAACAACGTTGTCGCTGTGGGCCAGAATCTCTGCAACACTCGCAACACAACAACATCAAAAATACAACATCAAAGAGGAGCAGCAGCGGTGGCAGCAGCAGAGAGCCGGTCCAGCCAAGAGCTACAGCTCACTCCACAGACCTCACTCCTGTGTTAGACTCACTTATTACACACCTACAATGACTCAATTACAAACAACATCATCTAATACCGCTGTGACAAACACCTGTAACAAAGAATACAGTATAAAAAGAGCATTTGAGACACAAAGAGTTAGACAACAGAGACCAGATAATCGAACATGTCAAAACCAAGTTGATGGTAAACTATGATAGTCTGAACCAAATGAGTGATGCAAAGTAAAAAGTCAATCAACTTTGACATTCATGACCAAAAAAAGACCTTAAAAGATTAGGAATTCATGGTTTGATCCTGCACCATCGGATATGCTGCATCGCTCATTGTCGGTTACCCGCCCTCTCCTCTGTCAGAAAGTGTTGCATTGGTGCATAGGAATATGTGTGTCCTTTCCTTTGGGCTAAGCTTAGTATACACACCATTTTTCCCGCCTGTGCAGCCATCCATCAACTTCCCCTCCCATGAGCCAGCAGGGCCACCATTTTGATTTGAGAAAAGGGCCCTTTGAAATAAGACCCGACTTCTCCTCTTAGAGTAAGCGGCAAATCAGGCCGATAAGACTTTAGCTTAGTATTAATGGTGCGGAAAATTAAATTAAGGGCAAAGTTTGGAGAGGGAAAAAAAAAGGAGAGCAAGAGGAGCAGAGGGAGGTGAATAGCTAGGGGGGAAAACAAAGGAGAGGGAGGAGAAAAGTAAAGGAGAAAGGATCAGGTACAAGATGTTTAAGAAAAGCCGAGCAGGTGGAGAGTGAGAGGGATGGAGGCGGAGGGAGAGAGCAGCCGGGTGATATTGGTAGGCAATTTCAGGAGGAAGATGGTAATTGTCAAACTCATCTTGATAGCAAGACCTTACAAAAAAATCTATTTAATTTTCCCTCCACAAGCTCGTACTGTAATGGGATTTCTGCTCTCTGCCCCAGCTGTCATAAACATATATAGATATACTCACACATACACAGAAAAGGGAAACAGAAATAGTCTCAATTTCACACATAAACCAATTCTCAACCTCTATCTCTCTTTATTGAACTCTGTGTTTAGCAGCTTTCTTAAAAAAGACTAACATTCAGTGTCTGTTTTCATTTCGCAACACATGAAAACACTCAAAACTGTGCAGAAAACAAATGCAAACAAGGCTGTGCGATACTGGTGTATAGTCAACTATCTGAATGAATCAGATGAAGCTGAAAAAGACACAGATTAGGGGACGCTGCAGACTGGTTTAACAGCTCCTGCTTTATGCCGCTGTCAAATATTGCTGCTGCTACTCAAGCCATGACATCAGAAGTCACATGCATTAGAGAATAAAGACTCAACACTGAGGGGATGCTGGTCAAGGCAGGTCTATGCAACAAGGGGTGTGTGCAGGAGTGAAGGTGAAGAAGAGCGATGGCATTTTACAAATGTTAAGACAAATTACGAATACAGTTATGTAGGGGCCAGAGGGTGTGGTTGCATCAGCTTTGCAGATTGATCCCCAGGTTCCTGATAATGCCAATAATTGTGTGTGCGTGTGTGTGTGTGTGTGTGTGTGTGTGTGTGTGTGTGTGTGTGTGTGTGTGTGTGTGTGTGTGTGTGTATGTATGTGTGTGCACCAAAAGATTTAAGATGCATGTGAAATCCAGATTGATTGTAAGACATCCCACGACCCATTGCTCAAAACCACCACAATCCTCTTAGCCTGCATTGGGTTTTTAATGGATTACACGGGCTAGGTGGTTTCAACAGGTGATATCTGAATCACATCATGAAGTTGAAAACCATTCTACTGAAAAGTAAAAGAACTGTACACTTAACCTTAACTCGGGAGCTGCTCTGTTGCAGAAAGTGCTTGAGTGCTTTGAGTCTTTGCAGTGCAGTTTGGTGCAATACAAAACCCAAGGTTAATCTTGTCATTGCCCGTACAAAGAAAGCACAGCGATAAAAAACAGACTGAGAAATGATCACCCTCAACAGACTCTCTAGTTCGGTTGAGAACACATCTTACTTTTCTGTCCCAGCAGCCCGAGGTATGTTCAATATGTGGTCTCTAAATGAAATGATACAGAGTCTTAAAACCAGATGCTCCCACTGAGGAACTTCTTGTATGAAGAGCCGCTGAAGTGGCTGCTGGTCCCTCCAAAAGGACCCTGAAACACTTCACTGCTTGGAGAGTAATGAATGAAGATGACATGATACAAACAATCGCATCCACTGGCAACAGAGTCCCTCAGTCAAGGTTGCACAAAACAAACACAGGGACCTTACACCAGACATGTGCAGTGTATTTTAAACTCCTAGTAACAATTAACACTTTCAAGAACTTGGAGTGGGCGATTACACACCAAAAAAAAAAAAAAAAAATCACGGTATATTTTGTCATATCGTCCAATCTTGATTATTATCACAATTATTTTTTTTTAACTGCCACTTTTTAAGCACGTGTACTAAAAACTAAAGAAACTAGAGATTACTTCAACATTTTATTTACATACAAAATAAATAACAAAGCATAATAAATTAGATAAACATTAAAAAATATAAAAAACATTTTAACTAAACAGTACAACAAATGTAGATAAATATTAAATAATACAGTGAACTAGTTTACAGTCCTGAGTGTTTTTGCAGGTATGCAGGCCCCAAAATAAACAAATCGCCCCCTCAGGGATAATGAAGACGCCTTAAATGCAAACATTACATGATGGAAACGTAGATGATACGATTGATTGTTGCTTTGGTCTGGTAGCTGCATTGCTAGTTGTGGCTAAACTGTTAATGCTACCGGTTCCGTGGAAGGCTGTGCAGACTCGGCTCGCATTTTCATGCTTCCCACATAATCACTCGGGAAAAACTTCTTCAAATGATTAAACAGATCTATTGTGTTGCCGGTTTTTGAGGACACGACCACCAACATACCTTGCGCAACGGCTTAATAGCTCAACGTCACTTTGGAGATACCCGAACCACCGCCACACAACTAATGTTGGATAACTTTTCTTCTGAATGATGGCATCTTCGGAGGATGGCTCAAAGTCATGGCTGACATCTATCTTGCTGCCCTCAGCTCTGCATTTAGCTCCACATTTGGTCATTCTGTGTACTTCACCGGCAACATACAGAAGTGAGCAGGAAAAGGTCAACTCTGATTGGCTGTTGTGACCCACATTTCTGCCATGTTTGATCGAGTAAATATGCTCACTGCTGATCACAGTGATCAAACTGAAATTTATCACGATCATTAATCACGATCATGTAATCGCCCAGTCCCAAGAACACAATTACACTGTTTATAGTTTGAATCTTTTGCTCTGTCCATGACAAGCAAAATGACAGTGTCTTAAAGTCTGTCTCGCTTATTTCAGCATTAACCAGGTACACATGTAACCAAAGATACAGACCCTTCACAGCCAGAGGCCTTTAACTCATGTCATTCACCAATCTCTCATCTCATTTTCCCATTCTATCCATTCTGCTGTTTATTCCATTCAGGTCTTTGAAGACTGAGGCATCTCTTGGTTTGAGTTTTTGGGCTCAGTCTGACAGCGAGAGGGAGTGATTTGAAGAACTAACCCACCTTATAACAACTTTTTCATCAGTGTATGTGGTTCCAGAAAAAAAAAAAAAATCTTCACAGAAGATTGACTGGCTATACCATAGGTTTCCCTCATTTCTGATATCTTCCAGATCACAGGCACATCAAATATATGCAGTGCAGTCTAACCTCAAACAATCTCAAATAATAGCCTCAAATAATTATCAAGAAATATGGTGTCCTTGAAGACGGGCAGGTCTCTACGGCTTTTTCACATCTCTTTCAAATTCCTTTAGATGTATTTCCACGGGTGTGAGTCATCTTCAAATGATCTGTACCCTTGTGCAAGATTCAAGAAAAGAGCAGCCAAACTTTTAACTAAGACTCAGGGGAGCAGCTCCTGTTTCTGTTTAGTCCTGTAGCAGTGAACAGCAGCCAGTGAGTTCAAGAGCTGAGTTTTACAATATCTGTTTTGAATCACCTACAGGGACTCACATGGCAGGGCTCCTGTCTTTATAGCTGAACAGAATACTTGCTGCTCCTCAAAATGGATCAAGCCTTTCAGGACTGAAAGTGGACCGTACCTCTGAATGAAACCACAGCCGGGGTTTAAACTCATGTGCTGTCAGGATTTAGTCTGATTCACATCAATATCTCTAAGCCATACTTATCTCTTTCTTTGTCTCACTCACATTTTTGTAAGGACAGCTGTAAAAAGACACTAAATATAGATAGAGGAGAGTGAGGAAGGCTTCAGTAAAGGGCCATGGCCAGAAGTTGAACCCGGGTCTGCAGGCATCAGGACTACACCCTCTGTACATAAGGTGCAAGCCTGAACCACCAGGCCAACCTACACCCCGTGTAGCTTTTTCTATTCTACTTTTCCGCCTTCTGCTTCTGCTTTATGAGCTGAATCTGTGATTAAAACCTGGATTTCTCTGCACGTCACCGCATGGAGTACGTCACTGAAATCTTTCAGGTGTATGAGTTTGGTCATGGTTACTGCTCTACAGTTCACCTAACCTACCATGTACATTAATCCAATCATTACCAGAGTGAGAACGCCCAACAGCACAACTACCCCTGAGGTCAGTCTATTGTTTCCCTCTCTCTGCTGTGTTCCTCCACTAAAGAAATTCCCATTTGTTGTGTGTTGTTAAACACAATGTACTTGTACTTGTATCCATGGGAACAAGTACGTAAAGGATTCTTTTGAATGTTTTCCTTAGGTTGAATCATCTTATATTTACATTCATCTTCTGACAGGCAGAGTGTATTTGTGTGTTTATAACCATTTTTTTCTACATTATTCTCAGATCAGATGAAATTATTTTCTGGAGTCTTAAGTTAACTCTTAAAGCATTGAGTTAGATCCGTTTGGTCCATGCAGACCACTTTCAGTCTAGATCTCAAGGTTTCTGAGCCTGCTCTGTAAATGCTGTAAAAGCATCTTACTGTATTATTTACCTAACACTCCCTGCTCAGTAAATTTCCAGCACAGCACATCAAGCAATGAGAACCTGAGAGGGATTTATTCCGGAATATTATAACTCAAAACACCTGTTTTGGTTGTCCGGGGGCCGGAGAACAATGAAATCAGTTTTCATGGTGGGGAACACTAAATGCCAGGGTGGTATTCGTTCTGCTGCTCAGTCAAGGACAGAAATCAACCAAGCAGCTCATGTTTGTTTGCTGTTTTAAATGTCACCACCTGCTGCTGTGTGTCTGCATACACAGAAGCTCATACACATTCAACCACATAGGGGGTGGAAACATTATAAATACTGTACTTGTGTTGCCGAGAGGCATCAAAAGCAGCATCTTCCTTTATCAAACCTGTATGAGGAAGTAATTATGAATTTAACTTTCTGATGCAGAGCCATTGGCATATGGAGAGGTGTATTTTAATCCATGCACCTTTGTATGCGAGTTAATTGGCTTTCAGAGTCCATTTTGACAAAGATAGTGAGGATAAACACAGTCCACACATTTGGAGCTGATTGAAAAGTGCTGCTTGCAGCCGTAAAATTGCTGCTATAAGAAAAACAAAAGTATTATATGTAATTTCTAAGGGAAGGAGGTAACTTGCAGAGAGTATACAGCTGCAGCTCGTCTTCTTCTAACACTACACTGAGAGAAAGCACATTAATTTTGACTTCTTTAACTCTCAGTGGGTTTCAGAAACCAGTTCAATGACTGACTTTTGAATTAATTACCTCAGAGATCCCCATGACAGACATGTAAGAAAGCTTATCAGAACCACCGCACAAAAGCACCCGTAAAGCTGGCGTAAACATACCTGCTGACCTCTTCTATGGTGAACCAGTCAGCAGGGGTTTTCCTTTCTCTGGAGCACGATATATAGAGCATACCTCTATCATGACCACAGTAATGGTTTCAGATTTCCTTTGCAGCCACTGTTATTAAATTTATTCATGTAGCTGTGATATAAGGCCACAGAGAAGCTTTGAACCAAAGCAGAAGGAAAAGAGATGCCCTTTATGCACCAGCAGTGCCACAATCTAAAGGAGAGGGGAAATATCAGTACCAAGCAGTGAATGATAAATGTAATAGATACATTTTTTTTTGAATTTTACAAATGTTGTAAAATCCAGAATGTAAGCAAACACACAGTCTGCTTTTGTCGCCGTCAGTCAGCAATGAGGATTTTCTGTGCAGCTGTGTAGCTCTCTGTTTTCATCATGTGGAATTTGCAATCCTGCAATCAATCACTACAGTGGTAAATTAAGCTCAGTCTATAGCAGCATTAACGGAAGCAACCAAGTTAGCTGGAGTTTCAATGCCCATCTCAGCGAGTTGTCCCACACTGAGGAGTCTGTCCAACGAAACTGTCTCATTTCTTTAAGTCCATGGTGATGACCTCATGCTGTTACAAAGTGCCTCTCCAGTTAGGGGTGGAAGAACAATTCGAAGCAGTGTAGTATTGCAATATTTTGTCGGGTGATATATCGTATCGTCTCATTTACCAAGTATTGATTTCTCAAATTAATTGCTAACATAAAGTCAAATCTATGATAATGGAAAAATAAAATCAACTGTTTGTTCAGTGAGGTTGGCAGTGGTGACATCATAGAGCAGGAGAAAGTTAGTACAACAAATATATATGAGGTTAGCAAGATATACTACATGAAAATAAAATACAGCGTAAATAAGACAAACATAAAGGAGAGCCAAATGCTAAATTTGCTGAATAGTTGAAAAAAAATCTATAGATCATAATATATGGTATTGCAATACTCACTGTATTGCAAAATGTTAAAAATCGCAATAATATCATATTGTGGCCCAAGTATCGTGATAATATCGCATCGTGGGGCCACTAGTGATTCCCACCCCTATCTCGAGTCTTAACCCTTCCTTAACCCTTAACAATGACTTTTCCTCTCCTCTTCATATTATAGTTTCTGTTAGGGGTCCATAATAGTACCTAAAGTACATTACCCATGGCACATCCCTCACTCTTTCATCCTTCTGTACCCTCTCCATCAGCTACTGTCCTCTCCTATCCATGTCTATCTGTGTTGTGCAATAAAAAATGGAGTCAGCTTGATGACTTCTGAGCAACACACACCAAAGCTACTGCACATAGTTCATGTCACCTGATGGATTTGGATTGAAGCGGGGTGATTAAGCTGCGTTTCCTACAAGAAAATCAAGGGACCATTTTAGAAAACCACATTTCTATATGAATATCCACAACATTCAGTCAATAATTCAATGTATCTTTTTTGTAGTTGACGCAGCCTTATGTTTGCTAAGTGGCTGTGAGACAACAGCACAATATTTTAAAAATATTTGGGGTTGTTGTGTGGATATAATGACCCAAAAGTTCCAGGCCTTCACTTTTCATTTCACTCAGCCAGATGAGCTAACAGGCTCCAAAAAGAAGAAGAAAAAAACTGTATCACTCCACCGCTTTGCAATCCCCCCAATCCTTCATTGTCTGTCTCACTTCAGAGGCCTCAGAGACCCAGAGCCAGACAGGGGACTGGCAGTCAGACTAAGCCCTAGGGGAAGTCTTCACACTCAGGCAGAACTTGGCTGTGTCACCCCCTCCTGCCTCTGCCACTTTCCCTGCGAGGCCTCTGGGAAGAATGTCGCAGCTTCTAATGGGCACAGATGGTCTAGTGTCACGAGCCAAGTAATGTGTGAGTTTGTGGTTCCACTGTTACATTCCTTCAAAGGCACAAAGTCAACACTGCGACGTGCCATCGCTTGACAGCACAAATGCTAATGTGCACACAAACAGCCGATCCGTATTCCTGGAGATGCTTTCATAAGCAGACCTTGAAATCAGAGTTTGGAGCTCTGTTTTTGTTCACACGGCAGCTATTTATAGATTCATTCACCCTTGACAATTGCCCTTATTAATTTGCATTCACATGAAACTTAATAGTGACGCAACTGTAGTGCTCCCATCTGCCTCCAAACAAAAGTGTTGCCCATGATGAGTTATAAATAGCTGGAGACAAGTATCAACCTACAGAGACGGCTAAACTTGCACTGAAAGTCAAAAAGAAGAAAACCGAACTGTGTTATAATGAGGCAACTCAGACAAATATGCTTGTAAATTTTGACCAATTACAGGGTTTTCTTAGATCCACAACGTCATCAGTTACCAGAAGGATCAGGGAGTCTCCCTTGGAATGAAAAGCTTTAACATTACTCATTTGGCCAAGAGTTTGCAGATATCCAACATTGTGATGAATAGACAGTTCACTAACCTATAACCTTTTTGCCCAAAAATTGACATTTTTGTGAATCAGATAACGTCTTCTCGTCTCATTTGTACAGATTTTTTAGCCCAAAATCTGCCCAACATTTTTTGAGTCAGGCCCTTAATTTAGAGCGTCCTGATATAATAAGAGATCCTGTATCTAATAAACAGGGTGCATTACTGGACTGGACAGGGTGCATTCCGGATCAGTTTTGAAATGGTTTCAGGCTAACTGAAGCAACAGATATTTTAAAGCTTTTATCAATAACCATTTGTCCTCCTCCACTCCTCTTTGGTTGGGAGTCCCTCAAGGTTCAGTCCTCGGGCCTGTTCCATTTTCAGCTGGATAATCTGTTCCACAATAGTTAACTGTCCTCCTTGCATAACTACCGGAGAGGGCGCCAAAAAGATTCCATCCTTATCCTGACAAATCCAAAATACTGATGCTAGGACCTGACACCTTTCCCACTGCTGCTGACAGTTAATCTACCCATAAAACCAACTGATGTGAGGCCATATTAAACAATTATTTTCAATTTTACCAAAGCTATGATTTCATGGGGGACCATGTCAGACACAGGGGCTGTAAACTAAACATAAGAAGTATTTTGCTTTAGGTTCCATGTGGGCCTCTTTGAATTACGTATTTATCTTTTGGTAAAAGTTGCAAAGAGTGACTCTGATTCAAACATCGTTTCATTTAAATCTGTGCAGGATTTGGTAGGATTTCTGCTGCTTTGATGCAAAAATAAAATACAATGTAAAGCTCACATCGCACTGGCTGCAACAGCATGCATGCACTTATCAATTCAGAGTCAGTTGGTGGCTTTTCTTGAGCTGGAGGCTTTAGGTGCAGATACGCCTATAGGAATTTACAATGTGGAGCTTTGACAAGCGGCAACACAGACAGTGTAAGTGGGTGTTGGCCTCTCAGTGGGATCGAGTTTTTTCCCCCTGAGGGAGTCATTTGATTAAATATTTGATGAACAGCTGTTTAATGGAGCTTTAACTGACTGTCGTTTAATAAGGGGCGTTCACATGTCAAAGACGGGGGGTCAGTGACTTTGGGAGGAGCCCCACCTTCCCTCTTGGAGAGCAGTACTTGCTGCTCTCTGACATTTACACACTTTTGACAAGGACAACACCCAAACACACACACACACCACCACTACTACAACAACACAATAACAGCCCTCAAAGCACAGCGCTGTCACGGTCTTATCTCAGGTATGTAACTGATGGAGACAAATTCAGAGCCAGAGATGGACAACATTAGACGAGCTTACACAAGGAATACAGAGTAGGTTTCACCTCCTTGCCGTGTGTGTGTGTGTGTGTGTGTGTGTGTGTGTGTGTGTGTGTGTGTGTGTGTGTGTATGAGTGTGTGCGTGTACTTCCTGACATTCTGCATTAAGCATGAGGCCAGGTCTCAAGCACTCAGAGATGTGTGAGTCACACTGATTAGTCAGCCTTGCACCGGCCTATGAGAGCAGCTGAGCCGTAGCCAGGTTTGTATGCTGTGGGAGTGTGTGTGTAGGTGTAAGTGTGTGTGTGTGTGTGTGTGTGTGTGTGTGTGTGGGATCCGGTATGATGGGCAGGTAGAGTATTAGCCTGCGAGGAGCTAGGTCCTTGTTAGCAGGCATCTGGCAGGCAGGTAGATGTAGAGTGACATAGAGGTTTGCAGCCTTCACACACACACACACACACACACACACACACACTCACACATCCTTCTGTTAGACATTTTTTATCTACATCTCAGGAAGATAGCACGGAGAGTACACGAACCAAAAGTGTATCTTGCTGACATCAGCGTACAGTATGTAGTGACACCTGTGAGTAACCGTCACAACACAATATTCAACACAATAACACTTTTTTTTACATCTCCTTTGTCGTCTTATTTTTATCATAAATCTGTTAGCGTGAGTCACTGCTTTCTTCTCTTTGTTATCACTGGAAACGATTCGAAAACAATTAACATGCGCATGAGTCAGTGGTGCAGCACAAACTGGACTGAGGTAGTGGGAGAAAACTTGAGTATGAGCATCAATATTCATTTTCAAAATTAATGTCCACATTGAAGGTTAGTAATTACAATTATTAACTGATCAGCGGACTCTCTTTGTTTAAAGGTGGAAAAAAATCAAGGAGCAGCTTGTCAAATCTTGGCATTTTAATTGGATTAAGAGTTTAAGAGTCAGACTTGGATTACTTTAATCCAAAACATTTGGATCATCCTGACCCCAGAGTGAAAGACCGGATTTAGGTTGGACTACGAGAGCGAAATGAAACAACTGATGCTTAGTTAGCCAAACATCGTCACTCTTGTTTCAAATTTGGCGCTTGAATACTGCATATATCAGCTTAATTCCACTTTTTCCATTCACAAATGCAGCCTTCCCAGACAGAGTTAGAAAAATTCAGCTGAGCATGAGTGAGAGGACATAACTGAAAAAAATCTGAGTTTTTTTTTTTTTTTTGCTACTTCTGCGTGATCTGAATTTGGTAAAACTTGGCAGCCTGCAGCTAGATCAGGTTGGTTTTATCAGTTTGTCTTTGAAACAGCAGAACAAAAGTAAACTGGATTACAGGAGGAGAAAATTGGACAACTCGAGCTGGATGACTGTATCTGCATTAGAAGTTTCAAGCAAGCAAGCACTGGAGGTTTATTGGAAACCAAACTGCTGGCTTAATTTCCTTCTTTATGCCCAAAAAGCACACACCATGAAGGAAGAGTTAGTATAACAGCACTGGATGTGACACATTTGGCATTGTTCTGCAGAAAAAAAAAAAAAACTCTCCCATTCTTAATATATACAGGGTGCAAAAGCCAGAAAGACATAAGGGGGAATCAAGCAAATCCAAAATAAAGTGAGGTTTCAATTTCATCCAAAATTCTCCAAATATAAAATATCAAACTTAACACAAAACAGTCAAAATGTCCAACAACAAACGAAAACAACTCAGTCCAAGTCCAAGTCCTGCAAACCGTACATTAGGAAAATGGCCCCTAAACCCAAAAGGACATATTGAAAATCAGGACCTTCAATCTTAAAGAAGCAACCACAAACAGCCATGTATCAGACTCTTCCTTTGTTCTTTCGTGAATAACTAGCACACAGAGCTCTGCCGCTGTGGGATTCATTTGCTTAGAGTTTGCTTACCGTAGTTAGATGGCGTAAGACAACAAACAAGGTAAAGCTCCTTCTGTCAACAAAGTGGAGCTACAGCCCAGAGGAGAATCTCAAATCCTGTAAATGAACCATGTTCATATATTCCCTCTGTGCCTCACAAACAAGCCTCCACATATGCAAAAATGATCCTCTTTTACTGGAGGCAGGAGTCTGGCTTTAGTTTCCAAACAGCTCATGTTTTCATGGGAGAGAGCTGAAATAACCAAACACTGACAAAGACGGCTTCATGTAGAGGTTTGAAATGTCTATAAACCAGTCATGAGACAAACTACGAATTTTTCCCAAAACCGATCTGAGTAAAAGAGACAAAACCAGTGCTTTTAGCGGGCATGTACGCACTGACACTTCCAAATCTAACCTTTGAGCACACCAGAGCTGTTTCAGTTTACTGGGATTATTTGTTCGGCTAAACCAACTAGACTTAAAAGGCAGTTTTTCACTGTTTCATTGATCGGGGAGTTTCTGCACTTTGCTTTTATAGGGCAAAAAGGCTGTAACAGCGCTTATTTTTTTCCACTTGAAGCACTGGATAAAACACATCCATGGTGCTCTTACATTAGGAGAAACTTGATGCTGTGCCCTTAAAATTGAGTGATGCAATAGGGGGTCTTTCAAGGTGCCCTGTTTGAGGGAAAAATGTGATAAAGTGCCAAACAGGCTGTCCTATATGTCCTGTGGACTGGTGTTAAGCTGCAGCATGTACTTTTTTTTACTTTCTGCCTCTGTAGCCAGCCAACACTTTTTCTACCTGATGAAAAGTCACAGATTTGATCTTTTTGGGCCAACAGGTTTGTCTGCACTGAAGGAATTATTCAGATAATAGACCAACATCTAGTCTGAGACGGAGAACTCTCCTCTCTGCAGTGATTGAAAGAGGCATGACACACAAATCAGTCAGAAATAATAAAACCAAAAACTCTTCCTGAGGTTTTTTTTTTTTCCCCCAGCTTTGCAGCAGTCTGACAGAACATACTGTCTCTTCAAATGCCAAGTGCGGCTTCAGCAGAGCCTAAAGCTGCACTCCTCTCAGTTGATTTTCATGTGAGCGTCACTGGCAGGTACAGATGAGTTAGCACACCAATAATAGAGTGTTTAGCACTGAATATTTAGCAAGCCGCACACTGCTGAGCCTGCGCTCTGGCTGAATATGAATTCAGGAGCAACAAATTTGCCATCTTGCAGTACTGTGCAAACATGTCGGTGCTTGGATATTTATTTTCTGTGTGTGTGTGTGCATGTGAGTCTGTTTTTCACTTCATTTAGGCTGAGACACGGCTGCAAAGAATACAGCATTAAGTTAAGTGCTGAGAGCCGCCTTTTCCCATCCTGCCGCCTCACACACACACATTAAAATTCAAAGATACCAAAACGGCTGCATATATGATTCTGAGGCTGCTAAACCAGTTTTCACCACACACACACACACTTGAACACACACTAACATGGGTACACTTCAGCTGTCAGCTGCATCTGCCAGGGCGCCGGTCTTGCCTCAGTCGAGGTATCAGCCATAGCTATGGTTTATTTATATCTCTGACTTGGCAGGGATTCACATCTGCAGATTGAAATGGAGCATACAGACATGCAGATGTGGCTCTAAGAGGACTGACACATGCAAACACACACAGGCTGCACACATGCAAAGTGAAGCAGCCGAGGAGCAAGTGTGGGAATGAAAGACGCTACGCTTGTACTGTAAAAGTGTACAAACTTCAAAACACAGTCACCGTAACTGTCAGAGGTAATGCTTCTGCTCATTTATCACTCTCTCTCACACACACACACACACACACACACACACACACACACACACACACACACACACACACACACACACACACACACACTGCTGGAAGAGCTGCCTCCAGATGCATAACAGTGGCCATGAATTTAGCACAGACTCCAATCAGAGCTGACAGAAGACTGAAGGGAGGAGAGAGGACACAAGTTCCTGTTTTGCCCATCTTAAGTTGACTTAAAGTAGATGCAAACAAACACACACACACACACACACACACACATACACAAACACACACACACACACACACACACTACCCTAACATACCCCTCCCATTCACAGACAGCCCTAAATAATTGAACCAGCATTTAAAGTGGATCTCTGCGGAAAGTGGCCATGAAAACCCCCATCTGTCTGAGTCTCTGTCCTCGCTTGTTGTCTGCTAATGGCCGAGATTGAGGCAGAAGATTAAACTTAAAGAAATGCATGACTACTTTGACTTTTAAGCTTTTTGCTGCAGCTTTTATCTAAAAAAAAAAACGTTTCAGTACCTGAGCAATCTCATAAAAAGGCCACCTGTGGATGGTGATAAATTGAAAATGAGAGTTGTTTATTGAAAAGCAGTAGGAGCGCAGGTTTGTGGTCAATTTATCTGAAGTGGTTTTTTGAGTGAAAAATATTTTTTTATAGCCAAAATGTGCTCTTTTTGAACGACAAGGTGGAGCTTTTACCTGATTCAGCTTATTGACTATAAATGACAAATACTTTAAGACTCTTTCGTTCACGCCACTGCTTTCAACCAAATCGTATTTGTATTCATATTTCATAGATTTTAGAGACCTAGCAAATAATTGAAAAGATGACAAGAATGTAAATCTTATATTTCTTTATTTAGCTTTGACTCAGACTACAGGACAATTTTTCACTTTGCCCAAAGAAGTCACCTTGTCTAGATCATTATTATATTGTGTCCTTTTAGCATGGGACAGTCTGAACATGGATTTGCTGATGCAGAGATAATTTGAGTATACAGAAAATGTTTTTTTGGAAGTGATTTTGAACACATGTGGTGATTTCCACTACAGAGTCAGGGCAGTAGTTCTGCATAAAGGCTTAAAGTCCCACTCCGAGGTTTTTTTTTGTTTTTTTTTAACTACTGAAAGTGTTTTCAGTGGTCTTTCAACTGTGATTATGAAGTTTTAAGCCAAACTCGTATTACCTGTAGGGATGGGTATTGATAAGATTTTATCGATATCAATGCCATTATTGATTCTGCTCATCAATTCATTTCTTTAATGATTCCCTTATCAATGCCTTTAATTGATTTAACAAAAAAACAGTAGACTATAGGTTTTCATCATTAACTCAAAATGTTATTGAGTCTCTGATAACAGAAAAAATGTATGTATCTGATGCCGTGCCCCGTTGTCAAATGATTAAGCATGTTGCTAGTGTTTCCACCTTTGGATGTTATCACTGCTCGACACTGTCACGCTGTTGTCATCTCTCTTAGTACAATTAAGCCACACTTCAGATCGTTTCTGCCTACTTTCCATACTATCCACCATGCTTTTTTTCTCTGTCTCTGTTCTCGATCGCGTAAACTGGCTCTCGCGAAACCGTTTTTCAAGGCACCCGGAAGAAAGGAATCGTTAAGGGAATCATTAAGACAAAATGTAAAGAATGTCGATGGATTGAACCATTTGGAACCGATTCTCAACAAGAACCGGTTCTCGATTCCCATCCCTAGTTACTTGTGTCTTTTTCAAGGGCTTTTCTTCTGCAGAGCTCCGGTAGCTCATTAGCAATTCGCCTCTGAGTCGCTGGTGGAGACAGCGCTGCTCTGCACACTTCTAGAGTTAGCTTGCAGCCTAACATTGCTGGTGTCGTAGAAGTGACAGATAACATAGGAGCTTTTCAGCTCTGACATGCATGATGAATGCATGATGTTAATATCATCATTAGCTTTCTTACTAATAATGCAATCTGCTAATGCAGATGCTTGTTCCGTGATCATCCTCTCTATTTCTCCAAACCTAGCCTGAATAGTGGGGTTCCAGGGGTGGGGCTTGGATTGGTTACGTAAAAAATCTTCCTGTATCCGAGCCTGCCGTTTGGGTCTTCCAGAAATTCACAGCGATTTAAATGCAGAAATACTCAGAAATGCAATTTTGCACTTCTTTTTCTCATGATGTGTCCACTAGTATCAGAAAAATGCCATATAAACATGTAGACAACAAGAAAAACATGGTTTTCATCATCTTTAAAGATCATGACCAGACAGTTTTGCTTAAGTTTTTCTCCTTTTCTTCAGAGATGTCGACGCTTCTCTGAATCTTTTACTGATATTATGTACTGTAGATGATAAAATCCTCAATTATGTGCATTTGAACACTGAGCAAAACTATTCAGAAATTGTTGGACTATTCACTCACACAGTCACTCACAGTGTCATGGTCCTTCTTCTCATTTTTATGGCTGTGAGACTCAGCCTCTTTGGAGTGCCCTCTTACATCCATTCATGCAACCAACCTGTTGCAAATTAACCTCATTAGTTGGGAAATGTTCCTCAAGGCATTTTTGGAGTGCCAAAATTACTGTTTTGCGGTTTTTCAGTTTTTTTTTCCTGTTTCATCAAACATGTTGTCTTTATTTAATTAGATATCTGGTTAGAATGAATTGAAAATTGTCCAAATCTGTGTTATCAACAGTTTAGAAAGCAGTTTTTTTTTATTATGTGTGTGTGTGTGTGTGTGTGTGTGTGTGTGTGTGTGTGTGTGTGTGTGTGTGTGTGTGTGTGTGTGTGTGTGTGTGTGTGTCTAGTTATAGTATTCAAAGATTCCTCATACAAACTTAGTTTAATTGTTATTTTAAAAGGCTTTTGCGCCCCCTTTGCCCAAGCTCTTAACAGTCACAGCTGTGTTTCCTGATCTCGTGTCTGAGAGCTCGGTCCTGGATTTCAGCACCACGGACAGATACCCGCAGAGCTGCGCTCATCTGACCGTGAAGATTTTCAGCACCTCGGACAGAGACACACTCCCGCTCAGCCCTGAATGTTTCACTTGATTGGGAAACTTTTCAGAACATCAACCTCCATTTAGTCTAACCCATCTTCCAGCATATTCCATATTTTATCTTTAGGGCCTGGGGCATCTGAAGGCTATTTGGTAAAATAAGGGTAGACACTTCAGACAGGTCATCAGTCCATGGTGCTAACACTGACTTTCACAATCATCCCTGTAGGCAGTAATAGGACTCAACTTCACTTGGGCTGTTGTAAATCTGGACTGTGAGTTAAATCTAGGGCTACTGTGAGTAAAATACACTGATATTAGAGAGGGATAAAGGTTTCACACAGGAGCTATTTGAAGAGGTTATCTACATGTATTTAATGCTGGCATCATACCATTAGGATGTTTTGCTCTTAAAATTTCATTTCATTTATTCGATTTGCTTTTCATTTCACAAATACAATTAGAATCATAAAAGAGAAAAATTAAGCAAATCAAAAAAGTAGGCTGAAGCTACAGCTTATTTTTCACAAAACTGAATCATACATACAGTATTTTTCCAGACAAGTTCATTCATGATTTTGAGGGAGATGTTTGAGCTACATCTAAAGATTTTCCCATGAGGTATCATGTTAATTAATTTATTAATTAATGTATCAGATTTCATATAGCGCTTTATCAGAGACCCTCAAAGCGCTTTACATTGAATACATCATTCCTTTGCACACACAGTCACACCTTGGTGGTGGTAAACTACCTTAGTAGTCACACCTGCCCTGGGGCAGACTGATGGAAACGTGGCTGCCAGTTTGCGCCTACGGCCTCTCCGACCATCGCCACACAACACTCACAATCATACACCAGTGGATGAAAAACACACTGGGAGCAAGGTGGATTGAGTGTCTTGCCCAAGGACACAACGGATAGACTTGGGTTGGGGGGAATCGAACTGCCAACCTTCCTTTTTTTTGTTGTTGTTGTTGTTGTTGTTTTTTTGTTTTTATTATTTTTTCACACAGGGAAAGGGGAAAAACAGGTATACATATATGAACTCAGAAACAATCTCTTAGCTAAGAGATAAGAGATTGTTTCTGAACTGCCAACCTTCCTGTTATCGGACGACCGCTCTACCTCCTGAGCTACTGATGCCCACATGAGAAAGAGACAGATATATGGTCAACCTGATATCATAATGTCTCCTTTTTCATGACCGAAAGCTGCACTGTCTGTGAGTGTTTTGTAATCCAGCCATGGGCCAGCTAAGCTGACAGAACTCTGGAATAAAACATTTATGAGAATGTGTATACAAAAGACACTCAGCCTCTAATATTTGATTCTGTCTTAAAATATCACTGGGATAAAAATACGAGGTGACACACCTGAACCACAGAGACCTTCAGACTGAACGTGTTTGACCATGAAACAGTCCCCAGCTGGCTACAATCCTTCCCAAAGCTAAACGAACTGACGTCAAATAGCTTTGAGCACTTTTTCACAAACATGCCAGCTCACCTTCATACTTCCGTCTTTATTCTGAGCACAAGCAACAACATGCACGTCAGAACAAATCACAATGTGGAGTTTGGGAACCAGAACAGAGCCACTTGCTTCTTGTTTTTCAAGATGACCAAAAGAAGAATCATAAGATGAAGAAGCAGTCATTATTTAACAGTTGAATCAGTCGTGAGACGTATCAAATTACAGGAAAAAAGGCTTACGCCTGTCAGAAGGGCTAAACAGAGTAAGCCTGAGAGATACAGCCCTGGGCCCTTTATAGCTTTCTTCTGTTTTCTTCTCTCCAACAGCGAGGCATTCAGAGCACAAACCTGCTGACTGCCTTCAGCTCATCCTGATCCCTGTTCAGCACCACGGACAACTCAGAGAAAAAGATCATAAAGTCCTCTGGCCTCTTGATGTTTCATTGAGATTTGATCCTCCACTTGTCAGCAGCATAACAAACACATCTGACCTTGTCTTCTTTCTGTGAGGATGACCATGCAGGAGAGCCGTTTGTGCTTTTGTCTTCTTTTTGTGTTTAATGATCCTTCCTCAAACTGCCTTTGGCTTCTCTGTGAATTCTTGCATGCATCGCCTGTGCTCCATCTCCAGTAATGCTTCATGTCATTTGATTTAAATCAGATGTTTTTCTTGTGTGCCAGTTCTGAATTTTAATTGTTCATGTTGTATCTTGTTCAGTTATTGAAAGCAAAGGATTACTGCAGTCCCCGGAGGCTTTTTAGATCCCTTTACATCAACAGTGGAACAGCTTGTAAAAGAAACTTTGACCACGCTCGGTTCGTCTAGGCTCATGCACTAGATATATTGATATGTTCATATAGCACTTTTCTAGCCTTCTGACCACTCAAAGGAGTTTTACATTATTTCACCTTCACCCACTCACACCACAATCGCACACTGATGGATGCTTTACATAGTGGCCTCTGCCATCAGCTTTAGCTCATGCATTTAAACTTACTGGGTGCAGGTTAGGGTAAGTGTCTTGCTCATGAACACTTTGGCATGCATTCAGCAAGAACTGGAATTGAACCCCTGATATTTGGATTACTAATGAGCCACAGCGCCCTCTACACACATCTATAGATGATTCTTTAGAGGTGTGTCGAGGGGGCCCCCAATGGTTATGGGCCAAAAGATTCTCAAGCGTGCAGTGTTGATATGACTATTTTACCACCTGTGACTGAGTCAGAGCCACAAAAATGTAAGAATCAAACATGTCTAGCATCATGACTGCAGATAAGACTGACCTTTTGGGCTGAACGATTAATTGCATTTGCGGTTACATTGCAATATGATAAAACGCGATTTTCTTACAGCATATGCTGCGATTTTGACTGGTCACGTGACTTGCAAGCGGAGTGGAGCAGAGCAGATAGAGAGAGAAGTCAACATGCGCTCTGTCGCGCTATGGCTAAGGGTGACACTGCAGTACGTTTAATGTGAGAGAGGGGCAGCACGGCACTTGTGTGGAATTATTTTTACAAAACCATGTACAATAGTTGAATGGCTAAAACACCAGTGCTTCAACTTCAAACCACATCTGCAAGACGACAGAAAATGCATCCAGTAGATTGATGGCGGCTAAGCTGAATGAATAGACAGTGTTTTGGGTACTGATTACATCTCGCCATCTGTGCATAAATAAGTATCATGACGTAAATGGTGGTGCATGCATGTGTGTGAGCAGAGAGAGCCTGTGTGTGCGAAATGATAATTGCCAGAGAGAACAATTTATGTATAATTAATCTGATATTGTTTTCTATAATATAGATTGATTTATTGTTTGTGATTGTTATAAAAGACATTAGAAGAGGACCTTGAAAAATCATTCAGCCCTACTGGCCTTGACCAAATTCCTGCAATAATCAATCAGAGGAGCAGACTGGAAAGTGTCACCAATTTGGGTATGCAACTCACAATCATGGCAGCAAACCCAAACACAATCGTGCACCAGAAAATCTCTAAACTGAACAGTCAGGGCTTTGTATTAGAGACATTAGACATCACGGCTTGAGCCGGAGTGAAGTCAAAAGTCCTGATCTGTGTACTGCAGTACCAAAGGCCCAGACCAGGACTCGAACCATGGATCAACTTGCACTTAGCCTGTTGTTACCAGACCCATCAGCCAGCTCCTTTTCATTTTTGTCTGCAGGTGGGTCTGGATCTGTTGCCATTCTGATTAATTTGCCTTCAGTGTCAGATACACCTGACCAATCACAATCCTTTATTTCTTTAAAAAGCGGACGGGCCCTATGAGATGACAACACATGAGCAGTGCTTCAGTCTAAACAACCAAAACGGCAGCTTCCCTTGCAGGCGCAGTTGTTCTATAGCATGTATTATGGATAAAAGGATGTTTCTGCCTCTGTCTGTTCACATTCCTACTGTTATAGGCTGTAAATACGATGCATTCATCTGATTGGCTGTAGATCTGTGCAAACACTTCCAAAGGCCTCTGCATGGTACTGTGCCTAATGCCTAGAAAAAAGAAGTGGATTGAATGGTTGCACACCCATACGCCAAAATGATGGCTGTACTTGCATCACCGTGCAGCTCTAATCTGAACTAAATGAATATAAGAGAAGCAGACTGTCCATAGTAACTTGCAGGGATTGTCTCTGACCCCACTATAGCACTTAAATGCAATAATGACCAGATGTGAAAGCTCCTCTTACATTCATCCTTTCCTCTGCAGAAGCTCCCACAGAATGATAAAGACAGAGGTTAAGTGCTTTGAGACATTCTCCGAATATTGATCTAATCTGTCTCCTTGAATTTAATTTCCCACCACCTACTCTACCTCTGGGGCCACCCAAATGTTGTGCGTAGATGTCTCAAATTCCCGCAGAGGGTCGTTTAAAAGTATCAGGTTCATGAGGTGGAGATGGGAAATAAAACAATCGCTGTCAGTCGCCATTTATTGAGATCTCGGGGATTTATTTGAGAGAAATCTAATTGAAAACACAGGTGAGAGTAGTCAGCGTATCTGTGAAGTGACTTTTGTTGGCCTTTCCGTTTTATCTGACTCCTCTTGGCTGCAGTGAGTGGGATGCAGGGTCGTTTCATTCATGGTTATAAAATGAGTCTAATGATGCAGCAGAGAGCACAAAATTAGTGTTAATGAAAAACTTTGATTTTCTCTTCAAGTGCAACATTTCCTACAGGAGTTATCATGCAAAATAAATTAAGTCCAAAAGGAAAGTAGCCGAAAACAGATTGGTGGTGTTCCCTGTACATGATGGATGATGCTCAGCCCACTCCGATCACTGCTGTCAGGCGTGATTACCACTTGGCTTCTCCTAAGCCGTATTGACAGTCTGTGATGGAGACTATTTTGCCCACTGCTCAGCTGAATTCACTGATTGGCACCTGGAGGAGCAGGATGTGGTGGAATATCGCTTTGTGAATGGAGCCAGTTTGCAGATTGCCAAAAACTGTGATGAAGCCTTGTACAGGATATAAGCTAGTGTGGATTAAAGCAGACAAAGAGTGGGAGACGGTCAAATGGACTGCAAAGTGATTCCTTGTGTGTGTGTGGATGCTCACACATGCTCACACACACACTCTACACACTCGAGTTTGAATTCAACAACCATTAGTGGCAAAGCTTGTCTGGAGGCAGAGATAAGCTCCCCGAGTTAAAGCCTCAGTGGGTGGAGCCGAATAACAGTATCTGAATATACTGTACAGGCTGTGATGAGGCGCGGAACAAAAATAAGACTCAAAAGTACTTCACACAAGTCGAACAAAAAAGGCCAACCTAAAAAATGTCTCCAAGCAAACTCTGAGCACACTTGCCAGCATGAAAGCTGTAAAGGTCGAAGTTTGCTAAAGTGCAGAAATTTGGACAAGCTGAGAAAATCCCGGAAAGCTAACGGGGGGAGGTTCAAGGTCCCCCTGTGAGTTGCCTATAAGTGACCAGCAGGGTGCCAGTTTGGCCTGTGAACTCCATGCACAGAGGTTACAGTCTCTGAAGCAGCCAGTCTGAGTTTTATTCACTTTTTGTGTTTGTTCATTTGTGGGAAATTTCGCCCTTTTACCTTTTATTTCCCAGGATGTGAAAAACCATCTCACCCACCCAGTATTTCCAATCGCAGATCTTACCATGTAGTCTAAACTTTTGGCCCAACTATTCGTCCAGAAAATAACAGTTTTATGTGTGTTTACAACTTTTCAAAGCTGCAGTCATTGGCTGCATGACAGTGATTGAACTTGGCACTTGATAAGGACGCCTCTTGATGCTCACTTTTGGTCCATTTCAGGTATTACCAGAGTGTGCAAATTGGATGGAGGGCTCAGAGTAGACCCAGAGCTCACTGAAGGGTTTATGTATCCCATCTGGCTTGGGAACACCTCTGGATCTCAAAGGAAGAGCTGAACAGATGGGTGGGGGATGTCTGGGGGGACTTGCTTTGCTTGCTGCAACTGCAACATGATCCTGAATTAGCCAAAGAAAGTGGATAGATGTTTGGGCGTGTGGTTCATGAATGTAAAATGCTCTGGTGTCATGGGTGGACACATTTAGAGTGTATATCATGGCCTTTTTTATGAGCTTTTCATCTTAATGCCTTTCTTAGTGTTCAGATACACAGGTTAGGAATGACTGATGTCCAGCATTGGCTCAAGAGTGGTGGGTTAGCGGTCTGTAGCCTGTGTCAGGTCTCAGTGTCATGTCGTTGCAGACCCCTGCCTCCAGTGGCGGTCATGTCCATCACAGCCCACGGCAGGGTTCAACACTTGGACTGTAAGCTGTTGGTCAGAGTGTGAACACTCTTCGTGGCAGGGCACCAGTGTGTGTCAAAGTGTCACAGTGGCAGCTTGTAGTGAAGCCATAACAGACCACCACCGTGTCTGGGATTTGGCGAGAAAATCTGCGTGTAAAAAGCAGAAAACGCAGGAACCACATGGAGTGATGTTTGAACCACTGAAGCAGTCGGCTTGGCTGGGAAAGTGATGAAAAATCATCTGGAACAAGGTAGTGTTTTGAGTTCATGAATGAATCTATTTTTTCTGTACTGAGATGATTTTACTCACAACTGTGAAAATGGGAAAAATCCATGAACTGCAACATTGAACCCAATAAACAGAATTTTAGTTCATGTAACAAAACATTTTAATAGTAAAGTCAATGTTTTCAGTTTCAGATTTGGCACAGGTCTCTGGACTCAATGAGCCGTGCGCCATCCATTTTAATATTAATTTTAAAAAGTGTGTGCAGGTCCGTAAGAGAAATAAAACAGATTTCATCAACAAATGTAATCAGGATGAGCAAAATGAAGCATGAAAACCCCATCCTACCTCTATCAATTCTGCTCTATCAAGGCAAAGTGCTGTAACTATGCCAACAGTGAAACTGAGCATATTGTCTTTGAGGTTTGAGATCAGTGTGAAAGCATTCATATAACCTTTTTTTTCCCTCCAAAAGAGAGTTTCATGGGCAAGAACCAACACCATGATGTGACCCATGACCTCAAAAATGCAGATACTGCAATCAGCTGTCTTGATAGTTTTAATGACTCAATCAGCATTACTTTACTTTTTGTCTTTAATAACAACCATTTCTGATTTTTAATGGTTTCAATCCAATGACATGGGATGGTATATGAAAGCTTGAAAAGACTGAATTTTTTGATTTGCGCTCTGTGATACAATCTAAGCTGTAAAAGAGCTCAAATCCACAAATTCTTTGACACAGTGTAAAAATACTTTGAGTATTATCACTGAAATCAAGCTAAAGCTCTTAGAGTGAATTGAAGAAGTGATGCACATTCCCTCTCAGTATAAAGCCAATACTGATACTAACCAATATTTACAGAGCAGGCCAGCTGAAAGCTGATGAATAATGCTGATATCATACTGCTGTTTGTTGCATTTGATAATTCATTGAACTTCATGATAGTAACAGCCATTATTCTATGTGAATTAAAATCTTATATCTTGACAGCAACAACTTTGACGAGGCTGCATTCAGTGTCTGTAGACATGATTTGTTCAGTGGGTAATCAACCTTATAAGCCCAAATATCGGCCGATGCTGATTACTCAAAATGCCCTTGATCTGCCCAATTACTCAGTTCAACCGACTCATCGGTAAGACCTAATCCTAAGAGCTGATGGTGGCTGACCATCACTTCTCTGTCGAGCCTGAGAGCAAGCGAACTGGGAAAAGCTCAAAAAGAGACACTGAGGTTTTTTAGGGAGACGCATTTGCAAAGTTACAAGATGTTTTGCATTGAGTTTACAGTCACTGCTCCTTTTCAAGCCAATCCTTTTGTACTTTAATCGTGTTAAGTTGCAAAGAAGACTCTCTACTGATCTTCAGCTCTCAAACATCATCTCCTCTCTGGATCGACAGCTCTGTGGGATAATTCCACTATAAAAAGCCTTTTCATTCTCATGTGTCAGTTCTCAGTGGAGGACAGACTTCAGCTTATTTTGGGATGATTGATTTGGCTTTTAAGTAAATGACAGGAGACTGTTTTGGTCTGATAAACACTCCGCAGTCACTTTTGACAAGTCGCTGGAATGAAAGCGAGGCTCGGCACCTTTCAAATTGGAGGAAAAAAAAAACATGTGAAGACAAAAGCAGACAGCTAAAAATGGGGTTTGAAAAAATAGATTAATTGTTTGGGTTTTTTTGTATCAGAAGGTGTTACATAAAACAGCCAAGGTCGCCGGATCTGTGGGGAGGAGTTTGATGAATGTTCCGCTGAGTCAGCACATGCAAGAAGCTATAATTGTATATACACGTTTGCACAACAGACACACAAATCATATGCACACTGTGTACACACTGAGGCTGCAGCACGAAGTAGCAAAGCTGTCAGTCAACATTTACAAGCCTGACAAATAAAATACCTGTCAATATCTCCCTGTCTGACACAGACGCACACACACATACACAGAGTCAATACAGGAGGCATTGTATTTTTAACCACACAGTCAGGCCTTGAGCCTGTCACTCTTTCAAACACACACACACACACACTAACACACACACACTGTGTCAATAACACTAATTGTTGTTGCTAAGCCTCCAACCACCTCTGGTCATGAATACCTACTCCTCCTCTGCACATAAACTAGCTTTACACACTCAGAGACACAGTAGCCATCCAAATATCCATTACTTTTTGTTACTTTGTCAAGCATCATGGCTTTCATTTCTATGTTTTATTTCTTTATTTGTGCACCTTTAACGCTCTCATAGATTTTCTTGTTCTCTGTTCCTCGCTTAAGGCAGAGTACTCAAATTTTAAAAGGGAAAGTGTTTAAAATAGGTGTGCAAAATACAGTTACTGCTGAGATTCAATTTAATCATTTACACCGGATAATCAGTTTATTAGCTACCAGTTACTGGCTACACTGTTTTTTTCTTCCATTCAGGGTTTGGAGAATTCACCTGGGCACATTTCAAGATCTTGTACGTGCCACAGAATATATTCACTAATTTTCAGCCAAAGCAACATTTAGCCAAATCCCAAAGACGAGGGTGTCAACAAGGACAAGTCTAGTCCAATGACACATTCTTCAGCATGGTCCATTATCCCATTAGGAGTATGAATTAAAATTAAAATAGAATTTCCCAATGCAAAATAAGGGGGGAAAAAATCATCAGATGTTTATTTATTGCTCAGTTAAACGGGTTAGCAAACTTTAACTTCAGCGGTTTATTAAAATAAAATAAGTTTTGTTATATATCCCCATATACCTCTTTTGTCCTTTCAGGTGCAATCACTGTGAGGCATTATGGATCTAAAAATATGAAACTTATACAAATTTCCCACTCAATACTATAAAAGTAGATAAACCATAATAAAAAAAGCCCCCTGTATGCCCTCCCACTGGATAAAAAGTAAGCTTAGCAGCACTTATTGGCCTTTTCAGTAAATAAAATGTCATAATATATCCTTTATCTGCTGTTCCAGTAAAAAAAATAAACAAAAAGCCTTCTAGATGCCCCTCCAGTAGTTAAACTATAATAATGTGCTCACCGGATGCCCAACCAGTGGATAAATGTCATAAAATGCCCTCTTTAGCGCCTTTCTGATCCTTTACATAGTGTACAGCAGGTACCCTCTCAATTTGCCTTTTGCACCTGCCTCTCTACAAGCCTGGGTGTGTCACTGCTGTAGTGTAAAAAAATTTTTCAGGTGTATTGAATTGCCAAATTATCAGTGCTCATACTTTTTGCAACTATCGGGGATCTTCACTAATAAGAAACTCTAGTGATTAGAGTAAAATTTGAGTTGTTGACTTGATCGGTTTCGTGATAACCGCCAATGTGCCAGAGCCAGTCAGTCGTGGTGATTATCCAGCTCTGCAGAGAATATGAACACTCAGAGCTCAAACCTCCAAAGGCAGTCTCATCACCAAGCTCATCTTTATGTGCTGAATTTATAACAGCAGAGAAATTTCTGCAGCTAGAGAGAAGCCCGCTCAGACTGGCTGAGGTGCCTGCTGTGTGAGGTGAAGTCATATACAGATCAGAGATATTAACTGCTTTGGTAAATGTGGCTGGTTATGCACATAAACTAACGTATGCATACGTACAAAGGCAGGGGACAGGCAACATTAAACAACAAGAAAGAGATCAAGAGATGATGAGTGTCTTATCACCATCATCATCAGAAGAGTTTCTGATTCTCAGTAGAGTTACCTCCTGTTGGATTGAACACCTAAAGAGCAAATATATATATATATAACAGCATGGGTACCACATTACAAGAATGGCACCAACACTGAGGTGCCTCTATTGTGCATTATTCCAATAGTCAGTAATGGTCAAACAGAGTGATAGCACTAAAAAGTTCATTGAATGCAAAGCTGCAAAAAATTCACAGTTCTTCCTCAAGTATTTATTTCAGGTCCCAGAGAATTAATCCAAGTTTCAATCTGGTGATATTAACAAGTCAGGATATGCTTCAGGGTGTAGCTACTTTTACCTTTGGCACCCCAAACAAGCTATCAATTGCCCAGCTAACCAACCAATTACACTGTTTCCCCTATATGTAATTGATTGTGGCACACCCCCCAGGCGAAATAAATTTTGCCAGACCTTTAAAATGAGGGGTTTTTTACGTGGCGCTACCTCAGACACAGTATGTATCAATATATGTGGCAGCGCAGACGGACACTGCGTGCACCAAGTAGTAGCATTAGTGAGTTGTCCTCTGCAATCATACAGCTGAGTAATTAGCCCACCACCACCCTTCGCAACACACAACCTCCCCCCAAATCACACACCACCACAGATAGTTTCCTGTCCTGTGGGAAACACTGTAATAATCTACCAACTAACCAACCAACCAATCTATTAACCAACTAATCAGCAAACCAACTAATTAACCAACCAATCAGTCAACAAACTAAAAGCCACCAACCAACAAGTGAGCCATCAATCAACCAAACAACCAGCCAGTAAGCCAGTAAAAAAGCCAGCCTATTAGCCAATGAACTAATTAACTTACCAATCAATACAGGACTGACCAACCATACAGATAACGAGTAATCTTCATAATAAAACAATTTTAAAAGTTTATTTATGTATTCAAAAGACATTTAAAATAAGAAACAACATCAGACTATAACACTGATCGATTAGATTATTAAATGTAAAAAGGTCAATCCTAAGACCTTATAACAGCGGACCCAAGATCTACTGACTTTGTCCAATTCTTTGGAAAAGTCTTTGCACTCTTCAACCAACCATTTATCAAAAAACCCAGAACTAACAAGGACTTATCTGCCCACTGGCACACATACATGTTCACACAGAGTCAAACAAGAGTCCCCTTCAGATCCCATTTCTGTCTCCTCCAGAAAGAAGAGCAGAACGAAAGCATTTTCAGACCCCCTCATGCTTTCAGCATGAGCCAACGTCGTCTAAATTAAACCTCAGAGGGAGAGCAGGTGAGATGTGAATTACACAGCTTCATCTGTCAAGGTCACTTAAACTCAACAGCTAACCGCTTTCTAAGGAGCGTGTTTTTCTCAGAGAGACGCCGTCTGTGCTTTGCTGGGATCTGTCATTTGTCTGTGAGAGACTGATACAGATTGCTATTTAAAGCTTTGTCTGCTGCTGCTGCTGCTGGTGTATGTGGAGCTGAAAAAATAACAGTGCTGTCAGTTAAAGAGCCAGTTTTAGTTGAATTTAAAATACTTCAATATATTTCATTTTGGATAAATGCTGCCAAAGAAAGTCAGTAAACAGTAAAATATTGGACAAATAACGAGCTTGAATCCACCTAAGGCATAGAGCCAAAATGATAAAAAAATGGTCTCGCAGTTTGGTGTAAAGGCACATAGCTGGACTGCACAGATCCTTGACCTAATCCTCAACCAAAACCTGAACTATCTGAACCACCAACTGAGAGCTTGGCCTTATCACCAAACAGCAGCCGAGCTTTAAACCCTGCTGGAAGGTACTACCTAAAGAGTGAAGGTCATTATAGCAAAAGATTAATGCGCAGCTTTTTGGAATAAGATGTTTTCACTATGTAGTTGACGCTGAGTTTTCTCTTCGAATACCCTTTAATCCATTGACCTGCAGTGATTGAAAACAGCGGCAAAAGTGGACTTGTGAGCACGTTTTCTTTCAGTCCGATATATTAAATCAAACCACTTGACTATCTAATGACCAACCTGCTCTATGACATAAAACCAGGACTGTGCTGCACCTGTTGAGTGTTATCCTGATTAATTCTTGTCTTCTCAGTAGGGTTAATCATTCTCGAAACGTGCCCAAGTAGAAGCCGAACTGTGAAGCTTTTAACGACTACTCAACCCTCAGGTTTTTGTGGGGTTGATTTTCAGGAACAGGATTGCGTTAAGGTCTGCTGAACCTCTGCTATAATGTGGCTGCAAATAATACTCAGCTCCTGTGCAAGATTTTTATGACGACTCCTTTAGCTGTATATCAGGTCTGGAAGAGAAAAAGTTGGGTGTAATAAACCCTGGAAGAGACAGCAGGTTTAACAGCTGTTGAAGTTAGTCGTGCATTGACAACAGACGATTGGTTCAACAGGGTTTTGAAAAGCAAAGTTTTGCAGCTATGATGGTCAAAACCATTGTTGCATTGTTGAGTAGATCTGGAACTTGAACTAAATCAAGCATGCATGCATAGAAATCCAAGCCTACTTGTTAAACTCCTCGTAACAATTCAGGACTTGGGAATTAGCCCTCTTGGATGAATGACCGACTCAACTGCTTGATGCTGTTGATCAACAGTTGGTTATCACTTTTGTTAAATCTGAGCCATAGACCGTATATACTATGGGTAATTTGGTTCTGCCTTCCGCTAGGATTCAGATTGGAAGCTAAAAAGCTCTCGCTATTTTAGTTTTTTTTTCTCCACTTCCTGAAACCAACATTGCACAGTAGAGTTGTATGCATTCTGCAGGAGAGTCGCTGTGATGACCCTCGGCTCAAACAGCGTATCCCACGGGTGAGTTACACAATCTTCGTACACCCATAGGCTGTATCAAGTGTCAATTATAGAAAACATGAACCCCCTCATAACTTTTTAAGATGGAACTGCAAATAAAAAAAAGAGGATTTGAGCACAAACTAGTCTTACGGTAACTACATGTCAACATCGCAAGAAGGGGGAGAAAAGTTTATATTCTGTGTAAAAATGTTTTGTCCACAGCTCCATAAGGATGGGTGGTGGAGGTGGGATTTATGACCTATACTGCAGCCCGTCACCAGAGGGTGCTCTTTTCACGGTGGCTTCACCCAGTGAGGAGGCAGACACTGTCCATTCTATATACAGTCTATGATCTGAGCACAACCTTTGGTAAAGGTGGAAAATACTCACCATGGGTACCATCACTCATACTATCCCACATGTTTGGAATTTCAAACAGAATCCAGTCTTGGTCTTGGGTAAAGGGAACATCTGAGGCCTCTGCTCAAGTAAAACAGCAGGAGTCCATCCATGATAACACTTAGCATGTTCAGAGTTTCAGAGACATCAACAGTCTAAATAATTTGGATAAAATAGACCACAACAAGTTTAGTGGCTTGCCAGAAAATGTCTAATTCCAGCTTACATGGTTCTTAGATTTGACAAGATGAAAGTTTAATGATCCCTGTTGGGAAATTGGGCCACTGCAGCTGCCCAAAAAATCGAATGCAGATAGGGACACAGGAAATAGAGATAGAGGGAGTTCAAACAAGTAAACACAACGACTAACCAATGATATTCTATAAATCACAGCTTCTATCTTGTGTCTCATTAAATAAAAGAGGCTAACTCCCATCTCATTTCATATCAAACGCCAAAGGTAGCCCTGATCTTACAGTTCCCAGACCCATAAATGGCTTCAGCTGCAGACACGCAGCTCTCACTAACAGCAGATACGAGAGAGATCCATGCTCCTTTTGATTTTTGAAGTGTTCGACAGGCAATTAGTTACAATCTTTCCCAGGTGTCCCCACAGGCTTAACTGTATCTGTCTAAATTAGAGTGAGGAGCAGAAAAGGAAATGGTTCCAGAGTTATCTTCGCTCAGAGCCCAACAGTTCTAGACACTTCATTTGCAAGATAAGGTTAGTCTACCATAGCCGGACCTTTACACTCACTTCCTTTTAGCGATGTGACAGCAGAGGGGGGAATCCCGATTAAAATAGAGTGAAGTCAGGAAGAAATGAGGGGAATGTTCTTCTTCATTTTCAATCGGAAGCAGATTTTGTCTCGTGAGATTGTTTCCAAGCTCACTTGTGCCAAGCTGAAACAATAAAGTCGTAAAATTATGATGACAAAGTAAGAGCGAAATACAAAGAAACTGAATGGGAACGGTTTAGACTTCGTGCACCAGCTTTAGTCACAGCGTGAGTCATGGGATCACTGTAAACTGAGATCAGACGGTTCAAGTAAAGGCCAATCATGTTTCACTCTCCACTGACTCTCGTGTGCAAAGCAGGGATTGTTTTTCTGTGTTAAACATCCACCGAGCCAGACTAGGATCAGATAAATAAAGCACGCCTTGTGTTCTTCAGCTATTCAAAATGTAATTACCCAGCACTGTATCTGCTCAGGTCTGCCTGCAGGCGAGTATCTGTCTGAATGAGACAAATGAAGAGCAAATGAAATCTAGCCATTCATACAGAGGAAGAGTGTATGAACTCAGAGCTTCTTCTTTTTAGCATTCACGTACACTTAATAAGCAACAATAATGAGCTAATTATCATACATGATTCTGAAGAGATTACAATTTAAATCACTGAATCTCAAAACTACACCTTCGCAGGTCTCCAGGCAGGATTTTTCGCTCTTTCAAAAAATGGTTTTCACTCTTTGTTTCAAAGAAAGCTTAAAAAACAGAAAGAAAATAAGGCATGTGCATGTGAAATAACAAACCCTGGAGGTTTCTAAAAACATCTCACCCCAGAAGAGAGGAATGAAATCTACATAAGAAAGAAAAGCATAAGTGGAAAAGTCAATACTAACAAACTATCATAAAAAGACAGTGTTTCTACAGCAGAATGCACAATTAGGAGGGGTTTTAGTAAAGTAAAACAGAGCTATTTTGATCTGAATACAAGCCAAAAACATCATTTTGAAGAGGCCTTAAGAGGGGTAGTAAGCTTTTACTGTTGAAGCAGGGGTTGTAGTTAAAGCAGTGGGCTGAGTTGTTGGGGTAGATGTGGCTCTTTAGTAAAAGAAAACCTTGTCCGTCCACCTGCAGTGCATGAGTCATTCTTTTGAATCATTTAAGTCCAAAATGTCCTCAAGGGCTGCTCGAAAAGTCCCCACAAGTGTACAGATTTTAACCCCATTTGCCTCCAGAGTTGAGAGTATCTCAGAACTTTAACCAGATCAGGAAAACCCTGTTATTGTTGGAGTAAATGCATAAAAGGGGAATTGGATTCGGTAAGACTGGCACTGTGATTGTCCATTTTTATCACTCTCAGGTGGACGAGGTTATAAGGAGGAAGTCCTCATATCCTGGTCTAGCCATGGAATCCAAGCCATCGACTTTAAGTCTTCAGGCCATAGACTTAGATGTAGTCCAAGTCAGTACCTTTCATGAATAGATGAGGTGATTTATGGTGATTTAAGTGGAGCCTGGCAAGAGCTTTTTACATGGACTGTTCCCCAGTTGACCTGTTATTCATGTCTCAAAACAACTAACGAACAAGAGAGTTATAAGACAAATATTCATGGCTTGAAGGCTTGAAAACCCCCTGTATAGCATGTATAAACAAAGAAATGAGCTAGCCAGATCAAAACATCCAATTTACTCTAATAATAATAACAATAAGCAATATTTTAACACACGTAAGTGGAGATCCCAAGACTTTCGTAACCCCAAGTGAACATTCAAGGAGCTGAGGTTTTTCTGCACTTTCAACTTCATGTCATTTTTTAATTCTAAAGATTGCAACTTGACTAAGACCGAATATCACTCCACTTAGGGCATGTGGAGACCCATGATCAGCTGTTATTGGCCAGATAATGCTACTAGACAGGCTCTTTAATTACATGTTCATACCAGAAAGCAATTATTTGAAAAAAAAAAAATTAATGGCAAGATGACATAAATGCCAAAAAAAAAGACCTAAACAGATGCATGTTGCATACTCTAAATGTGTGAATTGTTCGTGTTTACTATCAAATATAAAATGGCACACCTGCTTTGGATGCAGAAGTGCAGTTGAAAACATGTCTTTAAGCGGTCATGTCTAATTTTCTCTCTGATGCACTCCTGCACCTCTGTGGTTAGTGCTGCACTAACAACCTCTTTTCCAACCTCTGAGAAAAGGCCTCACACTCCAGGTCTAAGTGCAGAACGGTCCTGCTGCTTTTCTCTCACCCTCGCCCTATCACTGTATGTCTCTGTTTTAAGTGAGATCAAATCATTTAACCTCTACAAGCACTTTAGCTGATTACGGTACTGCTACTTTTGATATTTCAGCACATCTCCTCCCATTCAACCACACGGGAGCACAGAAAAAGCATGTGTCACTCTGCTCCTGTAAAAATCTGAAGAGGTTGCTGAGGAGCAGAGCTGAAGCAGGTCTCTCGAGGGCACTCTAGCAGATTTGAGATTCCAGGTGAGGCTCTGTTAGCACATCACATTTGCTGCATTGTGACAGCAGGAGCCACCTCCCTGTACATCATCGCTCCCGCGTCTGAGAGATTCAATAAACATCAGCCTCAGTTTGTGGCGCACGCAAATATAGCGCTTTCACTTGAATTTTTTAAGAGCTCAAGTGTGGAAAAGCGTTCTTTCCATCAAGCTTTTTTACCGCAGAGGCTCTGGAAGTTGTCGTCTACATATTTTAACATCCAAGGTGCTGTCCCGCTGAGTTTTACCTGACAGAAGAATAAAGGTGGAGATAAAAGAAGGAAAGTGATGTGATCGTGGCGTGAAAAAGAGTGATTCATGTTGCTCTTCTGAGGAGCTTTTGGAGTTTTTCTATCATGTAAAGTTCTGACAGAGAACTCACGGTCTCATTGGACGATTGTTACTCTCAAGAAATGCTTTTTTTTTACTTTGCGGCTCGAGCAAAAGTCCCACTTTTTGGTGCTCTGGCTGCAGCTTCAAAAAGACTTGCTGAAGGAAAAATCTAGTTTTGCACTTTTATGAGTCAGTAGGAATTACATGAATTTGTTTTCTCATTATTCGATTGAGGGAAACACAATTTCGGCTGGAGACTCTTTGAAGGATAGGAGCAGGGGAACTCATGAGAGGGTGCTTTGGTGCAAATTCAGCATTGTTGAAGCACTTTCATGTATAAAAACATGAGCTCCACTTCTGCTCTACCTCTCTATCTAGATTTATTCTTTTCACATTTATTCCATCACTGTCTAATTTTCTGTGTTTCTCTTTGCAGAGTCAACATGAAAATTAAATTTGCTCCATGCCTTGCAGAGAATTATTCAATGCTCTTCAGATAAGCCTGGAAGAGTATGAACTGTGAACTTTTAGCAAAGAGAAAATTGAGGTATTTTAATGAGGAAAAACAAAAGCACTGTGCTTCTGAGATTCCCCACATTTCCTCTGAACTGTTGCTGAACTTTTGCTCCTACTTTGGCTTTCTCCTCATGGGAATTATGGGAGAGAAAAATCCAGTTTGGCTGTCTTTCAGCCTTTAGAAGGTACTAGAAATTGACACAAACGCTTTGTTTTGCAGGAGATGCCAGTTAGAAGAATTGCAGAACAGACTGCAATCTTTCAAGACGTCTGAAATCCTGAGCAAAGTGAGGACAAAGAAGGTGCATTGGGAAAGTTTTTGGAGACCAACACCAAATAAGAAATCATTTCTGCCGGCCAAAATCCCTTTTCTCCAACTTTAAACGCACGTCTTTCATTTTATAACTCCATGATTTGCATTTTAATCTATTTTTCATTCCTTACAACCTTCTCCTCCATTTTTTTCCAATCAGCCCCTGAAGCAACTTGGCAGAACTTTGTAAAGTTTTAAGGCTGCAAAATAAATTGTACAAGACAGAGATGGTAGAAAACAGACAGTGTCGAGTAAAGGTGTGTGTGTGTGTGTGTGTGTGTGTGTGTGTGTGTGTGTGTGTGTGTGTGTGTGTGTGTGTGTGTGTGTGTGTGTGTGTGTGTGTGTGTGTTTGGGTGTGTGCCCGAAACAGAGTGAGAAGTCCGGAAGCCAAACAATGACTTCATTCAACACATCATCAACTCCCAATGGATTCAGCTGCCATCTCCATAAACAAGTTTTACCCTGAGAGGAGGGACTCACAGCAGAAACTTTGAGTGCTCCCTCTGGCGATACCGTATGACACAAACTCAAAAAAGGAACATTAAAGATTGCTTGGCTATTTCAATTTCAGAGTACAGTGTGCTGAATAGACCTTAAAAATGCCTTTAGTGTCACTATAGATCAAAGTGTCACTTGTATAGAGTCAAGTGTCCTGAATTCTTTAACAGCTGAAGACCTTATGTGTAAAACTTTTGACCTTGAATAGGAGACAACAATAGATATTAAAAAGTCAATCGACTCTAACAATGATTTGACTTCCAGCCTTGATGCACCCTCTACTAATGTTTATGAAGAGTCAAAAATAAGGGGTCATTTTTGACTTCTACCCAATCCAAAAGATTAAATGTGAACAAATAACCCTTTAAATGGATAAGATGTTAATAAGGTGCCATCTGGATGCCTGACAGGAGAATAGTATGTGCAGAAAGCACCTTTAAATGTCCTTACACATGATAAAATATTAATGATTGCACTCTGGATACCCTATCAGTGGATAAATTGTGGGAAAAAGTGCCCTCTGAATGCCAACCCAGTGGACAGTTTGGGAAATTAGTGTCCTCTGGGTGCCCTTTCAGTGGATTAAATGTAAACCAAACACCCTTTCAGTAGCTTTAAAGTTGAAAATTGTGAAAAGGTGTCCTATAGATGTATGTCTAGTGGATAAACAAATGAATATGCCCTGTCAAAAACCCTTTCAACGACAAATATGTTGTCATATGTGCAGCGCGGATGTCCTTTCAGGCCGTAAAATGTAAACAGAGTGCCCCCTGAATGCCCCATTGGTTAAAAGGTGAAAATGACTGCCCAACACTTGATATTGTGTGAACAACATGCCCTCTAGTTGCCCTGGCGGTAGATTTAATGTGAATTGACTGTCCTCGGGAAAGCCTCTCTGTGAATAAAACATCAATAGTGTCCCCTGAATGCCCTACCAGTGGGAAAAATATAATACTGTGACCTCTCAGGTGTCTCTAGATGTCGTATCATAGAGTTAATAAAGTGTCCTCTAAATAGCCTTTCAGTGAATAAAACATAACCAAAGTGTCCCCTGAATGCCCTACCAAGATGCCTCTCCAATAGATTAAATGCAACACATGGTCCTCTGGATGTCCTATCAGCAGATAAAATGTAAATAAAGTGTCCTTTAAATGGCCTTTCAGTGATTTCAATGTATCTCCATTTATGACAAAGTAGCACATTTCATGAGAGAAATGAATGTCAGTATTGTAGAGTATTTTATGTTGATTTTATGTACAGTAGTGTGAATAGTAGTTTGATAAAAACTGAAAATGGGATAAAAAGGTGTAACTGTACCCTTAAATGTTCATTTCACGAACACATATGTACAATGCAGCCAAACTGTGGAGGAGTCTGTTGTTACAGAGTACATGATTACACAGTGAGTGAAATACTTGGAGTTTACAGAAGCCAAACATTTTATGTTATTAGCAGAGCAGTTGGCCCTGAGCGCCAAAGACAACAAAATATCTAGCCTACTGACTCTACATCCTCTGGCGTATTTGTAAAACAATACATATTCATGGAGGCACTGCAGCACAGCCACAGGCATCAGCATCAGAAGATGAGGAGCTGAAAGGAAATAAATGATGAGGATCACAGTTCTTTGAAGGGAGCCACATCCTAATATTCAAAATCACTTCATTACTCTTTGTTATTTAAAAAGGAGCTGGGTTAACAGTGAGCTAAGGATGAAGAGGAAACAGTCTGCATTTCTAAATGTTAGGTTACACACACTTTTCTCAAGAAGTCACTTATTCTTTTGCTAAAACCTCACGGGGCAGTTTATCATTTGTCATATTTTCTCCACTGTGATTATGTTAAGACTAAAAAATTAGATCCACATTTGCATAATTTGGGGTGTGGTAAGTTGATTGACAGGTGAGGGGATTGGAGCTCTTCTTCAGGAAGTTTAAGGTCTGCCTGAGCTCTGTTCGCCACTTTCAAGGTGAACCAAAGGCTAGACTAAACTGAATTCCCAATATAGTGACCACCCATTGACGCCCCCTTGGACATCGGTGGCTTAGACTTCATCTGTTTATTGATGGTAATCCAACGTAGGCGTTTCACCAACAACTTGATTGGGCTATTAGTCGATTATAGACAACTTGTCGTGGACCTTATGGTAGTGATTATGGTTAAAAGCTTCAGCTGAATGAACAAGCTTGACGTTCATATCTCTTGAAACCAGTTACTTTACTCAAGATGAGAAATAAGAAACTCTGGGGACAAAACAGTCAAGACTCCATCCCTACTGTGGTAAAGTCTTAGTTTTTTCCAAACTACAAAGCTGGCTGACATTATCAGTGAGAATGCCACGGATTGCAGGTCAAGTATTGCACCATGGATAGTGATCAGTTTGTTGAGGAAAACACACAATTTTCTCTGTTCACAAGAACCTTCTCTCTGCATTTCTATCCCGTAGTGACTGGTCCACTAGTTGTCGACAACTATTTTGTGAAACTTGGCAACTAGTAAAACTTAATAGTCCTGAAACCAACAAGATTAGAGTGGACCACAGCTTGAATTTAGTGCAGGACCATTTAGGTCAACGATCGCTTAATGATAGAACTAAAGGCAACCTGCTTGCACTTTTCTGAATTGCTTTTTAAGTTTCTGTATTATGTTGCATGCCTCCAAAAAGACCAGATGAATTTTCTGAATACCATCACCTCGCTAAAACATTTCTGCAAGGCTGGAACTCTTTTACTTCTTCCCTCCAGCTAGACCTTCATCATGACTTCCTGCTATTCCTTTTTCTTCCATTTGCATTCATCTAAAACAGCAGCCAAATGGTGTTTTCCTACACTAACTTATCGCCACCAGCCACAGTCTGGCATTTCACAATGGCAGAAAATAAACATTTGTGAGGCGATAAGATTCTTCCTCCCTGTCCCTGGCCTTATTGTTGCAGACAAACAGCACATTTAACACTAGAATGCATCATTCTTCTCCCTGCAGCATCCATCTTTCTCCCCAGTATCTCATATTGGTGTTTAAGGAAACAGACAAGAGCGATGAAGATGAGGCAGAAAAACACACATATGACAGAGACACATGGAGGAAGCCTGTCACTTTGCAGAAAAACGCTAAAAACGCTTGAATGGGCAAACAGAGGCCAACACTAAAGTGAGAAACTGTAAACCAGAAAGCTGAGATCTATGAAATATTCTTTTTATTTTATCTGTCATCATTTCAAACCTCATCTTTTTCATCTCTTCATTCTCTTTTTTTCCTCTCTCCACATATTTTCACTAAGAAAGACCATGGTCTTGAAGAAATTTTAAGCCCATGCAGACACTACAGTCATGCATCTAGAATTAGGTCTTGAACTTGACAACTCTTCACAACTCTTCACAACTCTTCATACTACACATGATGAGATCCCTTCATTATTTACAGATGCTGAGGAACCTTTTCTGAAGTTCTTCAACTATTTGCTCATGCAGTCTCTCACAAAATGGTTAACCTGTTCGCCTCTGTTCTTCTGGAAGACTCAGAACTGCTTATATTGTCTTTGCACCAATTATGGTTTATATGATTAGCAAACCAACAGATTCTGCTTGGAAGCGGTTTTGTATGCTACTGTTTATCTCTGTCAGAGTACCGTTGTCACCATTACATGAAGCTAACAATCTTTTTTTGATGCCATGTTTGGACACAAACTCAATTTTAACTGCTTGGGTTGGTAGTGGAAGAGGAATGACTCAGACATGACTAAGACTGGCTGCATCCAAAAAGTTACAGAAGAGGCTCTAACATTGTCAGACATTATCCAATGGCTTTCCAGATTGCCAACCATTGAAGAGACTTTTAGAAAAGAAAAAAAAAAGAAACACTCCCTATAAAAACGTATAACCAGTCTGCCTGATAGTTTGGGTTTTCTCCGCACATACAGATTTAGGAGATCTGTGGATACACACAAAGTAGGTAAACATAGGTGAATGTTTGAATAGCAGAAAAAGTGTTGAAAAAACTCATGTCTCGGCTTTGGCAACAAAACTTTCTAACTAATCTATCATACAAAGAATTCTACTGAGAAAAGTCTAAATAAAGTTTGATTATAACCCAGCCTGATTTGTCAGCACTTCAGGACATGAAGAAGGCTGTTCCTGTCCTTCACTCTCATTATTTCACCTGTTTTTCTTTCCCTGTGTTTCCTCTGAGTCACCATTGTCTTCATTCTGTCAGAGTGTGTTTGTCTGTGTGTGGTAACTGATCCCACTCCTGCTGCCAATCCACCTGTCCACTCGCAATCCACCCACATATCAGGCCTCTGCAGTACATATATCCCAGCGCCGCACTTCAGTCTTCGCCACACTGTGCAGTCTGCCGATGAGATTTTAGCATCAAGGCCGGCATTAGTTTTCATTAAAGATTTATCTTTGTGTTTTGCTCACTCCTGTTCTACCCTGTGTTTACCTTTGCTCTGGGCGCACCGCCTGTCTGTGATCCCTGCCCACCTGTCTCCCTAAGCACCCCGTTAGTCTGACCTCGTACTGTCAGCATAGCACATCCCACCTGCTCCTCTACAAGACACTGGCTCTGCTTTTCATTTCCAACGTCACCATCTTCATTTTATCTGCATTATGATGTCAAAGATCGAGGTCTGAATCCAGATATCAACCAAACCAAATCAAACATGGTTACATTTGGAAAAAAATAGATTTTTGCTACATCCACGCAAATGCATTTGGCTATAAAACATGCAGTCTGATTGCTATTTGTTTTAAATGGACGATAACTAGTCCACAAGCTGCTTACCTCCTCCAACATTAACTTGCCGCTGCAACTTTTGAACTGTCCTCCATCTCCTCACCTGTCTTCCCTCTTTGTTACAGACTGGGTGAAGTGGAGTCACGTCTCTGACATAGGACAGTGTCTTAAAGGGACATGAGACCATAGCCTACCTACACACATCCAAAACCATCTTTTATTTTTATTATTGTTTTGACACCTTACATATTGACATGGGCAAAATGACGTTGGTTATTGTTGTAAATTTAGGTATTGGTAAATTTTCAGTTTATTGCCCAGCCCTATTCTTTATTATCTTTTTCCTGCAAAGCTGAGATTTATGTGAGATATAGCTTCTTGCCACTATGCATCAACTGCACTATGCACTGATTGGCCTGCAATACAGTTGTTGAAACACTGAAGGCATACTAGGTTTTACTTGGAGTTCATTTGTGTATCTCAGAAAGAGGGAGGATCCAAACAATACCTGTCAAGCTTTGGATTCGGGGGGTAATTCATCATCTGTGTGATAACATACAACATCTCGCTACTACTAGTTGGTTGGTACTTAGCACGCTACTGACAGAGTTCAGTTTGGAGAGGCAAATTAATGTTTCCTAATATGGGAGATTTATGGCAGAACACTAATACAGGAAGATGGCAGGAAAGAGGGGTAAAATACAGTAGTGTCCTGGCCAAAACCAAAGACTTGACAGCTATGGTCCACACCCTACTCTTACGAGCAAGAGCATACAGCCTTGATAGATCTTAAAATTGGCTTAAAGAGAGTCATGGGTCCAATTTCTATAGAATTGGAGGTAAAGACAGGTTTTGACATTACATTCGTGTTAATTTCCTTTAATTTTGAATGAATTTATAGATTAGCTGTTAATTCATTCAATTAATTAATGGAAATGAATTGTCTTTGTCATTGATTTGTGGATCAATCTTCTCAGTTACTTCCAAAAAAGTCTTCCTGTTCATCTGCACATCCAATATAAGGTTCAGTGAGTGCTGGATCTAGTCTTTAAACATGCAGGCATCATCAGTGGTACTGTGAACCAACAGCAGCATCACATTTTCTTTACTACTCATGAAAAGAAGAATACAGAAAGCAAGTGAACTCAAGCAGTGCTTATGTTTGGCAGTGTTACTGGCCCTGTTTTCAGGGTTGCTATATGCGGAGTGACAGAAGCACTATCTATACGCTGAGAAACAATCATCTGATATGCATTTTCAGGCTTGCTGGTATGAACTGAGGTTAGAATTGCAGTGATGTTGCATGCTTGTCTGTGTGTGTAACATGTTGGAGCCAGTTTTATTTTCTTCGTCTTAAACTGATGATGTTTGAAAAATGCAAAAACCACATCATGCACTGCCGTGTAAATTGCTTGCCAGTATAAGCAAAGCTGTGTCCAACGTACATAATAAGATGGCTGAGGGGATGGATGTTTTCTTGAACTGAACAAGAAATCAATAAATTCCATCAGCAGAACAAGCACGACTTCGCATCAGAAGTACAGTGAAGTCGGGTCATGCAGTGTCTGCAGCATTCATGGTGTCATACTTAACCCAACCTGGCTGAACCTCTTTCCACTATACCTGCAAATCTAATAATATGTTGGCATGGTTCGGACATTCTTTACTGTCAACATTCAAGTAGTACCTGCAGGAACAACCACAGTGTCCAAGATTAACCATTCTCATTGCGAAAATGCTGGGCACTGCACAGCTGCAACTGATCCCATCTTTGTTGGCTTTTAGAGAAATTTCCTTGCCTGAGTCCAGCTCTATTTTTGTCCTGGTCAGAGATTGCAGCTTGTAGGAGGTGTTGAGAGAAATCGATATTGATTTGTGCTTCGACTTTTTCTCCTGATTAGTGATAGTAGCTGCCTGAAGGCTACCCATCTGTGCACCAGCTCATGTGGATCACTGAGATTATTGTTGCCTCTGTGAAAGGGGAGCTTACAAGTCATGCTTGGTTGCTCTGGGGTGATCTGAGCTTGTCTAGATTGTTCAGGAACCATCAAAGCCCAGTGATTCATTGGCTTTTAAGAGATACCTTCAACATGATCATTGTTTAGAAGTCTTTTATTGTATTGCGGTCCATTAAATCTGTATTTTTACTGTGAAAACTGATTAGATTAACATGCAGTTGAGTGAGATTGAATGCCAGCTGACATTATCCAGCAGACAGTTCTCAATCACTGTTTGCTCATACCTACACAAGGTAATTTAACTCATTTAGTCTTGAGCAAACTGTGGCAGTATGAGATGCTCATGTTCAAAGAAAAAAGTCCTGCAGGAATGCCAAAAACTGCAGTTCTTCATGTGTCCATTTCAGGCTTACTCTAAGGGTCAAGCACACCTTACTGGATCCTGTGTCCTAATGTCCATTCTGACCGAAGCAATTATCATGTTTACAGCCTGAAAAATAAGATTTTGTTGGTCCAAATAACTTTTCTATCTGCACACAATGGTGAGGCTAAATTTTATAATTATTTATACTTTTTGAATATATTAATGCAAAAGAGACACGTGGGCACTACTGTAGCTATTACCCCAGAGGCTTTAAGCCTGCCTAAACTCGTGGATTGACACCAAGTCGAGATAGCACTTCCAATGGTGACTGCCTCAATGGCTAACATCATAGGGACTGAGTTCATATTTTTAACAGCGTTGAAAACAAATGGAAAACTCCCTGCTAACCACTTAAAAAGAAACACAGATACCTTCATACAGACTCTCAATGGCACCCCAAAACAGAAGCTAAACAAACTGAAAATTCAGTCTGAGGCAATGATTAACAATCTGCATTTGACGATTAGTGAAGTTTATGGTTTGGACATGCATAATGCAAATCTGTAAGGAAGATGTAGCAGATCAGAGGTTCACAAACTTTTTTCTGAAAGGATCCCTCCTTAAACACCTCAACTCGACCAGAGCGCACTGTCAAACACATTCTTTGCCAACAAGCTCCTACATCCTTAAAATGTGTTTTAAATATTGTTGACAAAAACTACTACAGCTAATCACGGCAAGTCATATAACAATTAGGTAACAATTAAAGGTGAGTCTGCAGCATGCAAATTTTAGATTTTTTATGTTTTGGCCACCCATCATTGGTGAAAGTCAAGTCAACAGTGAGATATAACTCACCATAGTTTCTAAACTGGTGGTTGTGACATCTGGTGGTAATTCATTGCCAACCTTAGCAGCCTTTGCACAAAAGCGGTCATGCTTTGTGAGCAGAGCAAACTGTGTTCAGGCTCTTGCATACAGCCCCTCTCTTGTCTGAATCTTTCCACTCCTACTGTGCACTGGGACAATATCATGATTGCGATTTCAGACTGTATGCACAGAGGTGTAGTGATGGCAGAACTTCATTACAATGCTGCTGTGAGAGGGTAATGTGAAGGAATCATATTTTTTAATCTCTTCCCCCTTTGGACCTTCCATGGGTTGCATCCCAGAGTTTGGTATTTACTCTTCTTGACTGTTGTGCGGATATAATGTGTATACAAATGTGTGAAGCAGGTTATGCATGCAGTAAAACCACTTACAGCTGCATGCAGCGAGTGCAGCAGCTGTAAGTCCCATTAATGCCACCAAGCTTTATGAAAGGCTGAATTCCTTTTTTCTTACTCGATGAATGTCCATGATGAATGACAGTGTTGTTAAAGCCTGAAATCAATAATGTATACAATCAATCCTGCATCTTTAGCTGGAATAAGCATGATTGCATGATGTTGCATCAGTGAGCTGGTGGGGAAAAGTCATCGGGTCTTTTCACATTCATCTATAAATTTAATGATAGGCCTTGTACTAAAACTGAACACTAACAACATATCATTACTTTAACCTGTCCTCACTAACTGCACGCTCTTAAAGCTCTCTGCAGAAAACCATAACATAAAAATGCTCACAAACTATCGACTTGGTTTGGCTGCTTTGCTTTATTTCTTTAATTGGATTTTGTCTTTTAAAAATTAATTTCCTCCATGTCTGCCTCTAAACCGTCATTACAGAAATTTGTTAGCGTGCAGGTTTTGCCAGCTTTGCTTCATTTTTCATAACGTTAAAAGCTCTTAATAAGTGTTGAATTTGGCTTTGTGAAACCTGCAGATACAGTGTCAGGCATTCTTTAATGTGCTCTCCTGCCCCCTCCATTTTCTTTTTTCCCTCATTAGTGTGTCTTCTCTCTTCTCTCTTTACATCCTTCGTTTTCTTTCTTTTAATGTTTACTTCTTTGATCAGCTCGCGCTTGTAGTTCCATTGGAGTGTACCCACAGGACCTTATATCTAATTCAGTGACTGTATTCTTTCCACGATTGTTTTGTACATTTAGTGACTTTAAGACTCACTTAACTGGAACATTTTCCTCAATGTGTCAAAAGTAGCTAGGAAATGGGTTGTTACACAATTAAAAGAATATCTGAACAACTTTTATAACCCTTTCCAACCAATGAAGTTTGGATTTCACCAGCATCTTCCAACAATATAGTCACCTGCTATTTCCTTGGGAACATTAAAAATTTACTAGGTAAGGGAGGTTGTGTAAGAGCGGTCTTCTTGGACATTAGAGCCGCATTAGATGCACAAACCACAAAGTCCTTCCAACAAGTCTTCCTATAGGAGCAAATTAGCACAAACTGGGAATGCACATTCAGCCTGCCTTAGCTGCTCTGATGGAGTTCCACAAGGCCCTACACTTAGACCAATCTTTCCGAATGTTTGTCCTGGTGTTAAAGATATATGCTGATGACGCTGTGTTATACATGAGCCGAAAACCTCTAACAAATTATCTGCAGCTATGGTATTTGTGTCTCCCTGGCTTCAAAATTCAGGTTTACTTTTGATACAAGACCCTAAAGAATGTTTTCTCCCACTAGTCAGCAGAGGGCCAGCAACAATCACATGTAATGGTCAATAAAGAGAGCCTTGATGTGGTCATTACACAAGCATTCATTACATTACATGTGTTCAGCTTGCATATAGTATGTTCAGTTTGATTTATATCATCTTTGTGGGCTTGCTCTGTCCATCATGTTTGTATTACTGCCGTTTTCAAGGCCAGCCTAAGGCAAATATGCAGTTCGTGTTCATGTTTTCTCATATTTATTTGAAGGATCAGTGCTATGTGGATACAAACATTAGTACAATAGGCTGAGCCTGGAGGAAAACCTGGAAAAGCCTGTGTTGAATTCAGATGCTTTCTTGCTGGTGTGCATGTGTGTGACTATGTGGGCATCTCCTCTCGCCTCTGAATCCTAGCGCCTGCTCACCTGTTGCCCCCACTGAAGATTTATGAATGAGATCTCTGGCCTGTGGGCATTCATACACCTCTGCCTGCTGATAGCTACACAGTCATATTTCAATGCCAGCCAAGAGAGGAGAGGAGGTGTAGTTAAAAAGAAAATGCACAAGTAAATCTCTCAAGAATCTAAGAAACTTCTTTCTTATGTCATTTTTTTGCCTAAAAATATAAGCACGAGGATGTAGTTGTGGGCAGCATTAAAATGCATGTTTTTCTGTTCACGACTAGAACATGAGTTTTGATGTTAAAAGCAAAGTTTACTATTTTTTAAAGCTCCTGTGAGGAACTTTTGGCTTGTGTTGATATTGGAGCCCGCTGTGGGCAAAAAGGGGTACTTTTTCTCTCTCTCTCTGTTAATTTGTCCTGTACATGTCTGAGTTGTGTTTTCTGTCACAATCTTCATCCTGCTTAACACTCACATCTTTGCCAGGACTGTTTCAGTAGCTTGAACTCAGTAAATTCATTGGACATCCACCACCCACCAATAGTTTTAGGCATCATAAATACCTTTATAAGAATAAACAATCCTCCCACTGGTTTGCTTTTCTAGGTCATGCAGAGGCAACAATGTCCATGTCAGCCAAACTTCACACAGTTGCTCTAAATTCTGCTTGTATGAGGTACTCGTCGATTCTACCCAAAAGGGATGTTGGCCTCTTTGTTGAGAAACCAGTCGCAGAACTCGGTAAGAAGCTAGACCTTAAATTTCTGTAGTCATCAGTATCACATAATTTAGCTAATATTCACGATCTCCAAGCCTTACAACAATATTGGTTTGAATATATCCAGAAACTTAATTCTTTGATGTAAGAAAGCCCATTTGTTTTTGCACTGTTCTGCACATACGTGTCCCTCTACCCGGAGTCCACTGATCAGTTGTTCAGGTCTGAGGGCTTCAACAAGACTAACAAACCAACTAACAAACCAACTGCCAAGCAACCAAGCAAAACAAGAGTAATTCTGACAGTGACAATGATCTGCTGTACTCTCCTGATGTGCAAACTGTAAGCTCACAAACCATAGGAGCTACTTACTGTTTGGACTGGGATCTTTCAGGATCAGAGGATACCAGCGGATCACATGCAGCTACAGTCTGCATCACGCACCATACAGAGTTCCCTGCTTTACTGAACACTGTTGTTTGACACCAGCTTTCTTCAATGTTCAGAATTTAAACCAGAGAGGATGAATGGAAGTACATCTTCAAAAGTACCTGTTTATCTTTCACTGTTTTTATTGCATAATGACACAACCTTTGGCCAATGCAACATGTGTAACTAACTCTAAGCGGTTGCTGTCAAACTGAGTTGTTCAAGTACTTCGGGAAAAGTCATGCTTACTTGTGCATCACATGCCTGAACAGCTGATCAGACATAAAGAAAATATAATCACATCAATTTTAAATCTCTTCCATAGAGGCCCACCAACTTGCACCCCTTTGTTATTACACAAGCACAGAACAGACCAAATAGTGTGTAGTGAGTGGCTGCAAAATTCACCTGCTGAAATACAAAGAGAAGAGAGGGGTTGTTGTGTGCAAAAGAATTTGAATTGATGGTGAAAACTTTGAAAAATTTGCATCACAGCAGCTTCTTGTTCTTAAAGGTCACGATCATGCCACAGGTAGGAGGGGTGAGCATGGGAGCATTTCAGAGTCTGACGCACTGTACCTTTAGGAGCAAATAATGATACCAGAGGAAGAACTGCAATAACTAGAGGACTGATTATCACGTCCTATAAAGTTCTGATACTGACTGATGATTCAATCTCTTTTTTAAGGAAATGCACGTTTGGTTTCTTGTTTTTTTATCCCGGGTAAAAATGTTTTCAGCTTTGACTTGTCAACATGTTGCACTCATGGGAATAGGTTTTGACCTGACTGTCGAGAAAAAGAAATTTAATGGGGATTTTATAATCACTGCGAGCTTTGCAGAGCACTGACTGAGATTTTAAGCTGTTTTCTAGTGTTATAAGATCAAAAGGCTTAATCACCTTATCAAGAAAATTATCAGCTGAAAAATCAATTTAGAAAATAATTGCCCAAGCGTTCATTAATGACGACGACAACATGGTTGATAATGAAGACGATAATGAGGAGGAAGGGGTGAGCTTGATTAAAACAGGAGTGATGATGATGATGGTCTTGCACATGGAGGTTGGAATGATTATATAAGTCGTGTGTAAAAGAGTGATTTCATATAATCGTGACGATTACAGTGATGACAGAAAAATAATGAAGGAGGTAATGTTAGTGATACTGATGACAAGATAACTGATAGAATAAGGAAGGGAAATGATCAGAATGACAATATTGATGATGATTATGGAGAAAATTATATTAAAAAAATGATTAAGAGGAAGTTGGGGTGCAGTTAAGGGCTATGATGGTAGAGATAACAAGATGGATGATGAAGGCGAAGGTGAATGAAATGAGGAGGAGGTGGAAAATAAGTGTGGTTGTCTTCATGGAGAAAAGTGAACAAAATATAACTCTTAAATAATGATGAGGGTGAGACCATAATGGAGGCAGCGTTGTTGAAAAATGATGTTCGGTGCATGTTTAAACTCAGTCCTCTCCAAATATCTCTCATCAGCCCTGTAAAACTTTGCTTTCATTCCTGCAGCCTGCAGCCTGGCACAGACATCCACTGTCCCGTCACGGCACTGTCTTGCACAGCCAAATGAGCCACGCACGAACCACCAAAATGAAATGCATAAACGAATTTGTCCAACTTGCAGAGCGACTGGGAGGAAATCTCATCGGAATCAAAACATATCATCGCTGCATGCCCAATGGCTCGCTCTGTCACATCGCATCAGTCAGGATTGCTCTCACGGCGGCAATCATCCGTCATGTCTGCACGTGTGTTGGGTCTGTGGGGCCGCACGGTGATATCATAAGGTTGAAGAGTAGTAAAGTGAGAGGGTGTGCGTCTTGTGGCCGAAATGGGTCGACCACCGTCAGCCAGAGATCATCCTGATCTGCTGGTGGGATGACAGCGCGGGACCCGCAGCTTTGTGCGTCAGTGCGCATTGGAGAGGCGATAAATCAAACGCCTGGCAGAGAGTGCTGGTGTAGGACGCCATCTCTCTCTCTCTCTCTCTCTCTCTCTCTCTCTCTCTCTCACCACCCCCCACACCCACCCCGCTTTCTCATCTGCCCTCCATCTCCCTTCTCCGTGTCTCTCTCATCTCTCTATTCTAGCTCCGTATCCAAACGCGCACTCTGCCGCTGCTGAATGAGGTTCGTGTAGCAGGCTGGAGCATTCCCCCCTCTCTCTTTCCATCCTTACTGATGCAAAATGTATCGAAACAACCACTTTGAAATGGAAATTGAAAACTCGAGCACAGCCACTCGAGCGCGCGCAGTGTACGCACGCATCTTTTTACAGCCATCTCATGCGCACACTCCTTTTCTCAGCAAGCACTCTCTATGATGAAGGCTTAAGCACACATGCAGATTTCACTCAGCAGCCTCCTCCTTTATGTTGGGCACCGAGCAACCTCAGCAACACCTTCCCGCTCAGAGCGCATCAGCGTGGGATCTCCTGACTCTGGATTGTCCGCTCAGTCATCCCAAGAGTTGTCCTGCCTACCTCGATGTAAAAACACACATTCTGTGAAGCGTTTATGACAAAACTGCCCTTTCGACATCTCTTAAGAAGGGACAGCGCAACCAGTCAATAGGTCGCGCCAGCAACAATTTGCTCAAATCTTTACAGCCTCCCTCCTTTCTCTTCTGCTGATTTCTTCTCACATCTTTCTCTTTTCTATTTATCCTCTGCTTTATATAACATAAATGTCAGAGAAAGAGACCCTAACAACAACCCATCAACGACTCAGGATGGTCTGAACAGCGTCATGTACCCCAAACAAGCAGGTCTGGTGCTCCACTACACATCCACGGACCCAAAGCTCTCAACGTGGCTGCATGCGTGTGTCACCAGAGCGCATCTCACAAGTGCACAAGCACACCCATCCCTCTTCCCAAACACACACACACACAGCTGCTGAGCCCAGCTTCGATACACCACAGCGAGGGTTTTTTTGACTCGTCTTACCTTGGTTGGGGTCTCGGTGTGAGCGGGGAAGGGGGAGGCAGCATGCAGCTTTACGGTCCGTTCTGCAGCGGCACAGACGGAGAAAGCGAGAGTATTATCCCTGGACAGCGGCGAAGGTCCGTGCGTTCCAGCAGAAAGAGAGAGAGAGAGAGGGAGGGAGGGAGAGAGAGAGAGAACGAAGGGGTACGCAAGAGGAGGGATGAGAAACAGAGGAGAGAGAGAGTGAGAGGTAGAGAGGGGGGCGCAGGGGATGTTGAATCGGGGTAACAGCCGCTCCTTATTTCATAACAGTGAGAAGAACCTGCAGAAAAAATGGGGAAGAAATTACTTTCTTCTTATTGAGTTAGAAAAAATGTCGGATGTGCATGTTTAAAATGCCAATGAAGGCCTGGTTGAAATATCACAGGAATATTCCCACCGGGACTGTGAGCCTCTGAGGACCGTCTCTAGCGACCTTGTGTTAATTGAGATATTTTTACCTCCATCCAAATTAACATACTGGACTATTCCTGTCATACATATATTATCTTTGTGCTCACTTTGTAATGATTCTTAGGCATTACTATCCGGAGTGAAGACAGAAATTTGGCACTGCTGCATTATTATTATTATACCAAAGAAAAAGTTACAGCCCACTCGTTCCTCCAGAGGCGGAAATAATGACATAATGTGAAGGCTCGGAAAGTGTGCCGAGTTTTGGAGATGGAAACTGGGAAGCACCACCCTTTCTCTCTCCATCACTCGTACAACTTATTGCCTCCCCATGCAGCGGCGCGCGGCTGATTTCCAATCTGGGCACGTAGCAACGCGCCTCAGAAGTGCGCGCCCGTGCAAAGGAGCAGAGAGGCAGGCTCTGAGTGTATCTCTCTCTTTCTCATTCTCTCACCCTCTCTCACACACACATATATAGGCAGGAAAAAAGCACGGTGAGTAAAGAGGGAGATCCAACTGTGCAGCTGACGTCATTGCCGGTCAGCTCCAGAGGTATCGATCCGCTCTAGTGTGATTTGTGCGCGAGGATTTTCGGAGCGTGTGTGTCCCACAGTTCAGACACCCACACACACATACACAGAGGTCCACTTTACAGTGTGTCATATCTTTACCTAGTGATAAAGCACCTCTCTTGAGCACCTCATCAGCTTCCTCTGCTCTCCTTGTCCTCATCATGAAGCAGTCATTTAGCAGCAGAGCCTGACTGAATACCATCCCATGTGTAATCACATGGAGCTCATTATTAACGCGGGGAATTTCCATGAGAGTGGGAGTGGGAGTGATTTGAATGCAGCACATAAAGAGGCTCATAATCTAAATCATACCCATTAAGAAAAGAAATCTCTCTAACCACACACTAACTTCTGCTTTAAGTTCTCCAGGGTCAATATTCCTGCAGATCTGCTGCAACCAAAGCTGGTTTGCCAATAAGGCAAAGTGGGCAACTACCCCCAGGAGCAGCTTTTAAGTGGTATCTTAATCTTTAGATTTCCAGAAACTACAGAAAGATGATTTTAATAGTTTCATTAATCTTTAGCTACTTTGCAGCAGCAGATAATTGCCATATCAATTTCGAAGTTGTGTGTTTAAGGCTGTATTTTTGCTGAGGGATGGGGGAATAACTCTAATTTGCAAAGTCCTGAACATAGCCAGAAACAGCCTCAGCAGCTATGCTCGTGTTTTTGGTCCTTTAATTTGTTTTACACTTAAGTATCTGTGTTGAACTGATAATGAAAGCAAGTCTTAAGAGGGTGCGTAACTCCTTCCTGCAGACTTTCTCTGCAAAAAGCCAGAGCTGAAACTCTGCAGCACAAACGATGATGATATCACATGAATTTTTTAAAAAATCCTGGCTTCCAGCTAAATGAAAAGGGCCATCATTGAAGCAGTATCAAAACCTGTGCCAATGTGCAACTGCTTTATATTTGAGGGCTCACCTGGTTGTCAAAACTTGACTGTCCCCCTGAGCAACAAGTCACAATCCAGTTCTGTGCCAGTCAGCAGCTACAAGTGCCTGAAGCTTTTGTCTGAGATGCCAAACAGAGATGTCAGAGCAACAAGCATGAATGTATTTCAAGGAAAATACCAACTCAATTCACCCACCTGCCTATACACCTGATTCTGATTGGTCAAAACCTTGACAGCGGTTAATACTGCTGAGGAGCAAAGGCAACGCTAGGGACAACCAGATCACATCACACATGAAATCAGCCCATAGAGAGGAGGTACAGCACATTCAGCACACATGTTAGGGTTTCATCTCGTCATCTTGTTGACAATCTGAGAAAAATGTTACTTTCCAATAGTATCAGCGAAGGTTCAGTGCACATTACTCTGCTTCATGTCCGACTTCAAACAACCAAAATACCTCCATACCACCTTTGCTTTTGAAACACTTTTCCAAAGGCCAAAAAAAAGTTGTTTTGTTTCTATTTTCTTTTGGATATCATGAAAATCAGATGACATCAAAACTATAAACTAGTTAGACTATTCAAAGGTTGTTTTTCTTGGGTCAGTAATGTTGGTGATGAACTGTGCCTAAGATGTACCACAGCCACTGCCCACTAGCCGGCTCTTCACCACACTTACAAACCAACCAAAATTTAAGTTTCCACTAAAAGATTGGGAAATACTACACTAGGAACCCCCCTAATCAAATACATTTAAAACGTGAATAAAGCATCATTATTGCACAGGACTGCTGGTTGCACGGGACTCTTTCGCAGCTAGCAACAAAGTTAAGGTGGACTAGATGGTGCAACAGCAAATTCTTGTGCTAGAGTCCATGTAGGGCTGGACGATAAAACGATAATAATATATATCAAACATTTATTTCCTTCAATATCAATATAAAACGTGGTCAATATCCTTTTCGATAATCGGCATTCTGCCATGTTTTAGTAGACTATACAAATAGCCAATAAAAATGGGATTTGCTCCGGGTCCGCTTTGCGCTAAACCAATCTTGTGCTGAGTTAGAACCAAGTAACAGTGCGTAGTAGCAGGCTGCAGCTACACGCAACCATAGCACTTTAACACGTGAAGCCGACAGCACTGTCGATGAGAAAAAAAGGAAATGAGTGCTACCCCTGATAGAAATGCAGATGAAGGCTCAACAGGTGACGACGTTGTCAATAATACTGGCATGAAAACGTCGGTGGTGTGGAGGTATTTTGGTTTTTTAGGTTGGACATGAATCAGAGTAATGTGCACTGCAAATTATGTCGAGTACATGTTCTCGCCAAGTCGGGGAATACCTCAAATCTTTTTCACCACCGGAAGCAGTGCCACACGGCAGAGCATGAAAACTGCAAAAGGTTACAAACCCCGAGTGGAGCAAGGAGCCCATGGCACCTGTGCTGCCGAAACAGCTGACCATTCAGTCTGCTGTCAACAAAACGACAAAGAAACACACAGACCTCACAGATTCAGTAGCTTATTGTATAGCAAAAGACATGATACCAATAAGCACTGTTAAATTTTATTTTCTATATCATGATATAATCGATATCGACTGATATGCCAAAAATATTTAGTGATAAACTTTTATCGCCCAGCCCTAAGTCCAACCATGGCTAAAACTCCAACAAACTGAAGTCTCTTTCTAAATACAGAGCTTCTGTAATACAGGATTATTTACAGGCCTCACAATGGAAGATGTTTCATGAACAGAACAGCTGCTCTAAACTGAACCAACCCTTTAACCCTACAGACGTTTCACTCCACTGTCATTTTATTTTTGTCTGGATTACAGAGAGCTGCGCTGTGTTTGGTGTTCACAGTGAACCACTTCATCATCTGCTCCTAACTGGTCGAGTCATCAGTCCAGATGTTCACTTGCCCTCAGTTCATTCACAGTTACATAACTCCTATGTTGCATAATTGAAGGTTACTGAAACTCTGTCAGAAAAATGAGTTACATGAGGTGATAAGACTTTAAAAAAAACAAGCCCTTCACATGCATGTAACTGAAAAGCATAAATACAAGAATAACTCACTTTATTATGACAAGACATGAGACAAAAACAAGTAATCATACATGTGACATCAATCACAGCCAAGATGTGGTCTCTGAAAGGAGCAGGAACATTTTGTTTTTGTGGTAACTGGTGCAGAAAACAGACAACAGCTTGGCCTGTGCAAAGATAACAAGATCTCCAAAATGTATTCATGCTTTATTCTATCACTGGAAAACAAATTGATTTATTCACAAAGGGGGACAAAAAGGTTCTACAAAAGCAACATGGAATTTCAAGTCCAAGACGTAGGACTGTTTTTTTTAGCATATGTCTGTGTATAGGAAAAGACTAATTTACCGGGAGCTCAAGGGTCTCAGTTACAGTTTTCTAAACCACATGTGAGTCAGTGAAACAAAATAAATATTATCAGCTTTAGAAGTCGTTTCATCAACCTGTGAGGGGATTATCCTTTGTGTGCAGGTGTGCAAAATGTGTGTGACTGTGGAGGGCACCTCAAAGACTGTTGGTCAAATGATAACATATTGATTCAAACTATAAATCCCCCAAAGTGCACACTGCTCTCAAAAGCCTTAGATACATAACAGAATAACAATCGCTGCCATCTTGTGCTGTGAGACCATTTTATTTTGAAGTTAAACACACCAAATACAATCATTTTAATAGACTCAGACATCAGAGAAGGTTTTTTATTATTATTATTATTTTTTAAAAAGTTCCCTCTTTGAGTGAGGAACTGTGTCAAAGATCCTCTGAACTATAAAGTAACCTTGTCGTTTTGGGAGTCAGTCTGATGCTTGTTTTTTTTCACTGTCAGTATATATTTCTTTAATTATACATCTTTTCCTTATATTATATTATATCATATTATATTATCTCTATATATCTATATCATTTAGTACATCTAATCTTTATCTATACTTATACTCGTCCATCCATCTATATCTATACTTACATCTATATCTATGGAATAAATAAAATCAATTAATCATTCTGAAAGGATTTATGTGATTGAAGTAACTATGACAAACTTAACAGGTCTGTTTTAAGGCAGTATTTGAAAATGGAGCGTTATTATTATTAGTGATTTACAGAGGGAGGGAGTTCCAGACTCAGGAGGCTCGAGATCCCAACGTGGTCAAGGTGGCAGGTGTTAGAGTGAGATGAATGGAGGAAGACAGCCTTGGTGTGTGTGTTGATTTGAAGAAGTTCAGAGATATATGGATGACCTTCATGTTGAAAAGGAGAATCTTAAAATTGATGTGATCTTTGACTAAGAGACAGTGAAGCTGTTGATGGACAACAGCTTGACTTATGGTACGTCAAGGATTTTAATGCTGGTCCGACTTCTGCATCAGTGTTCAAGTTTGTTGATTTGTCAGAATAACTGGAGAAAAATTCAACTTCGGTGGGTAAGATGGCAGCTTGAGCCTTCTTTTATAGGTTTTGAAAAGCTCCATATACATTTTGAGATTATTAAAAGCAGCAATGTGTAGTCAGAGTAGGTCCATTATTACCCAGTTTATTATCATGCTGTGGAGTTAAATCTAGATCCTTAGCAGACAGTGAGTAATGGGCAACAAGAAGAGGGTTAATGAAAGGCAGATTTCCTCTATGAAAACACCCACCTGTAACAGCTGAAAGACTTTCAAACATCTAAACACTACAGCTGTGCAGCCTCAGACGTAAAAGAGATAGTAAAGCACACACACCACTTTAATTTGGTCCTACACCTGCAGCGTTCAGTCACCTGCGATCGATGCCTCACTTTCACTGCCTGTTACAGTTTCAATATGGCTTTTATTTGGAGCCATCCATCATGATATATGGACTAATTGTGCTGTAATTGCTTTACATTTGTTTGTTTTAGGTGAGCAATAAGGCTTTCATGGCCTCCACATTTGTCTCGTGATGGAGACAATTTCCCGGCACTTCCTGGCTGCTGCTGATAAATGGATGCAGAAAAGAGGACAGGACTCGGGCTCTTACTGTCGTTGCAAGCCGGCTTATTAGACATGCTGTAAAAAACAGAGACTCTTTAGTGACCCCTTTGCTTGCTCCATATTAGACCAGGTTTATTAAGTAATTCTGTAAATAATACCAGAGTGAAGTGATGAATAGAAATAATTAAATACACTGTTTTTGGAGGGTTTTTGATTAAATAGGAAACATGCAGCTTGGATAAACTGAACTTGTTATGAATAATTAGTGATTTTTTCATATTTTAAAAGCGTATGACTATAAATTTATCATCAAACAAAGGAAACATTTTATAATCAGACAAAATGGGTATAAAAATATATTCATATCGAAAAATCTGTGTGTTTTATTTGTTTGCCTTACATAGCAGCCACCTCCAAACCACATCGAAGCATGGTTGAAAAACACCAAAGTTCCCCTTGAAGATGGGATTTTAGGAGGTGGCATCAGTGTTGCCTCTGGACCTTTTCAGTCAGCCTCAAGTGGACTCTTGAGGTACTGCACCGTTCCACCTCTCCACTGGCTTCATTTCACAAGACTGCAGGTTGACACTTAATCACAACAAAACCCAAAAAGTTGGTTTGGACAGAGAAAATATCCAGTCGTAGCTTTTGGATTTTAAAGTGGCACCTAAAGTGGCCGGTTCAGATTTCATGGGGTCAAGTGCCACTGTAGCCCTGTAGATCTGCCTGATTAGCCTTTCAGTATCAGCAAGTCTCTGCTCTTAGATTTGATCCTAAATAAGCAGAGGGAAAGGTTTCAAATAACCCTCTTTGCTTTGTTTCTACTCCACTTTCTCTCGTGTTTTAGAGAAGTGTATGTTGCAGGCAAGAGTCTGCAAAAATGTTCTTTTATAGACTTAGCTACCATGGGCATGCACCTATGACTGGGTGAGCTGCAGTTGCGTCATGAACCGCTCATGCCATTGCAGTTTACTGGTATATACTATGGACAACTTGGTTCCACCTTCCTCCAGGATATGGATTTGAAGCCGAAAAGCTCTCTGTAATTCCATGCAATTCCACCACTTTCTGAAACCAACATTGCGGAGTGGCATCGTACGCTTTTGGCGAAAGATGACGCTCGGCTCAAACAGCGTATCCCCAGGGTGAGCTATGCTATCTTCGTATGTCCATAGGCTGTATCAAGTGTCAATCATAGAAAACATGAACCCCCTAATAACTTTTAAAAATGGAGCTGCACAGAAAAAAAGAGGACTTGAGCACAAACCAGTCTTACAATAACTACATGTCAACATCGCAAACAGAGAAAAAATGTATGTTCTGTGTAATAAATTTCTAAAGTTTGTCCACAGCTTCATAGGGATGGCTGGCAGAGGCGGGATTTATGACCAGGAGGAGGCAGACGGCGTCCATTAAATGTACAGTCTATGGTACCTACAGTGATTGCTCAGGGTCACTTTGCCATATTTGCTCAGTATAGATGCCCACGTTTAGGGACCCTGTTCATTAAGTAAGCTCCAGCAGAGGTGACAATACAAAATGAGGCTTAACGTGGGAGTGTCTGTTATGCAGAAACAAGAAAAGATCAATCAAGGGAGTCATTTCAGTCGACATATACCACTTTTTCCTCTTACACGCTGAATAAATGTCATTTCTAGTGCAGAGTGCTTTGCTAAAAACTTCTTTAATCCAAACCAACATCCAGTGTAATGACTGTCTGCATGACTGAGTCTATTCCCTGAATATTTATCCTCTCTGCAGAATCTCTGCACGCAGATGATTTGCAATAATAAGATCACAGACTTGTCTGATCTCTCTTCATTACGAGGAAACCAGGTGAGTTCTCTTTACTCTTTGTAACCCCGAGAAATCATCTGAGATGCTCATTTCATGTTTTGAAAGAAACTAATAGAAAAACAGTCCACATGATTTCAGTATGTGCCCTTGTGCCGTGAAATTAAAGCAAAGATGCGCCGCTGGAGCAATAACAGTTTAGAGGGAGTGTAAATTTGAGAAGCTACAGTTAGATAAACAGCATTTTAATGTAATTCAGGAGGGAGGGTGTTGTTTTCTTTCCTTTTTTTCATTTCTTTACTATTTTTATGTCTCATATAGAGAAGTACGTTTGAGTCTTTGTCTGTGTTTCGAGGAATATCTATTCTGCTCTCTCTGGGGTTTTGCTCATTTACTTCCACTTCTTTATTTTGAGCCAATCGTTCTTAAGCTAAATAAAGCCCAGCACTTATGTTCTTTATCCATAACCATCCACAGTTCGATCAGTGTATTGTCTTGTCGAGCTGGATCTCCTGCCTTTTATCGACGGCTCTGACATCTCCAGTATAGATGCTTCTCAGCGCTGTCTAATGCATTTAAACGTCTTCAGGCTCCCTACGCTTTTGCCCTCTGCCCTATGAGTGCAGCTCATGCCTGCAGTGGCAAACCGTGATGGAGGTTGTGTTTTTATTGGCCACATCACGTCCAAGTTCAGTGCTGTAGAGATGATAAGTTGACCCCTGACCCGAATGAGAAAGGCTAGATGGAGCACCATGGGAATGTGATCTATAAAAACCTCCTCACGCTTCCTCACACTGTCTCTGTGTCTGAATTTGAGGTGAGGAAAAGCATCTACAGCAGGGTTCATGTTTGAAACTGTTTTAAAGTTTATAAAAATACTCTCTATACAAAGAAAATGTCATGAGGGTTCCTTATATATTCACAAAATTCTGACAGATTCTTGTGCACAAGTTCAGTTTTCTCATTTTTCTTTTTCATGCCTGGCAGCCTGATTGTTTCATTTTCAACAGGAGTTATAGTGTTGGGCCTACAACATAAAAAAGTCTGTGGATATGGGTAAATATGGGTCACACAAATGCAGAATTAACCAATGAGGACAGAGGTTGGAGTCTCATTTGAGAATGAAATACACCTATAGATTTATAAATCGCTGTAAGTGTTCACTGTTTCAAGGAAAAAATACGCCAAAGACTCCAAACCTGTTATAATATTTTTAAGTCATTTTTACTTTCCTTGAGCGAACCTTCCTAAAAGGATAAATAGAGTTGTATCTAATCTAATCTAATCAAACTGTGTATGGCTAATGACTTAAAGGATGTGGCCTGTCAGCCAGTTAGCTGAGTAGAAATAATACAAAATAATAATAATCGCAAAAATCTAGAAGTATAAGAGATGTGAGGAAAACAACTGACAAAAAATTAGGGTCATATTACAAGATTTAGACCCCAAAAGAAAAAAAAAAAAGAATAACATTTAAAACCACCAATAGAGAAAAAGTCAATTTTACAATAACAAAATGATCCTGTCTGTGATTCTGCCTGTGCTCTGACTAAAAGCTGGGTCTAACGTTTAAAGCATGCTCAGATCATATCCAGTATAGTCTGTGCTTCTCAGTTCCTTAAAATGTTGCCTGAGAGTATTGGAAGTAGTCACAGACCCGCCATATTGAGTGGCAGCCCATACCTGAGTGGATTAAGGAGAGGGGAGGAAATTTAGGGGGAGTGATAATTGGGGATATGCAGTACCTGCCTCTGCAAAAGTATCAAGTATCTGATTCTTATTGGACAATACAGTGACTCAAACTTTACTGAATATTTATGCTGCGTTCCAGTTGTACTCGGGTGTCGGAATTTCCAAGCTTTGGGTCAAAAATTCCTCTGAAACGCCCCCCTAAAGTTGTATTTCCAATTGGGAAAGTCAGACAATCCTCACCAACCCTGACTTGACAACAACGTCATATTCCAAGATGGCAGCGCAGTGCTTCAATAGTAAAGAGTAACAGTGAAAGCTCTTGTAATGTATTATTTATTGGCACTTCTGTTTGTTTTTGTGAAATTAAATAAGTGGCATATGTTGTACTGCCCAACGTCGGACTGTGAACACGGTGCTATGGTGTTTGAAAGAGTAAAATACTGTGTTATGCGTTATTTACAACTGGTATAGCTAACAACAGCTAACAACAGCTGACAACAGGTAACAACAGCTGACAACAGCTAACAGTAGACGTCCATCTTGGTTTTCGAACTTGTTTACTGGAATGCCATCAAATCAGGTGTAACGTCATTCCCAGCTCTGACATTCGACTTCCAGGTAGTCGAGGTAACTGGAAAGCAGCATTAGACCATCACTCAGTTGAACAGGAAAAAAGAAAGACCTTAAAACAGTCGTTGCGGTGAGCCTGAAAACAGACCACAGCTGTTACCAAACAGTCAGTATGTGCTGGACTAGAATTAAGAAAGATTTGGAGGTTTGGAGGAACTGCACCCCAAGTTTTGCTGACAGAACTCTAAAACCATGGATGGTTTGCAGTGTTTTACAGTTTGTTTGTTTTTTTAAATAATACATCAACATTGATTCCTGGCAGCAGATAAAACACTGACTAGGACCACCGCACTGACACAGGACAAGCTCTCTGGCAGAAAACACCCGTTGTTTGTGCCACCAGTGTGTCATTTGGTTGACCTGTCTGACACTAACAAGGTTTAGATCTGCGGGAACAAAGTCATACTCTCGATTTGAATACATGATTTATAAATTATGCCATCTGACATCAATAAAAGAAATCTGCATTTAGTTGACTTTCACATGACCTTCTGCAGAACTGCTCTAAATGACTGAAATTTATATAAATAAGATTTAATGGAGTTTCTCTGTGGTATATTGATGAGTGTTCTTTGCCTTGGATAGAAAGGTAGACAGACAGATAGATAAATTAGCCTGAAACTGCGTGCCCTCAACAAGGCTGGGTGAGCAGAAATGTGACAGCCTCTCCGTATGCAAACATCTTGTCCCACACAAATTATGCAGCAACCCCTTGGGCCAAAGAGCAACACGATCCATCATCTCTCCGAGCTTTATTCAAATCAAACTCCCAGCTGAAGCGATTATGACCTCTCGAGGCTGTTAATGAAGCCGAAATGTGTGGTTTTTTAGTGCAGAGAGATGGAAACACAATGCCTTATGTCTCCAAGCTTTGACTAAATCGAACCACCAGTGTCAGAAGTATATCCTGCTCGGTCAGAAATATCTTCCTCCGAGGTCATACAAACATAGAGCTGCTGCTAAACTAAATAACAACGTTGCCACGGCATTTAATTTTTTTGTAGTTGTCTTATTCCTGTGAGCTTGATACAACAGCAGTGTCAATCTATGGTTTTCCAAAAGTATGTTATTTGCCCAACTTTATTTGTTTTGTTTTTGTGAGGTTTTAATACTTTACTGCATTGCATTTTAACTTGAGATTCTGTGACCCGACCTAATATTCTGCACCTGCGAAGCTCTCTGACTTTGAACAGACAGTTGAAAGAGTTGATGGCAGATGTACAAGACTATCAGAGCCAAACAGGTGGGGGCTACCAAACAGTTAAACATATCTTTAATTGTTACATAACTGATTAATCATTTCCACCAACGTCACGCCACTCTCCATCCTGCAGCGAAAAGACTAATCTAGTCCATCAAGGTGTTATGAAGTGGATGGTCCATGTTTTCTAGAATTGAGTGCAAACAAAATTGAGGAAAAACAGTATCGTGGAGAACATCGCATGGAACTTCAGCTGTTGTCTTGGCTGGGATGTATACAAGTATTGTTATGATATGACTGAATTCCCTTGGTACGTAATAAGGCTGAAGAGCAACTGGCAGCAGTTCAACATCTGGACAACACAACCTCTCCCTGACAGCCATGCTTGAAGAGCCACACCATCCCCAGTCAACAAACAAAACCAGACCCCCTCCTCTCTTCTTGCCACTAGCTTTAGCATCTCTGTCTGACCTTATGATAGAGTAGCCTGGTAGACCCACGCTGGAATCCGAGTTGCTTTGATTTAACTAGGTTTCAGTAAAACACAGGAGACTGCACTCACAGTATGCTTTCTTTGTCTTCAAGTTCATACTTAGCATAACAACAATCAGTTCAGCAGATAGTGAAATGTCCTCTGAGCCAACAGTGGAATTTATTTCGATATTGCAGCTGTGCCAACATGCACCAGCAATCAAAGTCATTTCCAGTTAGTTGTGATCTTGCAGATATCACCCCAGATATTGCATGTGGTAAATAAACCATCGTATTCTGACCCAAACACCGCTAGTACGGGAGTAGCAGTGCAAAAATTTTCATTTTTCAGCGGCGACAGACTGTAGCGAGGGCCACCTGTCACCTTTCTGTCTCTGAATGTACTCCTTGGTGTCCTCTCTCTGTCAGAGTGGAGGAAAATTCTGCAAATATCCTCGGCAATCTCCTCTCTATCTCATCACATGCTCAGCGGGCAGACAGAAGGCTTTGTGGCTGGGACTGTTTTTCCATCAGGGAGGATTACCTCTGTGTCTGTGCCCCGCACATGCAAAGAAAAGGTGGAAAATCTATCTGTAAGGCTGAGAGGACGAGTGAGTTTGTGCAGCCCATGTACACTCAGCTTTCAAATGCTGATTACTGTTTACTAACAGACAGCAGACACGCATAGTGACACCCATGCGGTATCGTGCAATGACAGCTGCAAAAATGACTGTGGAATAACAAACTTCAGTGCAATATCCACAAATACTGAACAATAAAAGCTGCACAGAGCTGAGGGTTAAATTGCAATCATTTTCAGCCACTAATCACCTGCATTTTAAACATTAAACATTAAGTTGGGCATCGATGAGAACTGGGACTAACATTCTGATTCTCCAGAACCATTCATATTTTTTAAAATTTGATTCCAAGTTTAAATGCCCAGTCTGCTGACCGGGAGAAATAGCCGCCAAACACTCACGAAGAAGAAGCCACTGAATACCAACAAAGAAGAAGCGACAAGAACTGTGTGTGTATACATTGCAATGATGGACAGTGTGCGGCGGCAGTGGACAAAAGTTTGGCTACATTTCAGCTCAGCGCAACATTTGCAACACAGTTACATTTTGCAATAGAGGGTGCATCAACAGGATTTAATACCTCCAGATACATGAAGTAGAGAAAACCTGGAACCCTATCTTTGACATGCTGCGTTGGTTTTCTTCTAACCAGTCAGAATCCCATAAGTAAATCAATTAATTATGTCCGTCTTCTGCTAAAATTGAGGCAGCAAACAAATCGTACTGTTAATATGGTGGGTCAACTCAAATATCCAACGTTAGCCTGTGTACTTTTTCATAGACAAACCACCTGACAACAAAGATTGATATTTATATATTGGTTGAAAATAGCCCAGTGAGAAATTCATAGTTAAGTTCATAAAAAGCTCATACGATGACCAACCCTAATTTAAAGTCAAGAAAACTGGAGATGTTTTAATAAATCTGTCTAAAATTGCTTCATGTTTGTTACAAAAAACGTTACTAATGATCATGTATTTAATCAAGCATATCAAGTGTGTTTCTATATCAAGTTAATTTGAACGTTTGTGGTCTTTATTTGATTTTATTTCCATGTGTGCAAAAGCTTAAAGACAGTTGTTGTGTATTCCTAACCCATCACAATCAGTCAGTATTGCAGTCAAGTCACCAGAGCTGGGTCTCAAGTTGTTAGTGTTCAAGTCCAGGTCGAGTTAAGGTCACCAAAGAAGATTCTGGATTGAATCTAAGTCAACTCAACTCCACTCATGCTCATATTTTACAACTTTTTTTACAGAGTCATAAACCTGTTTTTAATCCAATTTAGAAGTGTTTTCTTCAAGAATGCATCACATCCTCAAACAGATGAGCCAAATGAAGTAAGAGACATAAATGTCACCCCATTACCTAAAATACACCTCAAGTATAATCAGCCTGCTCTGTCTTAACAACATTTTTTATCTATGACTGTATTGGCACACCATCTGGCCTAGCAAAGGTACTTCAGCTGTAGGAAGTCAAGATCAGATGATCTACCTGTGCCAATGTTAGAACTGCCGATTCTCAAATATTCATTTGCACAGTCAAGAAAGTTGCCATTTAGAAAAAGAAACATGCAAACAGTGCAAAACTTCTATTTGTCTATTTTCTTTGCCCCATAAAAAATGAATAAGTAAACTGTTAAGCCAGTTTCATGATGATTATGATTCCCTTTTTTCTGAAACTTTAAATTCAAAGTTGGACCTTTTAATTTGTTGGATTCTCCCATTTCATGCTAACATCCTCACAGTGTTGACCTAATTTGTGATTGTAAATCCAAATTTGGAGGCTCCTCTCAGATGGGACTACCTCACCTGTGTGGTCATGTGAGCAGGATGCCGGCTCAGCAACCTCTCTCTGGATAAATAGCAGTTTGAGAAAACAACAGGAGTGTGTGTCAGATAGATGGATGACAGGGTTAGGTGTTTGGGACACTGAGACGGTTGGGAGTGGACCTCACTGACTGCACTGCAAATAGACAGCCAAAGAAATGAACTGGACTCAGACACTATTGAGTAGAACTCAATGGACTGCATCACCACCGGGGATTACTGCACTCTCACAAACACACACATCGATCTGAGCACACATACAGGTGAGCTTAAAGTTACACCAGAACAAAAATACAGGTAACTAAAGCATGCATATGCACTATGATTGTAAATGTATGAAGCTGTACAAACAATTGATAGATCCTGCATTGCACAAAGATCTGAGCAGATTAGGCCACAGATCTGGAGCTACAGCCTCAAGAGCTCTGTCACCCCGGGTTTTTAAGTGTTCAAGTGGAACTGATAGTAAAGTGGTGTATTAGACCTGAGGGGATAGGCTGGCTGATGGGGCTGAATTGGTTCGACTAAATAATCTGGGGCCTGACTGTGAAGGGATCTGTGAGTGAGGGTGAGAATTTTAAACTGGTTTCTAAAGCAGCAGGGAGCCAATGAGGAGATCTAAGTAGAGGGCTGGTGTGAGACCATTTGTTTGGCCTTGTTAATACTCTGCTGGCAGTGTCCTGTATGGCTTGCAGGCAGCTGAGAACAGACATGCTGAGAGAGGAGAAGAGAGAGGAACAGCCAACAGTGCCTGATAAGATCAGGATATGGATGTGATTGGGGCAAAGAAGGAGATGACACATGGGCTGTTTTCCAGCATCTGCAGCAAACACATTAATCGCTTTCCAGTCCCAAGTTTCTGCAGAGTGTTCGATCAGACGGGTTTAAAAGTCAAGCTGGGCTTACACAACATCAGCCAAACCAATATCACTCAATTACCTTCCACACAACCAGTTAGTAAATGTCAGAATAGATGTTAAGACTGCCACTTCTGCTTCTTCTTATTCTTTGCAACTGGCCCCTATGATACCTACTCTGTCCTCTACTTTGGGGGTCTTTGCTTCTGCTCTACCTGCCTTTGGCTGTGGTATTCCAGGTCCACATGTGGAAGGGCAGGGGGCTCCCACTATAGAGCCATACCTTCAACTATAATAGGGTGGCAATATTCTTACTTCCCAAAGAGAGGACACTGGGCGGAGTCACGGAGTCGCTCAAAGTTAATTTTGAGAGATTTTCAGGCCGGATCGAGTGTCATTTACGTGCCTCTAACTCAGTAAGTCCAAGTGACACAAAATCAAAACTGCCTTAACTAACCCCAACTGCAGACATTTGAAGGATTTTATAAACTTCCCCAGAAAAACCTGGACAGCGCTCCAAAAAAGAGGACATGTCCGGGGAAAAAGAGAACGTATGGTCACCCTAAACTATAACTTATTACATTAAAAAATCCTTAGAGTGGACCTGACTGGAGCAGGCAAAATAACAGATTTTACTCTTAGGGATCTCTGCAGTGCTACCCCTACTGTACTGCATTACAAATATCAAATAGTGGAAATAGTGCTTAAAATATTTGGGTAAAACATGGTCCAAACTTGTGCAAAACTATCAGAGATAAAACCAAACAGTACCATGACGTTCAAAAATATAAAGCCAAGATTAGCCGACAGGTGCAGGACTGTTTTCACAAATCTACCATCAGCATAGCAATCAGCACTGTGAGATAACACTGAGAGGGACACAAGTCACTGAGTGCACAAACAGTCATTTTCAAAAGACAGTTTATTTTAAATTAGCTGTGAATAAAGCAGCCCATCAAGGTAAAATTCATGAATAATTAACACATTATGTTAGGAATGGGAATCACCAGTGGCCCCATGATACGATATTATCACGATACTTGGGCCACAATACGACATTATTGCGATTTTTAACACAATATATTGTGATCTATACAATTTTTTCAACTGTTTCAACTGTCTTTCCCTTATGTTTGTCTTATTGATGCTGTATTTTATTTTCATGTAGCACATCTTGCAAACCTTATACATATTTGTTGCACTAACTTTCTTCTACTCTATGATGTCACCTCTGCCAACCTCACTGGACAAACAGTTGATTTTATTTTTCCAGTATCATAGATTTAATTCCATGTTAGCAATTCATTTGAAAAATTTGATACTTGGTAAATGAGACGATACGATATATCACCTGACAAAATATCACAATACTATGCTGTATCAATTTTTTTCTCCCATCCCTACGTTATGTAGTGCATTTTTAATTATGCTACATTCAAGCATCTGCAAGTTCAGGGTTGACACTAAATAGAGAAGTTTATTCTTATCCAGGGCAACAAATTAAACCTCTGTTTTATCCTTGTTAAACTATAAGTACTTGTCAGTAACCTGTGTCAATTTGAAAAGCATTAACATTGAATCACTAAAGAAAAAAACCTGTATGTCTCTGGGATTTCTCTGGTGAAATCAAGTAAATCTTTTAACACACAGTTGCTAAAATTTCCCCAGCAACACACAATGCAGCACAGGCATTATGGTCAGAGCAGGAGGTGTCAATTGCCTCAGGACCTAGAAGGCAGCATTCTGACGGGAAGGTAGTCGGTTTGATCCCCTTACAAGTTAAAGGAGCCACCGCATTTCCTCCAGTGTAACAGCCCTCTGGCTTTGAGCTGAAGATTGTGTTTGTACTGGGAGGATCAGAGCAGGGAAGACCTGGACCCCGTTTCAGGGGACAGTACTATCAAAGGTGCTGCTCTTTTTTTTTTTTTACTGTAGTACAGAGGCATCAAACTAACCTCCAGAACCAGGTCCAACTGATCAAACGTTTGGCTCTGGCCCTTTTTAAGTCACCCTGTAGCTCATGGCAGGAAGACAGATGACAGAATTTTTCTGGAGAATAGTGACAATTTTTCTTATGGATTAGAAAAAAATGTATTATATTTGATAAGAAATTAGTCATTTATGCACTTATACTTCCAGCCCTACAAAAGTCAGAGCCAGAGTTTGGCCAACCCTGTCACAAAAGGTCTGTTTACACCCCTTATAGTCTTTGATAAAGACAGGCGTGTACATTGGAGTCTTTGTCAAAAGTGTAGGGTGTATATAACTTTGTAAGGGAAGTCTTAAAAGGAGCTGAACCCAAAGATAGACTCATCTTTAATATATAACTCTATGAATATCTGAGACAGAGTGCAAGGTAGAGAACGAGAGAAATATGAAATATACCAACATAAGTCAAGCTCCTCACACACAGTCGACCACAGATCACACATTCTCAGTCTGCTGCTCACTCCCTTCATATCATCCTTGCACAAACACCAGCAAGAGATAATTCACTTATTTTGCCTCGCTGCAGTTCGCCTGATTCGTGCCCAGCTGAAAGATCTACAGACAATCTCCTCACCTGCTCAGGAGAGTAAGCGAGAGTCACAGAAGTGTCTTTTAGACTCTTAAACCCAGCAAGAGGTGCAGGCAGGGAGGTGAGGAGGCAGAGAAGTGAGGAGGCAGGAGTCAGCTGGCCTCCACAGAGGTGACAAAGATGCCGGCTCAGCCAAGAGGTACTTGAGTAAGTACAGGAAACTGGCGTTAGGAAGGAGAGATAAGAAAGACAACTTGGCCCCTGAACTCAAACTCATTCATACGGAGGAAGGATTTGGAGGTGGTATTGTTATCTGGCAGGGATATATGCGCTCTCAGTTCTGTCTTACTATTTTTATCTTTCATATTATCTGTTTCCTCTTAGACCTCGCCAGGTACTCCAACGTGCTGAAAACAAACACATTCACACAAAGTCACGTAAAAATCAAGTCCTCTGGCCCGAGTTTGTTTCACCATCTGCAAATACAACCCAGGAGTGTTTCCCAAATGAGCACTCCAGTAAAAGGTACAGTGTGAAGAATTCAGCAGAACAGACGTGGAAGAATTAAGATAAGTGCCCATCACCTTCATTCAAAAACATTTTTTATACACAAGTAGCAGTTCCCCTTCAACAGAGGCCATCTTACTCACCGGATTTCTACATTAGCACAGAAAGGACAAACTAGTAACATTTACCCTTTGTACTCAGTGGGGGTGTTGTGTGAAATCCGACGGCTTAAAGAGAGCTGTTATTGTAGTGAAAAGAAGTTGAACTTATAGGTGTGCAAAAATGGACAAATCGAGGATGCATCAGAGCAGCTTTTTGTTCTCAAGAGTCACCAGTAGAAGGAGTGAGCAAGGGAGCATTTCAATGTAGAAACTGGCTGCTAGATATTGTCAAATATTCCTTGGGTTAATTTCCTCTCACTTTTGCCACATTAGTAAAAGATTTAAACAGTTCCTTTGATGCTTTTATGTGAATATAGTTACTTGGGGAGACACCCGACATACACCTGCACCATGTTGGTCGTTGGTGTTTTGATGCAATAGACTGATAAGTTATCACCACCGACTGGTCTGTCATGCTCAACTCAGACACACCTCTGCTTCATTGAAAATGAGCAGAATCTGTTGTTAAAATATCCGTACACGTGCAGACATACTCTAACACAGGCTGATTGAACGCAACACTGTTGGAAATCCTGCCCTAAATGAAAATATCTCACCACAATTAAAGTGCAACTGGAAATGTCATGTATTATTGATACAGATGATAGCTATGGTCAATAACTTCCTGGTGTTTGATAGAAGCCCTCATTTAAAACCAGAGTGGGTTAATGGTTCTGCTGCTAATGTGTTTCATGTTTTGCTTTCGTGATAAGAGCAAAAAGCTAAATCATTGTGTTGCTTTAAAGGCAGAGCTTTTGTCTGTATCAGGCTCCTACAGGGCAATTTAAACTCTGTTTTTCTGTTTGATCTTTTTGGTTTCTCAGTTTTTCTTTCATCTAAATCCTCTGAGGTGATGTTGTAGTAAGCATGCAGCCCGACTTTAGTCATTTACCAAGTGAAAAGCTTTGTTTTTTTATGGGTTGACTTTGGTTGAACCCATTTTGTAGCGAAGGCCTGGGAGCAAAGGCATCCTCATTTAAAGCAGGACTCAGTTCTACATCTATTTGTTTGAGTTGGTGAACTGCAGGCATGATCAGTTTATCAAGCTCTCTTTTACATTTAATCTCTCATCTTCTTCATGTGGAAAATTAGGTTTAATGTGCTTGACCTTAAAATAAATCTGTGGAAGATGACTGGAATACACAAGAGGAACCTCTCCATTTTAAAGACATAACAACATTAACCATATCCTGGATTTTGACTCCTGTCAGGTCACAGTAAACCTTCTCTCAGTACTGTCTGAACATACCGGATGTAGCCCTAATGCTAACCTGCAGCGCACATTCAGCCTCCTTGCCTGACTCTTTTTTCTACATTTCAGGGTCCTTGTTGGTGTTAAAGGCCTAAGAAGACAAAAACAAACTTCTTACCTGTTTCCCATGTGATGCTTTGAAGTTTTCTTCAATGGCCAAGAGTCAGCTGTAAGTTTTCCCACAGAGGGCCATGAGGCTGGGTAGTTTTCAGCTTTAATTGCTGTCCTTAGAAACATTTTGAGACACCAACACACACCAAAAGCAGGTAGCTGCCTTATGTACTTCTTCTACTTTTTTTAAAAAACTTCTGGCAGTGTAGATGCCCCTAGGCATAATACTGCCCTCTAGTGGTTTCTTGCTGAACTAGATCGTCTCATACACTCCAGTATCATGCAGAAACTGCAATACTGCCTTAGATATCTTGAAGACTCCAAAAACAGGTAACTGTTCTGAAGAACTGAAGAAGCTTCTTGGATAAGAGGCGAAACGTCTTCTCAACTCTACACAGTCCAGTTGTCTGTTTTTAAAGTCTTCAAGAAAACCATGACCTGGATGAATGAGAATATACATGGACGCCTTAGATATCATTTGCTGGTTCTCGTTGTGGCCGATTAAAGCCAAATGAAAGTAAAAACCTCCCCTTCTAGCTTCCTTGCAAATACATGGCATCTTTCTGTATTGTAATCATTGCATTTTATGAACACATGCTTAACTGTGTCTGGGTGCCCACACTGACATATCCCTGTGTCATAGTTTCCTATTATAAACAGATTCTGATTTAATCCACAATGCCCAAGCCTCAGCCTGCACAGCTTGACTGCATCTCTACGACATTACAAAAGCATTTGAAGTGATGAAGTGATGTGTCCCCTTATCCTCTCTCTCTCTCTCTCTCTCTCTCTCTCTCTCTCTCTCTCTCTCTCTCTCTCTCTCTCTCTCTCTCTCTCTCTCTCTCTCTCTCTCTCTCTTAGCCTTCTTGCCACCATTTTATTAAACCCTCTTTAATTAGTCCCCTTAGCCCCACCCTCCCCAAGGGCTCATGAATATCTAAGTCTTTATCTAAGCTTTCCTTTCCTAAGAGGTCCACCTCATTGCCTTCAACCCCAGCATGCTCTGGAAATCAACAGATTGTGACCTCGCATCCTGATCCTTATCTGCACATGATACTTAGCATTTCCATCACTAGATCAAGACAGACTTTGCTTTTACCCACTTCTAAGGCCTCCAGTGCTGCTGCAGAGTCAGAGCATATGACGACCTCTCTAGGCTTTACACCCTCCACCCACTTCAGAGCCAAAAGGATTTGCCATCAACTCTGTGGTGAAAACTGAAGTTTCATCCAATACTCAGAAACTTAACTTCAATTCAGACTGCTCTATAAATCTGCTCTACGACTAACTGGATCTCTGGATCCATCTGTGAAAATTAGTATCTCGTCCCCCTCTGGCTGCCCTATGATACTCACACATTTTCACCTCCCTTTTGTCTTCCTTCTGGAGGAAATTGAGCTCATTGTTAAGCTCGGGTATTACCCATGGTGGTATTGGTGACCTGCTATCATCTCCTGTCTCATTCCTGGCTTCCTGGCCCACTGAATAACACTGGAGGTGAATGAATGAATGATTCATATATGTTTATTTCTTCCATCTCTTGCAGTAGGCACTTAGCTTTAAATGTTTATGTACATCCACTAATCCTTGTCCAGTGCAGTAGTCTGAACTGTAAGCACTTTATCCATATATTTCCACATTGTGGAGGTTCTGGAGGCCCCACAGCAATGCCTCAGCGCCTTGGCTTGCAGGACACCCAGCCTGATGAATGCTGTTTTTGGAGCAGTGCCATATACAATACTCCCATAATCTAGTGTCGATCTGATCATGGCTTGATATATCAGCAGCAGCGTCTCCCTGTCAGCTCCCTACTCATACCCAGCGAGACTTCTCTTAAACATGATCCCCTTTTCACATTTTTCCACTATTTTACTTCTGTGTACGGCCCAAGTCAAAAGCTCTTCAAACCATACCCCCTAAAATTTAAAAACCTTTATATTTCCAGTGGAGACTCATACAATCTCAGTCTAAGGTCAGGAAGCTTTCTTTTAAAACCAAAGATGACATACTTTGTCTTGGACACTGAGATCCTAAAACCCCATGTCTCCTCCAATCCCGTCACTGCCTGTAGTAATTTTTGGACACGTCTCAGAATATACCGATCATTTCATCCCCTTTTTCCAGATTGCCCAGTTACACACCAAGCATGAGTAAAATCATTCGCACGAATGCATTACATGTTAAGCCAACGCTAAGATACAATTAGACGCTCCTACTACTCTGGTGGCACGAATGATGCGAATTGGGCGGGAGCTGAAAATGTCTCAACTTGAACAGATATTCGCATTGCGATAACTGATCTGTACGGAGGTTGCCTTATGAAACCGTAGTTTGCCGTACGGGTGACGTATGAAAATGGACGGTTGTTCACTGGTATCTGAAATGGAGGACAAACTGATTGTGTTGGTGTGTGGGTGCCCCGAATTATATGATACCTTTTCTTTCAATTACTGAAACTGGAATAAAAAGGAGCTCACCTGGAGGCAAGTGAGTGAGGAGGTCTGATTTCCTGGTAAATCTAAAAAAACCTTTGTCTATCACTTGATCCTGCTACTTGAATTGGCAGGCTTGTTTGGGTTCTGTCCTTTAAAAAATCTTGTATCCAATTCACATTTGACCTCTTACCTCGAGATCATAGATTTTTATTAGTAGCCCCTCTTTCCACAGAGAGTCCTATGCTTTCTCAATATCCAAGAATATCCAACACACCCACTACCTCCTCTTTGCTGCCTTATGTAGTCTCCCTGCTGCAAGTTATAAGGTGGACTGGACCACTTGAAGGGGGCTTGAAACCAGATGATACTACACTAATTTATCCAATAAGATTCATTCTTTGCATCTTTGCCTGTATAGTGTTGGATTTTTGCAACTACTGCACACTAACAATCAAAAATATCTCATAAATACACATTTTTTGTGCCATTGTTTCCCTTCCCCTCAACTTAATGGTACACTCCAGTAGCTTTTAAAAGGGGGCCTTGTCCTGCCTCACTCTTTTAGCTCCTCCCCCCTGCTGAAGAGAGAACCAGGAAGAGGTGAGTGCTGCAATCACTTGAATTTGCTTATTCATGGAGATTTGATGGAGAGATTAAGCCTTATGAAGCTCTGGGGCTTTTTAAAGATTCAAAACTTTGAAGCTTAAGAATTTGTTTCACGTATCTGTGTGTATATGCGTCATATGTTATCTGCCAACCTTTTTCTTTTTGTCTGTTTTTCTCTTGTTCACCCATTTGCCAGATTTTATTGGCTCATATTTCCGACATTATTTATTTACAAAGTAGCCCCAAAAAGCCAATATAGAGTACTGTACTACCGACCTGTAGAAGTATTTACACAGTTTGTACTTTATTAAATGTTCATGAAGAACTGAGTTTAATTTGCTCCAACTCTCCAGGTGGTTAGAAAACTCATTAACACAAGACATTTTTGTATTAATAAGCAACAAAATGCAGCATTTCCCTCCTCCACCTTGGCACACAGTAACTAAACAACTGCAAAACAGACCAACAAACAACTACAATATTAATTTGTATTTTGTGAACGTGGTGCATTCATCCAGTTAACCAGGGGGTGGACTGTGCAATCAATAAAGCAGCTCTAACTGAACTCAGCTCATTTTCTCCACCTGTTTGGTCCCATTCGGTGCTGTAGAGGTGGGGGTTGCAGGTGGTTCTGCTCTGGTCTAGTCTCCACAATGCATTAGGTGGATGCATTAGGCTATTTAAGCCACTAAGGGTACAATCAAACCAATCAGAACCACCCAGATGCATAATGGCGCCAATTTGGCGAAGAGATCCATAGATGGCATCGACTTTACCTGTAAATCATTTATGTTTCACTTCTCTTTACACTTTTCCCTGGTATAAAGTGAATAAATATCACAGAGGCCAACTGGAGAGATGTTTATCCTCTCTTTTACCACATGCTTATGATTTCATGTATCTGTGTTTGGTTTTAACCAAAGAATAACCGTAATATAACGTGCAGCTTGGCCGTATAACTTTATAAGAGACTGTTTTACAACTTACTAATGCCACTCTTTGAGCTCTGAACGCAAATAAGACCATCAGCAGTAAGACTGACAGGGTCTAGATTTTTACTTCCCACAGCAAACACCACAGCGGGGTGACAAATCTCACTGTAAAGAGAATCATTTTTTTGGTCAATTAACACCAGTTTTACACAGATGAGACAAAATCACCAACATTGTAGGAGTTATCTTTGTTGAGCTAACATTTGTAGGTTAGCTTTGTCCAGAGGGGACGCCAAAGTCAACACAAGCATAATGTTCCTTACAGGAGCTTTAACATAGGAGCCAAGAAAAAAAATGTCTAATCCAGGTCTGTTTGTAATGGGATAAAGTATTTTTGATTGTAAGATATTGAATGTCCTTTTGTGAGGCTGCAACAGCGTCACTCTGCTCATGTTGCTTGGATGGAAAACACAAAACTTCAGTCACAATGTCAAAAGTAATATGCACTTTGTGTCAAATAGAATGAAATATTACCAGAGTGTTAAAGTTGGAGCTTCCACTTGAGACTAAACATACAGGTGCCGCTAATAGGACAGATGTTGTAAATTGCAGCTATATAAACAAAAGACTGACTCAGATCAACCCTGTGTATGACAGAATAAGCACTTGGAAAGCTGTCTCTGAGCTCTAAGTCATGGTTTAAGACGACGCAGATGTAGCAGTGCAGCTTTTGATTAAATAATTTATCTAAATGTCAAGATCATGGGCAGCCGCTGGACTAGCTTTATAAGTAAGTACCTTGTATGTGGAGGTCAGGCCTCAAGTGGGTCCCCTGGAATCCAACAGCTCTTGTAAATCCCTCCCTGATCTCACCCCTCTTCTAGCTCAATCCACTGTCCAAGATTGTCCGATAAAGGCACATTTGGCCCAAAATGAAATATTTAAAAGACCATAGAGAACATTTCATCCCATTTGTTTGATTCTTAAATCAAGTCACTGGTAAGAAATTACACTTATTTTACATGTTGTACTCTGACAAATTGCTGGTTTGAAATTAGGGAAATAATAAAGACTGTTTGACTACAGAGGAATAATTAGCTTTAGGACAAATTCTCCATGATTCATTATTTGTATTGAATCACTGGGCCGCATAATGGATGATTCATGCAGATAGTGTAAATAGAAATGTGAGCCAAACACTTATGAGTCCCCGAGCTTTTAAATAGAGGGTTGTTCATTAATAATGTAACAGTTTAAAATATCATAAGGCAGAATAGAGCCACTGTTACCTTTTTTTGTGTTCATTTTTTTGTGTTCATTATTTTGGTGCTTTAAACCACTCCACTTGTTTTCTGACCACTCAAAGCGCTTCACCATAAAACACCACTCACCCTGAACACACACACACACATTCACACACTGATGGCAGAGGCTGCCATGTGAGGTGCCAACCTGCTCATCAGGCAAGATTGTGACAATCATTTACACACACAAACTGATGGTCCAGCTTCAGGGAGCAATTTCACTTTCTGTTTTTTTTGCCCAAGAACTCTTCTACATGGCGACCAGCCGAGCTGAGGATCAAACCGTCAGTTTTCCAATTAGTGGGCTCTCCCCCCGAGTCACAGAGTCTCGTAATGGTGAGATGCTTTTTACATGGTACTGCCAGAAATACAACAAACAGTGTGGTAGCATTTGGTTTAGGTTTGAGTTGCTGGTTTTCCAGAATTTAGGAAGATTGGAGCAGCTGGCAGAATACTAGTCTATGCAATTGTCACCTCCAGGCTGGATTACTGTGATTCCCTTTTATCAGGCTGCCCGAACAAGTCTGGTCCAAAACACTGCAGCCGGAGTACTGACCAGAACCAGGAGAAGAGGGCACTGGTATTCTCCTTGTATAAGCTTCTCTACACTGACTTCCTTTTGGTGTCATATCAGACCTTATGTTAAACAGGTCTTGTAAATGATCACATTTGCACCCTCCTCATCCTTGTATCTCTTTGACTGAAGGCTGCAAAAAGCCGCACTGATTGATGATAATTGGCTTGTCTGCTTCCTTAATGGCTGCCAGTCTCCCCTGAGCTGTCATCTCCCTCCTGATGAATCCATGTGACACCCATTTTATGAGGAGCATGATCATTTTTGAGCAAACAAACCATCCCCCGTTGAGATGTGTTAATCAGGAACAACCTGTCGTCTAATTTCCAGGAAAGAACATCTTATTTTATCCAGCAGTCAGAGTGACAGCCTGCACTGAGAGGGACAGATGAATGAGGATGTATTAAGTGAAGAGGCCCTGATATAAAGACCACAAAGGGTGCTTGGTTGGTGAAATAGAGTAGACTAAATATTTGAAAGTTTGTCAAGTAGATAAAACATATTTCCCCAAAACTGTGGTTCAAAGGTTTGGCCGACTGGTTGCACAAGATGTCATAAAAATGTCATCACAGTCATAGTCACTGTGAGGACTACAAATGCATAAAATGTGATTTTTTGCAGTACATCCATTATATGTTCACATTGCCATCCATGAATCCATCCACCAAACAGAGTAAGTAACTCCCATCAATCTATCGGCTCATTTCCTCTCTACTTTACCAGATCGGCTAAGCAGCCACTGAGCAATATCTCAGAGCCAAGACTTTCTTTTCTAAGTAGTTTCCTCATCTTCCCAGGGGATCCCTGAGGACTTTGAGCCTGGTCAGGGGATTTGATCTCCCCAGGGGGTTCTGAATCCCTGGGGTTTCACCCTGTGGTTTCCCCCTTGTCCATCATACACCTTCAAAGCTGAACCCCGAGAGCACCAGAAGACTTCCTTGACTTTTGATAGGAACTTTTTTTCATGTAGTTTCAATGACAAAAATGTAAATCCAGTCTTCACAGGCCTCTAACATTTCATGCTTTTCAATGCTTTAGTTAAATGACATTCAGTCTAAATCAGGATGTAGGAAGTCTCATTACTCCAGCGGTCCTATTGCTAATCCATCTGCTAATGTTGTCAATTGCCGCCCAGTCACATATAGCAGCACCCAATTATCCTGCTCTGCTCGGGACCCTCATCATTTCTCCAGAGTCACATCTGTGGCAGCTTCCCAATCTTATTTGTCTCTGCCATCCCTGCACTGAGCTATTGGAGCAGAGAGGCTGGCGAGATTGAAACCACACGTGTGCCGCCATTGTGGCTCAATTCAGTGTTCAAGGGGACTCGATTTGTCTTCTGAGCCCATTAGAAGGACCACTGATCAAGGTGAAACTGAACAGGTGTTCACACACTAGAGGTTCGTTTCAGAACAGCCCTTTATTGATTTTGTTAGAGGTTTAGGGAATGTAATTACCTGATGGCTATCCGTTTGATGGGAAACTATTGCCATTTTGTCATTTTGTCAAATGCAGCGCTAATTCAAGAAAAATGGTTTTACATTCACGGCAAAGAAAAGATGGAGCTTAAGTTCAATATCAGCATAACAAGTTAAGCATGATGTTATCTTCTATTTTTCTTTTGGGACCAAACTTTGAAAAAGAGCGCCTGAGTTTGTCATCAGCAGCAGACACAAAAAGGAGCTGGTCGTAATACAGCAAAGAAAGGGATCTAACCCGAGCCTTGCACCTCTGTCTTGGTGAATTAAATGTGATATACTTGCAGTCTTGAAAGTCTCAGCTTTGTGACTCTCAAATAGGTGAGGTAAATATTCAATCTGGGGAGAAAACAAACAAACCCGAACGATTTAAATCTCTAAATAAGCTCACCTTTTCGTTCATTCTGTTGAATAAAATTGTTTTCATCGAGGTGCCCGTTCAGCACAATGTGTGACCCATTACAGAGAGCACAGTGACACAAAGACAAAAGGTTTAGCTCTCACATTCAACCCCTTGTTGTATGTTCTTTGCCACTTTTGTTCTCCTGGTACCATCTGTCCTTTTTCAGCTCTTTTGTTGATAAAAGGGTAAAGTGGCCCCAAAGATATCCAGTAGATAACCTTTTTTTTCCAACAGAAAGTACTCTTTTCACTCAAGATTGATTTTCCACTCGGTGTGTCCACGTGACTTTTAAGGTTGGAGCTAGGGTTAGGGTTAGGTGTGGGGTTGGAGCTAGGGTTAGGGTTAGGGTTAGGGTTGGAGTTAGGGTTAGTGTTGGAGCTAGGGTTAGGGTTGGGCTTGGAGCTAGGATTTTTCTGAGTGCAATGAACCAACTCCCGAGTCTCTAGGACGTTCCTAAAAAAATTTGATTTTTTCCCATAGGAATGCATGGGTTAGGGTTAGGGTTAGGTGTGGGGTTGGAGCTAGGGTTAGGGTTAGGGTTAGGGTTGGAGTTAGGGTTAGTGTTGGAGCTAGGGTTAGGGTTGGGCTTGGAGCTAGGATTTTTCTGAGTGCAATGAACCAACTCCCAAGTCTCTAGGACGTTCCTAAAAAAATTTGATTTTTTCCCATAGGAATGCATGGGTTAGGGTTAGGGTTAGGTGTGGGGTTGGAGCTAGGGTTAGGGTTAGGGTTAGGGTTGGAGTTAGGGTTAGTGTTGGAGCTAGGGTTAGGGTTGGGCTTGGAGCTAGGATTTTTCTGAGTGCAATGAACCAACTCCCGAGTCTCTAGGACGTTCCTAAAAAAATTTGATTTTTTTCCCATAGGAATGCATGGGTTAGGGTTAGGGTTAGGGTTGGAGCTAGGGTTAGGGTTAGGGTTAGGGTTGGAGTTAGGGTTAGTGTTGGAGCTAGGGTTAGGGTTGGGCTTGGAGCTAGGATTTTTCTGAGTGCAATGAACCAACTCCCGAGTCTCTAGGACGTTCCTAAAAAAATTTGATTTTTTCCCATAGGAATGCATGGGTTAGGGTTATGGTTAGGGTTAGGGTTGGAGCTAGGGTTAGGGTTAGGGTTAGGGTTGGAGTTAGGGTTAGTGTTGGAGCTAGGGTTAGGGTTGGGCTTGGAGCTAGGATTTTTCTGAGTGCACTGAACCAACTCCCGAGTCTCTAGGACGTTCCTAAAAAAATGTGATTTTTTCCCATAGGAATGCATGGGTTAGGGTTAGGGTTAGGTGTGGGGTTGGAGCTATGGTTAGGGTTAGGGTTAGGGTTGGAGTTAGGGTTAGTGTTGGAGCTAGGGTTAGGGTTGGGCTTGGAGCTAGGATTTTTCTGAGTGCAATGAACCAACTCCCGAGTCTCTAGGACGTTCCTAAAAAAATTAGATTTTTTCCCATAGGAATGCATGGGTTAGGGTTAGGGTTAGGTGTGGGGTTGGAGCTAGGGTTAGGGTTAGGGTTAGGGTTGGAGTTAGGGTTAGTGTTGGAGCTAGGGTTAGGGTTGGGCTTGGAGCTAGGATTTTTCCGAGTGCAATGAACCAACTCCCGAGTCTCTAGGACGTTCCTAAAAAAATTTGATTTTTTTCCCATAGGAATTCATGGGTTAGGGTTAGGGTTAGGGTTGGAGCTAGGGTTAGGGTTAGGGTTAGGGTTGGAGTTAGGGTTAGTGTTGGAGCTAGGGTTAGGGTTGGGCTTGGAGCTAGGATTTTTCTGAGTGCAATGAACCAACTCCCGAGTCTCTAGGACGTTCCTAAAAAAATTTGATTTTTTCCCATAGGAATGCATGGGTTAGGGTTATGGTTAGGGTTAGGGTTGGAGCTAGGGTTAGGGTTAGGGTTAGGGTTGGAGTTAGGGTTAGTGTTGGAGCTAGGGTTAGGGTTGGGCTTGGAGCTAGGATTTTTCTGAGTGCAATGAACCAACTCCCGAGTCTCTAGGACGTTCCTAAAAAAATGTGATTTTTTCCCATAGGAATGCATGGGTTAGGGTTAGGGTTAGGTGTGGGGTTGGAGCTATGGTTAGGGTTAGGGTTAGGGTTGGAGTTAGGGTTAGTGTTGGAGCTAGGGTTAGGGTTGGGCTTGGAGCTAGGATTTTTCTGAGTGCAATGAACCAACTCCCGAGTCTCTAGGACGTTCCTAAAAAAATTAGATTTTTTCCCATAGGAATGCATGGGTTAGGGTTAGGGTTAGGTGTGGGGTTGGAGCTAGGGTTAGGGTTAGGGTTAGGGTCGGAGTAAGGGTTAGTGTTGGAGCTAGGGTTAGTGTTGGGCTTGGAGCTAGGATTTTTCTGAGTGCAATGAACCAACTCCCGAGTCTCTAGGACGTTCCTAAAAAAATTTGATTTTTTCCCATAGGAATGCATGGGTTAGGGTTAGGGTTAGGGTTGGAGCTAGGGTTAGGGTTAGGGTTAGGGTTAGGGTTAGGGTTAGGGTTGGGCTAGGGTTAGGTGTGGGTAAGAGATACAGTGATAGCCCCCGCTTTCGTCTGTTGACTTGGCGGTTTGGGGTAGGCTAATCAAGGGCTTGCACTGGCCGTCGCATGTCGACCTGTCACATGTTCCCAGTCGAGTCTCCGAGCTCAATCTGTGTGTAAAAAACTATGTGTGGGTAGGAAGTTTAATTACTCAGCTCAGTTGGTATGCTATGCTGTCTATCTTTTAGACTATGTGTTTGTAGAGCAATTATTTCTTGAGGTTCAGTTAGGATTTAGAGTTGGTATGGTTACCGGTTAAAACAATAATAATAATAATAATAATAATAATAATAATAATAATAATAATAGTAATAAACATAATAATAATAATAATAATAATAATAATAATAATAATAGTAATAATTTTGTTTATTGAGAAGGACTAGGTGATATTAGTAGGGAGGGAAAAGGGTGAAATTTATCTAAGGGAGTAGGGTTAGGGTGTGTTAGTACAAAGTCTCAGAGGATGGGGAGAGGGAAACAGGTGGTCTGGATTAAAACCATTCTGTTTCTACAGGGATTCGAGTGATAGAGAGAGAATAGAACTTGCCACAGTGACTAGCCAGAGAAACTCTCCTCACCTGTTGTTTTTCATCCTCTGATACGAAAAAAGAGGGAGGGGTAATTAAGTAAAGATAGAGGTTAGTAAGGTTAGGGTTAGGGTTCGGGTTAGGATTCGGGTTTAGAGGTTAGGGTTAGGGTAAGGGTAAGGGTTCGGGTTAGATTTAGGGTCTAGAGGTTAGGGTTAGGGTTAGGGTTAGATTTAGGGTTTAGGGGTTAGGGTTAGGGTAAGGATTAGGGTTAGGGTTAGATTTAGGGTCTAGAGGTTAGGGTTAGGGTTAGGGTTAGGGTAAGGGTTAGATTTAGGGTCTAGAGGTTAGGGTTAGGGTAAGGGTTAGGGTTAGATTTAGGGTCTAGGGGTTAGGGTTAGGGGGTTAGGGTTAGGGTTAGGGTTAGATTTAGGGTCTAAAGGTTAGGGTTAGGGTAAGGGTTAGGGTTAGATTTAGGGTCTAGGGGTTAGGGTTAGGGCAAGGGTAAGGGTTAGATTTAGGGTTTAGAGGGTTAGGGTTAGGGTTAGGGTTAGGATTTAGAGGTTAGGGTTAGGGTTAGGGTAGGGTTAGGGTTAGGGTTAGGGTTAGGGTTTAGGGGTTAGGGTTAGATTTAGGTTCTAGAGGTTAGGGTTAGGGTGAGGGTGATGGTTAGGGTTAGTGCCTGAAGAGAGCTAACCATGGCTATTTGGAAGAATTGAAATTCAAAGAATACGACACTTCAGATTGTCTAGACTCTGGACTCTGCTAAAGGTAGCAAAGCTATGGTTGAAAGTATTGAAAATGCAGTATAAAATATATAAGGTTAGTTACTAATTGTTATTGATAAATTTTTAGTTAAGAGTCAAAAGTGGATGGTCCCGTGTAGAACCCTCTGTTCCACTCAGGCCTGTGTAGGCCAAAGACCCTGCTAAGGTCCCTCAAGGCTGTGACAAAAAATTATTTTAGATTAAATTGGAAATATAAATTATTACTTTTTAATAAATTTTAATTCAGAGTCAAAAGTGGATGGTCCCGTCTAGAACCTTCTACCACTCAGACCTGTCTAGGTCAAAGACTCTGCTAAGATCCCTCAAGGTTGTGGACTAAAATAATTTTGAATTGGAAATATTTATAAATTATTCCTTTTAATAAATTTTTAATTCAGAGTCAAAAGTGGATGGTCCCGTATAGAACCTTCTGTTCCACTCAGGCCTGTGTAGGCCAAAGACCCTGCTAAGCTTCCTCAAGGCTGTGACCTAAAATAATTTTAGATTGAATTGGGTATATTAATAAATTATTCCTTTTGAATAAATTTATAATTCAGAGTCAAAAGTGGATGGTCCCGTGTAGAACCTTCTGTTCCACTCAGGCCTGTCTAGGCCAAAGACCCTGCTAAGCTTCCTCAAGGCTGTGACCTAAAATAATTTTAGATTGAATTGGGTATATTAATAAATTATTCCTTTTTAATAAATTTATAATTCAGAGTCAAAAGTGGATGGTCCCGTGTAGAACCTTCTGTTCCACTCAGGCCTGTGTAGGCCAAAGACCCTGCTAAGCTTCCTCAAGGCTGTGAACTAAAATAATTTTGAATTGGGTATATTTAAAAATTATTCCTTTTTAATATTTTTTTTTATACATTTTTAATTTAGAGTCAAAAGTGGATGGTCCCGTGTAGAACCTTCTGTTCCACTCAGACCTGTCTAGGTCAAAGGCTCTGCTAAGCTCCCTCAAGGCTGTGACCTAAAATTATTCTAGATTAAATTGGAAATATTTATAAATTATTACTTTTTAATAAATTTTAATTCAGAGTCAAAAGTGGATGGTCCCGTGTAGAACCTTCTGTTCCACTCAGGCCTGTGTAGGCCCAAGACCCTGCTAAGCTTCCTCAAGGCTGTGAACTAAAATAATTTTGAATTGGGTATATTTATAAATTATTCATTTTAATAAATTTTTTAATTCAGAAGAATTTTAGGTTGAATTGGGTATATTAATAAATTATTGGTCCCGTGTAGAACCTTCTGTTCCACTCAGGCCTGTGTAGGCCAAAGTTGGGGTTAGGGTTAGGGTTGGAGCTAGGGTTAGGGTTGGGCTTGGAGCTAGGATTTTTCTGAGTGCAATGACCCAACTCCCGAGTCTCTAGGACGTTCCTAAAAAAAATTATTTTTTCCCATAGGAATGCATGGGTTAGGGTTAGGGTTAGGGTTGGAGCTAGGGTTAGGGTTAGGGTTAGGGTTGGAGTTAGGGTTAGTGTTGGAGCTAGGGTTAGGGTTGGGCTTGGAGCTAGGATTTTTCTGAGTGCAATGAACCAACCCCCGAGTCTCTAGGACGTTCCCCAAAAAAATTTGATTTTTTCCCATAGGAATGCATGGGTTAGGGTTAGGGTTAGGGTTGGAGCTAGGGTTAGGGTTAGGGTTAGGGTTGGAGTTAGGGTTAGTGTTGGAGCTAGGGTTAGGGTTGGGCTTGGAGCTAGGATTTTTCTGAGTGCAATGAACCAACTCCCGAGTCTCTAGGACGTTCCTAAAAAAAATTGATTTTTTCCCATAGGAATGCATGGGTTAGGGTTATGGTTAGGGTTAGGGTTGGAGCTAGGGTTAGGGTTAGGGTTAGGGTTGGAGTTAGGGTTAGTGTTGGAGCTAGGGTTAGGGTTGGGCTTGGAGCTAGGATTTTTCTGAGTGCAATGAACCAACTCCCGAGTCTCTAGGACGTTCCCTAAAAAAAATTGATTTTTTTCCCATAGGAATGCATGGGTTAGGGTTAGGGTTAGGGTTAGGGTTGGAGCTAGGGTTAGGGTTAGGGTTAGGGTTGGAGTTAGGGTTAGTGTTGGAGCTAGGGTTAGGGTTGGGCTTGGAGCTAGGATTTTTCTGAGTGCAATGAACCAACTCCCGAGTCTCTAGGACGTTCCTAAAAAAATTTGATTTTTTCCCATAGGAATACATGGGTTAGGGTTAGGGTTAGGGTTGGAGCTAGGGTTAGGGTTAGGGTTAGGGTTAGGGTTGGAGTTAGGGTTAGTGTTGGAGCTAGGGTTAGGGTTGGGCTTGGAGCTAGGATTTTTCTGAGTGCATTGAACCAACTCCCGAGTCTCTAGGACATTCCTAAAAAAATTTGATTTTTTCCCATAGGAATGCATGGGTTAGGGTTAGGGTTAGGGTTGGAGCTAGGGTTAGGGTTAGGGTTAGGGTTGGAGTTAGGGTTAGTGTTGGAGCTAGGGTTAGGGTTGGGCTTGGAGCTAGGATTTTTCTGAGTGCAATGAACCAACTCCCGAGTCTCTAGGACGTTCCTAAAAAAATTTGATTTTTTCCCATAGGAATGCATGGGTTAGGGTTAGGGTTAGGGTTGGAGCTAGGGTTAGGGTTAGGGTTAGGGTTGGAGTTAGGGTTAGTGTTGGAGCTAGGGTTAGGGTTGGGCTTGGAGCTAGGATTTTTCTGAGTGCACTGAACCAACTCCCGAGTCTCTAGGACATTCCTAAAAAAATTTGATTTTTTCCCATAGGAATGCATGGGTTAGGGTTATGGTTAGGGTTAGGGTTGGAGCTAGGGTTAGGGTTAGGGTTAGGGTTGGAGTTAGGGTTAGTGTTGGAGCTAGGGTTAGGGTTGGGCTTGGAGCTAGGATTTTTCTGAGTGCACTGAACCAACTCCCGAGTCTCTAGGACATTCCTAAAAAAATTTGATTTTTTCCCATAGGAATGCATGGGTTAGGGTTATGGTTAGGGTTAGGGTTGGAGCTAGGGTTAGGGTTAGGGTTAGAGTTGGAGTTAGGGTTAGTGTTGGAGCTAGGGTTAGGGTTGGGCTTGGAGCTAGGATTTTTCTGAGTGCAATGAACCAACTCCCGAGTCTCTAGGACGTTCCTAAAAAAATTTGATTTTTTCCCATAGGAATACATGGGTTAGGGTTAGGGTTAGGGTTGGAGCTAGGGTTAGGGTTAGGGTTAGGGTTAGGGTTGGAGTTAGGGTTAGTGTTGGAGCTAGGGTTAGGGTTGGGCTTGGAGCTAGGATTTTTCTGAGTGCAATGAACCAACTCCCGAGTCTCTAGGACGTTCCTAAAAAAATTTGATTTTTTCCCATAGGAATGCATGGGTTAGGGTTAGGGTTAGGGTTGGAGCTAGGGTTAGGGTTAGGGTTAGGGTTGGAGTTAGGGTTAGTGTTGGAGCTAGGGTTAGGGTTGGGCTTGGAGCTAGGATTTTTCTGAGTGCAATGAACCAACTCCCGAGTCTCTAGGACGTTCCTAAAAAAAATTGATTTTTTTCCCATAGGAATGCATGGGTTAGGGTTAGGGTTAGGGTTGGAGCTAGGGTTAGGGTTAGGGTTAGGGTTGGAGTTAGGGTTAGTGTTGGAGCTAGGGTTAGGGTTGGGCTTGGAGCTAGGATTTTTCTGAGTGCACTGAACCAACTCCCGAGTCTCTAGGACATTCCTAAAAAAATTTGATTTTTTCCCATAGGAATGCATGGGTTAGGGTTATGGTTAGGGTTAGGGTTGGAGCTAGGGTTAGGGTTAGGGTTAGGGTTGGAGTTAGGGTTAGTGTTGGAGCTAGGGTTAGGGTTGGGCTTGGAGCTAGGATTTTTCTGAGTGCACTGAACCAACTCCCGAGTCTCTAGGACATTCCTAAAAAAAATTGATTTTTTCCCATAGGAATGCATGGGTTAGGGTTATGGTTAGGGTTAGGGTTGGAGCTAGGGTTAGGGTTAGGGTTAGGGTTGGAGTTAGGGTTAGTGTTGGAGCTAGGGTTAGGGTTGGGCTTGGAGCTAGGATTTTTCTGAGTGCACTGAACCAACTCCTGAGTCTCTAGGACATTCCTAAAAAAATTTGATTTTTTCCCATAGGAATGCATGGGTTAGGGTTATGGTTAGGGTTAGGGTTGGAGCTAGGGTTAGGGTTAGGGTTAGGGTTGGAGTTAGGGTTAGTGTTGGAGCTTTGGTTAGGGTTGGGCTTGGAGCTAGGATTTTTCTGAGTGCACTGAACCAACTCCCGAGTCTCTAGGACATTCCTAAAAAAATTTGATTTTTTCCCATAGGAATGCATGGGTTAGGGTTATGGTTAGGGTTAGGGTTGGAGCTAGGGTTAGGGTTAGGGTTAGGGTTGGAGTTAGGGTTAGTGTTGGAGCTAGGGTTAGGGTTGGGCTTGGAGCTAGGATTTTTCTGAGTGCACTGAACCAACTCCCGAGTCTCTAGGACATTCCTAAAAAAATTTGATTTTTTCCCATAGGAATGCATGGGTTAGGGTTAGGGTTAGGGTTAGGGTTGGAGCTAGGGTTAGGGTTAGGGTTAGGGTTGGAGTTAGGGTTAGTGTTGGAGCTAGGGTTAGGGTTGGGCTTGGAGCTAGGATTTTTCTGAGTGCAATGAACCAACTCCCGAGTCTCTAGGACGTTCCTAAAAAAATTTGATTTTTTCCCATAGGAATGCATGGGTTAGGGTTAGGGTTAGGGTTGGAGCTAGGGTTAGGGTTAGGGTTAGGGTTGGAGTTAGGGTTAGTGTTGGAGCTAGGGTTAGGGTTGGGCTTGGAGCTAGGATTTTTCTGAGTGCACTGAACCAACTCCCGAGTCTCTAGGACATTCCTAAAAAAATTTGATTTTTTCCCATAGGAATGCATGGGTTAGGGTTATGGTTAGGGTTAGGGTTGGAGCTAGGGTTAGGGTTAGGGTTAGGGTTGGAGTTAGGGTTAGTGTTGGAGCTAGGGTTAGGGTTGGGCTTGGAGCTAGGATTTTTCTGAGTGCACTGAACCAACTCCCGAGTCTCTAGGACATTCCTAAAAAAATGTGATTTTTTCCCATAGGAATGCATGGGTTAGGGTTAGGGTTAGGTGTGGGGTTGGAGCTATGGTTAGGGTTAGGGTTAGGGTTGGAGTTAGGGTTAGTGTTGGAGCTAGGGTTAGGGTTGGGCTTGGAGCTAGGATTTTTCTGAGTGCAATGAACCAACTCCCGAGTCTCTAGGACGTTCCTAAAAAAATTAGATTTTTTCCCATAGGAATGCATGGGTTTGGGTTAGGGTTAGGTGTGGGGTTGGAGCTAGGGTTAGGGTTAGGGTTAGGGTCGGAGTAAGGGTTAGTGTTGGAGCTAGGGTTAGTGTTGGGCTTGGAGCTAGGATTTTTCTGAGTGCAATGAACCAACTCCCGAGTCTCTAGGACGTTCCTAAAAAAATTTGATTTTTTCCCATAGGAATGCATGGGTTAGGGTTAGGGTTAGGGTTGGAGCTAGGGTTAGGGTTAGGGTTAGGGTTGGAGTTAGGGTTAGTGTTGGAGCTAGGGTTAGGTGTGGGTAAGAGATACAGTGATAGCCCCCGCTTTCGTCTGTTGACTTGGCGGTTTGGGGTAGGCTAATCAAGGGCTTGCACTGGCCGTCGCATGTCGACCTGTCACATGTTCCCAGTCGAGTCTCCGAGCTCAATCTGTGTGTAAAAAACTATGTGTGGGTAGGAAGTTTAATTACTCAGCTCAGTTGGTATGCTATGCTGTCTATCTTTTAGACTATGTGTTTGTAGAGCAATTATTTCTTGAGGTTCAGTTAGGAATTAGAGTTGGTATGGTTACCGGTTAAAACAATAATAATAATAATAATAATAATAATAATAATAATAATAATAATAGTGATAACCATAATAATAATAATAATAATAATAATAGTAATAATTTTGTTTATTGAGAAGGACTAGGTGATATTAGTAGGGAGGGAAAAGGGTGAAATTTATCTAAGGGAGTAGGGTTAGGGTGTGTTAGTACAAAGTCTCAGAGGATGGGGAGAGGGAAACAGGTGGTCTGGATTAAAACCATTCTGTTTCTACAGGGATTCGAGTGATAGAGAGAGAATAGAACTTGCCACAGTGACTAGCCAGAGAAACTCTCCTCACCTGTTGTTTTTCATCCTCTGATACGAAAAAAGAGGGTGGGGTAATTAAGTAAAGATAGAGGTTAGTAAGGTTAGGGTTAGGGTTCGGGTTAGGATTCGGGTTTAGAGGTTAGGGTTAGGGTAAGGGTAAGGGTTAGGGTTAGATTTAGGGTCTAGAGGTTAGGGTTAGGGTTAGGGTTAGATTTAGGGTCTAGAGGTTAGGGTTAGGGTAAGGGTTAGGGCTAGGGTTAGATTTAGGGTCTAGAGGTTAGGGTTAGGGTTAGGGTAAGGGTTAGGGTTAGATTTAGGGTCTAGGGGTTAGGGTTAGGGTTAGGGTTAGATTTAGGGTCTAGAGGTTAGGGTTAGGGTTAGGGTAAGGGTTAGGGTTAGATTTAGGGTATAGGGGTTAGGGTTAGGGCTAGGGTTAGGGTTAGTTAGGGCTAGGGTTAGGGTTAGGGTAAGGGTTAGGGTTAGATTTAGGGTATAGGGGTTAGGGTTAGGGCTAGGGTTAGGGTTAGGGTTAGGATTTAGAGGTTAGGGTTAGGGTTAGGGTTAGATCTAGGGTTTAGGGGTTAGGGTTAAATTCAGGTTCTAGAGGTTAGGGTTAGGGTGAGGGTGATGGTTAGGGTTAGTGCCTGAAGAGAGCTAACCATGGCTATTTGGAAGAATTGAAATTCAAAGAATACGACACTTCAGATTGTCTAGACTCTGGACTCTGCTAAAGGTAGCAAAGCTATGGTTGAAAGTATTGAAAATGCAGTATAAAATATATAAGGTTAGTTACTAATTGTTATTGATAAATTTTTAGTTAAGAGTCAAAAGTGGATGGTCCCGTGTAGAACCCTCTGTTCCACTCAGGCCTGTGTAGGCCAAAGACCCTGCTAAGGTCCCTCAAGGCTGTGACAAAAAATTATTTTAGATTAAATTGGAAATATAAATTATTACTTTTTAATAAATTTTAATTCAGAGTCAAAAGTGGATGGTCCCGTCTAGAACCTTCTACCACTCAGACCTGTCTAGGTCAAAGACTCTGCTAAGATCCCTCAAGGTTGTGGACTAAAATAATTTTGAATTGGAAATATTTATAAATTATTCCTTTTAATAATTTTTTTAATTAATTTAATTCAGAGTCAAAAGTGGATGGTCCCGTATAGAACCTTCTGTTCCACTCAGGCCTGTGTAGGCCAAAGACCCTGCTAAGCTTCCTCAAGGCTGTAATCTAAAATAATTTTAGATTGAATTGGGTATATTTAAAAATTATTCCTTTTTAATATATTTTTTTATTTATTTCAGAGTCAAAAGTGGATGGTCCCGTGTAGAACCTTCTGTTCCACTCAGGCCTGTCTAGGCCAAAGACCCTGCTAAGCTTCCTCAAGGCTGTGAACTAAAATAATTTTGAATTGGGTATATTTAAAAAAATTATTCCTTTTAATTTAAATTTTTATTTCAGAGTCAAAAGTGGATGGTCCCGTGTAGAACCTTCTGTTCCACTCAGGCCTGTCTAGGCCAAAGACCCTGCTAAGCTTCCCTTAAGGCTGTGACCTAAAATAATTTTTGAATTGGAAATATTTATAAATTATTCTTTTTAAATAATTTTTTAATTCAGAGTCAAAAGTGGATGGTCCCGTGTAGAACCTTCTGTTCCACTCAGGCCTGTGTAGGCCAAAGACCCTGCTAAGTTTCCCTTAAGGCTGTGACCTAAAATAATTTTTGAATTGGAAATATTTATAAATTATTATTTTTAATAAATTTTTAATTCAGAGTCAAAAGTGGATGGTCCCATGTAGAACCTTCTGTTCCACTCAGGCCTGTGTAGGCCAAAGACCCTGCTAAGCTTCCTCAAGGCTGTGAACTAAAATAATTTTGAATTGGAAATATTTATAAATTATTCCTTTTAATAAATTTTTTAATTCAGAAGAATTTTAGGTTGAATTGGGTATATTAATAAATTATTGGTCCCGTGTAGAACCTTCTGTTCCACTCAGGCCTGTGTAGGCCAAAGTTGGAGTTAGGGTTAGTGTTGGAGCTAGGGTTAGGGTTGGGCTTGGAGCTAGGATTTTTCTGAGTGCAATGACCCAACTCCCGAGTCTCTAGGACGTTCCTAAAAAAAATTATTTTTTCCCATAGGAATGCATGGGTTAGGGTTAGGGTTAGGGTTGGAGCTAGGGTTAGGGTTAGGGTTAGGGTTGGAGTTAGGGTTAGTGTTGGAGCTAGGGTTAGGGTTGGGCTTGGAGCTAGGATTTTTCTGAGTGCAATGAACCAACCCCCGAGTCTCTAGGACGTTCCCCAAAAAAATTTGATTTTTTCCCATAGGAATGCATGGGTTAGGGTTAGGGTTAGGGTTGGAGCTAGGGTTAGGGTTAGGGTTAGGGTTGGAGTTAGGGTTAGTGTTGGAGCTAGGGTTAGGGTTGGGCTTGGAGCTAGGATTTTTCTGAGTGCAATGAACCAACTCCCGAGTCTCTAGGACGTTCCTAAAAAAAATTGATTTTTTCCCATAGGAATGCATGGGTTAGGGTTATGGTTAGGGTTAGGGTTGGAGCTAGGGTTAGGGTTAGGGTTAGGGTTGGAGTTAGGGTTAGTGTTGGAGCTAGGGTTAGGGTTGGGCTTGGAGCTAGGATTTTTCTGAGTGCAATGAACCAACTCCCGAGTCTCTAGGACGTTCCCTAAAAAAAATTGATTTTTTTCCCATAGGAATGCATGGGTTAGGGTTAGGGTTAGGGTTGGAGCTAGGGTTAGGGTTAGGGTTAGGGTTGGAGTTAGGGTTAGTGTTGGAGCTAGGGTTAGGGTTGGGCTTGGAGCTAGGATTTTTCTGAGTGCAATGAACCAACTCCCGAGTCTCTAGGACGTTCCTAAAAAAATTTGTTTTTTTCCCATAGGAATACATGGGTTAGGGTTAGGGTTAGGGTTGGAGCTAGGGTTAGGGTTAGGGTTAGGGTTAGGGTTGGAGTTAGGGTTAGTGTTGGAGCTAGGGTTAGGGTTGGGCTTGGAGCTAGGATTTTTCTGAGTGCATTGAACCAACTCCCGAGTCTCTAGGACATTCCTAAAAAAATTTGATTTTTTCCCATAGGAATGCATGGGTTAGGGTTAGGGTTAGGGTTGGAGCTAGGGTTAGGGTTAGGGTTAGGGTTGGAGTTAGGGTTAGTGTTGGAGCTAGGGTTAGGGTTGGGCTTGGAGCTAGGATTTTTCTGAGTGCAATGAACCAACTCCCGAGTCTCTAGGACGTTCCTAAAAAAATTTGATTTTTTCCCATAGGAATGCATGGGTTAGGGTTAGGGTTAGGGTTGGAGCTAGGGTTAGGGTTAGGGTTAGGGTTGGAGTTAGGGTTAGTGTTGGAGCTAGGGTTAGGGTTGGGCTTGGAGCTAGGATTTTTCTGAGTGCAATGAACCAACTCCCGAGTCTCTAGGACGTTCCTAAAAAAATTTGATTTTTTCCCATAGGAATGCATGGGTTAGGGTTAGGGTTAGGGTTGGAGCTAGGGTTAGGGTTAGGGTTAGGGTTGGAGTTAGGGTTAGTGTTGGAGCTAGGGTTAGGGTTGGGCTTGGAGCTAGGATTTTTCTGAGTGCAATGAACCAACTCCCGAGTCTCTAGGACGTTCCTAAAAAAAATTGATTTTTTTCCCATAGGAATGCATGGGTTAGGGTTAGGGTTAGGGTTGGAGCTAGGGTTAGGGTTAGGGTTAGGGTTGGAGTTAGGGTTAGTGTTGGAGCTAGGGTTAGGGTTGGGCTTGGAGCTAGGATTTTTCTGAGTGCAATGAACCAACTCCCGAGTCTCTAGGACGTTCCTAAAAAAATTTGATTTTTTCCCATAGGAATGCATGGGTTAGGGTTATGGTTAGGGTTAGGGTTGGAGCTAGGGTTAGGGTTAGGGTTAGGGTTGGAGTTAGGGTTAGTGTTGGAGCTAGGGTTAGGGTTGGGCTTGGAGCTAGGATTTTTCTGAGTGCAATGAACCAACCCCGAGTCTCTAGGACGTTCCTAAAAAATTTGATTTTTTCCCATAGGAATGCATGGGTTAGGGTTAGGGTTAGGGTTGGAGCTAGGGTTAGGGTTAGGGTTAGGGTTGGAGTTAGGGTTAGTGTTGGAGCTAGGGTTAGGGTTGGGCTTGGAGCTAGGATTTTTCTGAGTGCAATGAACCAACTCCCGAGTCTCTAGGACGTTCCTAAAAAAATTTGATTTTTTCCCATAGGAATGCATGGGTTAGGGTTAGGGTTAGGGTTGGAGCTAGGGTTAGGGTTAGGGTTAGGGTTAGGGGGTTGGAGTTAGGGTTAGTGTTGGAGCTAGGGTTAGGGTTGGGCTTGGAGCTAGGATTTTTCTGAGTGCACTGAACCAACTCCCGAGTCTCTAGGACGTTCCTAAAAAAATTTGATTTTTTCCCATAGGAATGCATGGGTTAGGGTTAGGGTTAGGGTTGGAGCTAGGGTTAGGGTTAGGGTTAGGGTTGGAGTTAGGGTTAGTGTTGGAGCTAGGGTTAGGGTTGGGCTTGGAGCTAGGATTTTTCTGAGTGCACTGAACCAACTCCCGAGTCTCTAGGACATTCCTAAAAAAATTTGATTTTTTCCCATAGGAATGCATGGGTTAGGGTTAGGGTTAGGGTTGGAGCTAGGGTTAGGGTTAGGGTTAGGGTTGGAGTTAGGGTTAGTGTTGGAGCTAGGGTTAGGGTTGGGCTTGGAGCTAGGACTTTTCTGAGTGCAATGAACCAACTCCCGAGTCTCTAGGAGTTCCTAAAAAAATTTGATTTTTTCCCATAGGAATGCATGGGTTAGGGTTAGGGTTAGGGTTGGAGCTAGGGTTAGGGTTAGGGTTAGGGTTGGAGTTAGGGTTAGTGTTGGAGCTAGGGTTAGGGTTGGGCTTGGAGCTAGGATTTTTCTGAGTGCACTGAACCAACTCCCGAGTCTCTAGGACATTCCTAAAAAAATTTGATTTTTTCCCATAGGAATGCATGGGTTAGGGTTATGGTTAGGGTTAGGGTTGGAGCTAGGGTTAGGGTTAGGGTTAGGGTTGGAGTTAGGGTTAGTGTTGGAGCTAGGGTTAGGGTTGGGCTTGGAGCTAGGATTTTTCTGAGTGCACTGAACCAACTCCCGAGTCTCTAGGACATTCCTAAAAAAATTTGATTTTTTCCCATAGGAATGCATGGGTTAGGGTTATGGTTAGGGTTAGGGTTGGAGCTAGGGTTAGGGTTAGGGTTAGGGTTGGAGTTAGGGTTAGTGTTGGAGCTAGGGTTAGGGTTGGGCTTGGAGCTAGGATTTTTCTGAGTGCACTGAACCAACTCCCGAGTCTCTAGGACATTCCTAAAAAAATTTGATTTTTTCCCATAGGAATGCATGGGTTAGGGGGTTAGGGTTAGGGTTGGAGCTAGGGTTAGGGTTAGGGTTAGGGTTGGAGTTAGGGTTAGTGTTGGAGCTAGGGTTAGGGTTGGGCTTGGAGCTAGGATTTTTCTGAGTGCACTGAACCAACTCCCGAGTCTCTAGGACATTCCTAAAAAAATTTGATTTTTTCCCATAGGAATGCATGGGTTAGGGGTTAGGGTTAGGGTTGGAGCTAGGGTTAGGGTTAGGGTTAGGGTTGGAGTTAGGGTTAGTGTTGGAGCTAGGGTTAGGGTTGGGCTTGGAGCTAGGATTTTTCTGAGTGCACTGAACCAACTCCCGAGTCTCTAGGACATTCCTAAAAAAATTTGATTTTTTCCCATAGGAATGCATGGGTTAGGGTTATGGTTAGGGTTAGGGTTGGAGCTAGGGTTAGGGTTAGGGTTAGGGTTGGAGTTAGGGTTAGTGTTGGAGCTAGGGTTAGGGTTGGGCTTGGAGCTAGGATTTTTCTGAGTGCACTGAACCAACTCCCGAGTCTCTAGGACATTCCTAAAAAAATTTGATTTTTTCCCATAGGAATGCATGGGTTAGGGTTATGGTTAGGGTTAGGGTTGGAGCTAGGGTTAGGGTTAGGGTTAGGGTTGGAGTTAGGGTTAGTGTTGGAGCTAGGGTTAGGGTTGGGCTTGGAGCTAGGATTTTTCTGAGTGCACTGAACCAACTCCCGAGTCTCTAGGACATTCCTAAAAAAATTTGATTTTTTCCCATAGGAATGCATGGGTTAGGGTTATGGTTAGGGTTAGGGTTGGAGCTAGGGTTAGGGTTAGGGTTAGGGTTGGAGTTAGGGTTAGTGTTGGAGCTAGGGTTAGGGTTGGGCTTGGAGCTAGGATTTTTCTGAGTGCACTGAACCAACTCCCGAGTCTCTAGGACGTTCCTAAAAAAATTTGATTTTTTCCCATAGGAATGCATGGGTTAGGGTTAGGGTTAGGGTTGGAGCTAGGGTTAGGGTTAGGGTTAGGGTTGGAGTTAGGGTTAGTGTTGGAGCTTTGGTTAGGGTTGGGCTTGGAGCTAGGATTTTTCTGAGTGCACTGAACCAACTCCCGAGTCTCTAGGACATTCCTAAAAAAATTTGATTTTTTCCCATAGGAATGCATGGGTTAGGGTTATGGTTAGGGTTAGGGTTGGAGCTAGGGTTAGGGTTAGGGTTAGGGTTGGAGTTAGGGTTAGTGTTGGAGCTAGGGTTAGGGTTGGGCTTGGAGCTAGGATTTTCTGAGTGCACTGAACCAACTCCCGAGTCTCTAGGACATTCCTAAAAAAATTTGATTTTTTCCCATAGGAATGCATGGGTTAGGGTTATGGTTAGGGTTAGGGTTGGAGCTAGGGTTAGGGTTAGGGTTAGGGTTGGAGTTAGGGTTAGTGTTGGAGCTAGGGTTAGGGTTGGGCTTGGAGCTAGGATTTTTCTGAGTGCACTGAACCAACTCCCGAGTCTCTAGGACATTCCCTAAAAAAAATTTGATTTTTTCCCATAGGAATGCATGGGTTAGGGTTAGGGTTAGGGTTGGATTTAGGGTTAGGGTTAGGGTTAGGGTTGGAGTTAGGGTTAGTGTTGGAGCTAGGGTTAGGGTTGGGCTTGGAGCTAGGATTTTTCTGAGTGCACTGAACCAACTCCCGAGTCTCTAGGACATTCCTAAAAAAATTTGATTTTTTCCCATAGGAATGCATGGGTTAGGGTTAGGGTTAGGGTTGGAGCTAGGGTTAGGGTTAGGGTTGGAGTTAGGGTTAGTGTTGGAGCTAGGGTTAGGGTTGGGCTTGGAGCTAGGATTTTTCTGAGTGCACTGAACCAACTCCCGAGTCTCTAGGACGTTCCTAAAAAAATTTGATTTTTTCCCATAGGAATGCATGGGTTGGGGTTAGGGTTAGGGTTGGAGCTAGGGTTAGGGTTGGGGTTAGGGTTGGAGTTAGGGTTAGTGTTGGAGCTAGGGTTAGGGTTGGGCTTGGAGCTAGGATTTTTCTGAGTGCACTGAACCAACTCCCGAGTCTCTAGGACATTCCTAAAAAAATTTGATTTTTTCCCATAGGAATGCATGGGTTAGGGTTATGGTTAGGGTTAGGGTTGGAGCTAGGGTTAGGGTTAGGGTTAGGGTTGGAGTTAGGGTTAGTGTTGGAGCTAGGGTTAGGGTTGGGCTTGGAGCTAGGATTTTTCTGAGTGCACTGAACCAACTCCCGAGTCTCTAGGACATTCCTAAAAAAATTTGATTTTTTCCCATAGGAATGCATGGGTTAGGGTTAGGGTTAGGGTTGGAGCTAGGGTTAGGGTTAGGGTTAGGGTTGGAGTTAGGGTTAGTGTTGGAGCTAGGGTTAGGGTTGGGCTTGGAGCTAGGATTTTTCTGAGTGCACTGAACCAACTCCCGAGTCTCTAGGACATTCCTAAAAAAATTTGATTTTTTCCCATAGGAATGCATGGGTTAGGGTTAGGGTTAGGGTTAGGGTTGGAGCTAGGGTTAGGGTTAGGGTTAGGGTTAGGGTTAGGGTTAGGGTTGGAGTTAGGGTTAGTGTTGGAGCTAGGGTTAGGGTTGGGCTTGGAGCTAGGATTTTTCTGAGTGCACTGAACCAACTCCCGAGTCTCTAGGACGTTCCTAAAAAATTTGATTTTTTCCCATAGGAATGCATGGGTTAGGGTTAGGGTTAGGGTTGGAGCTAGGGTTAGGGTTAGGGTTAGGGTTGGAGTTAGGGTTAGTGTTGGAGCTAGGGTTAGGGTTTGGCTTGGAGCTAGGATTTTTCTGAGTGCACTGAACCAACTCCCGAGTCTCTAGGACATTCCTAAAAAAATTTGAGTTTTTCCCATAGGAATGCATGGGTTAGGGTTAGGGTTAGGGTTGGAGCTAGGGTTAGGGTTAGGGTTAGGGTTGGAGTTAGGGTTAGTGTTGGAGCTAGGGTTAGGGTTGGGCTTGGAGCTAGGATTTTTCTGAGTGCACTGAACCAACTCCCGAGTCTCTAGGACATTCCTAAAAAAATTTGATTTTTTCCCATAGGAATGCATGGGTTAGGGTTATGGTTAGGGTTAGGGTTGGAGCTAGGGTTAGGGTTAGGGTTAGGGTTGGAGTTAGGGTTAGTGTTGGAGCTAGGGTTAGGGTTGGGCTTGGAGCTAGGATTTTTCTGAGTGCACTGAACCAACTCCCGAGTCTCTAGGACATTCCTAAAAAAATTTGATTTTTTCCCATAGGAATGCATGGGTTAGGGTTATGGTTAGGGTTAGGGTTGGAGCTAGGGTTAGGGTTAGGGTTAGGGTTGGAGTTAGGGTTAGTGTTGGAGCTAGGGTTAGGGTTGGGCTTGGAGCTAGGATTTTTCTGAGTGCACTGAACCAACTCCCGAGTCTCTAGGATGTTCCTAAAAAAATTTGATTTTTTCCCATAGGAATGCATGGGTTAGGGTTAGGGTTAGGGTTGGAGCTAGGGTTAGGGTTAGGGTTAGGGTTGGGGTTAGTGTTAGTGAGAGCTAGGGTTAGGGTTGGGCTTGGAGCTAGGATTTTTCTGAGTGCACTGAACCAACTCCCGAGTCTCTAGGACATTCCTAAAAAAATTTGATTTTTTCCCATAGGAATGCATGGGTTAGGGTTAGGGTTAGGGTTGGAGCTAGGGTTAGGGTTAGGGTTGGAGTTAGGGTTAGTGTTGGAGCTAGGGTTAGGGTTGGGCTTGGAGCTAGGATTTTTCTGAGTGCACTGAACCAACTCCCGAGTCTCTAGGACATTCCTAAAAAAATTTGATTTTTTCCCATAGGAATGCATGGGTTAGGGTTATGGTTAGGGTTAGGGTTGGAGCTAGGGTTAGGGTTAGGGTTAGGGTTGGAGTTAGGGTTAGTGTTGGAGCTAGGGTTAGGGTTGGGCTTGGAGCTAGGATTTTTCTGAGTGCACTGAACCAACTCCCGAGTCTCTAGGACATTCCTAAAAAAATTTGAGTTTTTCCCATAGGAATGCATGGGTTAGGTTAGGGTTAGGGTTGGAGCTAGGGTTAGGGTTAGGGTTAGGGTTGGAGTTAGGGTTAGTGTTGGAGCTAGGGTTAGGGTTGGGCTTGGAGCTAGGATTTTTCTGAGTGCACTGAACCAACTCCCGAGTCTCTAGGACATTCCTAAAAAAAATTTGATTTTTTCCCATAGGAATGCATGGGTTAGGGTTATGGTTAGGGTTAGGGTTGGAGCTAGGGTTAGGGTTAGGGTTAGGGTTGGAGTTAGGGTTAGTGTTGGAGCTAGGGTTAGGGTTGGGCTTGGAGCTAGGATTTTTCTGAGTGCACTGAACCAACTCCCGAGTCTCTAGGACATTCCTAAAAAAATTTGATTTTTTCCCATAGGAATGCATGGGTTAGGGTTAGGGTTAGGGTTAGGGTTGGAGCTAGGGTTAGGGTTAGGGTTAGGGTTAGGGTTAGGGTTGGAGTTAGGGTTAGTGTTGGAGCTAGGGTTAGGGTTGGGCTTGGAGCTAGGATTTTTCTGAGTGCACTGAACCAACTCCCGAGTCTCTAGGACATTCCTAAAAAAATTTGATTTTTTCCCATAGGAATGCATGGGTTAGGGTTATGGTTAGGGTTAGGGTTGGAGCTAGGGTTAGGGTTAGGGTTAGGGTTGGAGTTAGGGTTAGTGTTGGAGCTAGGGTTAGGGTTGGGCTTGGAGCTAGGATTTTTCTGAGTGCACTGAACCAACTCCCGAGTCTCTAGGATGTTCCTAAAAAAATTTGATTTTTTCCCATAGGAATGCATGGGTTAGGGTTAGGGTTAGGGTTGGAGCTAGGGTTAGGGTTAGGGTTAGGGTTGGAGTTAGGGTTAGTGTTGGAGCTAGGGTTAGGGTTGGGCTTGGAGCTAGGATTTTTCTGAGTGCACTGAACCAACTCCCGAGTCTCTAGGACATTCCTAAAAAAATTTGATTTTTTCCCATAGGAATGCATGGGTTAGGGTTATGGTTAGGGTTAGGGTTGGAGCTAGGGTTAGGGTTAGGGTTAGGGTTGGAGTTAGGGTTAGTGTTGGAGCTAGGGTTAGGGTTGGGCTTGGAGCTAGGATTTTTCTGAGTGCACTGAACCAACTCCCGAGTCTCTAGGACATTCCTAAAAAAATTTGATTTTTTTCCCATAGGAATGCATGGGTTAGGGTTATGGTTAGGGTTAGGGTTGGAGCTAGGGTTAGGGTTAGGGTTAGGGTTGGAGTTAGGGTTAGTGTTGGAGCTAGGGTTAGGGTTGGGCTTGGAGCTAGGATTTTTCTGAGTGCACTGAACCAACTCCCGAGTCTCTAGGACATTCCTAAAAAAATTTGATTTTTTCCCATAGGAATGCATGGGTTAGGGTTATGGTTAGGGTTAGGGTTGGAGCTAGGGTTAGGGTTAGGGTTAGGGTTGGAGTTAGGGTTAGTGTTGGAGCTAGGGTTAGGGTTGGGCTTGGAGCTAGGATTTTTTGAGTGCAATGAACCAACTCCCGAGTCTCTAGGACGTTCCTAAAAAAATTTGATTTTTTCCCATAGGAATGCATGGGTTAGGGTTATGGTTAGGGTTAGGGTTGGAGCTAGGGTTAGGGTTAGGGTTAGGGTTGGAGTTAGGGTTAGTGTTGGAGCTAGGGTTAGGGTTGGGCTTGGAGCTAGGATTTTTCTGAGTGCACTGAACCAACTCCCGAGTCTCTAGGACGTTCCTAAAAAAATTTGATTTTTTCCCATAGGAATGCATGGGTTGGGTTAGGGTTAGGGTTAGGGTTGGAGCTAGGGTTAGGGTTAGGGTTAGGGTTGGAGTTAGGGTTAGTGTTGGAGCTAGGGTTAGGGTTGGGCTTGGAGCTAGGATTTTTCTGAGTGCACTGAACCAACTCCCGAGTCTCTAGGACATTCCTAAAAAAATTTGATTTTTTCCCATAGGAATGCATGGGTTAGGGTTAGGGTTAGGGTTGGAGCTAGGGTTAGGGTTAGGGTTAGGGTTGGAGTTAGGGTTAGTGTTGGAGCTAGGGTTAGGGTTGGGCTTGGAGCTAGGATTTTTCTGAGTGCAATGAACCAACTCCCGAGTCTCTAGGACGTTCCTAAAAAAATTTGATTTTTTCCCATAGGAATGCATGGGTTATGGTTAGGGTTAGGGTTGGAGCTAGGGTTAGGGTTAGGTTTAGGGTTGGAGTTAGGGTTAGTGTTGGAGCTAGGGTTAGGGTTGGGCTTGGAGCTAGGATTTTTCTGAGTGCACTGAACCAACTCCCGAGTCTCTAGGACATTCCTAAAAAAATTTGATTTTTTCCCATAGGAATGCATGGGTTAGGCTTATGGTTAGGGTTAGGGTTGGAGCTAGGGTTAGGGTTAGGGTTAGGGTTGGAGTTAGGGTTAGTGTTGGAGCTAGGGTTAGGGTTGGGCTTGGAGCTAGGATTTTTCTGAGTGCAACTGAACCAACTCCCGAGTCTCTTGGACGTTCCTAAAAAAATTTGATTTTTTCCCATAGGAATGCATGGGTTAGGGTTAGGGTTAGGGTTGGAGCTAGGGTTAGGGTTAGGGTTAGGGTTGGAGTTAGGGTTAGTGTTGGAGCTAGGGTTAGGGTTGGGCTTGGAGCTAGGATTTTTCTGAGTGCACTGAACCAACTCCCGAGTCTCTAGGACGTTCCTAAAAAAATTTGATTTTTTCCCATAGGAATGCATGGGTTAGGGTTATGGTTAGGGTTAGGGTTGGAGCTAGGGTTAGGGTTAGGGTTAGGGTTGGAGTTAGGGTTAGTGTTGGAGCTAGGGTTAGGGTTGGGCTTGGAGCTAGGATTTTTCTGAGTGCAATGAACCAACTCCCGAGTCTCTTGGACGTTCCTAAAAAAATTTGATTTTTTCCCATAGGAATGCATGGGTTAGGGTTAGGGTTAGGGTTGGAGCTAGGGTTAGGGTTAGGGTTAGGGTTGGAGTTAGGGTTAGTGTTGGAGCTAGGGTTAGGGTTGGGCTTGGAGCTAGGATTTTTCTGAGTGCAATGAACCAACTCCCGAGTCTCTAGGACGTTCCTAAAAAAATTTGATTTTTTCCCATAGGAATGCATGGGTTAGGGTTAGGGTTAGGGTTGGAGCTAGGGTTAGGGTTAGGTTTAGGGTTGGAGTTAGGGTTAGTGTTGGAGCTAGGGTTAGGGTTGGGCTTGGAGCTAGGATTTTTCTGAGTGCACTGAACCAACTCCCGAGTCTCTAGGACATTCCTAAAAAAATTTGATTTTTTCCCATAGGAATGCATGGTTTAGGGTTATGGTTAGGGTTAGGGTTGGAGCTAGGGTTAGGGTTAGGGTTAGGGTTGGAGTTAGGGTTAGTGTTGGAGCTAGGGTTAGGGTTGCGCTTGGAGCTAGGACTTTTCTGAGTGCAATGAACCAACTCCCGAGTCTCTAGGATGTTCCCTTAAAAAAAATTGATTTTTTCCCATAGGAATGCATGGGTTAGGGTTAGGGTTAGGGTTGGAGCTAGGGTTAGGGTTAGGGTTAGGGTTGGAGTTAGGGTTCGTGTTGGAGCTAGGGTTAGGGTTGGGCTTGGAGCTAGGATTTTTCTGAGTGCACTGAACCAACTCCCGAGTCTCTAGGACATTCCTAAAAAAATTTGATTTTTTCCCATAGGAATGCATGGGTTAGGGTTATGGTTAGGGTTAGGGTTGGAGCTAGGGTTAGGGTTAGGGTTAGGGTTGGAGTTAGGGTTAGTGTTGGAGCTAGGGTTAGGGTTGGGCTTGGAGCTAGGACTTTTCTGAGTGCAATGAACCAACTCCCGAGTCTCTAGGACGTTCCTAAAAAAAATTGATTTTTTCCCATAGGAATGCATGGGTTAGGGTTAGGGTTAGGGTTGGAGCTAGGGTTAGGGTTAGGGTTAGGGTTGGAGTTAGGGTTAGTGTTGGAGCTAGGGTTAGGGTTGGGCTTGGAGCTAGGATTTTTCTGAGTGCACTGAACCAACTCCCGAGTCTCTAGGACGTTCCTAAAAAAATTTGATTTTTTCCCATAGGAATGCATGGGTTAGGGTTAGGGTTAGGGTTGGAGCTAGGGTTAGGGTTAGGGTTAGGGTTAGGGTTGGAGTTAGGGTTAGTGTTGGAGCTAGGGTTAGGGTTGGGCTTGGAGCTAGGATTTTTCTGAGTGCACTGAACCAACTCCCGAGTCTCTAGGATATTCCTAAAAAAATTTGATTTTTTCCCATAGGAATGCATGGGTTAGGGTTAGGGTTAGGGTTGGAGCTAGGGTTAGGGTTAGGGTTAGGGTTGGAGTTAGGGTTAGTGTTGGAGCTATGGTTAGGGTTGGGCTTGGAGCTAGGATTTTTCTGAGTGCACTGAACCAACTCCCGAGTCTCTAGGACATTCCTAAAAAATTTTGATTTTTTCCCATAGGAATGCATGGGTTAGGGTTATGGTTAGGGTTAGGGTTGGAGCTAGGGTTAGGGTTAGGGTTAGGGTTGGAGTTAGGGTTAGTGTTGGAGCTAGGGTTAGGGTTGGGCTTGGAGCTAGGATTTTTCTGAGTGCACTGAACCAACTCCCGAGTCTCTAGGACATTCCTAAAAAAATTTGATTTTTTTCCCATAGGAATGCATGGGTTAGGGTTAGGGTTAGGGTTGGAGCTAGGGTTAGGGTTAGGGTTAGGGTTGGAGTTAGGGTTAGTGTTGGAGCTAGGGTTAGGGTTGGGCTTGGAGCTAGGATTTTTCTGAGTGCACTGAACCAACTCCCGAGTCTCTAGGACATTCCTAAAAAAATTTGATTTTTTCCCATAGGAATGCATGGGTTAGGGTTAGGGTTAGGGTTGGAGCTAGGGTTAGGGTTAGGGTTAGGGTTAGGGTTGGAGTTAGGGTTAGTGTTGGAGCTAGGGTTAGGGTTGGGCTTGGAGCTAGGATTTTTCTGAGTGCACTGAACCAACTCCCGAGTCTCTAGGACATTCCTAAAAAAATTTGATTTTTTCCCATAGGAATGCATGGGTTAGGGTTATGGTTAGGGTTAGGGTTGGAGCTAGGGTTAGGGTTAGGGTTAGGGTTGGAGTTAGGGTTAGTGTTGGAGCTAGGGTTAGGGTTGGGCTTGGAGCTAGGATTTTTCTGAGTGCAATGAACCAACTCCCGAGTCTCTAGGACGTTCCTAAAAAAATTTGATTTTTTCCCATAGGAATGCATGGGTTAGGGTTAGGGTTAGGGTTGGAGCTAGGGTTAGGGTTAGGGTTAGGGTTGGAGTTAGGGTTAGTGTTGGAGCTAGGGTTAGGGTTGGGCTTGGAGCTAGGATTTTTCTGAGTGCACTGAACCAACTCCCGAGTCTCTAGGACATTCCTAAAAAAAATTGATTTTTTCCCATAGGAATGCATGGGTTAGGGTTATGGTTAGGGTTAGGGTTGGAGCTAGGGTTAGGGTTAGGGTTAGGGTTGGAGTTAGGGTTAGTGTTGGAGCTAGGGTTAGGGTTGGGCTTGGAGCTAGGACTTTTCTGAGTGCAATGAACCAACTCCCGAGTCTCTAGGACGTTCCCTAAAAAAATTTGATTTTTTCCCATAGGAATGCATGGGTTAGGGTTAGGGTTAGGGTTGGAGCTAGGGTTAGGGTTAGGGTTAGGGTTGGAGTTAGGGTTAGTGTTGGAGCTAGGGTTAGGGTTGGGCTTGGAGCTAGGATTTTTCTGAGTGCACTGAACCAACTCCCGAGTCTCTAGGACATTCCTAAAAAAATTTGATTTTTTCCCATAGGAATGCATGGGTTAGGGTTATGGTTAGGGTTAGGGTTGGAGCTAGGGTTAGGGTTAGGGTTAGGGTTGGAGTTAGGGTTAGTGTTGGAGCTAGGGTTAGGGTTGGGCTTGGAGCTAGGATTTTTCTGAGTGCATGAACCAACTCCCGAGTCTCTAGGACGTTCCTAAAAAAATTTGATTTTTTCCCATAGGAATGCATGGGTTAGGGTTATGGTTAGGGTTGGAGCTAGGGTTAGGGTTAGGGTTAGGGTTGGAGTTAGGGTTAGTGTTGGAGCTAGGGTTAGGGTTGGGCTTGGAGCTAGGATTTTTCTGAGTGCACTGAACCAACTCCCGAGTCTCTAGGACATTCCTAAAAAAATTTGATTTTTTCCCATAGGAATGCATGGGTTAGGGTTAGGGTTAGGGTTGGAGCTAGGGTTAGGGTTAGGGTTAGGGTTGGAGTTAGGGTTAGTGTTGGAGCTAGGGTTAGGGTTGGGCTTGGAGCTAGGATTTTTCTGAGTGCAATGAACCAACTCCCGAGTCTCTAGGACGTTCCTAAAAAAATTTGATTTTTTCCCATAGGAATGCATGGGTTAGGGTTAGGGTTAGGGTTGGAGCTAGGGTTAGGGTTAGGGTTAGGGTTGGAGTTAGGGTTAGTGTTGGAGCTAGGGTTAGGGTTGGGCTTGGAGCTAGGATTTTTCTGAGTGCACTGAACCAACTCCCGAGTCTCTAGGACATTCCTAAAAAAATTTGATTTTTTCCCATAGGAATGCATGGGTTAGGGTTATGGTTAGGGTTAGGGTTGGAGCTAGGGTTAGGGTTAGGGTTAGGGTTGGAGTTAGGGTTAGTGTTGGAGCTAGGGTTAGGGTTGGGCTTGGAGCTAGGACTTTTCTGAGTGCAATGAACCAACTCCCGAGTCTCTAGGACGTTCCCTAAAAAAATTTGATTTTTTCCCATAGGAATGCATGGGTTAGGGTTAGGGTTAGGGTTGGAGCTAGGGTTAGGGTTAGGGTTAGGGTTGGAGTTAGGGTTAGTGTTGGAGCTAGGGTTAGGGTTGGGCTTGGAGCTAGGATTTTTCTGAGTGCACTGAACCAACTCCCGAGTCTCTAGGACATTCCTAAAAAAATTTGATTTTTTCCCATAGGAATGCATGGGTTAGGGTTAGGGTTAGGGTTGGAGCTAGGGTTAGGGTTAGGGTTAGGGTTGGAGTTAGGGTTAGTGTTGGAGCTAGGGTTAGGGTTGGGCTTGGAGCTAGGATTTTTCTGAGTCCAGTGAACCAACTCCCGAGTCTCTAGGACATTCCTAAAAAAATTTGATTTTTTCCCATAGGAATGCATGGGTTAGGGTTAGGGTTAGGGTTGGAGCTAGGGTTAGGGTTAGGGTTAGGGTTGGAGTTAGGGTTAGTGTTGGAGCTAGGGTTAGGGTTGGGCTTGGAGCTAGGATTTTTCTGAGTGCACTGAACCAACTCCCGAGTCTCTAGGACATTCCTAAAAAAATTTGATTTTTTCCCATAGGAATGCATGGTTTAGGGTTATGGTTAGGGTTAGGGTTGGAGCTAGGGTTAGGGTTAGGGTTAGGGTTGGAGTTAGGGTTAGTGTTGGAGCTAGGGTTAGGGTTGGGCTTGGAGCTAGGACTTTTCTGAGTGCAATGAACCAACTCCCGAGTCTCTAGGACGTTCCAAAAAAAAATTTGATTTTTTCCCATAGGAATGCATGGGTTAGGGTTAGGGTTAGGGTTGGAGCTAGGGTTAGGGTTAGGGTTAGGGTTGGAGTTAGGGTTAGTGTTGGAGCTAGGGTTAGGGTTGGGCTTGGAGCTAGGATTTTTCTGAGTGCACTGAACCAACTCCCGAGTCTCTAGGACGTTCCTAAAAAAATTTGATTTTTTCCCATAGGAATGCATGGGTTAGGGTTAGGGTTAGGGTTGGAGCTAGGGTTAGGGTTAGGGTTAGGGTTGGAGTTAGGGTTAGTGTTGGAGCTAGGGTTAGGGTTGGGCTTGGAGCTAGGATTTTTCTGAGTGCACTGAACCAACTCCCGAGTCTCTAGGACATTCCTAAAAAAATTTGAGTTTTTCCCATAGGAATGCATGGGTTAGGGTTAGGGTTAGGGTTGGAGCTAGGGTTAGGGTTAGGGTTAGGGTTGGAGTTAGGGTTAGTGTTGGAGCTAGGGTTAGGGTTGGGCTTGGAGCTAGGATTTTTCTGAGTGCACTGAACCAACTCCCGAGTCTCTAGGACATTCCTAAAAAAATTTGATTTTTTCCCATAGGAATGCATGGGTTAGGGTTAGGGTTAGGGTTGGAGCTAGGGTTAGGGTTAGGGTTAGGGTTGGAGTTAGGGTTAGTGTTGGAGCTAGGGTTAGGGTTGGGCTTGGAGCTAGGATTTTTCTGAGTGCAATGAACCAACTCCCGAGTCTCTTGGACGTTCCTAAAAAAATTTGATTTTTTCCCATAGGAATGCATGGGTTAGGGTTAGGGTTAGGGTTGGAGCTAGGGTTAGGGTTAGGGTTAGGGTTGGAGTTAGGGTTAGTGTTGGAGCTAGGGTTAGGGTTGGGCTTGGAGCTAGGATTTTTCTGAGTGCACTGAACCAACTCCCGAGTCTCTAGGACGTTCCTAAAAAAATTTGATTTTTTCCCATAGGAATGCATGGGTTAGGGTTAGGGTTAGGGTTGGAGCTAGGGTTAGGGTTAGGGTTAGGGTTGGAGTTAGGGTTAGTGTTGGAGCTAGGGTTAGGGTTGGGCTTGGAGCTAGGATTTTTCTGAGTGCACTGAACCAACTCCCGAGTCTCTAGGACGTTCCTAAAAAAATTTGATTTTTTCCCATAGGAATGCATGGGTTAGGGTTAGGGTTAGGGTTGGAGCTAGGGTTAGGGTTAGGGTTAGGGTTGGAGTTAGGGTTAGTGTTGGAGCTAGGGTTAGGGTTGGGCTTGGAGCTAGGATTTTTCTGAGTGCACTGAACCAACTCCCGAGTCTCTAGGACATTCCTAAAAAAATTTGATTTTTCCCATAGGAATGCATGGGTTAGGGTTAGGGTTAGGGTTGGAGCTAGGGTTAGGGTTAGGGTTAGGGTTGGAGTTAGGGTTAGTGTTGGAGCTAGGGTTAGGGTTGGGCTTGGAGCTAGGATTTTTCTGAGTGCACTGAACCAACTCCCGAGTCTCTAGGACATTCCTAAAAAAATTTGATTTTTTTCCCATAGGAATGCATGGGTTAGGGTTAGGGTTAGGGTTAGGGTTGGAGCTAGGGTTAGGGTTAGGGTTAGGGTTGGAGTTAGGGTTAGTGTTGGAGCTAGGGTTAGGGTTGGGCTTGGAGCTAGGATTTTTCTGAGTGCACTGAACCAACTCCCGAGTCTCTAGGACGTTCCTAAAAAAATTTGATTTTTTCCCATAGGAATGCATGGGTTAGGGTTAGGGTTAGGGTTGGAGCTAGGGTTAGGGTTAGGGTTAGGGTTGGAGTTAGGGTTAGTGTTGGAGCTAGGGTTAGGGTTGGGCTTGGAGCTAGGATTTTTCTGAGTGCACTGAACCAACTCCCGAGTCTCTAGGACGTTCCTAAAAAAATTTGATTTTTTCCCATAGGAATGCATGGGTTAGGGTTAGGGTTAGGGTTGGAGCTAGGGTTAGGGTTAGGGTTAGGGTTGGAGTTAGGGTTAGTGTTGGAGCTAGGGTTAGGGTTGGGCTTGGAGCTAGGATTTTTCTGAGTGCACTGAACCAACTCCCGAGTCTCTAGGACATTCCTAAAAAAATTTGATTTTTTCCCATAGGAATGCATGGGTTAGGGTTAGGGTTAGGGTTGGAGCTAGGGTTAGGGTTAGGGTTAGGGTTGGAGTTAGGGTTAGTGTTGGAGCTAGGGTTAGGGTTGGGCTTGGAGCTAGGATTTTTCTGAGTGCACTGAACCAACTCCCGAGTCTCTAGGACATTCCTAAAAAAATTTGATTTTTTCCCATAGGAATGCATGGGTTAGGGTTATGGTTAGGGTTAGGGTTGGAGCTAGGGTTAGGGTTAGGGTTAGGGTTGGAGTTAGGGTTAGTGTTGGAGCTAGGGTTAGGGTTGGGCTTGGAGCTAGGATTTTTCTGAGTGCACTGAACCAACTCCCGAGTCTCTAGGACATTCCTAAAAAAATTTGATTTTTTCCCATAGGAATGCATGGGTTAGGGTTAGGGTTAGGGTTGGAGCTAGGGTTAGGGTTAGGGTTAGGGTTGGAGTTAGGGTTAGTGTTGGAGCTAGGGTTAGGGTTGGGCTTGGAGCTAGGATTTTTCTGAGTGCACTGAACCAACTCCCGAGTCTCTAGGACATTCCTAAAAAAATTTGATTTTTTCCCATAGGAATGCATGGGTTAGGGTTATGGTTAGGGTTGGAGCTAGGGTTAGGGTTAGGGTTAGGGTTGGAGTTAGGGTTAGTGTTGGAGCTAGGGTTAGGGTTGGGCTTGGAGCTAGGATTTTTCTGAGTGCACTGAACCAACTCCCGAGTCTCTAGGACATTCCTAAAAAAATTTGATTTTTTCCCATAGGAATGCATGGGTTAGGGTTAGGGTTAGGGTTGGAGCTAGGGTTAGGGTTAGGGTTAGGGTTGGAGTTAGGGTTAGTGTTGGAGCTAGGGTTAGGGTTGGGCTTGGAGCTAGGATTTTTCTGAGTGCACTGAACCAACTCCCGAGTCTCTAGGACATTCCTAAAAAAATTTGATTTTTTCCCATAGGAATGCATGGGTTAGGGTTATGGTTAGGGTTAGGGTTGGAGCTAGGGTTAGGGTTAGGGTTAGGGTTGGAGTTAGGGTTAGTGTTGGAGCTAGGGTTAGGGTTGGGCTTGGAGCTAGGACTTTTCTGAGTGCAATGAACCAACTCCCGAGTCTCTAGGACATTCCTAAAAAAATTGATTTTTTCCCATAGGAATGCATGGGTTAGGGTTATGGTTAGGGTTAGGGTTGGAGCTAGTGTTAGGGTTAGGGTTAGGGTTAGGGTTAGGGTTGGAGTTAGGGTTAGTGTTGGAGCTAGGGTTAGGGTTGGGCTTGGAGCTAGGATTTTTCTGAGTGCACTGAACCAACTCCCGAGTCTCTAGGACATTCCTAAAAAAATTTGATTTTTTCCCATAGGAATGCATGGGTTAGGGTTATGGTTAGGGTTAGGGTTGGAGCTAGGGTTAGGGTTAGGGTTAGGGTTGGAGTTAGGGTTAGTGTTGGAGCTAGGGTTAGGGTTGGGCTTGGAGCTAGGATTTTTCTGAGTGCACTGAACCAACTCCCGAGTCTCTAGGACATTCCTAAAAAAATTTGATTTTTTCCCATAGGAATGCATGGGTTAGGGTTAGGGTTAGGGTTGGAGCTAGGGTTAGGGTTAGGGTTAGGGTTGGAGTTAGGGTTAGTGTTGGAGCTAGGGTTAGGGTTGGGCTTGGAGCTAGGATTTTTCTGAGTGCACTGAACCAACTCCCGAGTCTCTAGGACATTCCTAAAAAAATTTGATTTTTTCCCATAGGAATGCATGGGTTAGGGTTAGGGTTAGGGTTGGAGCTAGGGTTAGGGTTAGGGTTAGGGTTGGAGTTAGGGTTAGTGTTGGAGCTAGGGTTAGGGTTGGGCTTGGAGCTAGGATTTTTCTGAGTGCACTGAACCAACTCCCGAGTCTCTAGGACATTCCTAAAAAAATTTGATTTTTTTCCCATAGGAATGCATGGGTTAGGGTTATGGTTAGGGTTAGGGTTGGAGCTAGGGTTAGGGTTAGGGTTAGGGTTGGAGTTAGGGTTAGTGTTGGAGCTAGGGTTAGGGTTGGGCTTGGAGCTAGGATTTTTCTGAGTGCAATGAACCAACTCCCGAGTCTCTAGGACGTTCCTAAAAAAATTTGATTTTTTCCCATAGGAATGCATGGGTTAGGGTTAGGGTTAGGGTTGGAGCTAGGGTTAGGGTTAGGGTTAGGGTTGGAGTTAGGGTTAGTGTTGGAGCTAGGGTTAGGGTTGGGCTTGGAGCTAGGATTTTTCTGAGTGCACTGAACCAACTCCCGAGTCTCTAGGACGTTCCTAAAAAAATTTGATTTTTTCCCATAGGAATGCATGGGTTAGGGTTAGGGTTAGGGTTGGAGCTAGGGTTAGGGTTAGGGTTAGGGTTGGAGTTAGGGTTAGTGTTGGAGCTAGGGTTAGGGTTGGGCTTGGAGCTAGGATTTTTCTGAGTGCACTGAACCAACTCCCGAGTCTCTAGGACATTCCTAAAAAAATTTGATTTTTTCCCATAGGAATGCATGGGTTAGGGTTAGGGTTAGGGTTGGAGCTAGGGTTAGGGTTAGGGTTAGGGTTGGAGTTAGGGTTAGTGTTGGAGCTAGGGTTAGGGTTGGGCTTGGAGCTAGGATTTTTCTGAGTGCACTGAACCAACTCCCGAGTCTCTAGGACATTCCTAAAAAAATTTGATTTTTTCCCATAGGAATGCATGGGTTAGGGTTATGGTTAGGGTTAGGGTTGGAGCTAGGGTTAGGGTTAGGGTTAGGGTTGGAGTTAGGGTTAGTGTTGGAGCTAGGGTTAGGGTTGGGCTTGGAGCTAGGATTTTTCTGAGTGCACTGAACCAACTCCCGAGTCTCTAGGACATTCCTAAAAAAAATTTGATTTTTTCCCATAGGAATGCATGGGTTAGGGTTATGGTTAGGGTTAGGGTTGGAGCTAGGGTTAGGGTTAGGGTTAGGGTTGGAGTTAGGGTTAGTGTTGGAGCTAGGGTTAGGGTTGGGCTTGGAGCTAGGATTTTTCTGAGTGCAATGAACCAACTCCCGAGTCTCTTGGACGTTCCTAAAAAAATTTGATTTTTTCCCATAGGAATGCATGGGTTAGGGTTAGGGTTAGGGTTGGAGCTAGGGTTAGGGTTAGGGTTAGGGTTGGAGTTAGGGTTAGTGTTGGAGCTAGGGTTAGGGTTGGGCTTGGAGCTAGGATTTTTCTGAGTGCAATGAACCAACTCCCGAGTCTCTAGGACGTTCCTAAAAAAATTTGATTTTTTTCCCATAGGAATGCATGGGTTAGGGTTATGGTTAGGGTTGGAGCTAGGGTTAGGGTTAGGGTTAGGGTTGGAGTTAGGGTTAGTGTTGGAGCTAGGGTTAGGGTTGGGCTTGGAGCTAGGATTTTTCTGAGTGCACTGAACCAACTCCCGAGTCTCTAGGACGTTCCTAAAAAAATTTGATTTTTTCCCATAGGAATGCATGGGTTAGGGTTAGGGTTAGGGTTGGAGCTAGGGTTAGGGTTAGGGTTAGGGTTGGAGTTAGGGTTAGTGTTGGAGCTAGGGTTAGGGTTGGGCTTGGAGCTAGGATTTTTCTGAGTGCACTGAACCAACTCCCGAGTCTCTAGGACATTCCTAAAAAATTTGATTTTTTTCCCATAGGAATGCATGGGTTAGGGTTATGGTTAGGGTTAGGGTTGGAGCTAGGGTTAGGGTTAGGGTTAGGGTTGGAGTTAGGGTTAGTGTTGGAGCTAGGGTTAGGGTTGGGCTTGGAGCTAGGACTTTTCTGAGTGCAATGAACCAACTCCCGAGTCTCTAGGACATTCCTAAAAAAATTTGATTTTTTCCCATAGGAATGCATGGGTTAGGGTTATGGTTAGGGTTAGGGTTGGAGCTAGGGTTAGGGTTAGGGTTAGGGTTAGGGTTGGAGTTAGGGTTAGTGTTGGAGCTAGGGTTAGGGTTGGGCTTGGAGCTAGGATTTTTCTGAGTGCACTGAACCAACTCCCGAGTCTCTAGGACATTCCTAAAAAAATTTGATTTTTTCCCATAGGAATGCATGGGTTAGGGTTAGGGTTAGGGTTAGGGTTGGAGCTAGGGTTAGGGTTAGGGTTGGAGTTAGGGTTAGTGTTGGAGCTAGGGTTAGGGTTGGGCTTGGAGCTAGGATTTTTCTGAGTGCAATGAACCAACTCCCGAGTCTCTAGGACGTTCCTAAAAAAATTTGATTTTTTCCCATAGGAATGCATGGGTTAGGGTTAGGGTTAGGGTTGGAGCTAGGGTTAGGGTTAGGGTTAGGGTTGGAGTTAGGGTTAGTGTTGGAGCTAGGGTTAGGGTTGGGCTTGGAGCTAGGATTTTTCTGAGTGCACTGAACCAACTCCCGAGTCTCTAGGACATTCCTAAAAAAATTTGATTTTTTCCCATAGGAATGCATGGGTTAGGGTTAGGGTTAGGGTTGGAGCTAGGGTTAGGGTTAGGGTTAGGGTTGGAGTTAGGGTTAGTGTTGGAGCTAGGGTTAGGGTTGGGCTTGGAGCTAGGATTTTTCTGAGTGCACTGAACCAACTCCCGAGTCTCTAGGACATTCCTAAAAAAATTTGATTTTTTCCCATAGGAATGCATGGGTTAGGGTTAGGGTTAGGGTTGGAGCTAGGGTTAGGGTTAGGGTTAGGGTTGGAGTTAGGGTTAGTGTTGGAGCTAGGGTTAGGGTTGGGCTTGGAGCTAGGATTTTTCTGAGTGCACTGAACCAACTCCCGAGTCTCTAGGACATTCCTAAAAAAATTTGATTTTTTCCCATAGGAATGCATGGGTTAGGGTTATGGTTAGGGTTAGGGTTGGAGCTAGGGTTAGGGTTAGGGTTAGGGTTGGAGTTAGGGTTAGTGTTGGAGCTAGGGTTAGGGTTGGGCTTGGAGCTAGGATTTTTCTGAGTGCACTGAACCAACTCCCGAGTCTCTAGGACATTCCTAAAAAAATTTGATTTTTTCCCATAGGAATGCATGGGTTAGGGTTATGGTTAGGGTTAGGGTTGGAGCTAGGGTTAGGGTTAGGGTTAGGGTTGGAGTTAGGGTTAGTGTTGGAGCTAGGGTTAGGGTTGGGCTTGGAGCTAGGACTTTTCTGAGTGCAATGAACCAACTCCCGAGTCTCTAGGACGTTCCTAAAAAAATTTGATTTTTTCCCATAGGAATGCATGGGTTAGGGTTAGGGTTAGGGTTGGAGCTAGGGTTAGGGTTAGGGTTAGGGTTGGAGTTAGGGTTAGTGTTGGAGCTAGGGTTAGGGTTGGGCTTGGAGCTAGGATTTTTCTGAGTGCACTGAACCAACTCCCGAGTCTCTAGGACATTCCTAAAAAAATTTGATTTTTTCCCATAGGAATGCATGGGTTAGGGTTAGGGTTAGGGTTGGAGCTAGGGTTAGGGTTAGGGTTAGGGTTGGAGTTAGGGTTAGTGTTGGAGCTAGGGTTAGGGTTGGGCTTGGAGCTAGGATTTTTCTGAGTGCACTGAACCAACTCCCGAGTCTCTAGGACATTCCTAAAAAAATTTGATTTTTTCCCATAGGAATGCATGGGTTAGGGTTATGGTTAGGGTTAGGGTTGGAGCTAGGGTTAGGGTTAGGGTTAGGGTTGGAGTTAGGGTTAGTGTTGGAGCTAGGGTTAGGGTTGGGCTTGGAGCTAGGACTTTTCTGAGTGCAATGAACCAACTCCCGAGTCTCTTGGACGTTCCCTAAAAAATTTGATTTTTTCCCATAGGAATGCATGGGTTAGGGTTAGGGTTAGGGTTGGAGCTAGGGTTAGGGTTAGGGTTAGGGTTGGAGTTAGGGTTAGTGTTGGAGCTAGGGTTAGGGTTGGGCTTGGAGCTAGGATTTTTCTGAGTGCACTGAACCAACTCCCGAGTCTCTAGGACATTCCTAAAAAAATTTGATTTTTTCCCATAGGAATGCATGGGTTAGGGTTATGGTTAGGGTTGGAGCTAGGGTTAGGGTTAGGGTTAGGGTTGGAGTTAGGGTTAGTGTTGGAGCTAGGGTTAGGGTTGGGCTTGGAGCTAGGATTTTTCTGAGTGCAATGAACCAACTCCCGAGTCTCTAGGACATTCCTAAAAAAATTTGATTTTTTCCCATAGGAATGCATGGGTTAGGGTTAGGGTTAGGGTTGGAGCTAGGGTTAGGGTTAGGGTTAGGGTTGGAGTTAGGGTTAGTGTTGGAGCTAGGGTTAGGGTTGGGCTTGGAGCTAGGATTTTTCTGAGTGCACTGAACCAACTCCCGAGTCTCTAGGACATTCCTAAAAAAATTTGATTTTTTCCCATAGGAATGCATGGGTTAGGGTTATGGTTAGGGTTAGGGTTGGAGCTAGGGTTAGGGTTAGGGTTAGGGTTGGAGTTAGGGTTAGTGTTGGAGCTAGGGTTAGGGTTGGGCTTGGAGCTAGGACTTTTCTGAGTGCAATGAACCAACTCCCGAGTCTCTTGGACGTTCCCTAAAAAAATTTGATTTTTTTCCCATAGGAATGCATGGGTTAGGGTTAGGGTTAGGGTTGGAGCTAGGGTTAGGGTTAGGGTTAGGGTTGGAGTTAGGGTTAGTGTTGGAGCTAGGGTTAGGGTTGGGCTTGGAGCTAGGATTTTTCTGAGTGCACTGAACCAACTCCCGAGTCTCTAGGACATTCCTAAAAAAATTTGATTTTTTCCCATAGGAATGCATGGGTTAGGGTTAGGGTTAGGGTTGGAGCTAGGGTTAGGGTTAGGGTTAGGGTTGGAGTTAGGGTTAGTGTTGGAGCTAGGGTTAGGGTTGGGCTTGGAGCTAGGATTTTTCTGAGTGCACTGAACCAACTCCCGAGTCTCTAGGACATTCCTAAAAAAATTTGATTTTTTTCCCATAGGAATGCATGGGTTAGGGTTAGGGTTAGGGTTAGGGTTGGAGCTAGGGTTAGGGTTAGGGTTGGAGTTAGGGTTAGTGTTGGAGCTAGGGTTAGGGTTGGGCTTGGAGCTAGGATTTTTCTGAGTGCAATGAACCAACTCCCGAGTCTCTAGGACGTTCCTAAAAAAATTTGATTTTTTCCCATAGGAATGCATGGGTTAGGGTTATGGTTAGGGTTAGGGTTGGAGCTAGGGTTAGGGTTAGGGTTAGGGTTGGAGTTAGGGTTAGTGTTGGAGCTAGGGTTAGGGTTGGGCTTGGAGCTAGGATTTTTCTGAGTGCACTGAACCAACTCCCGAGTCTCTAGGACATTCCTAAAAAAATTTGATTTTTTCCCATAGGAATGCATGGGTTAGGGTTAGGGTTAGGGTTGGAGCTAGGGTTAGGGTTAGGGTTAGGGTTGGAGTTAGGGTTAGTGTTGGAGCTAGGGTTAGGGTTGGGCTTGGAGCTAGGATTTTTCTGAGTGCACTGAACCAACTCCCGAGTCTCTAGGACATTCCTAAAAAAATTTGATTTTTTCCCATAGGAATGCATGGGTTAGGGTTAGGGTTAGGGTTGGAGCTAGGGTTAGGGTTAGGGTTAGGGTTGGAGTTAGGGTTAGTGTTGGAGCTAGGGTTAGGGTTGGGCTTGGAGCTAGGATTTTTCTGAGTGCACTGAACCAACTCCCGAGTCTCTAGGACATTCCTAAAAAAATTTGATTTTTTCCCATAGGAATGCATGGGTTAGGGTTATGGTTAGGGTTAGGGTTGGAGCTAGGGTTAGGGTTAGGGTTAGGGTTGGAGTTAGGGTTAGTGTTGGAGCTAGGGTTAGGGTTGGGCTTGGAGCTAGGATTTTTCTGAGTGCACTGAACCAACTCCCGAGTCTCTTGGACGTTCCTAAAAAAAATTTGATTTTTTCCCATAGGAATGCATGGGTTAGGGTTAGGGTTAGGGTTGGAGCTAGGGTTAGGGTTAGGGTTAGGGTTGGAGTTAGGGTTAGTGTTGGAGCTAGGGTTAGGGTTGGGCTTGGAGCTAGGATTTTTCTGAGTGCACTGAACCAACTCCCGAGTCTCTAGGACGTTCCTAAAAAAATTTGATTTTTTCCCATAGGAATGCATGGTTGGGTTAGGGTTAGGGTTAGGGTTGGAGCTAGGGTTAGGGTTAGGGTTAGGGTTGGAGTTAGGGTTAGTGTTGGAGCTAGGGTTAGGGTTGGGCTTGGAGCTAGGATTTTTCTGAGTGCACTGAACCAACTCCCGAGTCTCTAGGACATTCCTAAAAAAATTTGATTTTTTCCCATAGGAATGCATGGGTTAGGGTTAGGGTTAGGGTTGGAGCTAGGGTTAGGGTTAGGGTTAGGGTTGGAGTTAGGGTTAGTGTTGGAGCTAGGGTTAGGGTTGGGCTTGGAGCTAGGATTTTTCTGAGTGCACTGAACCAACTCCCGAGTCTCTAGGACATTCCTAAAAAAATTTGATTTTTTCCCATAGGAATGCATGGGTTAGGGTTATGGTTAGGGTTAGGGTTGGAGCTAGGGTTAGGGTTAGGGTTAGGGTTGGAGTTAGGGTTAGTGTTGGAGCTAGGGTTAGGGTTGGGCTTGGAGCTAGGATTTTTCTGAGTGCACTGAACCAACTCCCGAGTCTCTAGGACATTCCTAAAAAAATTTGATTTTTTCCCATAGGAATGCATGGGTTAGGGTTATGGTTAGGGTTAGGGTTGGAGCTAGGGTTAGGGTTAGGGTTAGGGTTAGGGTTAGGGTTGGAGTTAGGGTTAGTGTTGGAGCTAGGGTTAGGGTTGGGCTTGGAGCTAGGATTTTTCTGAGTGCACTGAACCAACTCCCGAGTCTCTAGGACATTCCTAAAAATTTGATTTTTTCCCATAGGAATGCATGGGTTAGGGTTATGGTTAGGGTTAGGGTTGGAGCTAGGGTTAGGGTTAGGGTTAGGGTTGGAGTTAGGGTTAGTGTTGGAGCTAGGGTTAGGGTTGGGCTTGGAGCTAGGACTTTTCTGAGTGCAATGAACCAACTCCCGAGTCTCTAGGACGTTCCTAAAAAAATTTGATTTTTTTCCCATAGGAATGCATGGGTTAGGGTTAGGGTTAGGGTTGGAGCTAGGGTTAGGGTTAGGGTTAGGGTTGGAGTTAGGGTTAGTGTTGGAGCTAGGGTTAGGGTTGGGCTTGGAGCTAGGATTTTTCTGAGTGCACTGAACCAACTCCCGAGTCTCTAGGACATTCCTAAAAAAATTTGATTTTTTCCCATAGGAATGCATGGGTTAGGGTTAGGGTTAGGGTTGGAGCTAGGGTTAGGGTTAGGGTTAGGGTTGGAGTTAGGGTTAGTGTTGGAGCTAGGGTTAGGGTTGGGCTTGGAGCTAGGATTTTTCTGAGTGCACTGAACCAACTCCCGAGTCTCTAGGACATTCCTAAAAAAATTTGATTTTTTTCCCATAGGAATGCATGGGTTAGGGTTATGGTTAGGGTTAGGGTTGGAGCTAGGGTTAGGGTTAGGGTTAGGGTTGGAGTTAGGGTTAGTGTTGGAGCTAGGGTTAGGGTTGGGCTTGGAGCTAGGATTTTTCTGAGTGCAATGAACCAACTCCCGAGTCTCTTGGACGTTCCTAAAAAAATTTGATTTTTTCCCATAGGAATGCATGGGTTAGGGTTAGGGTTAGGGTTGGAGCTAGGGTTAGGGTTAGGGTTAGGGTTGGAGTTAGGGTTAGTGTTGGAGCTAGGGTTAGGGTTGGGCTTGGAGCTAGGATTTTTCTGAGTGCACTGAACCAACTCCCGAGTCTCTAGGACGTTCCTAAAAAAATTTGATTTTTTCCCATAGGAATGCATGGGTTAGGGTTAGGGTTAGGGTTGGAGCTAGGGTTAGGGTTAGGGTTAGGGTTGGAGTTAGGGTTAGTGTTGGAGCTAGGGTTAGGGTTGGGCTTGGAGCTAGGATTTTTCTGAGTGCACTGAACCAACTCCCGAGTCTCTAGGACATTCCTAAAAAAATTTGATTTTTTCCCATAGGAATGCATGGGTTAGGGTTAGGGTTAGGGTTGGAGCTAGGGTTAGGGTTAGGGTTAGGGTTGGAGTTAGGGTTAGTGTTGGAGCTAGGGTTAGGGTTGGGCTTGGAGCTAGGATTTTTCTGAGTGCACTGAACCAACTCCCGAGTCTCTAGGACATTCCTAAAAAAATTTGATTTTTTCCCATAGGAATGCATGGGTTAGTTATGGTTAGGGTTAGGGTTGGAGCTAGGGTTAGGGTTAGGGTTAGGGTTGGAGTTAGGGTTAGTGTTGGAGCTAGGGTTAGGGTTGGGCTTGGAGCTAGGATTTTTCTGAGTGCACTGAACCAACTCCCGAGTCTCTAGGACATTCCTAAAAAAATTTGATTTTTTCCCATAGGAATGCATGGGTTAGGGTTATGGTTAGGGTTAGGGTTGGAGCTAGGGTTAGGGTTAGGGTTAGGGTTGGAGTTAGGGTTAGTGTTGGAGCTAGGGTTAGGGTTGGGCTTGGAGCTAGGATTTTTCTGAGTGCACTGAACCAACTCCCGAGTCTCTAGGACATTCCTAAAAAAATTTGATTTTTTCCCATAGGAATGCATGGGTTAGGGTTAGGGTTAGGGTTGGAGCTAGGGTTAGGGTTAGGGTTAGGGTTGGAGTTAGGGTTAGTGTTGGAGCTAGGGTTAGGGTTGGGCTTGGAGCTAGGATTTTTCTGAGTGCAATGAACCAACTCCCGAGTCTCTAGGACGTTCCTAAAAAAATTTGATTTTTTCCCATAGGAATGCATGGGTTAGGGTTAGGGTTAGGGTTGGAGCTAGGGTTAGGGTTAGGGTTAGGGTTGGAGTTAGGGTTAGTGTTGGAGCTAGGGTTAGGGTTGGGCTTGGAGCTAGGATTTTTCTGAGTGCACTGAACCAACTCCCGAGTCTCTAGGACATTCCTAAAAAAATTTGATTTTTTCCCATAGGAATGCATGGGTTAGGGTTATGGTTAGGGTTAGGGTTGGAGCTAGGGTTAGGGTTAGGGTTAGGGTTGGAGTTAGGGTTAGTGTTGGAGCTAGGGTTAGGGTTGGGCTTGGAGCTAGGATTTTTCTGAGTGCACTGAACCAACTCCCGAGTCTCTAGGACATTCCTAAAAAAATTTGATTTTTTCCCATAGGAATGCATGGGTTAGGGTTATGGTTAGGGTTAGGGTTGGAGCTAGGGTTAGGGTTAGGGTTAGGGTTGGAGTTAGGGTTAGTGTTGGAGCTAGGGTTAGGGTTGGGCTTGGAGCTAGGATTTTCTGAGTGCACTGAACCAACTCCCGAGTCTCTAGGACATTCCTAAAAAAATTTGATTTTTTCCCATAGGAATGCATGGGTTAGGGTTATGGTTAGGGTTAGGGTTGGAGCTAGGGTTAGGGTTAGGGTTAGGGTTAGGGTTGGAGTTAGGGTTAGTGTTGGAGCTAGGGTTAGGGTTGGGCTTGGAGCTAGGATTTTTCTGAGTGCACTGAACCAACTCCCGAGTCTCTAGGACATTCCTAAAAAAATTTGATTTTTTTCCCATAGGTATGCATGGGTTAGGGTTAGGGTTAGGGTTAGGGTTGGAGCTAGGGTTAGGGTTAGGGTTAGGGTTGGAGTTAGGGTTAGTGTTGGAGCTAGGGTTAGGGTTGGGCTTGGAGCTAGGATTTTTCTGAGTGCAATGAACCAACTCCCGAGTCTCTAGGACGTTCCTAAAAAAATTTGATTTTTTCCCATAGGAATGCATGGGTTAGGGTTAGGGTTAGGGTTGGAGCTAGGGTTAGGGTTAGGGTTAGGGTTGGAGTTAGGGTTAGTGTTGGAGCTAGGGTTAGGGTTGGGCTTGGAGCTAGGATTTTCTGAGTGCACTGAACCAACTCCCGAGTCTCTAGGACATTCCTAAAAAAATTTGATTTTTTCCCATAGGAATGCATGGGTTAGGGTTAGGGTTAGGGTTGGAGCTAGGGTTAGGGTTAGGGTTAGGGTTGGAGTTAGGGTTAGTGTTGGAGCTAGGGTTAGGGTTGGGCTTGGAGCTAGGATTTTTCTGAGTGCACTGAACCAACTCCCGAGTCTCTAGGACATTCCTAAAAAAATTTGATTTTTTCCCATAGGAATGCATGGGTTAGGGTTATGGTTAGGGTTAGGGTTGGAGCTAGGGTTAGGGTTAGGGTTAGGGTTGGAGTTAGGGTTAGTGTTGGAGCTAGGGTTAGGGTTGGGCTTGGAGCTAGGATTTTTCTGAGTGCACTGAACCAACTCCCGAGTCTCTAGGACATTCCTAAAAAAATTTGATTTTTTCCCATAGGAATGCATGGGTTAGGGTTATGGTTAGGGTTAGGGTTGGAGCTAGGGTTAGGGTTAGGGTTAGGGTTGGAGTTAGGGTTAGTGTTGGAGCTAGGGTTAGGGTTGGGCTTGGAGCTAGGATTTTTCTGAGTGCACTGAACCAACTCCCGAGTCTCTAGGACATTCCTAAAAAAATTTGATTTTTTCCCATAGGAATGCATGGGTTAGGGTTATGGTTAGGGTTAGGGTTGGAGCTAGGGTTAGGGTTAGGGTTAGGGTTGGAGTTAGGGTTAGTGTTGGAGCTAGGGTTAGGGTTGGGCTTGGAGCTAGGATTTTTCTGAGTGCACTGAACCAACTCCCGAGTCTCTAGGACGTTCCTAAAAAAAATTTGATTTTTTCCCATAGGAATGCATGGGTTAGGGTTAGGGTTAGGGTTGGAGCTAGGGTTAGGGTTAGGGTTAGGGTTGGAGTTAGGGTTAGTGTTGGAGCTAGGGTTAGGGTTGGGCTTGGAGCTAGGATTTTTCTGAGTGCACTGAACCAACTCCCGAGTCTCTAGGACATTCCTAAAAAAATTTGATTTTTTCCCATAGGAATGCATGGGTTAGGGTTAGGGTTAGGGTTGGAGCTAGGGTTAGGGTTAGGGTTAGGGTTGGAGTTAGGGTTAGTGTTGGAGCTAGGGTTAGGGTTGGGCTTGGAGCTAGGATTTTTCTGAGTGCACTGAACCAACTCCCGAGTCTCTAGGACATTCCTAAAAAAATTTGATTTTTTCCCATAGGAATGCATGGGTTAGGGTTATGGTTAGGGTTAGGGTTGGAGCTAGGGTTAGGGTTAGGGTTAGGGTTGGAGTTAGGGTTAGTGTTGGAGCTAGGGTTAGGGTTGGGCTTGGAGCTAGGACTTTTCTGAGTGCAATGAACCAACTCCCGAGTCTCTAGGACGTTCCTAAAAAAATTTGATTTTTTCCCATAGGAATGCATGGGTTAGGGTTAGGGTTAGGGTTGGAGCTAGGGTTAGGGTTAGGGTTAGGGTTGGAGTTAGGGTTAGTGTTGGAGCTAGGGTTAGGGTTGGGCTTGGAGCTAGGATTTTTCTGAGTGCACTGAACCAACTCCCGAGTCTCTAGGACGTTCCTAAAAAAATTTGATTTTTTCCCATAGGAATGCATGGGTTAGGGTTAGGGTTAGGGTTGGAGCTAGGGTTAGGGTTAGGGTTAGGGTTGGAGTTAGGGTTAGTGTTGGAGCTAGGGTTAGGGTTGGGCTTGGAGCTAGGATTTTTCTGAGTGCACTGAACCAACTCCCGAGTCTCTAGGACATTCCTAAAAAAATTTGATTTTTTCCCATAGGAATGCATGGGTTAGGGTTAGGGTTAGGGTTGGAGCTAGGGTTAGGGTTAGGGTTAGGGTTGGAGTTAGGGTTAGTGTTGGAGCTAGGGTTAGGGTTGGGCTTGGAGCTAGGATTTTTCTGAGTGCACTGAACCAACTCCCGAGTCTCTAGGACATTCCTAAAAAAATTTGATTTTTTCCCATAGGAATGCATGGGTTAGGGTTATGGTTAGGGTTAGGGTTGGAGCTAGGGTTAGGGTTAGGGTTAGGGTTGGAGTTAGGGTTAGTGTTGGAGCTAGGGTTAGGGTTGGGCTTGGAGCTAGGATTTTTCTGAGTGCAATGAACCAACTCCCGAGTCTCTAGGACGTTCCTAAAAAAATTTGATTTTTTTCCCATAGGAATGCATGGGTTAGGGTTAGGGTTAGGGTTGGAGCTAGGGTTAGGGTTAGGGTTAGGGTTGGAGTTAGGGTTAGTGTTGGAGCTAGGGTTAGGGTTGGGCTTGGAGCTAGGATTTTTCTGAGTGCACTGAACCAACTCCCGAGTCTCTAGGACATTCCTAAAAAAATTTGATTTTTTCCCATAGGAATGCATGGGTTAGGGTTAGGGTTAGGGTTGGAGCTAGGGTTAGGGTTAGGGTTAGGGTTGGAGTTAGGGTTAGTGTTGGAGCTAGGGTTAGGGTTGGGCTTGGAGCTAGGATTTTTCTGAGTGCACTGAACCAACTCCCGAGTCTCTAGGACATTCCTAAAAAAATTTGATTTTTTTCCCATAGGAATGCATGGGTTAGGGTTAGGGTTAGGGTTAGGGTTGGAGCTAGGGTTAGGGTTAGGGTTGGAGTTAGGGTTAGTGTTGGAGCTAGGGTTAGGGTTGGGCTTGGAGCTAGGATTTTTCTGAGTGCAATGAACCAACTCCCGAGTCTCTAGGACGTTCCTAAAAAAATTTGATTTTTTCCCATAGGAATGCATGGGTTAGGGTTAGGGTTAGGGTTGGAGCTAGGGTTAGGGTTAGGGTTAGGGTTGGAGTTAGGGTTAGTGTTGGAGCTAGGGTTAGGGTTGGGCTTGGAGCTAGGATTTTTCTGAGTGCACTGAACCAACTCCCGAGTCTCTAGGACGTTCCTAAAAAAATTTGATTTTTTCCCATAGGAATGCATGGGTTAGGGTTAGGGTTAGGGTTGGAGCTAGGGTTAGGGTTAGGGTTAGGGTTGGAGTTAGGGTTAGTGTTGGAGCTAGGGTTAGGGTTGGGCTTGGAGCTAGGATTTTTCTGAGTGCACTGAACCAACTCCCGAGTCTCTAGGACATTCCTAAAAAAATTTGATTTTTTTCCCATAGGAATGCATGGGTTAGGGTTAGGGTTAGGGTTGGAGCTAGGGTTAGGGTTAGGGTTAGGGTTGGAGTTAGGGTTAGTGTTGGAGCTAGGGTTAGGGTTGGGCTTGGAGCTAGGATTTTTCTGAGTGCACTGAACCAACTCCCGAGTCTCTAGGACATTCCTAAAAAAATTTGATTTTTTCCCATAGGAATGCATGGGTTAGGGTTATGGTTAGGGTTAGGGTTGGAGCTAGGGTTAGGGTTAGGGTTAGGGTTGGAGTTAGGGTTAGTGTTGGAGCTAGGGTTAGGGTTGGGCTTGGAGCTAGGACTTTTCTGAGTGCAATGAACCAACTCCCGAGTCTCTAGGACGTTCCTAAAAAAATTTGATTTTTTTCCCATAGGAATGCATGGGTTAGGGTTAGGGTTAGGGTTGGAGCTAGGGTTAGGGTTAGGGTTAGGGTTGGAGTTAGGGTTAGTGTTGGAGCTAGGGTTAGGGTTGGGCTTGGAGCTAGGATTTTTCTGAGTGCAATGAACCAACTCCCGAGTCTCTAGGACGTTCCTAAAAAAATTTGATTTTTTCCCATAGGAATGCATGGGTTAGGGTTATGGTTAGGGTTGGAGCTAGGGTTAGGGTTAGGGTTAGGGTTGGAGTTAGGGTTAGTGTTGGAGCTAGGGTTAGGGTTGGGCTTGGAGCTAGGATTTTTCTGAGTGCAATGAACCAACTCCCGAGTCTCTAGGACGTTCCTAAAAAAATTTGATTTTTTCCCATAGGAATGCATGGGTTAGGGTTAGGGTTAGGGTTGGAGCTAGGGTTAGGGTTAGGGTTAGGGTTGGAGTTAGGGTTAGTGTTGGAGCTAGGGTTAGGGTTGGGCTTGGAGCTAGGATTTTTCTGAGTGCACTGAACCAACTCCCGAGTCTCTAGGACATTCCTAAAAAAATTTGATTTTTTTCCCATAGGAATGCATGGGTTAGGGTTATGGTTAGGGTTAGGGTTGGAGCTAGGGTTAGGGTTAGGGTTAGGGTTAGGGTTAGGGTTGGAGTTAGGGTTAGTGTTGGAGCTAGGGTTAGGGTTGGGCTTGGAGCTAGGATTTTTCTGAGTGCACTGAACCAACTCCCGAGTCTCTAGGACATTCCTAAAAAAATTTGATTTTTTTCCCATAGGAATGCATGGGTTAGGGTTATGGTTAGGGTTAGGGTTGGAGCTAGGTTTAGGGTTAGGGTTAGGGTTGGAGTTAGGGTTAGTGTTGGAGCTAGGGTTAGGGTTGGGCTTGGAGCTAGGATTTTTCTGAGTGCAATGAACCAACTCCCGAGTCTCTAGGACGTTCCTAAAAAAATTTGATTTTTTTCCCATAGGAATGCATGGGTTAGGGTTAGGGTTAGGGTTGGAGCTAGGGTTAGGGTTAGGGTTAGGGTTGGAGTTAGGGTTAGTGTTGGAGCTAGGGTTAGGGTTGGGCTTGGAGCTAGGATTTTTCTGAGTGCACTGAACCAACTCCCGAGTCTCTAGGACATTCCTAAAAAAATTTGATTTTTTCCCATAGGAATGCATGGGTTAGGGTTAGGGTTAGGGTTGGAGCTAGGGTTAGGGTTAGGGTTAGGGTTGGAGTTAGGGTTAGTGTTGGAGCTAGGGTTAGGGTTGGGCTTGGAGCTAGGATTTTTCTGAGTGCACTGAACCAACTCCCGAGTCTCTAGGACATTCCTAAAAAAATTTGATTTTTTTCCCATAGGAATGCATGGGTTAGGGTTAGGGTTAGGGTTGGGGTAGGGTTAGGGTTAGGGTTAGGGTTGGAGTTAGGGTTAGTGTTGGAGCTAGGGTTAGGGTTGGGCTTGGAGCTAGGATTTTTCTGAGTGCAATGAACCAACTCCCGAGTCTCTTGGACGTTCCTAAAAAAATTTGATTTTTTCCCATAGGAATGCATGGGTTAGGGTTAGGGTTAGGGTTGGAGCTAGGGTTAGGGTTAGGGTTAGGGTTGGAGTTAGGGTTAGTGTTGGAGCTAGGGTTAGGGTTGGGCTTGGAGCTAGGATTTTTCTGAGTGCACTGAACCAACTCCCGAGTCTCTAGGACGTTCCTAAAAAAATTTGATTTTTTCCCATAGGAATGCATGGGTTAGGGTTAGGGTTAGGGTTGGAGCTAGGGTTAGGGTTAGGGTTAGGGTTGGAGTTAGGGTTAGTGTTGGAGCTAGGGTTAGGGTTGGGCTTGGAGCTAGGATTTTTCTGAGTGCACTGAACCAACTCCCGAGTCTCTAGGACATTCCTAAAAAAATTTGATTTTTTCCCATAGGAATGCATGGGTTAGGGTTAGGGTTAGGGTTGGAGCTAGGGTTAGGGTTAGGGTTAGGGTTGGAGTTAGGGTTAGTGTTGGAGCTAGGGTTAGGGTTGGGCTTGGAGCTAGGATTTTTCTGAGTGCACTGAACCAACTCCCGAGTCTCTAGGACATTCCTAAAAAAATTTGATTTTTTCCCATAGGAATGCATGGGTTAGGGTTATGGTTAGGGTTAGGGTTGGAGCTAGGGTTAGGGTTAGGGTTAGGGTTGGAGTTAGGGTTAGTGTTGGAGCTAGGGTTAGGGTTGGGCTTTGAGCTAGGATTTTTCTGAGTGCAATGAACCAACTCCCGAGTCTCTTGGACGTTCCTAAAAAAATTTGATTTTTTCCCATAGGAATGCATGGGTTAGGGTTAGGGTTAGGGTTGGAGCTAGGGTTAGGGTTAGGGTTAGGGTTGGAGTTAGGGTTAGTGTTGGAGCTAGGGTTAGGGTTGGGCTTTGAGCTAGGATTTTTCTGAGTGCAATGAACCAACTCCCGAGTCTCTAGGACATTCCTAAAAAAATTTGATTTTTCCCATAGGAATGCATGGTTTAGGGTTATGGTTGGAGCTAGGGTTAGGGTTAGGGTTAGGGTTGGAGTTAGGGTTAGTGTTGGAGCTAGGGTTAGGGTTGGGCTTGGAGCTAGGATTTTTCTGAGTGCACTGAACCAACTCCCGAGTCTCTAGGACATTCCTAAAAAAATTTGATTTTTTCCCATAGGAATGCATGGGTTAGGGTTATGGTTAGGGTTAGGGTTGGAGCTAGGGTTAGGGTTAGGGTTAGGGTTGGAGTTAGGGTTAGTGTTGGAGCTAGGGTTAGGGTTGGGCTTGGAGCTAGGACTTTTCTGAGTGCAATGAACCAACTCCCGAGTCTCTAGGACATTCCTAAAAAAATTTGATTTTTTCCCATAGGAATGCATGGGTTAGGGTTATGGTTAGGGTTAGGGTTGGAGCTAGGGTTAGGGTTAGGGTTAGGGTTGGAGTTAGGGTTAGTGTTGGAGCTAGGGTTAGGGTTGGGCTTGGAGCTAGGATTTTTCTGAGTGCACTGAACCAACTCCCGAGTCTCTAGGACATTCCTAAAAAAATTTGATTTTTTCCCATAGGAATGCATGGGTTAGGGTTAGGGTTAGGGTTAGGGTTGGAGCTAGGGTTAGGGTTAGGGTTGGAGTTAGGGTTAGTGTTGGAGCTAGGGTTAGGGTTGGGCTTGGAGCTAGGATTTTTCTGAGTGCAATGAACCAACTCCCGAGTCTCTTGGACGTTCCTAAAAAAATTTGATTTTTTCCCATAGGAATGCATGGGTTAGGGTTAGGGTTAGGGTTGGAGCTAGGGTTAGGGTTAGGGTTAGGGTTGGAGTTAGGGTTAGTGTTGGAGCTAGGGTTAGGGTTGGGCTTGGAGCTAGGATTTTTCTGAGTGCACTGAACCAACTCCCGAGTCTCTAGGACGTTCCTAAAAAAATTTGATTTTTTTCCCATAGGAATGCATGGGTTAGGGTTAGGGTTAGGGTTGGAGGTAGGGTTAGGGTTAGGGTTAGGGTTGGAGTTAGGGTTAGTGTTGGAGCTAGGGTTAGGGTTGGGCTTGGAGCTAGGATTTTTCTGAGTGCACTGAACCAACTCCCGAGTCTCTAGGACATTCCTAAAAAAATTTGATTTTTTCCCATAGGAATGCATGGGTTAGGGTTAGGGTTAGGGTTGGAGCTAGGGTTAGGGTTAGGGTTAGGGTTGGAGTTAGGGTTAGTGTTGGAGCTAGGGTTAGGGTTGGGCTTGGAGCTAGGATTTTTCTGAGTGCACTGAACCAACTCCCGAGTCTCTAGGACATTCCTAAAAAAATTTGATTTTTTCCCATAGGAATGCATGGGTTAGGGTTATGGTTAGGGTTAGGGTTGGAGCTAGGGTTAGGGTTAGGGTTAGGGTTGGAGTTAGGGTTAGTGTTGGAGCTAGGGTTAGGGTTGGGCTTGGAGCTAGGATTTTTCTGAGTGCACTGAACCAACTCCCGAGTCTCTAGGACATTCCTAAAAAAATTTGATTTTTTCCCATAGGAATGCATGGGTTAGGGTTATGGTTAGGGTTAGGGTTGGAGCTAGGGTTAGGGTTAGGGTTAGGGTTGGAGTTAGGGTTAGTGTTGGAGCTAGGGTTAGGGTTGGGCTTGGAGCTAGGATTTTCTGAGTGCAATGAACCAACTCCCGAGTCTCTAGGACATTCCTAAAAAAAATTGATTTTTTCCCATAGGAATGCATGGGTTAGGGTTAGGGTTAGGGTTGGAGCTAGGGTTAGGGTTAGGGTTAGGGTTGGAGTTAGGGTTAGTGTTGGAGCTAGGGTTAGGGTTGGGCTTGGAGCTAGGATTTTTCTGAGTGCAATGAACCAACTCCCGAGTCTCTAGGACGTTCCTAAAAAATTTGATTTTTTCCCATAGGAATGCATGGGTTAGGGTTATGGTTAGGGTTGGAGCTAGGGTTAGGGTTAGGGTTAGGGTTGGAGTTAGGGTTAGTGTTGGAGTTGGGTTAGGGTTGGGCTTGGAGCTAGGATTTTTCTGAGTGCACTGAACCAACTCCCGAGTCTCTAGGACGTTCCTAAAAAAATTTGATTTTTTTCCCATAGGAATGCATGGGTTAGGGTTAGGGTTAGGGTTGGAGCTAGGGTTAGGGTTAGGGTTAGGGTTGGAGTTAGGGTTAGTGTTGGAGCTAGGGTTAGGGTTGGGCTTGGAGCTAGGATTTTTCTGAGTGCACTGAACCAACTCCCGAGTCTCTAGGACATTCCTAAAAAAATTTGATTTTTTTCCCATAGGAATGCATGGGTTAGGGTTATGGTTAGGGTTAGGGTTGGAGCTAGGGTTAGGGTTAGGGTTAGGGTTGGAGTTAGGGTTAGTGTTGGAGCTAGGGTTAGGGTTGGGCTTGGAGCTAGGACTTTTCTGAGTGCAATGAACCAACTCCCGAGTCTCTAGGACATTCCTAAAAAAATTTGATTTTTTCCCATAGGAATGCATGGGTTAGGGTTATGGTTAGGGTTAGGGTTGGAGCTAGGGTTAGGGTTAGGGTTAGGGTTGGAGTTGGAGTTAGGGTTAGTGTTGGAGCTAGGGTTAGGGTTGGGCTTGGAGCTAGGATTTTTCTGAGTGCACTGAACCAACTCCCGAGTCTCTAGGACATTCCTAAAAAAATTTGATTTTTTCCCATAGGAATGCATGGGTTAGGGTTAGGGTTAGGGTTGGAGCTAGGGTTAGGGTTAGGGTTAGGGTTGGAGTTAGGGTTAGTGTTGGAGCTAGGGTTAGGGTTGGGCTTGGAGCTAGGATTTTTCTGAGTGCACTGAACCAACTCCCGAGTCTCTAGGACATTCCTAAAAAAATTTGATTTTTTCCCATAGGAATGCATGGGTTAGGGTTAGGGTTAGGGTTGGAGCTAGGGTTAGGGTTAGGGTTAGGGTTGGAGTTAGGGTTAGTGTTGGAGCTAGGGTTAGGGTTGGGCTTGGAGCTAGGATTTTTCTGAGTGCACTGAACCAACTCCCGAGTCTCTAGGACATTCCTAAAAAAATTTGATTTTTTTCCCATAGGAATGCATGGGTTAGGGTTATGGTTAGGGTTAGGGTTGGAGCTAGGGTTAGGGTTAGGGTTAGGGTTGGAGTTAGGGTTAGTGTTGGAGCTAGGGTTAGGGTTGGGCTTGGAGCTAGGATTTTTCTGAGTGCAATGAACCAACTCCCGAGTCTCTTGGACGTTCCTAAAAAAATTTGATTTTTTCCCATAGGAATGCATGGGTTAGGGTTAGGGTTAGGGTTGGAGCTAGGGTTAGGGTTAGGGTTAGGGTTGGAGTTAGGGTTAGTGTTGGAGCTAGGGTTAGGGTTGGGCTTGGAGCTAGGATTTTTCTGAGTGCACTGAACCAACTCCCGAGTCTCTAGGACGTTCCCAAAAAAATTTGATTTTTTCCCATAGGAATGCATGGGTTAGGGTTAGGGTTAGGGTTGGAGCTAGGGTTAGGGTTAGGGTTAGGGTTGGAGTTAGGGTTAGTGTTGGAGCTAGGGTTAGGGTTGGGCTTGGAGCTAGGATTTTTCTGAGTGCACTGAACCAACTCCCGAGTCTCTAGGACATTCCTAAAAAAATTTGATTTTTTCCCATAGGAATGCATGGGTTAGGGTTAGGGTTAGGGTTGGAGCTAGGGTTAGGGTTAGGGTTGGAGTTAGGGTTAGTGTTGGAGTTGGGTTAGGGTTGGGCTTGGAGCTAGGATTTTTCTGAGTGCAATGAACCAACTCCCGAGTCTCTAGGACGTTCCTAAAAAAATTTGATTTTTTCCCATAGGAATGCATGGGTTAGGGTTAGGGTTAGGGTTGGAGCTAGGGTTAGGGTTAGGGTTAGGGTTGGAGTTAGGGTTAGTGTTGGAGCTAGGGTTAGGGTTGGGCTTGGAGCTAGGATTTTTCTGAGTGCACTGAACCAACTCCCGAGTCTCTAGGACATTCCTAAAAAAATTTGATTTTTTCCCATAGGAATGCATGGGTTAGGGTTATGGTTAGGGTTAGGGTTGGAGCTAGGGTTAGGGTTAGGGTTAGGGTTGGAGTTAGGGTTAGTGTTGGAGCTAGGGTTAGGGTTGGGCTTGGAGCTAGGACTTTTCTGAGTGCAATGAACCAACTCCCGAGTCTCTAGGAAATTCCTAAAAAAATTTGATTTTTTCCCATAGGAATGCATGGGTTAGGGTTATGGTTAGGGTTAGGGTTGGAGCTAGGGTTAGGGTTAGGGTTAGGGTTGGAGTTAGGGTTAGTGTTGGAGCTAGGGTTAGGGTTGGGCTTGGAGCTAGGATTTTTCTGAGTGCACTGAACCAACTCCCGAGTCTCTAGGACATTCCTAAAAAAATTTGATTTTTTTCCCATAGGAATGCATGGGTTAGGGTTAGGGTTAGGGTTGGAGCTAGGGTTAGGGTTAGGGTTAGGGTTGGAGTTAGGGTTAGTGTTGGAGCTAGGGTTAGGGTTGGGCTTGGAGCTAGGATTTTTCTGAGTGCACTGAACCAACTCCCGAGTCTCTAGGACATTCCTAAAAAAATTTGATTTTTTCCCATAGGAATGCATGGGTTAGGGTTAGGGTTAGGGTTGGAGCTAGGGTTAGGGTTAGGGTTAGGGTTGGAGTTAGGGTTAGTGTTGGAGCTAGGGTTAGGGTTGGGCTTGGAGCTAGGATTTTTCTGAGTGCACTGAACCAACTCCCGAGTCTCTAGGACATTCCTAAAAAAATTTGATTTTTTTCCCATAGGAATGCATGGGTTAGGGTTATGGTTAGGGTTAGGGTTGGAGCTAGGGTTAGGGTTAGGGTTAGGGTTGGAGTTAGGGTTAGTGTTGGAGCTAGGGTTAGGGTTGGGCTTGGAGCTAGGATTTTTCTGAGTGCAATGAACCAACTCCCGAGTCTCTTGGACGTTCCTAAAAAAATTTGATTTTTTCCCATAGGAATGCATGGGTTAGGGTTAGGGTTAGGGTTGGAGCTAGGGTTAGGGTTAGGGTTAGGGTTGGAGTTAGGGTTAGTGTTGGAGCTAGGGTTAGGGTTGGGCTTGGAGCTAGGATTTTTCTGAGTGCACTGAACCAACTCCTGAGTCTCTAGGACGTTCCTAAAAAAATTTGATTTTTTCCCATAGGAATGCATGGGTTAGGGTTAGGGTTAGGGTTGGAGCTAGGGTTAGGGTTAGGGTTAGGGTTGGAGTTAGGGTTAGTGTTGGAGCTAGGGTTAGGGTTGGGCTTGGAGCTAGGATTTTTCTGAGTGCACTGAACCAACTCCCGAGTCTCTAGGACATTCCTAAAAAAATTTGATTTTTTCCCATAGGAATGCATGGGTTAGGGTTAGGGTTAGGGTTGGAGCTAGGGTTAGGGTTAGGGTTAGGGTTGGAGTTAGGGTTAGTGTTGGAGCTAGGGTTAGGGTTGGGCTTGGAGCTAGGATTTTTCTGAGTGCACTGAACCAACTCCCGAGTCTCTAGGACATTCCTAAAAAAATTTGATTTTTTCCCATAGGAATGCATGGGTTAGGGTTATGGTTAGGGTTAGGGTTGGAGCTAGGGTTAGGGTTAGGGTTAGGGTTGGAGTTAGGGTTAGTGTTGGAGCTAGGGTTAGGGTTGGGCTTGGAGCTAGGACTTTTCTGAGTGCAATGAACCAACTCCCGAGTCTCTAGGACGTTCCCTAAAAAAATTTGATTTTTTCCCATAGGAATGCATGGGTTATGGTTAGGGTTAGGGTTGGAGCTAGGGTTAGGGTTAGGGTTAGGGTTGGAGTTAGGGTTAGTGTTGGAGCTAGGGTTAGGGTTGGGCTTGGAGCTAGGATTTTTCTGAGTGCACTGAACCAACTCCCGAGTCTCTAGGACATTCCTAAAAAAATTTGATTTTTTCCCATAGGAATGCATGGGTTAGGGTTAGGGTTAGGGTTGGAGCTAGGGTTAGGGTTAGGGTTAGGGTTGGAGTTAGGGTTAGTGTTGGAGCTAGGGTTAGGGTTGGGCTTGGAGCTAGGATTTTTCTGAGTGCACTGAACCAACTCCCGAGTCTCTAGGACATTCCTAAAAAAATTTGATTTTTTCCCATAGGAATGCATGGGTTAGGGTTATGGTTAGGGTTAGGGTTGGAGCTAGGGTTAGGGTTAGGGTTAGGGTTGGAGTTAGGGTTAGTGTTGGAGCTAGGGTTAGGGTTGGGCTTGGAGCTAGGATTTTTCTGAGTGCAATGAACCAACTCCCGAGTCTCTAGGACTTTCCTAAAAAAATTTGATTTTTTCCCATAGGAATGCATGGGTTAGGGTTAGGGTTAGGGTTGGAGCTAGGGTTAGGGTTAGGGTTAGGGTTGGAGTTAGGGTTAGTGTTGGAGCTAGGGTTAGGGTTGGGCTTGGAGCTAGGATTTTTCTGAGTGCACTGAACCAACTCCCGAGTCTCTAGGACATTCCTAAAAAAATTTGATTTTTTCCCATAGGAATGCATGGGTTAGGGTTAGGGTTAGGGTTGGAGCTAGGGTTAGGGTTAGGGTTAGGGTTGGAGTTAGGGTTAGTGTTGGAGCTAGGGTTAGGGTTGGGCTTGGAGCTAGGATTTTTCTGAGTGCACTGAACCAACTCCCGAGTCTCTAGGACATTCCTAAAAAAATTTGATTTTTTCCCATAGGAATGCATGGGTTATGGTTAGGGTTAGGGTTGGAGCTAGGGTTAGGGTTAGGGTTAGGGTTGGAGTTAGGGTTAGTGTTGGAGCTAGGGTTAGGGTTGGGCTTGGAGCTAGGATTTTTCTGAGTGCACTGAACCAACTCCCGAGTCTCTAGGACATTCCTAAAAAAATTTGATTTTTTCCCATAGGAATGCATGGGTTAGGGTTATGGTTAGGGTTAGGGTTGGAGCTAGGGTTAGGGTTAGGGTTAGGGTTGGAGTTAGGGTTAGTGTTGGAGCTAGGGTTAGGGTTGGGCTTGGAGCTAGGATTTTTCTGAGTGCAATGAACCAACTCCCGAGTCTCTAGGACGTTCCTAAAAAAATTTGATTTTTTCCCATAGGAATGCATGGTTTAGGGTTATGGTTAGGGGCTAGGGTTAGGGTTAGGGTTAGGGTTAGGGTTGGAGTTAGGGTTAGTGTTGGAGCTAGGGTTAGGGTTGGGCTTGGAGCTAGGATTTTTCTGAGTGCACTGAACCAACTCCCGAGTCTCTAGGACGTTCCTAAAAAAATTTGATTTTTTCCCATAGGAATGCATGGGTTAGGGTTATGGTTAGGGTTGGAGCTAGGGTTAGGGTTAGGGTTAGGGTTGGAGTTAGGGTTAGTGTTGGAGCTAGGGTTAGGGTTGGGCTTGGAGCTAGGATTTTTCTGAGTGCAATGAACCAACTCCCGAGTCTCTAGGACGTTCCTAAAAAAATTTGATTTTTTCCCATAGGAATGCATGGGTTAGGGTTAGGGTTAGGGTTGGAGCTAGGGTTAGGGTTAGGGTTAGGGTTGGAGTTAGGGTTAGTGTTGGAGCTAGGGTTAGGGTTGGGCTTGGAGCTAGGACTTTTCTGAGTGCACTGAACCAACTCCCGAGTCTCTAGGACGTTCCCTAAAAAAATTTGATTTTTTCCCATAGGAATGCATGGGTTAGGGTTAGGGTTAGGGTTGGAGCTAGGGTTAGGGTTAGGGTTAGGGTTGGAGTTAGGGTTAGTGTTGGAGCTAGGGTTAGGGTTGGGCTTGGAGCTAGGATTTTTCTGAGTGCACTGAACCAACTCCCGAGTCTCTAGGACATTCCTAAAAAAATTTGATTTTTTCCCATAGGAATGCATGGGTTAGGGTTAGGGTTAGGGTTGGAGCTAGGGTTAGGGTTAGGGTTAGGGTTGGAGTTAGGGTTAGTGTTGGAGCTAGGGTTAGGGTTGGGCTTGGAGCTAGGATTTTTCTGAGTGCACTGAACCAACTCCCGAGTCTCTAGGACATTCCTAAAAAAATTTGATTTTTTCCCATAGGAATGCATGGGTTAGGGTTAGGGTTAGGGTTAGGGTTGGAGCTAGGGTTAGGGTTAGGGTTGGAGTTAGGGTTAGTGTTGGAGCTAGGGTTAGGGTTGGGCTTGGAGCTAGGAATTTTCTGAGTGCAATGAACCAACTCCCGAGTCTCTAGGACGTTCCTAAAAAAATTTGATTTTTTTCCCATAGGAATGCATGGGTTAGGGTTAGGGTTAGGGTTGGAGCTAGGGTTAGGGTTAGGGTTAGGGTTGGAGTTAGGGTTAGTGTTGGAGCTAGGGTTAGGGTTGGGCTTGGAGCTAGGATTTTTCTGAGTGCACTGAACCAACTCCCGAGTCTCTAGGACGTTCCTAAAAAAATTTGATTTTTTCCCATAGGAATGCATGGGTTAGGGTTAGGGTTAGGGTTGGAGGTAGGGTTAGGGTTAGGGTTAGGGTTGGAGTTAGGGTTAGTGTTGGAGCTAGGGTTAGGGTTGGGCTTGGAGCTAGGATTTTTCTGAGTGCACTGAACCAACTCCCGAGTCTCTAGGACATTCCTAAAAAAATTTGATTTTTTTCCCATAGGAATGCATGGGTTAGGGTTATGGTTAGGGTTAGGGTTGGAGCTAGGGTTAGGGTTAGGGTTAGGGTTGGAGTTAGGGTTAGTGTTGGAGCTAGGGTTAGGGTTGGGCTTGGAGCTAGGACTTTTCTGAGTGCAATGAACCAACTCCCGAGTCTCTTGGACGTTCCCTAAAAAAATTTGATTTTTTCCCATAGGAATGCATGGGTTAGGGTTAGGGTTAGGGTTGGAGCTAGGGTTAGGGTTAGGGTTAGGGTTGGAGTTAGGGTTAGTGTTGGAGCTAGGGTTAGGGTTGGGCTTGGAGCTAGGATTTTTCTGAGTGCACTGAACCAACTCCCGAGTCTCTAGGACATTCCTAAAAAAATTTGATTTTTTCCCATAGGAATGCATGGGTTAGGGTTAGGGTTAGGGTTGGAGCTAGGGTTAGGGTTAGGGTTAGGGTTGGAGTTAGGGTTAGTGTTGGAGCTAGGGTTAGGGTTGGGCTTGGAGCTAGGATTTTTCTGAGTGCACTGAACCAACTCCCGAGTCTCTAGGACATTCCTAAAAAAATTTGATTTTTTTCCCATAGGAATGCATGGGTTAGGGTTATGGTTAGGGTTAGGGTTGGAGCTAGGGTTAGGGTTAGGGTTAGGGTTGGAGTTAGGGTTAGTGTTGGAGCTAGGGTTAGGGTTGGGCTTGGAGCTAGGATTTTTCTGAGTGCAATGAACCAACTCCCGAGTCTCTAGGACTTTCCTAAAAAAATTTGATTTTTTCCCATAGGAATGCATGGGTTAGGGTTAGGGTTAGGGTTGGAGCTAGGGTTAGGGTTAGGGTTAGGGTTGGAGTTAGGGTTAGTGTTGGAGCTAGGGTTAGGGTTGGGCTTGGAGCTAGGATTTTTCTGAGTGCACTGAACCAACTCCCGAGTCTCTAGGACATTCCTAAAAAAATTTGATTTTTTCCCATAGGAATGCATGGGTTAGGGTTAGGGTTAGGGTTGGAGCTAGGGTTAGGGTTAGGGTTAGGGTTGGAGTTAGGGTTAGTGTTGGAGCTAGGGTTAGGGTTGGGCTTGGAGCTAGGATTTTTCTGAGTGCACTGAACCAACTCCCGAGTCTCTAGGACATTCCTAAAAAAATTTGATTTTTTCCCATAGGAATGCATGGGTTAGGGTTAGGGTTAGGGTTGGAGCTAGGGTTAGGGTTAGGGTTAGGGTTGGAGTTAGGGTTAGTGTTGGAGCTAGGGTTAGGGTTGGGCTTGGAGCTAGGATTTTTCTGAGTGCACTGAACCAACTCCCGAGTCTCTAGGACATTCCTAAAAAAATTTGATTTTTTCCCATAGGAATGCATGGGTTAGGGTTAGGGTTAGGGTTAGGGTTGGAGCTAGGGTTAGGGTTAGGGTTAGGGTTGGAGTTAGGGTTAGTGTTGGAGCTAGGGTTAGGGTTGGGCTTGGAGCTAGGATTTTTCTGAGTGCACTGAACCAACTCCCAGAGTCTCTAGGACATTCCTAAAAAAATTTGATTTTTTTCCCATAGGAATGCATGGGTTAGGGTTATGGTTAGGGTTGGAGCTAGGGTTAGGGTTAGGGTTAGGGTTGGAGTTAGGGTTAGTGTTGGAGCTAGGGTTAGGGTTGGGCTTGGAGCTAGGATTTTTCTGAGTGCAATGAACCAACTCCCGAGTCTCTAGGACGTTCCTAAAAAAATTTGATTTTTTCCCATAGGAATGCATGGGTTAGGGTTAGGGTTAGGGTTGGAGCTAGGGTTAGGGTTAGGGTTAGGGTTGGAGTTAGGGTTAGTGTTGGAGCTAGGGTTAGGGTTGGGCTTGGAGCTAGGACTTTTCTGAGTGCAATGAACCAACTCCCGAGTCTCTAGGACGTTCCCTAAAAAAATTTGATTTTTTCCCATAGGAATGCATGGGTTAGGGTTAGGGTTAGGGTTGGAGCTAGGGTTAGGGTTAGGGTTAGGGTTGGAGTTAGGGTTAGTGTTGGAGCTAGGGTTAGGGTTGGGCTTGGAGCTAGGATTTTTCTGAGTGCACTGAACCAACTCCCGAGTCTCTAGGACATTCCTAAAAAAATTTGATTTTTTCCCATAGGAATGCATGGGTTAGGGTTAGGGTTAGGGTTGGAGCTAGGGTTAGGGTTAGGGTTAGGGTTGGAGTTAGGGTTAGTGTTGGAGCTAGGGTTAGGGTTGGGCTTGGAGCTAGCATTTTTCTGAGTGCACTGAACCAACTCCCGAGTCTCTAGGACATTCCTAAAAAAATTTGATTTTTTTCCCATAGGAATGCATGGGTTAGGGTTAGGGTTAGGGTTAGGGTTGGAGCTAGGGTTAGGGTTAGGGTTGGAGTTAGGGTTAGTGTTGGAGCTAGGGTTAGGGTTGGGCTTGGAGCTAGGATTTTTCTGAGTGCAATGAACCAACTCCCGAGTCTCTTGGACGTTCCTAAAAAAATTTGATTTTTTCCCATAGGAATGCATGGGTTAGGGTTAGGGTTAGGGTTGGAGCTAGGGTTAGGGTTAGGGTTAGGGTTGGAGTTAGGGTTAGTGTTGGAGCTAGGGTTAGGGTTGGGCTTGGAGCTAGGATTTTTCTGAGTGCACTGAACCAACTCCCGAGTCTCTAGGACATTCCTAAAAAAATTTGATTTTTTCCCATAGGAATGCATGGGTTAGGGTTAGGGTTAGGGTTGGAGGTAGGGTTAGGGTTAGGGTTAGGGTTGGAGTTAGGGTTAGTGTTGGAGCTAGGGTTAGGGTTGGGCTTGGAGCTAGGATTTTTCTGAGTGCACTGAACCAACTCCCGAGTCTCTAGGACATTCCTAAAAAAATTTGATTTTTTCCCATAGGAATGCATGGGTTAGGGTTAGGGTTAGGGTTGGAGCTAGGGTTAGGGTTAGGGTTAGGGTTGGAGTTAGGGTTAGTGTTGGAGCTAGGGTTAGGGTTGGGCTTGGAGCTAGGATTTTTCTGAGTGCACTGAACCAACTCCCGAGTCTCTAGGACATTCCTAAAAAATTTGATTTTTTCCCATAGGAATGCATGGGTTAGGGTTATGGTTAGGGTTAGGGTTGGAGCTAGGGTTAGGGTTAGGGTTAGGGTTGGAGTTAGGGTTAGTGTTGGAGCTAGGGTTAGGGTTGGGCTTGGAGCTAGGATTTTTCTGAGTGCACTGAACCAACTCCCGAGTCTCTAGGACATTCCTAAAAAAATTTGATTTTTTCCCATAGGAATGCATGGGTTAGGGTTATGGTTAGGGTTAGGGTTGGAGCTAGGGTTAGGGTTAGGGTTAGGGTTGGAGTTAGGGTTAGTGTTGGAGCTAGGGTTAGGGTTGGGCTTGGAGCTAGGACTTTTCTGAGTGCAATGAACCAACTCCCGAGTCTCTTGGACGTTCCTAAAAAAATTTGATTTTTTCCCATAGGAATGCATGGGTTAGGGTTAGGGTTAGGGTTGGAGCTAGGGTTAGGGTTAGGGTTAGGGTTGGAGTTAGGGTTAGTGTTGGAGCTAGGGTTAGGGTTGGGCTTGGAGCTAGGATTTTTCTGAGTGCAATGAACCAACTCCCGAGTCTCTAGGACATTCCTAAAAAAATTTGATTTTTTCCCATAGGAATGCATGGGTTAGGGTTATGGTTAGGGTTGGAGCTAGGGTTAGGGTTAGGGTTAGGGTTGGAGTTAGGGTTAGTGTTGGAGCTAGGGTTAGGGTTGGGCTTGGAGCTAGGATTTTTCTGAGTGCAATGAACCAACTCCCGAGTCTCTAGGACATTCCTAAAAAAATTTGATTTTTTTCCCATAGGAATGCATGGGTTAGGGTTAGGGTTAGGGTTGGAGCTAGGGTTAGGGTTAGGGTTAGGGTTGGAGTTAGGGTTAGTGTTGGAGCTAGGGTTAGGGTTGGGCTTGGAGCTAGGATTTTTCTGAGTGCACTGAACCAACTCCCGAGTCTCTAGGACATTCCTAAAAAAATTTGATTTTTTCCCATAGGAATGCATGGGTTAGGGTTATGGTTAGGGTTAGGGTTGGAGCTAGGGTTAGGGTTAGGGTTAGGGTTGGAGTTAGGGTTAGTGTTGGAGCTAGGGTTAGGGTTGGGCTTGGAGCTAGGATTTTTCTGAGTGCAATGAACCAACTCCCGAGTCTCTAGGACATTCCTAAAAAAATTTGATTTTTTCCCATAGGAATGCATGGGTTAGGGTTATGGTTAGGGTTAGGGTTGGAGCTAGGGTTAGGGTTAGGGTTAGGGTTAGGGTTGGAGTTAGGGTTAGTGTTGGAGCTAGGGTTAGGGTTGGGCTTGGAGCTAGGATTTTTCTGAGTGCACTGAACCAACTCCCGAGTCTCTAGGACATTCCTAAAAAATTTGATTTTTTCCCATAGGAATGCATGGGTTAGGGTTAGGGTTAGGGTTAGGGTTGGAGCTAGGGTTAGGGTTAGGGTTGGAGTTAGGGTTAGTGTTGGAGCTAGGGTTAGGGTTGGGCTTGGAGCTAGGATTTTTCTGAGTGCAATGAACCAACTCCCGAGTCTCTTGGACGTTCCTAAAAAAATTTGATTTTTTCCCATAGGAATGCATGGGTTAGGGTTAGGGTTAGGGTTGGAGCTAGGGTTAGGGTTAGGGTTAGGGTTGGAGTTAGGGTTAGTGTTGGAGCTAGGGTTAGGGTTGGGCTTGGAGCTAGGATTTTTCTGAGTGCAATGAACCAACTCCCGAGTCTCTTGGACGTTCCCTAAAAAAATTTGATTTTTTCCCATAGGAATGCATGGTTTAGGGTTAGGGTTAGGGTTGGAGCTAGGGTTAGGGTTAGGGTTAGGGTTGGAGTTAGGGTTAGTGTTGGAGCTAGGGTTAGGGTTGGGCTTGGAGCTAGGATTTTTCTGAGTGCAATGAACCAACTCCCGAGTCTCTAGGACGTTCCTAAAAAAATTTGATTTTTTCCCATAGGAATGCATGGGTTAGGGTTATGGTTAGGGTTGGAGCTAGGGTTAGGGTTAGGGTTAGGGTTGGAGTTAGGGTTAGTGTTGGAGCTAGGGTTAGGGTTGGGCTTGGAGCTAGGATTTTTCTGAGTGCAATGAACCAACTCCCGAGTCTCTAGGACATTCCTAAAAAAATTTGATTTTTTCCCATAGGAATGCATGGGTTAGGGTTAGGGTTAGGGTTGGAGCTAGGGTTAGGGTTAGGGTTAGGGTTGGAGTTAGGGTTAGTGTTGGAGCTAGGGTTAGGGTTGGGCTTGGAGCTAGGATTTTTCTGAGTGCACTGAACCAACTCCCGAGTCTCTAGGACATTCCTAAAAAAATTTGATTTTTTCCCATAGGAATGCATGGGTTAGGGTTATGGTTAGGGTTAGGGTTGGAGCTAGGGTTAGGGTTAGGGTTAGGGTTGGAGTTAGGGTTAGTGTTGGAGCTAGGGTTAGGGTTGGGCTTGGAGCTAGGACTTTTCTGAGTGCACTGAACCAACTCCCGAGTCTCTTGGACGTTCCCTAAAAAAATTTGATTTTTTTCCCATAGGAATGCATGGGTTAGGGTTAGGGTTAGGGTTGGAGCTAGGGTTAGGGTTAGGGTTAGGGTTGGAGTTAGGGTTAGTGTTGGAGCTAGGGTTAGGGTTGGGCTTGGAGCTAGGATTTTTCTGAGTGCACTGAACCAACTCCCGAGTCTCTAGGACATTCCTAAAAAAATTTGATTTTTTCCCATAGGAATGCATGGGTTAGGGTTAGGGTTAGGGTTGGAGCTAGGGTTAGGGTTAGGGTTAGGGTTGGAGTTAGGGTTAGTGTTGGAGCTAGGGTTAGGGTTGGGCTTGGAGCTAGGATTTTTCTGAGTGCACTGAACCAACTCCCGAGTCTCTAGGACATTCCTAAAAAAATTTGATTTTTTTCCCATAGGAATGCATGGGTTAGGGTTAGGGTTAGGGTTGGAGCTAGGGTTAGGGTTAGGGTTGGAGTTAGGGTTAGTGTTGGAGCTAGGGTTAGGGTTGGGCTTGGAGCTAGGATTTTTCTGAGTGCAATGAACCAACTCCCGAGTCTCTTGGACGTTCCTAAAAAAATTTGATTTTTTCCCATAGGAATGCATGGGTTAGGGTTAGGGTTAGGGTTGGAGCTAGGGTTAGGGTTAGGGTTAGGGTTGGAGTTAGGGTTAGTGTTGGAGCTAGGGTTAGGGTTGGGCTTGGAGCTAGGATTTTTCTGAGTGCACTGAACCAACTCCCGAGTCTCTAGGACGTTCCTAAAAAAATTTGATTTTTTCCCATAGGAATGCATGGGTTAGGGTTAGGGTTAGGGTTGGAGCTAGGGTTAGGGTTAGGGTTAGGGTTGGAGTTAGGGTTAGTGTTGGAGCTAGGGTTAGGGTTGGGCTTGGAGCTAGGATTTTTCTGAGTGCACTGAACCAACTCCCGAGTCTCTAGGACATTCCTAAAAAAATTTGATTTTTTCCCATAGGAATGCATGGGTTAGGGTTAGGGTTAGGGTTGGAGCTAGGGTTAGGGTTAGGGTTAGGGTTGGAGTTAGGGTTAGTGTTGGAGCTAGGGTTAGGGTTGGGCTTGGAGCTAGGATTTTTCTGAGTGCACTGAACCAACTCCCGAGTCTCTAGGACATTCCTAAAAAAATTTGATTTTTTCCCATAGGAATGCATGGGTTAGGGTTATGGTTAGGGTTAGGGTTGGAGCTAGGGTTAGGGTTAGGGTTAGGGTTGGAGTTAGGGTTAGTGTTGGAGCTAGGGTTAGGGTTGGGCTTGGAGCTAGGATTTTTCTGAGTGCAATGAACCAACTCCCGAGTCTCTAGGACGTTCCTAAAAAAATTTGATTTTTTTCCCATAGGAATGCATGGGTTAGGGTTAGGGTTAGGGTTGGAGCTAGGGTTAGGGTTAGGGTTGGAGTTAGGGTTAGTGTTGGAGCTAGGGTTAGGGTTGGGCTTGGAGCTAGGATTTTTCTGAGTGCAATGAACCAACTCCCGAGTCTCTAGGACGTTCCTAAAAAATTTGTTTTTTTTCCCATAGGAATGCATGGGTTAGGGTTATGGTTAGGGTTGGAGCTAGGGTTAGGGTTAGGGTTAGGGTTGGAGTTAGGGTTAGTGTTGGAGTTGGGTTAGGGTTGGGCTTGGAGCTAGGATTTTTCTGAGTGCAATGAACCAACTCCCGAGTCTCTAGGACGTTCCTAAAAAAATTTGATTTTTTCCCATAGGAATGCATGGGTTAGGGTTAGGGTTAGGGTTGGAGCTAGGGTTAGGGTTAGGGTTAGGGTTGGAGTTAGGGTTAGTGTTGGAGCTAGGGTTAGGGTTGGGCTTGGAGCTAGGATTTTTCTGAGTGCACTGAACCAACTCCCGAGTCTCTAGGACATTCCTAAAAAAATTTGATTTTTTCCCATAGGAATGCATGGGTTAGGGTTATGGTTAGGGTTAGGGTTGGAGCTAGGGTTAGGGTTAGGGTTAGGGTTGGAGTTAGGGTTAGTGTTGGAGCTAGGGTTAGGGTTGGGCTTGGAGCTAGGACTTTTCTGAGTGCAATGAACCAACTCCCGAGTCTCTAGGACATTCCTAAAAAAATTTGATTTTTTCCCATAGGAATGCATGGTTTAGGGTTATGGTTAGGGTTAGGGTTGGAGCTAGTGTTAGGGTTAGGGTTAGGGTTAGGGTTAGGGTTGGAGTTAGGGTTAGTGTTGGATCTAGGGTTAGGGTTGGGCTTGGAGCTAGGATTTTTCTGAGTGCACTGAACCAACTCCCGAGTCTCTAGGACATTCCTAAAAAAATTTGATTTTTTCCCATAGGAATGCATGGGTTAGGGTTATGGTTAGGGTTAGGGTTGGAGCTAGGGTTAGGGTTAGGGTTAGGGTTGGAGTTAGGGTTAGTGTTGGAGCTAGGGTTAGGGTTGGGCTTGGAGCTAGGACTTTTCTGAGTGCAATGAACCAACTCCCGAGTCTCTTGGACGTTCCCTAAAAAAATTTGATTTTTTCCCATAGGAATGCATGGGTTAGGGTTAGGGTTAGGGTTGGAGCTAGGGTTAGGGTTAGGGTTAGGGTTGGAGTTAGGGTTAGTGTTGGAGCTAGGGTTAGGGTTGGGCTTGGAGCTAGGATTTTCTGAGTGCACTGAACCAACTCCCGAGTCTCTAGGACATTCCTAAAAAAATTTGATTTTTTCCCATAGGAATGCATGGGTTAGGGTTAGGGTTAGGGTTGGAGCTAGGGTTAGGGTTAGGGTTAGGGTTGGAGTTAGGGTTAGTGTTGGAGCTAGGGTTAGGGTTGGGCTTGGAGCTAGGATTTTTCTGAGTGCACTGAACCAACTCCCGAGTCTCTAGGACATTCCTAAAAAAATTTGATTTTTTCCCATAGGAATGCATGGGTTAGGGTTAGGGTTAGGGTTAGGGTTGGAGCTAGGGTTAGGGTTAGGGTTGGAGTTAGGGTTAGTGTTGGAGCTAGGGTTAGGGTTGGGCTTGGAGCTAGGATTTTTCTGAGTGCAATGAACCAACTCCCGAGTCTCTAGGACGTTCCTAAAAAAATTTGATTTTTTCCCATAGGAATGCATGGGTTAGGGTTAGGGTCAGGGTTGGAGCTAGGGTTAGGGTTAGGGTTAATGTTGGAGTTAGGGTTAGTGTTGGAGCTAGGGTTAGGGTTGGGCTTGGAGCTAGGATTTTTCTGAGTGCACTGAACCAACTCCCGAGTCTCTAGGACGTTCCTAAAAAAATTTGATTTTTTCCCATAGGAATGCATGGGTTAGGGTTAGGGTTAGGGTTGGAGGTAGGGTTAGGGTTAGGGTTAGGGTTGGAGTTAGGGTTAGTGTTGGAGCTAGGGTTAGGGTTGGGCTTGGAGCTAGGATTTTTCTGAGTGCACTGAACCAACTCCCGAGTCTCTAGGACATTCCTAAAAACATTTGATTTTTTCCCATAGGAATGCATGGGTTAGGGTTAGGGTTAGGGTTGGAGCTAGGGTTAGGGTTAGGGTTAGGGTTGGAGTTAGGGTTAGTGTTGGAGCTAGGGTTAGGGTTGGGCTTGGAGCTAGGATTTTTCTGAGTGCACTGAACCAACTCCCGAGTCTCTAGGACATTCCTAAAAAAATTTGATTTTTTCCCATAGGAATGCATGGGTTAGGGTTATGGTTAGGGTTAGGGTTGGAGCTAGGGTTAGGGTTAGGGTTAGGGTTGGAGTTAGGGTTAGTGTTGGAGCTAGGGTTAGGGTTGGGCTTGGAGCTAGGACTTTTCTGAGTGCAATGAACCAACTCCCGAGTCTCTTGGACGTTCCTAAAAAAATTTGATTTTTTCCCATAGGAATGCATGGGTTAGGGTTAGGGTTAGGGTTGGAGCTAGGGTTAGGGTTAGGGTTAGGGTTGGAGTTAGGGTTAGTGTTGGAGCTAGGGTTAGGGTTGGGCTTGGAGCTAGGATTTTTCTGAGTGCAATGAACCAACTCCCGAGTCTCTAGGACGTTCCTTAAAAAATTTGATTTTTTCCCATAGGAATGCATGGGTTAGGGTTATGGTTAGGGTTGGAGCTAGGGTTAGGGTTAGGGTTAGGGTTGGAGTTAGGGTTAGTGTTGGAGCTAGGGTTAGGGTTGGGCTTGGAGCTAGGATTTTTCTGAGTGCAATGAACCAACTCCCGAGTCTCTAGGACGTTCCTAAAAAAATTTGATTTTTTCCCATAGGAATGCATGGGTTAGGGTTAGGGTTAGGGTTGGAGCTAGGGTTAGGGTTAGGGTTAGGGTTGGAGTTAGGGTTAGTGTTGGAGCTAGGGTTAGGGTTGGGCTTGGAGCTAGGATTTTTCTGAGTGCACTGAACCAACTCCCGAGTCTCTAGGACATTCCTAAAAAAATTTGATTTTTTCCCATAGGAATGCATGGGTTAGGGTTATGGTTAGGGTTAGGGTTGGAGCTAGGGTTAGGGTTAGGGTTAGGGTTGGAGTTAGGGTTAGTGTTGGAGCTAGGGTTAGGGTTGGGCTTGGAGCTAGGACTTTTCTGAGTGCAATGAACCAACTCCCGAGTCTCTAGGACATTCCTAAAAAAATTTGATTTTTTCCCATAGGAATGCATGGTTTAGGGTTATGGTTAGGGTTAGGGTTGGAGCTAGGGTTAGGGTTAGGGTTAGGGTTAGGGTTGGAGTTAGGGTTAGTGTTGGAGCTAGGGTTAGGGTTGGGCTTGGAGCTAGGATTTTTCTGAGTGCACTGAACCAACTCCCGAGTCTCTAGGACATTCCTAAAAAAAATTGATTTTTTTCCCATAGGAATGCATGGGTTAGGGTTAGGGTTAGGGTTAGGGTTGGAGCTAGGGTTAGGGTTAGGGTTGGAGTTAGGGTTAGTGTTGGAGCTAGGGTTAGGGTTGGGCTTGGAGCTAGGATTTTTCTGAGTGCAATGAACCAACTCCCGAGTCTCTAGGACGTTCCTAAAAAAATTTGATTTTTTCCCATAGGAATGCATGGGTTAGGGTTAGGGTTAGGGTTGGAGCTAGGGTTAGGGTTAGGGTTAGGGTTGGAGTTAGGGTTAGTGTTGGAGCTAGGGTTAGGGTTGGGCTTGGAGCTAGGATTTTTCTGAGTGCACTGAACCAACTCCCGAGTCTCTAGGACGTTCCTAAAAAAATTTGATTTTTTCCCATAGGAATGCATGGGTTAGGGTTAGGGTTAGGGTTGGAGCTAGGGTTAGGGTTAGGGTTAGGGTTGGAGTTAGGGTTAGTGTTGGAGCTAGGGTTAGGGTTGGGCTTGGAGCTAGGATTTTTCTGAGTGCACTGAACCAACTCCCGAGTCTCTAGGACATTCCTAAAAAAATTTGATTTTTTCCCATAGGAATGCATGGGTTAGGGTTAGGGTTAGGGTTGGAGCTAGGGTTAGGGTTAGGGTTAGGGTTGGAGTTAGGGTTAGTGTTGGAGCTAGGGTTAGGGTTGGGCTTGGAGCTAGGATTTTTCTGAGTGCACTGAACCAACTCCCGAGTCTCTAGGACATTCCTAAAAAAATTTGATTTTTTCCCATAGGAATGCATGGGTTAGGGTTATGGTTAGGGTTAGGGTTGGAGCTAGGGTTAGGGTTAGGGTTAGGGTTGGAGTTAGGGTTAGTGTTGGAGCTAGGGTTAGGGTTGGGCTTGGAGCTAGGATTTTTGTGAGTGCACTGAACCAACTCCCGAGTCTCTAGGACATTCCTAAAAAAATTTGATTTTTTCCCATAGGAATGCATGGGTTAGGGTTATGGTTAGGGTTAGGGTTGGAGCTAGGGTTAGGGTTAGGGTTAGGGTTGGAGTTAGGGTTAGTGTTGGAGCTAGGGTTAGGGTTGGGCTTGGAGCTAGGATTTTTCTGAGTGCAATGAACCAACTCCCGAGTCTCTTGGACGTTCCTAAAAAAATTTGATTTTTTCCCATAGGAATGCATGGGTTAGGGTTAGGGTTAGGGTTGGAGCTAGGGTTAGGGTTAGGGTTAGGGTTAGGGTTAGGGTTGGAGTTAGGGTTAGTGTTGGAGCTAGGGTTAGGGTTGGGCTTGGAGCTAGGATTTTTGTGAGTGCACTGAACCAACTCCCGAGTCTCTAGGACATTCCTAAAAAAATTTGAGTTTTTCCCATAGGAATGCATGGGTTAGGGTTAGGGTTAGGGTTGGAGCTAGGGTTAGGGTTAGGGTTAGGGTTGGAGTTAGGGTTAGTGTTGGAGCTAGGGTTAGGGTTGGGCTTGGAGCTAGGATTTTTCTGAGTGCACTGAACCAACTCCCGAGTCTCTAGGACATTCCTAAAAAAATTTGATTTTTTCCCATAGGAATGCATGGGTTAGGGTTATGGTTAGGGTTAGGGTTGGAGCTAGGGTTAGGGTTAGGGTTAGGGTTGGAGTTAGGGTTAGTGTTGGAGCTAGGGTTAGGGTTGGGCTTGGAGCTAGGACTTTTCTGAGTGCAATGAACCAACTCCCGAGTCTCTAGGACGTTCCCTAAAAAATTTGATTTTTTCCCATTGGAATGCATGGGTTAGGGTTAGGGTTAGGGTTGGAGCTAGGGTTAGGGTTAGGGTTAGGGTTGGAGTTAGGGTTAGTGTTGGAGCTAGGGTTAGGGTTGGGCTTGGAGCTAGGATTTTTCTGAGTGCAATGAACCAACTCCCGAGTCTCTAGGACGTTCCTAAAAAAATTTGATTTTTTCCCATAGGAATGCATGGGTTAGGGTTATGGTTAGGGTTGGAGCTAGGGTTAGGGTTAGGGTTAGGGTTGGAGTTAGGGTTAGTGTTGGAGCTAGGGTTAGGGTTGGGCTTGGAGCTAGGATTTTTCTGAGTGCAATGAACCAACTCCCGAGTCTCTAGGACGTTCCTAAAAAAATTTGATTTTTTCCCATAGGAATGCATGGGTTAGGGTTAGGGTTAGGGTTGGAGCTAGGGTTAGGGTTAGGGTTAGGGTTGGAGTTAGGGTTAGTGTTGGAGCTAGGGTTAGGGTTGGGCTTGGAGCTAGGATTTTTCTGAGTGCACTGAACCAACTCCCGAGTCTCTAGGACATTCCTAAAAAAATTTGATTTTTTCCCATAGGAATGCATGGGTTAGGGTTATGGTTAGGGTTAGGGTTGGAGCTAGGGTTAGGGTTAGGGTTAGGGTTGGAGTTAGGGTTAGTGTTGGAGCTAGGGTTAGGGTTGGGCTTGGAGCTAGGATTTTTTCTGAGTGCAATGAACCAACTCCCGAGTCTCTTGGACGTTCCCTAAAAAAATTTGATTTTTTCCCATAGGAATGCATGGGTTAGGGTTAGGGTTAGGGTTGGAGCTAGGGTTAGGGTTAGGGTTAGGGTTGGAGTTAGGGTTAGTGTTGGAGCTAGGGTTAGGGTTGGGCTTGGAGCTAGGATTTTTCTGAGTGCACTGAACCAACTCCCGAGTCTCTAGGACATTTCCTAAAAAAATTTGATTTTTTCCCATAGGAATGCATGGGTTAGGGTTAGGGTTAGGGTTGGAGCTAGGGTTAGGGTTAGGGTTAGGGTTGGAGTTAGGGTTAGTGTTGGAGCTAGGGTTAGGGTTGGGCTTGGAGCTAGGATTTTTCTGAGTGCACTGAACCAACTCCCGAGTCTCTAGGACATTCCTAAAAAAATTTGATTTTTTCCCATAGGAATGCATGGGTTAGGGTTAGGGTTAGGGTTTGGGTTGGAGCTAGGGTTAGGGTTAGGGTTGGGGTTAGGGTTAGTGTTGGAGCTAGGGTTAGGGTTGGGCTTGGAGCTAGGATTTTTCTGAGTGCAATGAACCAACTCCCGAGTCTCTTGGACGTTCCTAAAAAAATTTGATTTTTTCCCATAGGAATGCATGGGTTAGGGTTAGGGTTAGGGTTGGAGCTAGGGTTAGGGTTAGGGTTAGGGTTGGAGTTAGGGTTAGGCTTGGAGCTAGGGTTAGGGTTGGGCTTGGAGCTAGGATTTTTCTGAGTGCACTGAACCAACTCCCGAGTCTCTAGGACGTTCCTAAAAAAATTTGATTTTTTCCCATAGGAATGCATGGGTTAGGGTTAGGGTTAGGGTTGGAGCTAGGGTTAGGGTTAGGGTTAGGGTTGGAGTTAGGGTTAGTGTTGGAGCTAGGGTTAGGGTTGGGCTTGGAGCTAGGACTTTTCTGAGTGCACTGAACCAACTCCCGAGTCTCTAGGACATTCCTAAAAAAATTTGATTTTTTCCCATAGGAATGCATGGGTTAGGGTTAGGGTTAGGGTTGGAGCTAGGGTTAGGGTTAGGGTTAGGGTTGGAGTTAGGGTTAGTGTTGGAGCTAGGGTTAGGGTTGGGCTTGGAGCTAGGATTTTTCTGAGTGCACTGAACCAACTCCCGAGTCTCTAGGACATTCCTAAAAAAATTTGATTTTTTCCCATAGGAATGCATGGGTTAGGGTTATGGTTAGGGTTAGGGTTGGAGCTAGGGTTAGGGTTAGGGTTAGGGTTGGAGTTAGGGTTAGTGTTGGAGCTAGGGTTAGGGTTGGGCTTGGAGCTAGGATTTTTCTGAGTGCAATGAACCAACTCCCGAGTCTCTTGGACGTTCCTAAAAAAATTTGATTTTTTCCCATAGGAATGCATGGGTTAGGGTTAGGGTTAGGGTTGGAGCTAGGGTTAGGGTTAGGGTTGGAGTTAGGGTTAGTGTTGGAGCTAGGGTTAGGGTTGGGCTTGGAGCTAGGATTTTTCTGAGTGCAATGAACCAACTCCCGAGTCTCTAGGACGTTCCTAAAAAAATTTGATTTTTTCCCATAGGAATGCATGGGTTAGGGTTATGGTTAGGGTTGGAGCTAGGGTTAGGGTTAGGGTTAGGGTTGGAGTTAGGGTTAGTGTTGGAGTTGGGTTAGGGTTGGGCTTGGAGCTAGGATTTTTCTGAGTGCAATGAACCAACTCCCGAGTCTCTAGGACGTTCCTAAAAAAATTAGATTTTTTCCCATAGGAATGCATGGGTTAGGGTTAGGGTTAGGGTTGGAGCTAGGGTTAGGGTTAGGGTTAGGGTTGGAGTTAGGGTTAGTGTTGGAGCTAGGGTTAGGGTTGGGCTTGGAGCTAGGATTTTTCTGAGTGCACTGAACCAACTCCCGAGTCTCTAGGACATTCCTAAAAAAATTTGATTTTTTCCCATAGGAATGCATGGGTTAGGGTTATGGTTAGGGTTAGGGTTGGAGCTAGGGTTAGGGTTAGGGTTAGGGTTGGAGTTAGGGTTAGTGTTGGAGCTAGGGTTAGGGTTGGGCTTGGAGCTAGGACTTTTCTGAGTGCAATGAACCAACTCCCGAGTCTCTAGGACATTCCTAAAAAAATTTGATTTTTTTCCCATAGTAATGCATGGTTTAGGGTTATGGTTAGGGTTAGGGTTGGAGCTAGGGTTAGGGTTAGGGTTAGGGTTAGGGTTAGGGTTGGAGTTAGGGTTAGTGTTGGAGCTAGGGTTAGGGTTGGGCTTGGAGCTAGGATTTTTCTGAGTGCACTGAACCAACTCCCGAGTCTCTAGGACATTCCTAAAAAAATTTGATTTTTTCCCATAGGAATGCATGGGTTAGGGTTATGGTTAGGGTTAGGGTTGGAGCTAGGGTTAGGGTTAGGGTTAGGGTTGGAGTTAGGGTTAGTGTTGGAGCTAGGGTTAGGGTTGGGCTTGGAGCTAGGACTTTTCTGAGTGCAATGAACCAACTCCCGAGTCTCTAGGACGTTCCCTAAAAAAATTTGATTTTTTTCCCATAGGAATGCATGGGTTAGGGTTAGGGTTAGGGTTGGAGCTAGGGTTAGGGTTAGGGTTAGGGTTAGGGTTGGAGTTAGGGTTAGTGTTGGAGCTAGGGTTAGGGTTGGGCTTGGAGCTAGGATTTTTCTGAGTGCACTGAACCAACTCCCGAGTCTCTAGGACATTCCTAAAAAAATTTGATTTTTTCCCATAGGAATGCATGGGTTAGGGTTAGGGTTAGGGTTGGAGCTAGGGTTAGGGTTAGGGTTAGGGTTGGAGTTAGGGTTAGTGTTGGAGCTAGGGTTAGGGTTGGGCTTGGAGCTAGGATTTTTCTGAGTGCACTGAACCAACTCCCGAGTCTCTAGGACATTCCTAAAAAAATTTGATTTTTTTCCCATAGGAATGCATGGGTTAGGGTTAGGGTTAGGGTTAGGGTTGGAGCTAGGGTTAGGGTTAGGGTTGGAGTTAGGGTTAGTGTTGGAGCTAGGGTTAGGGTTGGGCTTGGAGCTAGGATTTTTCTGAGTGCAATGAACCAACTCCCGAGTCTCTTGGACGTTCCTAAAAAAATTTGATTTTTTCCCATAGGAATGCATGGGTTAGGGTTAGGGTTAGGGTTGGAGCTAGGGTTAGGGTTAGGGTTAGGGTTGGAGTTAGGGTTAGTGTTGGAGCTAGGGTTAGGGTTGGGCTTGGAGCTAGGATTTTTCTGAGTGCACTGAACCAACTCCCGAGTCTCTAGGACGTTCCTAAAAAAATTTGATTTTTTCCCATAGGAATGCATGGGTTAGGGTTAGGGTTAGGGTTGGAGGTAGGGTTAGGGTTAGGGTTAGGGTTGGAGTTAGGGTTAGTGTTGGAGCTAGGGTTAGGGTTGGGCTTGGAGCTAGGATTTTTCTGAGTGCACTGAACCAACTCCCGAGTCTCTAGGACATTCCTAAAAAAATTTGATTTTTTCCCATAGGAATGCATGGGTTAGGGTTAGGGTTAGGGTTGGAGCTAGGGTTAGGGTTAGGGTTAGGGTTGGAGTTAGGGTTAGTGTTGGAGCTAGGGTTAGGGTTGGGCTTGGAGCTAGGATTTTTCTGAGTGCACTGAACCAACTCCCGAGTCTCTAGGACATTCCTAAAAAAATTTGATTTTTTCCCATAGGAATGCATGGGTTAGGGTTATGGTTAGGGTTAGGGTTGGAGCTAGGGTTAGGGTTAGGGTTAGGGTTGGAGTTAGGGTTAGTGTTGGAGCTAGGGTTAGGGTTGGGCTTGGAGCTAGGAATTTTCTGAGTGCAATGAACCAACTCCCGAGTCTCTAGGACATTCCTAAAAAAATTTGATTTTTTCCCATAGGAATGCATGGTTTAGGGTTATGGTTAGGGTTAGGGTTGGAGCTAGGGTTAGGGTTAGGGTTAGGGTTAGGGTTAGGGTTGGAGTTAGGGTTAGTGTTGGAGCTAGGGTTAGGGTTGGGCTTGGAGCTAGGATTTTTCTGAGTGCACTGAACCAACTCCCGAGTCTCTAGGACATTCCTAAAAAAATTTGATTTTTTCCCATAGGAATGCATGGGTTAGGGTTATGGTTAGGGTTAGGGTTGGAGCTAGGGTTAGGGTTAGGGTTAGGGTTGGAGTTAGGGTTAGTGTTGGAGCTAGGGTTAGGGTTGGGCTTGGAGCTAGGATTTTTCTGAGTGCAATGAACCAACTCCCGAGTCTCTTGGACGTTCCTAAAAAAATTTGATTTTTTTCCCATAGGAATGCATGGGTTAGGGTTAGGGTTAGGGTTGGAGCTAGGGTTAGGGTTAGGGTTAGGGTTGGAGTTAGGGTTAGTGTTGGAGCTAGGGTTAGGGTTGGGCTTGGAGCTAGGATTTTTCTGAGTGCACTGAACCAACTCCCGAGTCTCTAGGACATTCCTAAAAAAATTTGATTTTTTCCCATAGGAATGCATGGGTTAGGGTTAGGGTTAGGGTTGGAGCTAGGGTTAGGGTTAGGGTTAGGGTTGGAGTTAGGGTTAGTGTTGGAGCTAGGGTTAGGGTTGGGCTTGGAGCTAGGATTTTTCTGAGTGCACTGAACCAACTCCCGAGTCTCTAGGACATTCCTAAAAAAATTTGATTTTTTCCCATAGGAATGCATGGGTTAGGGTTATGGTTAGGGTTGGAGCTAGGGTTAGGGTTAGGGTTAGGGTTGGAGTTAGGGTTAGTGTTGGAGTTGGGTTAGGGTTGGGCTTGGAGCTAGGATTTTTCTGAGTGCAATGAACCAACTCCCGAGTCTCTAGGACGTTCCTAAAAAAATTTGATTTTTTCCCATAGGAATGCATGGGTTAGGGTTAGGGTTAGGGTTGGAGCTAGGGTTAGGGTTAGGGTTAGGGTTGGAGTTAGGGTTAGTGTTGGAGCTAGGGTTAGGGTTGGGCTTGGAGCTAGGACTTTTCTGAGTGCAATGAACCAACTCCCGAGTCTCTAGGACGTTCCTAAAAAAATTTGATTTTTTCCCATAGGAATGCATGGGTTAGGGTTAGGGTTAGGGTTGGAGCTAGGGTTAGGGTTAGGGTTAGGGTTGGAGTTAGGGTTAGTGTTGGAGCTAGGGTTAGGGTTGGGCTTGGAGCTAGGATTTTTCTGAGTGCAATGAACCAACTCCCGAGTCTCTAGGACGTTCCTAAAAAAATTTGATTTTTTCCCATAGGAATGCATGGGTTAGGGTTATGGTTAGGGTTGGAGCTAGGGTTAGGGTTAGGGTTAGGGTTGGAGTTAGGGTTAGTGTTGGAGTTGGGTTAGGGTTGGGCTTGGAGCTAGGATTTTTCTGAGTGCAATGAACCAACTCCCGAGTCTCTAGGACGTTCCTAAAAAAATTTGATTTTTTCCCATAGGAATGCATGGGTTAGGGTTAGGGTTAGGGTTGGAGCTAGGGTTAGGGTTAGGGTTAGGGTTGGAGTTAGGGTTAGTGTTGGAGCTAGGGTTAGGGTTGGGCTTGGAGCTAGGATTTTTCTGAGTGCACTGAACCAACTCCCGAGTCTCTAGGACATTCCTAAAAAAATTTGATTTTTTCCCATAGGAATGCATGGGTTAGGGTTATGGTTAGGGTTAGGGTTGGAGCTAGGGTTAGGGTTAGGGTTAGGGTTGGAGTTAGGGTTAGTGTTGGAGCTAGGGTTAGGGTTGGGCTTGGAGCTAGGACTTTTCTGAGTGCAATGAACCAACTCCCGAGTCTCTAGGACATTCCTAAAAAAATTTGATTTTTTCCCATAGGAATGCATGGTTTAGGGTTATGGTTAGGGTTAGGGTTGGAGCTAGGGTTAGGGTTAGGGTTAGGGTTAGGGTTAGGGTTGGAGTTAGGGTTAGTGTTGGAGCTAGGGTTAGGGTTGGGCTTGGAGCTAGGATTTTTCTGAGTGCACTGAACCAACTCCCGAGTCTCTAGGACATTCCTAAAAAAATTTGATTTTTTCCCATAGGAATGCATGGGTTAGGGTTATGGTTAGGGTTAGGGTTGGAGCTAGGGTTAGGGTTAGGGTTAGGGTTGGAGTTAGGGTTAGTGTTGGAGCTAGGGTTAGGGTTGGGCTTGGAGCTAGGACTTTTCTGAGTGCAATGAACCAACTCCCGAGTCTCTTGGACGTTCCCTAAAAAAATTTGATTTTTTTCCCATAGGAATGCATGGGTTAGGGTTAGGGTTAGGGTTGGAGCTAGGGTTAGGGTTAGGGTTAGGGTTGGAGTTAGGGTTAGTGTTGGAGCTAGGGTTAGGGTTGGGCTTGGAGCTAGGATTTTTCTGAGTGCACTGAACCAACTCCCGAGTCTCTAGGACATTCCTAAAAAAATTTGATTTTTTCCCATAGGAATGCATGGGTTAGGGTTAGGGTTAGGGTTGGAGCTAGGGTTAGGGTTAGGGTTAGGGTTGGAGTTAGGGTTAGTGTTGGAGCTAGGGTTAGGGTTGGGCTTGGAGCTAGGATTTTTCTGAGTGCACTGAACCAACTCCCGAGTCTCTAGGACATTCCTAAAAAAATTTGATTTTTTTCCCATAGGAATGCATGGGTTAGGGTTAGGGTTAGGGTTAGGGTTGGAGCTAGGGTTAGGGTTAGGGTTGGAGTTAGGGTTAGTGTTGGAGCTAGGGTTAGGGTTGGGCTTGGAGCTAGGATTTTTCTGAGTGCAATGAACCAACTCCCGAGTCTCTTGGACGTTCCTAAAAAAATTTGATTTTTTCCCATAGGAATGCATGGGTTAGGGTTAGGGTTAGGGTTGGAGCTAGGGTTAGGGTTAGGGTTAGGGTTGGAGTTAGGGTTAGTGTTGGAGCTAGGGTTAGGGTTGGGCTTGGAGCTAGGATTTTTCTGAGTGCACTGAACCAACTCCCGAGTCTCTAGGACGTTCCTAAAAAAATTTGATTTTTTCCCATAGGAATGCATGGGTTAGGGTTAGGGTTAGGGTTGGAGGTAGGGTTAGGGTTAGGGTTAGGGTTGGAGTTAGGGTTAGTGTTGGAGCTAGGGTTAGGGTTGGGCTTGGAGCTAGGATTTTTCTGAGTGCACTGAACCAACTCCCGAGTCTCTAGGACATTCCTAAAAAAATTTGATTTTTTCCCATAGGAATGCATGGGTTAGGGTTAGGGTTAGGGTTGGAGCTAGGGTTAGGGTTAGGGTTAGGGTTGGAGTTAGGGTTAGTGTTGGAGCTAGGGTTAGGGTTGGGCTTGGAGCTAGGATTTTTCTGAGTGCACTGAACCAACTCCCGAGTCTCTAGGACATTCCTAAAAAAATTTGATTTTTTCCCATAGGAATGCATGGGTTAGGGTTATGGTTAGGGTTAGGGTTGGAGCTAGGGTTAGGGTTAGGGTTAGGGTTGGAGTTAGGGTTAGTGTTGGAGCTAGGGTTAGGGTTGGGCTTGGAGCTAGGATTTTTCTGAGTGCACTGAACCAACTCCCGAGTCTCTAGGACATTCCTAAAAAAATTTGATTTTTTCCCATAGGAATGCATGGGTTAGGGTTATGGTTAGGGTTAGGGTTGGAGCTAGGGTTAGGGTTAGGGTTAGGGTTGGAGTTAGGGTTAGTGTTGGAGCTAGGGTTAGGGTTGGGCTTGGAGCTAGGACTTTTCTGAGTGCAATGAACCAACTCCCGAGTCTCTTGGACGTTCCTAAAAAAATTTGATTTTTTCCCATAGGAATGCATGGGTTAGGGTTAGGGTTAGGGTTGGAGCTAGGGTTAGGGTTAGGGTTAGGGTTGGAGTTAGGGTTAGTGTTGGAGCTAGGGTTAGGGTTGGGCTTGGAGCTAGGATTTTTCTGAGTGCAATGAACCAACTCCCGAGTCTCTAGGACGTTCCTAAATAAATTTGATTTTTTCCCATAGGAATGCATGGGTTAGGGTTATGGTTAGGGTTGGAGCTAGGGTTAGGGTTAGGGTTAGGGTTGGAGTTAGGGTTAGTGTTGGAGCTAGGGTTAGGGTTGGGCTTGGAGCTAGGATTTTTCTGAGTGCAATGAACCAACTCCCGAGTCTCTTGGACGTTCCTAAAAAAATTTGATTTTTTCCCATAGGAATGCATGGGTTAGGGTTAGGGTTAGGGTTGGAGCTAGGGTTAGGGTTAGGGTTAGGGTTGGAGTTAGGGTTAGTGTTGGAGCTAGGGTTAGGGTTGGGCTTGGAGCTAGGATTTTTCTGAGTGCAATGAACCAACTCCCGAGTCTCTAGGACATTCCTAAAAAAATTTGATTTTTTCCCATAGGAATGCATGGGTTTAGGGTTATGGTTAGGGTTAGGGTTGGAGCTAGGGTTAGGGTTAGGGTTAGGGTTAGGGTTGGAGTTAGGGTTAGTGTTGGAGCTAGGGTTAGGGTTGGGCTTGGAGCTAGGATTTTTCTGAGTGCACTGAACCAACTCCCGAGTCTCTAGGACATTCCTAAAAAAATTTGATTTTTTTCCCATAGGAATGCATGGGTTAGGGTTAGGGTTAGGGTTAGGGTTGGAGCTAGGGTTAGGGTTAGGGTTGGAGTTAGGGTTAGTGTTGGAGCTAGGGTTAGGGTTGGGCTTGGAGCTAGGATTTTTCTGAGTGCAATGAACCAACTCCCGAGTCTCTAGGACGTTCCTAAAAAAATTTGATTTTTTCCCATAGGAATGCATGGGTTAGGGTTATGGTTAGGGTTGGAGCTAGGGTTAGGGTTAGGGTTAGGGTTGGAGTTAGGGTTAGTGTTGGAGTTGGGTTAGGGTTGGGCTTGGAGCTAGGATTTTTCTGAGTGCAATGAACCAACTCCCGAGTCTCTAGGACGTTCCTAAAAAAATTTGATTTTTTCCCATAGGAATGCATGGGTTAGGGTTAGGGTTAGGGTTGGAGCTAGGGTTAGGGTTAGGGTTAGGGTTGGAGTTTGGGTTAGTGTTGGAGCTAGGGTTAGGGTTGGGCTTGGAGCTAGGATTTTTCTGAGTGCACTGAACCAACTCCCGAGTCTCTAGGACATTCCTAAAAAAATTTGATTTTTTCCCATAGGAATGCATGGGTTAGGGTTATGGTTAGGGTTAGGGTTGGAGCTAGGGTTAGGGTTAGGGTTAGGGTTGGAGTTAGGGTTAGTGTTGGAGCTAGGGTTAGGGTTGGGCTTGGAGCTAGGACTTTTCTGAGTGCAATGAACCAACTCCCGAGTCTCTAGGACATTCCTAAAAAAATTTGATTTTTTCCCATAGGAATGCATGGTTTAGGGTTATGGTTAGGGTTATGGTTGGAGCTAGGGTTAGGGTTAGGGTTAGGGTTAGGGTTGGAGTTAGGGTTAGTGTTGGAGCTAGGGTTAGGGTTGGGCTTGGAGCTAGGATTTTTCTGAGTGCACTGAACCAACTCCCGAGTCTCTAGGACATTCCTAAAAAAATTTGATTTTTTTCCCATAGGAATGCATGGGTTAGGGTTAGGGTTAGGGTTAGGGTTGGAGCTAGGGTTAGGGTTAGGGTTGGAGTTAGGGTTAGTGTTGGAGCTAGGGTTAGGGTTGGGCTTGGAGCTAGGATTTTTCTGAGTGCAATGAACCAACTCCCGAGTCTCTTGGACGTTCCTAAAAAAATTTGATTTTTTCCCATAGGAATGCATGGGTTAGGGTTAGGGTTAGGGTTGGAGCTAGGGTTAGGGTTAGGGTTAGGGTTGGAGTTAGGGTTAGTGTTGGAGCTAGGGTTAGGGTTGGGCTTGGAGCTAGGATTTTTCTGAGTGCACTGAACCAACTCCCGAGTCTCTAGGACGTTCCTAAAAAAATTTGATTTTTTCCCATAGGAATGCATGGGTTAGGGTTAGGGTTAGGGTTGGAGGTAGGGTTAGGGTTAGGGTTAGGGTTGGAGTTAGGGTTAGTGTTGGAGCTAGGGTTAGGGTTGGGCTTGGAGCTAGGATTTTTCTGAGTGCACTGAACCAACTCCCGAGTCTCTAGGACATTCCTAAAAAAATTTGATTTTTTCCCATAGGAATGCATGGGTTAGGGTTAGGGTTAGGGTTGGAGCTAGGGTTAGGGTTAGGGTTAGGGTTGGAGTTAGGGTTAGTGTTGGAGCTAGGGTTAGGGTTGGGCTTGGAGCTAGGATTTTTCTGAGTGCACTGAACCAACTCCCGAGTCTCTAGGACATTCCTAAAAAAATTTGATTTTTTCCCATAGGAATGCATGGGTTAGGGTTATGGTTAGGGTTAGGGTTGGAGCTAGGGTTAGGGTTAGGGTTAGGGTTGGAGTTAGGGTTAGTGTTGGAGCTAGGGTTAGGGTTGGGCTTGGAGCTAGGATTTTTCTGAGTGCACTGAACCAACTCCCGAGTCTCTAGGACATTCCTAAAAAAATTTGATTTTTTCCCATAGGAATGCATGGGTTAGGGTTATGGTTAGGGTTAGGGTTGGAGCTAGGGTTAGGGTTAGGGTTAGGGTTGGAGTTAGGGTTAGTGTTGGAGCTAGGGTTAGGGTTGGGCTTGGAGCTAGGACTTTTCTGAGTGCAATGAACCAACTCCCGAGTCTCTTGGACGTTCCTAAAAAAATTTGATTTTTTCCCATAGGAATGCATGGGTTAGGGTTAGGGTTAGGGTTGGAGCTAGGGTTAGGGTTAGGGTTAGGGTTGGAGTTAGGGTTAGTGTTGGAGCTAGGGTTAGGGTTGGGCTTGGAGCTAGGATTTTTCTGAGTGCAATGAACCAACTCCCGAGTCTCTAGGACGTTCCTAAAAAAATTTGATTTTTTCCCATAGGAATGCATGGGTTAGGGTTATGGTTAGGGTTGGAGCTAGGGTTAGGGTTAGGGTTAGGGTTGGAGTTAGGGTTAGTGTTGGAGCTAGGGTTAGGGTTGGGCTTGGAGCTAGGATTTTTCTGAGTGCACTGAACCAACTCCCGAGTCTCTAGGACGTTCCTAAAAAAATTTGATTTTTTCCCATAGGAATGCATGGGTTAGGGTTAGGGTTAGGGTTGGAGCTAGGGTTAGGGTTAGGGTTAGGGTTGGAGTTAGGGTTAGTGTTGGAGCTAGGGTTAGGGTTGGGCTTGGAGCTAGGATTTTTCTGAGTGCACTGAACCAACTCCCGAGTCTCTAGGACATTCCTAAAAAAATTTGATTTTTTCCCATAGGAATGCATGGGTTAGGGTTATGGTTAGGGTTAGGGTTGGAGCTAGGGTTAGGGTTAGGGTTAGGGTTGGAGTAAGGGTTAGTGTTGGAGCTAGGGTTAGGGTTGGTCGTGGAGCTAGGACTTTTCTGAGTGCAATGAACCAACTCCCGAGTCTCTAGGACATTCCTAAAAAAATTTGATTTTTTCCCATAGGAATGCATGGTTTAGGGTTATGGTTAGGGTTAGGGTTGGAGCTAGGGTTAGGGTTAGGGTTAGGGTTAGGGTTGGAGTTAGGGTTAGTGTTGGAGCTAGGGTTAGGGTTGGGCTTGGAGCTAGGACTTTTCTGAGTGCAATGAACCAACTCCCGAGTCTCTAGGATGTTCCCTAAAAAAATTTGATTTTTTCCCATAGGAATGCATGGGTTAGGGTTAGGGTTAGGGTTGGAGCTAGGGTTAGGGTTAGGGTTAGGGTTGGAGTTAGGGTTAGTGTTGGAGCTAGGGTTAGGGTTGGGCTTGGAGCTAGGATTTTTCTGAGTGCACTGAACCAACTCCCGAGTCTCTAGGACATTCCTAAAAAAATTTGATTTTTTCCCATAGGAATGCATGGGTTAGGGTTAGGGTTAGGGTTGGAGCTAGGGTTAGGGTTAGGGTTAGGGTTGGAGTTAGGGTTAGTGTTGGAGCTAGGGTTAGGGTTGGGCTTGGAGCTAGGATTTTTCTGAGTGCACTGAACCAACTCCCGAGTCTCTAGGACATTCCTAAAAAAATTTGATTTTTTCCCATAGGAATGCATGGGTTAGGGTTATGGTTAGGGTTAGGGTTGGAGCTAGGGTTAGGGTTAGGGTTAGGGTTGGAGTTAGGGTTAGTGTTGGAGCTAGGGTTAGGGTTGGGCTTGGAGCTAGGATTTTTCTGAGTGCAATGAACCAACTCCCGAGTCTCTTGGACATTCCTAAAAAAATTTGATTTTTTCCCATAGGAATGCATGGGTTAGGGTTATGGTTAGGGTTGGAGCTAGGGTTAGGGTTAGGGTTAGGGTTGGAGTTAGGGTTAGTGTTGGAGCTAGGGTTAGGGTTGGGCTTGGAGCTAGGATTTTTCTGAGTGCACTGAACCAACTCCTGAGTCTCTAGGACGTTCCTAAAAAAATTTGATTTTTTCCCATAGGAATGCATGGGTTAGGGTTAGGGTTAGGGTTGGAGCTAGGGTTAGGGTTAGGGTTAGGGTTGGAGTTAGGGTTAGTGTTGGAGCTAGGGTTAGGGTTGGGCTTGGAGCTAGGATTTTTCTGAGTGCACTGAACCAACTCCCGAGTCTCTAGGACATTCCTAAAAAAATTTGATTTTTTCCCATAGGAATGCATGGGTTAGGGTTAGGGTTAGGGTTGGAGCTAGGGTTAGGGTTAGGGTTGGAGTTAGGGTTAGTGTTGGAGCTAGGGTTAGGGTTGGGCTTGGAGCTAGGATTTTTCTGAGTGCAATGAACCAACTCCCGAGTCTCTAGGACGTTCCTAAAAAAATTTGATTTTTTCCCATAGGAATGCATGGGTTAGGGTTAGGGTTAGGGTTGGAGCTAGGGTTAGGGTTAGGGTTAGGGTTGGAGTTAGGGTTAGTGTTGGAGCTAGGGTTAGGGTTGGGCTTGGAGCTAGGATTTTTCTGAGTGCACTGAACCAACTCCCGAGTCTCTAGGACATTCCTAAAAAAATTTGATTTTTTCCCATAGGAATGCATGGGTTAGGGTTATGGTTAGGGTTAGGGTTGGAGCTAGGGTTAGGGTTAGGGTTAGGGTTGGAGTTAGGGTTAGTGTTGGAGCTAGGGTTAGGGTTGGGCTTGGAGCTAGGACTTTTCTGAGTGCAATGAACCAACTCCCGAGTCTCTAGGAAATTCCTAAAAAAATTTGATTTTTTCCCATAGGAATGCATGGTTTAGGGTTATGGTTAGGGTTAGGGTTGGAGCTAGGGTTAGGGTTAGGGTTAGGGTTAGGGTTGGAGTTAGGGTTAGTGTTGGAGCTAGGGTTAGGGTTGGGCTTGGAGCTAGGACTTTTCTGAGTGCAATGAACCAACTCCCGAGTCTCTAGGATGTTCCCTAAAAAAATTTGATTTTTTTCCCATAGGAATGCATGGGTTAGGGTTAGGGTTAGGGTTGGAGCTAGGGTTAGGGTTAGGGTTAGGGTTGGAGTTAGGGTTAGTGTTGGAGCTAGGGTTAGGGTTGGGCTTGGAGCTAGGATTTTTCTGAGTGCACTGAACCAACTCCCGAGTCTCTAGGACATTCCTAAAAAAATTTGATTTTTTTCCCATAGGAATGCATGGGTTAGGGTTAGGGTTAGGGTTGGAGCTAGGGTTAGGGTTAGGGTTAGGGTTGGAGTTAGGGTTAGTGTTGGAGCTAGGGTTAGGGTTGGGCTTGGAGCTAGGATTTTTCTGAGTGCACTGAACCAACTCCCGAGTCTCTAGGACATTCCTAAAAAAATTTGATTTTTTTCCCATAGGAATGCATGGGTTAGGGTTATGGTTAGGGTTAGGGTTGGAGCTAGGGTTAGGGTTAGGGTTAGGGTTGGAGTTAGGGTTAGTGTTGGAGCTAGGGTTAGGGTTGGGCTTGGAGCTAGGATTTTTCTGAGTGCAATGAACCAACTCCCGAGTCTCTTGGACGTTCCTAAAAAAATTTGATTTTTTCCCATAGGAATGCATGGGTTAGGGTTAGGGTTAGGGTTGGAGCTAGGGTTAGGGTTAGGGTTAGGGTTGGAGTTAGGGTTAGTGTTGGAGCTAGGGTTAGGGTTGGGCTTGGAGCTAGGATTTTTCTGAGTGCACTGAACCAACTCCCGAGTCTCTAGGACATTCCTAAAAAAATTTGATTTTTTCCCATAGGAATGCATGGGTTAGGGTTAGGGTTAGGGTTGGAGCTAGGGTTAGGGTTAGGGTTAGGGTTGGAGTTAGGGTTAGTGTTGGAGCTAGGGTTAGGGTTGGGCTTGGAGCTAGGATTTTTCTGAGTGCACTGAACCAACTCCCGAGTCTCTAGGACATTCCTAAAAAAATTTGATTTTTTCCCATAGGAATGCATGGGTTAGGGTTATGGTTAGGGTTAGGGTTGGAGCTAGGGTTAGGGTTAGGGTTAGGGTTGGAGTTAGGGTTAGTGTTGGAGCTAGGGTTAGGGTTGGGCTTGGAGCTAGGACTTTTCTGAGTGCAATGAACCAACTCCCGAGTCTCTAGGACGTTCCCTAAAAAAATTTGATTTTTTCCCATAGGAATGCATGGGTTAGGGTTAGGGTTAGGGTTGGAGCTAGGGTTAGGGTTAGGGTTAGGGTTGGAGTTAGGGTTAGTGTTGGAGCTAGGGTTAGGGTTGGGCTTGGAGCTAGGATTTTTCTGAGTGCACTGAACCAACTCCCGAGTCTCTAGGACATTCCTAAAAAAATTTGATTTTTTCCCATAGGAATGCATGGGTTAGGGTTAGGGTTAGGGTTGGAGCTAGGGTTAGGGTTAGGGTTAGGGTTGGAGTTAGGGTTAGTGTTGGAGCTAGGGTTAGGGTTGGGCTTGGAGCTAGGATTTTTCTGAGTGCACTGAACCAACTCCCGAGTCTCTAGGACATTCCTAAAAAAATTTGATTTTTTTCCCATAGGAATGCATGGGTTAGGGTTATGGTTAGGGTTAGGGTTGGAGCTAGGGTTAGGGTTAGGGTTAGGGTTGGAGTTAGGGTTAGTGTTGGAGCTAGGGTTAGGGTTGGGCTTGGAGCTAGGATTTTTCTGAGTGCAATGAACCAACTCCCGAGTCTCTAGGACATTCCTAAAAAAATTTGATTTTTTCCCATAGGAATGCATGGGTTAGGGTTAGGGTTAGGGTTGGAGCTAGGGTTAGGGTTAGGGTTAGGGTTGGAGTTAGGGTTAGTGTTGGAGCTAGGGTTAGGGTTGGGCTTGGAGCTAGGATTTTTCTGAGTGCACTGAACCAACTCCCGAGTCTCTAGGACATTCCTAAAAAAATTTGATTTTTTTCCCATAGGAATGCATGGGTTAGGGTTAGGGTTAGGGTTGGAGCTAGGGTTAGGGTTAGGGTTAGGGTTGGAGTTAGGGTTAGTGTTGGAGCTAGGGTTAGGGTTGGGCTTGGAGCTAGGATTTTTCTGAGTGCACTGAACCAACTCCCGAGTCTCTAGGACATTCCTAAAAAAATTTGATTTTTTCCCATAGGAATGCATGGGTTATGGTTAGGGTTAGGGTTGGAGCTAGGGTTAGGGTTAGGGTTAGGGTTGGAGTTAGGGTTAGTGTTGGAGCTAGGGTTAGGGTTGGGCTTGGAGCTAGGATTTTTCTGAGTGCACTGAACCAACTCCCGAGTCTCTAGGACATTCCTAAAAAAATTTGATTTTTTCCCATAGGAATGCATGGGTTAGGGTTATGGTTAGGGTTAGGGTTGGAGCTAGGGTTAGGGTTAGGGTTAGGGTTGGAGTTAGGGTTAGTGTTGGAGCTAGGGTTAGGGTTGGGCTTGGAGCTAGGATTTTTCTGAGTGCAATGAACCAACTCCCGAGTCTCTAGGACGTTCCTAAAAAAATTTGATTTTTTCCCATAGGAATGCATGGGTTAGGGTTATGGTTAGGGTTGGAGCTAGGGTTAGGGTTAGGGTTAGGGTTGGAGTTAGGGTTAGTGTTGGAGCTAGGGTTAGGGTTGGGCTTGGAGCTAGGATTTTTCTGAGTGCAATGAACCAACTCCCGAGTCTCTAGGACGTTCCTAAAAAAATTTGATTTTTTCCCATAGGAATGCATGGGTTAGGGTTAGGGTTAGGGTTGGAGCTAGGGTTAGGGTTAGGGTTAGGGTTGGAGTTAGGGTTAGTGTTGGAGCTAGGGTTAGGGTTGGGCTTGGAGCTAGGACTTTTCTGAGTGCAATGAACCAACTCCCGAGTCTCTAGGACATTCCCTAAAAAAATTTGATTTTTTCCCATAGGAATGCATGGGTTAGGGTTAGGGTTAGGGTTGGAGCTAGGGTTAGGGTTAGGGTTAGGGTTGGAGTTAGGGTTAGTGTTGGAGCTAGGGTTAGGGTTGGGCTTGGAGCTAGGATTTTTCTGAGTGCACTGAACCAACTCCCGAGTCTCTAGGACATTCCTAAAAAAATTTGATTTTTTCCCATAGGAATGCATGGGTTAGGGTTATGGTTAGGGTTAGGGTTGGAGCTAGGGTTAGGGTTAGGGTTAGGGTTGGAGTTAGGGTTAGTGTTGGAGCTAGGGTTAGGGTTGGGCTTGGAGCTAGGATTTTTCTGAGTGCACTGAACCAACTCCCGAGTCTCTTGGACATTCCTAAAAAAATTTGATTTTTTCCCATAGGAATGCATGGGTTAGGGTTAGGGTTAGGGTTGGAGCTAGGGTTAGGGTTAGGGTTAGGGTTGGAGTTAGGGTTAGTGTTGGAGCTAGGGTTAGGGTTGGGCTTGGAGCTAGGATTTTTCTGAGTGCAATGAACCAACTCCCGAGTCTCTAGGACGTTTCTAAAAAAATTTGATTTTTTTCCCATAGGAATGCATGGGTTAGGGTTATGGTTAGGGTTGGAGCTAGGGTTAGGGTTAGGGTTAGGGTTGGAGTTAGGGTTAGTGTTGGAGCTAGGGTTAGGGTTGGGCTTGGAGCTAGGATTTTTCTGAGTGCACTGAACCAACTCCCGAGTCTCTAGGACATTCCTAAAAAATTTTGATTTTTTCCCATAGGAATGCATGGGTTAGGGTTAGGGTTAGGGTTGGAGCTAGGGTTAGGGTTAGGGTTAGGGTTGGAGTTAGGGTTAGTGTTGGAGCTAGGGTTAGGGTTGGGCTTGGAGCTAGGATTTTTCTGAGTGCACTGAACCAACTCCCGAGTCTCTAGGACATTCCTAAAAAAATTTGATTTTTTCCCATAGGAATGCATGGTTTAGGGTTATGGTTAGGGTTAGGGTTGGAGCTAGGGTTAGGGTTAGGGTTAGGGTTGGAGTTAGGGTTAGTGTTGGAGCTAGGGTTAGGGTTGGGCTTGGAGCTAGGACTTTTCTGAGTGCAATGAACCAACTCCCGAGTCTCTAGGACGTTCCCTAAAAAAATTTGATTTTTTCCCATAGGAATGCATGGGTTAGGGTTAGGGTTAGGGTTGGAGCTAGGGTTAGGGTTAGGGTTAGGGTTGGAGTTAGGGTTAGTGTTGGAGCTAGGGTTAGGGTTGGGCTTGGAGCTAGGATTTTTCTGAGTGCACTGAACCAACTCCCGAGTCTCTAGGACATTCCTAAAAAAATTTGATTTTTTCCCATAGGAATGCATGGGTTAGGGTTATGGTTAGGGTTAGGGTTGGAGCTAGGGTTAGGGTTAGGGTTAGGGTTGGAGTTAGGGTTAGTGTTGGAGCTAGGGTTAGGGTTGGGCTTGGAGCTAGGATTTTTCTGAGTGCACTGAACCAACTCCCGAGTCTCTAGGACGTTCCTAAAAAAATTTGATTTTTTCCCATAGGAATGCATGGGTTAGGGTTAGGGTTAGGGTTAGGGTTGGAGCTAGGGTTAGGGTTAGGGTTAGGGTTGGAGTTAGGGTTAGTGTTGGAGCTAGGGTTAGGGTTGGGCTTGGAGCTAGGATTTTTCTGAGTGCACTGAACCAACTCCCGAGTCTCTAGGACATTCCTAAAAAAATTTGAGTTTTTCCCATAGGAATGCATGGGTTAGGGTTAGGGTTAGGGTTGGAGCTAGGGTTAGGGTTAGGGTTAGGGTTGGAGTTAGGGTTAGTGTTTGAGCTAGGTTTAGGGTTGGGCTTTGGAGCTAGGATTTTTCTGAGTGCACTGAACCAACTCCCGAGTCTCTAGGACTTTCCTAAAAAAATTTGATTTTTTCCCATAGGAATGCATGGGTTAGGGTTATGGTTAGGGTTAGGGTTGGAGCTAGGGTTAGGGTTAGGGTTAGGGTTGGAGTTAGAGTTAGTGTTGGAGCTAGGGTTAGGGTTGGGCTTGGAGCTAGGATTTTTCTGAGTGCACTGAACCAACTCCCGAGTCTCTAGGACATTCCTAAAAAAATTTGATTTTTTCCCATAGGAATGCATGGGTTAGGGTTATGGTTAGGGTTAGGGTTGGAGCTAGGGTTAGGGTTAGGGTTAGGGTTGGAGTTAGGGTTAGTGTTGGAGCTAGGGTTAGGGTTGGGCTTGGAGCTAGGATTTTTCTGAGTGCACTGAACCAACTCCCGAGTCTCTAGGACGTTCCTAAAAAATTTGATTTTTTCCCATAGGAATGCATGGGTTAGGGTTAGGGTTAGGGTTGGAGCTAGGGTTAGGGTTAGGGTTAGGGTTGGAGTTAGGGTTAGTGTTGGAGCTAGGGTTAGGGTTGGGCTTGGAGCTAGGATTTTTCTGAGTGCACTGAACCAACTCCCGAGTCTCTAGGACATTCCTAAAAAAATTTGATTTTTTCCCATAGGAATGCATGGGTTAGGGTTAGGGTTGGAGCTAGGGTTAGGGTTAGGGTTAGGGTTGGAGTTAGGGTTAGTGTTGGAGCTAGGGTTAGGGTTGGGCTTGGAGCTAGGATTTTTCTGAGTGCACTGAACCAACTCCCGAGTCTCTAGGACGTTCCTAAAAAAATTTGATTTTTTCCCATAGGAATGCATGGGTTAGGGTTAGGGTTAGGGTTGGAGCTAGGGTTAGGGTTAGGGTTAGGGTTGGAGTTAGGGTTAGTGTTGGAGCTAGGGTTAGGGTTGGGCTTGGAGCTAGGATTTTTCTGAGTGCACTGAACCAACTCCCGAGTCTCTAGGACATTCCTAAAAAAATTTGATTTTTTCCCATAGGAATGCATGGGTTAGGGTTATGGTTAGGGTTAGGGTTGGAGCTAGGGTTAGGGTTAGGGTTAGGGTTGGAGTTAGGGTTAGTGTTGGAGCTAGGGTTAGGGTTGGGCTTGGAGCTAGGACTTTTCTGAGTGCAATGAACCAACTCCCGAGTCTCTTGGACGTTCCCTAAAAAAATTTGATTTTTTCCCATAGGAATGCATGGGTTAGGGTTATGGTTAGGGTTGGAGCTAGGGTTAGGGTTAGGGTTAGGGTTGGAGTTAGGGTTAGTGTTGGAGCTAGGGTTAGGGTTGGGCTTGGAGCTAGGATTTTTCTGAGTGCACTGAACCAACTCCCGAGTCTCTAGGACATTCCTAAAAAAATTTGATTTTTTCCCATAGGAATGCATGGTTTAGGGTTATGGTTAGGGTTAGGGTTGGAGCTAGGGTTAGGGTTAGGGTTAGGGTTGGAGTTAGGGTTAGTGTTGGAGCTAGGGTTAGGGTTGGGCTTGGAGCTAGGACTTTTCTGAGTGCAATGAACCAACTCCCGAGTCTCTAGGACGTTCCCTAAAAAAAATTTGATTTTTTCCCATAGGAATGCATGGGTTAGGGTTAGGGTTAGGGTTGGAGCTAGGGTTAGGGTTAGGGTTAGGGTTGGAGTTAGGGTTAGTGTTGGAGCTAGGGTTAGGGTTGGGCTTGGAGCTAGGATTTTTCTGAGTGCACTGAACCAACTCCCGAGTCTCTAGGACATTCCTAAAAAAATTTGATTTTTTCCCATAGGAATGCATGGGTTAGGGTTATGGTTAGGGTTAGGGTTGGAGCTAGGGTTAGGGTTAGGGTTAGGGTTGGAGTTAGGGTTAGTGTTGGAGCTAGGGTTAGGGTTGGGCTTGGAGCTAGGATTTTTCTGAGTGCACTGAACCAACTCCCGAGTCTCTAGGACATTCCTAAAAAAATTTGATTTTTTCCCATAGGAATGCATGGGTTAGGGTTAGGGTTAGGGTTAGGGTTGGAGCTAGGGTTAGGGTTAGGGTTAGGGTTGGAGTTAGGGTTAGTGTTGGAGCTAGGGTTAGGGTTGGGCTTGGAGCTAGGATTTTTCTGAGTGCACTGAACCAACTCCCGAGTCTCTAGGACGTTCCTAAAAAAATTTGATTTTTTCCCATAGGAATGCATGGGTTAGGGTTAGGGTTAGGGTTAGGGTTGGAGCTAGGGTTAGGGTTAGGGTTAGGGTTGGAGTTAGGGTTAGTGTTGGAGCTAGGGTTAGGGTTGGGCTTGGAGCTAGGATTTTTCTGAGTGCACTGAACCAACTCCCGAGTCTCTAGGACGTTCCTAAAAAAATTTGATTTTTTCCCATAGGAATGCATGGGTTAGGGTTATGGTTAGGGTTGGAGCTAGGGTTAGGGTTAGGGTTAGGGTTGGAGTTAGGGTTAGTGTTGGAGCTAGGGTTAGGGTTTGGCTTGGAGCTAGGACTTTTCTGAGTGCAATGAACCAACTCCCGAGTCTCTTGGACGTTCCCTAAAAAAATTTGATTTTTTCCCATAGGAATGCATGGGTTAGGGTTAGGGTTAGGGTTGGAGCTAGGGTTAGGGTTAGGGTTAGGGTTGGAGTTAGGGTTAGTGTTGGAGCTAGGGTTAGGGTTGGGCTTGGAGCTAGGATTTTTCTGAGTGCAATGAACCAACTCCCGAGTCTCTAGGACGTTCCTAAAAAAATTTGATTTTTTCCCATAGGAATGCATGGGTTAGGGTTATGGTTAGGGTTGGAGCTAGGGTTAGGGTTAGGGTTAGGGTTGGAGTTAGGGTTAGTGTTGGAGCTAGGGTTAGGGTTGGGCTTGGAGCTAGGATTTTTCTGAGTCCAGTGAACCAACTCCCGAGTCTCTAGGACGTTCCTAAAAAAATTTGATTTTTTCCCATAGGAATGCATGGGTTAGGGTTAGGGTTAGGGTTGGAGCTAGGGTTAGGGTTAGGGTTAGGGTTGGAGTTAGGGTTAGTGTTGGAGCTAGGGTTAGGGTTGGGCTTGGAGCTAGGATTTTTCTGAGTGCACTGAACCAACTCCCGAGTCTCTAGGACATTCCTAAAAAAATTTGATTTTTTCCCATAGGAATGCATGGTTTAGGGTTATGGTTAGGGTTAGGGTTGGAGCTAGGGTTAGGGTTAGGGTTAGGGTTGGAGTTAGGGTTAGTGTTGGAGCTAGGGTTAGGGTTGGGCTTGGAGCTAGGACTTTTCTGAGTGCAATGAACCAACTCCCGAGTCTCTAGGACGTTCCCTAAAAAAATTTGATTTTTTCCCATAGGAATGCATGGGTTAGGGTTAGGGTTAGGGTTGGAGCTAGGGTTAGGGTTAGGGTTAGGGTTGGAGTTAGGGTTAGTGTTGGAGCTAGGGTTAGGGTTGGGCTTGGAGCTAGGATTTTTCTGAGTGCACTGAACCAACTCCCGAGTCTCTAGGACATTCCTAAAAAAATTTGATTTTTTCCCATAGGAATGCATGGGTTAGGGTTATGGTTAGGGTTAGGGTTGGAGCTAGGGTTAGGGTTAGGGTTAGGGTTGGAGTTAGGGTTAGTGTTGGAGCTAGGGTTAGGGTTGGGCTTGGAGCTAGGATTTTTCTGAGTGCACTGAACCAACTCCCGAGTCTCTAGGACATTCCTAAAAAAATTTGATTTTTTTCCCATAGGAATGCATGGGTTAGGGTTAGGGTTAGGGTTAGGGTTGGAGCTAGGGTTAGGGTTAGGGTTAGGGTTGGAGTTAGGGTTAGTGTTGGAGCTAGGGTTAGGGTTGGGCTTGGAGCTAGGATTTTTCTGAGTGCACTGAACCAACTCCCGAGTCTCTAGGACACTCCTAAAAAAATTTGATTTTTTCCCATAGGAATGCATGGGTTAGGGTTAGGGTTAGGGTTAGGGTTGGAGCTAGGGTTAGGGTTAGGGTTAGGGTTGGAGTTAGGGTTAGTGTTGGAGCTAGGGTTAGGGTTGGGCTTGGAGCTAGGATTTTTCTGAGTGCACTGAACCAACTCCCGAGTCTCTAGGACATTCCTAAAAAAATTTGATTTTTTCCCATAGGAATGCATGGGTTAGGGTTATGGTTAGGGTTAGGGTTGGAGCTAGGATTTTTCTGAGTGCACTGAACCAACTCCCGAGTCTCTAGGACATTCCTAAAAAAATTTGATTTTTTCCCATAGGAATGCATGGGTTAGGGTTAGGGTTAGGGTTAGGGTTGGAGCTAGGGTTAGGGTTAGGGTTAGGGTTGGAGTTAGGGTTAGTGTTGGAGCTAGGGTTAGGGTTGGGCTTGGAGCTAGGATTTTTCTGAGTGCACTGAACCAACTCCCGAGTCTCTAGGACATTCCTAAAAAAATTTGAGTTTTTCCCATAGGAATGCATGGGTTAGGGTTAGGGTTAGGGTTGGAGCTAGGGTTAGGGTTAGGGTTAGGGTTGGAGTTAGGGTTAGTGTTGGAGCTAGGGTTAGGGTTGGGCTTGGAGCTAGGATTTTTCTGAGTGCACTGAACCAACTCCCGAGTCTCTAGGACATTCCTAAAAAAATTTGATTTTTTCCCATAGGAATGCATGGGTTAGGGTTATGGTTAGGGTTAGGGTTGGAGCTAGGGTTAGGGTTAGGGTTAGGGTTGGAGTTAGAGTTAGTGTTGGAGCTAGGGTTAGGGTTGGGCTTGGAGCTAGGATTTTTCTGAGTGCACTGAACCAACTCCCGAGTCTCTAGGACATTCCTAAAAAAAATTGATTTTTTCCCATAGGAATGCATGGGTTAGGGTTATGGTTAGGGTTAGGGTTGGAGCTAGGGTTAGGGTTAGGGTTAGGGTTGGAGTTAGGGTTAGTGTTGGAGTTAGGGTTAGGGTTGGGCTTGGAGCTAGGATTTTTCTGAGTGCAGTGAACCAACTCCCGAGTCTCTAGGACGTTCCTAAAAAAATTTGATTTTTTCCCATAGGAATGCATGGGTTAGGGTTAGGGTTAGGGTTGGAGCTAGGGTTAGGGTTAGGGTTAGGGTTGGAGTTAGGGTTAGTGTTGGAGCTAGGGTTAGGGTTGGGCTTGGAGCTAGGATTTTTCTGAGTGCACTGAACCAACTCCCGAGTCTCTAGGACATTCCTAAAAAAATTTGATTTTTTTCCCATAGGAATGCATGGGTTAGGGTTATGGTTAGGGTTAGGGTTGGAGCTAGGGTTAGGGTTAGGGTTAGGGTTGGAGTTAGGGTTAGTGTTGGAGCTAGGGTTAGGGTTGGGCTTGGAGCTAGGATTTTTCTGAGTGCACTGAACCAACTCCCGAGTCTCTAGGACATTCCTAAAAAATTTGATTTTTTCCCATAGGAATGCATGGGTTAGGGTTATGGTTAGGGTTAGGGTTGGAGCTAGGGTTAGGGTTAGGGTTAGGGTTGGAGTTAGGGTTAGTGTTGGAGCTAGGGTTAGGGTTGGGCTTGGAGCTAGGATTTTTCTGAGTGCACTGAACCAACTCCCGAGTCTCTAGGACATTCCTAAAAAAATTTGATTTTTTCCCATAGGAATGCATGGGTTAGGGTTATGGTTAGGGTTAGGGTTTGAGCTAGGGTTAGGGTTAGGGTTAGGGTTGGAGTTAGGGTTAGTGTTGGAGCTAGGGTTAGGGTTGGGCTTGGAGCTAGGATTTTTCTGAGTGCACTGAACCAACTCCCGAGTCTCTAGGACATTCCTAAAAAAATTTGATTTTTCCCATAGGAATGCATGGGTTAGGGTTAGGGTTAGGGTTGGAGCTAGGGTTAGGGTTAGGGTTAGGGTTGGAGTTAGGGTTAGTGTTGGAGCTAGGGTTAGGGTTGGGCTTGGAGCTAGGATTTTTCTGAGTGCACTGAACCAACTCCCGAGTCTCTAGGACATTCCTAAAAAAATTTGATTTTTTCCCATAGGAATGCATGGGTTAGGGTTATGGTTAGGGTTAGGGTTGGAGCTAGGGTTAGGGTTAGGGTTAGGGTTGGAGTTAGGGTTAGTGTTGGAGCTAGGGTTAGGGTTGGGCTTGGAGCTAGGATTTTTCTGAGTGCACTGAACCAACTCCCGAGTCTCTAGGACATTCCTAAAAAAAATTGATTTTTTCCCATAGGAATGCATGGGTTAGGGTTATGGTTAGGGTTAGGGTTGGAGCTAGGGTTAGGGTTAGGGTTAGGGTTGGAGTTAGGGTTAGTGTTGGAGTTAGGGTTAGGGTTGGGCTTGGAGCTAGGATTTTTCTGAGTGCACTGAACCAACTCCCGAGTCTCTAGGACATTCCTAAAAAAATTTGATTTTTTCCCATAGGAATGCATGGTTTAGGGTTATGGTTAGGGTTAGGGTTGGAGCTAGGGTTAGGGTTAGGGTTAGGGTTGGAGTTAGGGTTAGTGTTGGAGCTAGGGTTAGGGTTGGGCTTGGAGCTAGGATTTTTCTGAGTGCACTGAACCAACTCCCGAGTCTCTAGGACATTCCTAAAAAAATTTGATTTTTTTCCCATAGGAATGCATGGGTTAGGGTTATGGTTAGGGTTAGGGTTGGAGCTAGGGTTAGGGTTAGGGTTAGGGTTGGAGTTAGGGTTAGTGTTGGAGCTAGGGTTAGGGTTGGGCTTGGAGCTAGGATTTTTCTGAGTGCACTGAACCAACTCCCGAGTCTCTAGGACATTCCTAAAAAAATTTGATTTTTTCCCATAGGAATGCATGGGTTAGGGTTATGGTTAGGGTTAGGGTTGGAGCTAGGGTTAGGGTTAGGGTTAGGGTTGGAGTTAGGGTTAGTGTTGGAGCTAGGGTTAGGGTTGGGCTTGGAGCTAGGATTTTTCTGAGTGCACTGAACCAACTCCCGAGTCTCTAGGACATTCCTAAAAAAATTTGATTTTTTCCCATAGGAATGCATGGGTTAGGGTTATGGTTAGGGTTAGGGTTTGAGCTAGGGTTAGGGTTAGGGTTAGGGTTGGAGTTAGGGTTAGTGTTGGAGCTAGGGTTAGGGTTGGGCTTGGAGCTAGGATTTTTCTGAGTGCACTGAACCAACTCCCGAGTCTCTAGGACATTCCTAAAAAAATTTGATTTTTTCCCATAGGAATGCATGGGTTAGGGTTAGGGTTAGGGTTGGAGCTAGGGTTAGGGTTAGGGTTGGAGTTAGGGTTAGTGTTGGAGCTAGGGTTAGGGTTGGGCTTGGAGCTAGGATTTTTCTGAGTGCACTGAACCAACTCCCGAGTCTCTAGGACATTCCTAAAAAAATTGATTTTTTCCCATAGGAATGCATGGGTTAGGGTTATGGTTAGGGTTAGGGTTGGAGCTAGGGTTAGGGTTAGGGTTAGGGTTGGAGTTAGGGTTAGTGTTGGAGCTAGGGTTAGGGTTGGGCTTGGAGCTAGGATTTTTCTGAGTGCACTGAACCAACTCCCGAGTCTCTAGGACATTCCTAAAAAAATTTGATTTTTTTCCCATAGGAATGCATGGGTTAGGGTTATGGTTAGGGTTAGGGTTGGAGCTAGGGTTAGGGTTAGGGTTAGGGTTGGAGTTAGGGTTAGTGTTGGAGCTAGGGTTAGGGTTGGGCTTGGAGCTAGGATTTTTCTGAGTGCACTGAACCAACTCCCGAGTCTCTAGGACGTTCCTAAAAAAATTTGATTTTTTCCCATAGGAATGCATGGGTTAGGGTTATGGTTAGGGTTAGGGTTGGAGCTAGGGTTAGGGTTAGGGTTAGGGTTGGAGTTAGGGTTAGTGTTGGAGCTAGGGTTAGGGTTGGGCTTGGAGCTAGGATTTTTCTGAGTGCACTGAACCAACTCCCGAGTCTCTAGGACATTCCTAAAAAAATTTGAGTTTTTCCCATAGGAATTTATGGGTTAGGGTTAGGGTTAGGGTTGGAGCTAGGGTTAGGGTTAGGGTTAGGGTTGGAGTTAGGGTTAGTGTTGGAGCTAGGGTTAGGGTTGGGCTTGGAGCTAGGATTTTTCTGAGTGCACTGAACCAACTCCCGAGTCTCTAGGACATTCCTAAAAAAATTTGATTTTTTCCCATAGGAATGCATGGGTTAGGGTTATGGTTAGGGTTAGGGTTGGAGCTAGGGTTAGGGTTAGGGTTAGGGTTGGAGTTAGGGTTAGTGTTGGAGCTAGGGTTAGGGTTGGGCTTGGAGCTAGGATTTTTCTGAGTGCACTGAACCAACTCCCGAGTCTCTAGGACATTCCTAAAAAAATTTGATTTTTTCCCATAGGAATGCATGGGTTAGGGTTATGGTTAGGGTTAGGGTTGGAGCTAGGGTTAGGGTTAGGGTTAGGGTTGGAGTTAGGGTTAGTGTTGGAGCTAGGGTTAGGGTTGGGCTTGGAGCTAGGATTTTTCTGAGTGCACTGAACCAACTCCCGAGTCTCTAGGACATTCCTAAAAAATTTGATTTTTTCCCATAGGAATGCATGGGTTAGGGTTATGGTTAGGGTTAGGGTTGGAGCTAGGGTTAGGGTTAGGGTTAGGGTTGGAGTTAGGGTTAGTGTTGGAGCTAGGGTTAGGGTTGGGCTTGGAGCTAGGATTTTTCTGAGTGCACTGAACCAACTCCCGAGTCTCTAGGACATTCCTAAAAAAATTTGATTTTTTCCCATAGGAATGCATGGGTTAGGGTTAGGGTTAGGGTTGGAGCTAGGGTTAGGGTTAGGGTTAGGGTTGGAGATAGGGTTAGTGTTGGAGCTAGGGTTAGGGTTGGGCTTGGAGCTAGGATTTTTCTGAGTCCACTGAACCAACTCCCGAGTCTCTAGGACGTTCCTAAAAAAATTTGATTTTTTCCCATAGGAATGCATGGGTTAGGGTTAGGGTTAGGGTTGGAGCTAGGGTTAGGGTTAGGGTTAGGGTTGGAGTTAGGGTTAGTGTTGGAGCTAGGGTTAGGGTTGGGCTTGGAGCTAGGATTTTTCTGAGTGCACTGAACCAACTCCCGAGTCTCTAGGACATTCCTAAAAAAATTTGATTTTTTCCCATAGGAATGCATGGGTTAGGGTTAGGGTTAGGGTTGGAGCTAGGGTTAGGGTTAGGGTTAGGGTTGGAGTTAGGGTTAGTGTTGGAGCTAGGGTTAGGGTTGGGCTTGGAGCTAGGATTTTTCTGAGTGCACTGAACCAACTCCCGAGTCTCTAGGACATTCCTAAAAAAATTTGAGTTTTTCCCATAGGAATGCATGGGTTAGGGTTAGGGTTAGGGTTGGAGCTAGGGTTAGGGTTAGGGTTAGGGTTGGAGTTAGGGTTAGTGTTGGAGCTAGGGTTAGGGTTGGGCTTGGAGCTAGGATTTTTCTGAGTGCACTGAACCAACTCCCGAGTCTCTAGGACATTCCTAAAAAAATTTGATTTTTTCCCATAGGAATGCATGGGTTAGGGTTATGGTTAGGGTTAGGGTTGGAGCTAGGGTTAGGGTTAGGGTTAGGGTTGGAGTTAGAGTTAGTGTTGGAGCTAGGGTTAGGGTTGGGCTTGGAGCTAGGATTTTTCTGAGTGCACTGAACCAACTCCCGAGTCTCTAGGACGTTCCTAAAAAAATTTGATTTTTTCCCATAGGAATGCATGGGTTAGGGTTAGGGTTAGGGTTGGAGCTAGGGTTAGGGTTAGGGTTAGGGTTGGAGTTAGGGTTAGTGTTGGAGCTAGGGTTAGGGTTGGGCTTGGAGCTAGGATTTTTCTGAGTGCACTGAACCAACTCCCGAGTCTCTAGGACATTCCTAAAAAAATTTGATTTTTTCCCATAGGAATGCATGGGTTAGGGTTAGGGTTAGGGTTGGAGCTAGGGTTAGGGTTAGGGTTAGGGTTGGAGTTAGGGTTAGTGTTGGAGCTAGGGTTAGGGTTGGGCTTGGAGCTAGGATTTTTCTGAGTGCACTGAACCAACTCCCGAGTCTCTAGGACATTCCTAAAAAAATTTGAGTTTTTCCCATAGGAATGCATGGGTTAGGGTTAGGGTTAGGGTTGGAGCTAGGGTTAGGGTTAGGGTTAGGGTTGGAGTTAGGGTTAGTGTTGGAGCTAGGGTTAGGGTTGGGCTTGGAGCTAGGATTTTTCTGAGTGCACTGAACCAACTCCCGAGTCTCTAGGACATTCCTAAAAAAATTTGATTTTTTTCCCATAGGAATGCATGGTTTAGGGTTATGGTTAGGGTTAGGGTTGGAGCTAGGGTTAGGGTTAGGGTTAGGGTTGGAGTTAGAGTTAGTGTTGGAGCTAGGGTTAGGGTTGGGCTTGGAGCTAGGATTTTTCTGAGTGCACTGAACCAACTCCCGAGTCTCTAGGACGTTCCTAAAAAAATTTGATTTTTTCCCATAGGAATGCATGGGTTAGGGTTATGGTTAGGGTTAGGGTTGGAGCTAGGGTTAGGGTTAGGGTTAGGGTTGGAGTTAGGGTTAGTGTTGGAGCTAGGGTTAGGGTTGGGCTTGGAGCTAGGATTTTTCTGAGTGCACTGAACCAACTCCCGAGTCTCTAGGACGTTCCTAAAAAAATTTGATTTTTTCCCATAGGAATGCATGGGTTAGGGTTAGGGTTAGGGTTGGAGCTAGGGTTAGGGTTAGGGTTAGGGTTGGAGTTAGGGTTAGTGTTGGAGCTAGGGTTAGGGTTGGGCTTGGAGCTAGGATTTTTCTGAGTGCACTGAACCAACTCCCGAGTCTCTAGGACATTCCTAAAAAAATTTGATTTTTTCCCATAGGAATGCATGGGTTAGGGTTAGGGTTAGGGTTGGAGCTAGGGTTAGGGTTAGGGTTGCAGTTAGGGTTAGTGTTGGAGCTAGGGTTAGGGTTGGGCTTGGAGCTAGGATTTTTCTGAGTGCACTGAACCAACTCCCGAGTCTCTAGGACATTCCTAAAAAAATTTGATTTTTTCCCATAGGAATGCATGGGTTAGGGTTATGGTTAGGGTTAGGGTTGGAGCTAGGGTTAGGGTTAGGGTTAGGGTTGGAGTTAGAGTTAGTGTTGGAGCTAGGGTTAGGGTTGGGCTTGGAGCTAGGATTTTTCTGAGTGCACTGAACCAACTCCCGAGTCTCTAGGACATTCCTAAAAAAATTTGATTTTTTCCCATAGGAATGCATGGGTTAGGGTTATGGTTAGGGTTAGGGTTGGAGCTAGGGTTAGGGTTAGGGTTAGGGTTGGAGTTAGGGTTAGTGTTGGAGCTAGGGTTAGGGTTGGGCTTGGAGCTAGGATTTTTCTGAGTGCACTGAACCAACTCCCGAGTCTCTAGGACGTTCCTAAAAAATTTGATTTTTTCCCATAGGAATGCATGGGTTAGGGTTAGGGTTAGGGTTGGAGCTAGGGTTAGGGTTAGGGTTAGGGTTGGAGTTAGGGTTAGTGTTGGAGCTAGGGTTAGGGTTGGGCTTGGAGCTAGGATTTTTCTGAGTGCACTGAACCAACTCCCGAGTCTCTAGGACATTCCTAAAAAAATTTGATTTTTTTCCCATAGGAATGCATGGGTTAGGGTTATGGTTAGGGTTAGGGTTGGAGCTAGGGTTAGGGTTAGGGTTAGGGTTGGAGTTAGGGTTAGTGTTGGAGCTAGGGTTAGGGTTGGGCTTGGAGCTAGGATTTTTCTGAGTGCACTGAACCAACTCCCGAGTCTCTAGGACATTCCTAAAAAAATTTGATTTTTTTCCCATAGGAATGCATGGGTTAGGGTTATGGTTAGGGTTAGGGTTGGAGCTAGGGTTAGGGTTAGGGTTAGGGTTGGAGTTAGGGTTAGTGTTGGAGCTAGGGTTAGGGTTGGGCTTGGAGCTAGGATTTTTCTGAGTGCACTGAACCAACTCCCGAGTCTCTAGGACATTCCTAAAAAAATTTGATTTTTTCCCATAGGAATGCATGGGTTAGGGTTAGGGTTAGGGTTGGAGCTAGGGTTAGGGTTAGGGTTAGGGTTGGAGTTAGGGTTAGTGTTGGAGCTAGGGTTAGGGTTGGGCTTGGAGCTAGGATTTTTCTGAGTGCACTGAACCAACTCCCGAGTCTCTAGGACATTCCTAAAAAAATTTGATTTTTTCCCATAGGAATGCATGGGTTAGGGTTATGGTTAGGGTTAGGGTTGGAGCTAGGGTTAGGGTTAGGGTTAGGGTTGGAGTTAGGGTTAGTGTTGGAGCTAGGGTTAGGGTTGGGCTTGGAGCTAGGATTTTTCTGAGTGCACTGAACCAACTCCCGAGTCTCTAGGACATTCCTAAAAAAATTTGATTTTTTCCCATAGGAATGCATGGGTTAGGGTTATGGTTAGGGTTAGGGTTGGAGCTAGGGTTAGGGTTAGGGTTAGGGTTGGAGTTAGGGTTAGTGTTGGAGCTAGGGTTAGGGTTGGGCTTGGAGCTAGGATTTTTCTGAGTGCACTGAACCAACTCCCGAGTCTCTAGGACGTTCCTAAAAAAATTTGATTTTTTCCCATAGGAATGCATGGGTTAGGGTTAGGGTTAGGGTTGGAGCTAGGGTTAGGGTTAGGGTTAGGGTTGGAGTTAGGGTTAGTGTTGGAGCTAGGGTTAGGGTTGGGCTTGGAGCTAGGATTTTTCTGAGTGCACTGAACCAACTCCCGAGTCTCTAGGACATTCCTAAAAAATTTGATTTTTTCCCATAGGAATGCATGGGTTAGGGTTAGGGTTAGGGTTGGAGCTAGGGTTAGGGTTAGGGTTGCAGTTAGGGTTAGTGTTGGAGCTAGGGTTAGGGTTGGGCTTGGAGCTAGGATTTTTCTGAGTGCACTGAACCAACTCCCGAGTCTCTAGGACATTCCTAAAAAAATTTGATTTTTTCCCATAGGAATGCATGGGTTAGGGTTATGGTTAGGGTTAGGGTTGGAGCTAGGGTTAGGGTTAGGGTTAGGGTTGGAGTTAGGGTTAGTGTTGGAGCTAGGGTTAGGGTTGGGCTTGGAGCTAGGATTTTTCTGAGTGCACTGAACCAACTCCCGAGTCTCTAGGACGTTCCTAAAAAAATTTGATTTTTTCCCATAGGAATGCATGGGTTAGGGTTAGGGTTAGGGTTGGAGCTAGGGTTAGGGTTAGGGTTAGGGTTGGAGTTAGGGTTAGTGTTGGAGCTAGGGTTAGGGTTGGGCTTGGAGCTAGGATTTTTCTGAGTGCACTGAACCAACTCCCGAGTCTCTAGGACATTCCTAAAAAAATTTGAGTTTTTCCCATAGGAATTTATGGGTTAGGGTTAGGGTTAGGGTTGGAGCTAGGGTTAGGGTTAGGGTTAGGGTTGGAGTTAGGGTTAGTGTTGGAGCTAGGGTTAGGGTTGGGCTTGGAGCTAGGATTTTTCTGAGTGCACTGAACCAACTCCCGAGTCTCTAGGACATTCCTAAAAAAATTTGATTTTTTCCCATAGGAATGCATGGGTTAGGGTTATGGTTAGGGTTAGGGTTGGAGCTAGGGTTAGGGTTAGGGTTAGGGTTGGAGTTAGGGTTAGTGTTGGAGCTAGGGTTAGGGTTGGGCTTGGAGCTAGGATTTTTCTGAGTGCACTGAACCAACTCCCGAGTCTCTAGGACATTCCTAAAAAAATTTGATTTTTTCCCATAGGAATGCATGGGTTAGGGTTATGGTTAGGGTTAGGGTTGGAGCTAGGGTTAGGGTTAGGGTTAGGGTTGGAGTTAGGGTTAGTGTTGGAGCTAGGGTTAGGGTTGGGCTTGGAGCTAGGATTTTTCTGAGTGCACTGAACCAACTCCCGAGTCTCTAGGACATTCCTAAAAAAATTTGATTTTTTCCCATAGGAATGCATGGGTTAGGGTTATGGTTAGGGTTAGGGTTGGAGCTAGGGTTAGGGTTAGGGTTAGGGTTGGAGTTAGGGTTAGTGTTGGAGCTAGGGTTAGGGTTGGGCTTGGAGCTAGGATTTTTCTGAGTGCACTGAACCAACTCCCGAGTCTCTAGGACATTCCTAAAAAAATTTGATTTTTTCCCATAGGAATGCATGGGTTAGGGTTAGGGTTAGGGTTGGAGCTAGGGTTAGGGTTAGGGTTAGGGTTGGAGATAGGGTTAGTGTTGGAGCTAGGGTTAGGGTTGGGCTTGGAGCTAGGATTTTTCTGAGTCCACTGAACCAACTCCCGAGTCTCTAGGACGTTCCTAAAAAAATTTGATTTTTTCCCATAGGAATGCATGGGTTAGGGTTAGGGTTAGGGTTGGAGCTAGGGTTAGGGTTAGGGTTAGGGTTGGAGTTAGGGTTAGTGTTGGAGCTAGGGTTAGGGTTGGGCTTGGAGCTAGGATTTTTCTGAGTGCACTGAACCAACTCCCGAGTCTCTAGGACATTCCTAAAAAAATTTGATTTTTTCCCATAGGAATGCATGGGTTAGGGTTAGGGTTAGGGTTGGAGCTAGGGTTAGGGTTAGGGTTAGGGTTGGAGTTAGGGTTAGTGTTGGAGCTAGGGTTAGGGTTGGGCTTGGAGCTAGGATTTTTCTGAGTGCACTGAACCAACTCCCGAGTCTCTAGGACATTCCTAAAAAAATTTGAGTTTTTCCCATAGGAATGCATGGGTTAGGGTTAGGGTTAGGGTTGGAGCTAGGGTTAGGGTTAGGGTTAGGGTTGGAGTTAGGGTTAGTGTTGGAGCTAGGGTTAGGGTTGGGCTTGGAGCTAGGATTTTTCTGAGTGCACTGAACCAACTCCCGAGTCTCTAGGACATTCCTAAAAAATTTGATTTTTTCCCATAGGAATGCATGGGTTAGGGTTATGGTTAGGGTTAGGGTTGGAGCTAGGGTTAGGGTTAGGGTTAGGGTTGGAGTTAGAGTTAGTGTTGGAGCTAGGGTTAGGGTTGGGCTTGGAGCTAGGATTTTTCTGAGTGCACTGAACCAACTCCCGAGTCTCTAGGACGTTCCTAAAAAAAATTGATTTTTTCCCATAGGAATGCATGGGTTAGGGTTAGGGTTAGGGTTGGAGCTAGGGTTAGGGTTAGGGTTAGGGTTGGAGTTAGGGTTAGTGTTGGAGCTAGGGTTAGGGTTGGGCTTGGAGCTAGGATTTTTCTGAGTGCACTGAACCAACTCCCGAGTCTCTAGGACATTCCTAAAAAAATTTGAGTTTTTCCCATAGGAATGCATGGGTTAGGGTTAGGGTTAGGGTTGGAGCTAGGGTTAGGGTTAGGGTTAGGGTTGGAGTTAGGGTTAGTGTTGGAGCTAGGGTTAGGGTTGGGCTTGGAGCTAGGATTTTTCTGAGTGCACTGAACCAACTCCCGAGTCTCTAGGACATTCCTAAAAAAATTTGAGTTTTTCCCATAGGAATGCATGGGTTAGGGTTAGGGTTAGGGTTGGAGCTAGGGTTAGGGTTAGGGTTAGGGTTGGAGTTAGGGTTAGTGTTGGAGCTAGGGTTAGGGTTGGGCTTGGAGCTAGGATTTTTCTGAGTGCACTGAACCAACTCCCGAGTCTCTAGGACATTCCTAAAAAAATTTGATTTTTTTCCCATAGGAATGCATGGTTTAGGGTTATGGTTAGGGTTAGGGTTGGAGCTAGGGTTAGGGTTAGGGTTAGGGTTGGAGTTAGGGTTAGTGTTGGAGCTAGGGTTAGGGTTGGGCTTGGAGCTAGGATTTTTCTGAGTGCACTGAACCAACTCCCGAGTCTCTAGGACGTTCCTAAAAAAATTTGATTTTTTCCCATAGGAATGCATGGGTTAGGGTTATGGTTAGGGTTAGGGTTGGAGCTAGGGTTAGGGTTAGGGTTAGGGTTGGAGTTAGGGTTAGTGTTGGAGCTAGGGTTAGGGTTGGGCTTGGAGCTAGGATTTTTCTGAGTGCACTGAACCAACTCCCGAGTCTCTAGGACGTTCCTAAAAAAATTTGATTTTTTCCCATAGGAATGCATGGGTTAGGGTTAGGGTTAGGGTTGGAGCTAGGGTTAGGGTTAGGGTTAGGGTTGGAGTTAGGGTTAGTGTTGGAGCTAGGGTTAGGGTTGGGCTTGGAGCTAGGATTTTTCTGAGTGCACTGAACCAACTCCCGAGTCTCTAGGACATTCCTAAAAAAATTTGATTTTTTCCCATAGGAATGCATGGGTTAGGGTTAGGGTTAGGGTTGGAGCTAGGGTTAGGGTTAGGGTTGCAGTTAGGGTTAGTGTTGGAGCTAGGGTTAGGGTTGGGCTTGGAGCTAGGATTTTTCTGAGTGCACTGAACCAACTCCCGAGTCTCTAGGACATTCCTAAAAAATTTTGATTTTTTCCCATAGGAATGCATGGGTTAGGGTTATGGTTAGGGTTAGGGTTGGAGCTAGGGTTAGGGTTAGGGTTAGGGTTGGAGTTAGAGTTAGTGTTGGAGCTAGGGTTAGGGTTGGGCTTGGAGCTAGGATTTTTCTGAGTGCACTGAACCAACTCCCGAGTCTCTAGGACATTCCTAAAAAAATTTGATTTTTTCCCATAGGAATGCATGGGTTAGGGTTATGGTTAGGGTTAGGGTTGGAGCTAGGGTTAGGGTTAGGGTTAGGGTTGGAGTTAGGGTTAGTGTTGGAGCTAGGGTTAGGGTTGGGCTTGGAGCTAGGATTTTTCTGAGTGCACTGAACCAACTCCCGAGTCTCTAGGACGTTCCTAAAAAAATTTGATTTTTTCCCATAGGAATGCATGGGTTAGGGTTAGGGTTAGGGTTGGAGCTAGGGTTAGGGTTAGGGTTAGGGTTGGAGTTAGGGTTAGTGTTGGAGCTAGGGTTAGGGTTGGGCTTGGAGCTAGGATTTTTCTGAGTGCACTGAACCAACTCCCGAGTCTCTAGGACATTCCTAAAAAAATTTGATTTTTTCCCATAGGAATGCATGGGTTAGGGTTATGGTTAGGGTTAGGGTTGGAGCTAGGGTTAGGGTTAGGGTTAGGGTTGGAGTTAGGGTTAGTGTTGGAGCTAGGGTTAGGGTTGGGCTTGGAGCTAGGATTTTTCTGAGTGCACTGAACCAACTCCCGAGTCTCTAGGACATTCCTAAAAAAATTTGATTTTTTTCCCATAGGAATGCATGGGTTAGGGTTATGGTTAGGGTTAGGGTTGGAGCTAGGGTTAGGGTTAGGGTTAGGGTTGGAGTTAGGGTTAGTGTTGGAGCTAGGGTTAGGGTTGGGCTTGGAGCTAGGATTTTTCTGAGTGCACTGAACCAACTCCCGAGTCTCTAGGACATTCCTAAAAAAATTTGATTTTTTCCCATAGGAATGCATGGGTTAGGGTTAGGGTTAGGGTTGGAGCTAGGGTTAGGGTTAGGGTTAGGGTTGGAGTTAGGGTTAGTGTTGGAGCTAGGGTTAGGGTTGGGCTTGGAGCTAGGATTTTTCTGAGTGCACTGAACCAACTCCCGAGTCTCTAGGACATTCCTAAAAAAATTTGATTTTTTCCCATAGGAATGCATGGGTTAGGGTTATGGTTAGGGTTAGGGTTGGAGCTAGGGTTAGGGTTAGGGTTAGGGTTGGAGTTAGGGTTAGTGTTGGAGCTAGGGTTAGGGTTGGGCTTGGAGCTAGGATTTTTCTGAGTGCACTGAACCAACTCCCGAGTCTCTAGGACATTCCTAAAAAAATTTGATTTTTTCCCATAGGAATGCATGGGTTAGGGTTATGGTTAGGGTTAGGGTTGGAGCTAGGGTTAGGGTTAGGGTTAGGGTTGGAGTTAGGGTTAGTGTTGGAGCTAGGGTTAGGGTTGGGCTTGGAGCTAGGATTTTTCTGAGTGCACTGAACCAACTCCCGAGTCTCTAGGACGTTCCTAAAAAAATTTGATTTTTTCCCATAGGAATGCATGGGTTAGGGTTAGGGTTAGGGTTGGAGCTAGGGTTAGGGTTAGGGTTAGGGTTGGAGTTAGGGTTAGTGTTGGAGCTAGGGTTAGGGTTGGGCTTGGAGCTAGGATTTTTCTGAGTGCACTGAACCAACTCCCGAGTCTCTAGGACATTCCTAAAAAAATTTGATTTTTTCCCATAGGAATGCATGGGTTAGGGTTAGGGTTAGGGTTGGAGCTAGGGTTAGGGTTAGGGTTGCAGTTAGGGTTAGTGTTGGAGCTAGGGTTAGGGTTGGGCTTGGAGCTAGGATTTTTCTGAGTGCACTGAACCAACTCCCGAGTCTCTAGGACATTCCTAAAAAAATTTGATTTTTTCCCATAGGAATGCATGGGTTAGGGTTATGGTTAGGGTTAAGGTTGGAGCTAGGGTTAGGGTTAGGGTTAGGGTTGGAGTTAGGGTTAGTGTTGGAGCTAGGGTTAGGGTTGGGCTTGGAGCTAGGATTTTTCTGAGTGCACTGAACCAACTCCCGAGTCTCTAGGACGTTCCTAAAAAAATTTGATTTTTTCCCATAGGAATGCATGGGTTAGGGTTAGGGTTAGGGTTGGAGCTAGGGTTAGGGTTAGGGTTAGGGTTGGAGTTAGGGTTAGTGTTGGAGCTAGGGTTAGGGTTGGGCTTGGAGCTAGGATTTTTCTGAGTGCACTGAACCAACTCCCGAGTCTCTAGGACATTCCTAAAAAAAAATTGAGTTTTTCCCATAGGAATGCATGGGTTAGGGTTAGGGTTAGGGTTGGAGCTAGGGTTAGGGTTAGGGTTAGGGTTGGAGTTAGGGTTAGTGTTGGAGCTAGGGTTAGGGTTGGGCTTGGAGCTAGGATTTTTCTGAGTGCACTGAACCAACTCCCGAGTCTCTAGGACATTCCTAAAAAAATTTGATTTTTTCCCATAGGAATGCATGGGTTAGGGTTATGGTTAGGGTTAGGGTTGGAGCTAGGGTTAGGGTTAGGGTTAGGGTTGGAGTTAGGGTTAGTGTTGGAGCTAGGGTTAGGGTTGGGCTTGGAGCTAGGATTTTTCTGAGTGCACTGAACCAACTCCCGAGTCTCTAGGACATTCCTAAAAAAATTTGATTTTTTCCCATAGGAATGCATGGGTTAGGGTTAGGGTTAGGGTTGGAGCTAGGGTTAGGGTTAGGGTTGGAGTTAGGGTTAGTGTTGGAGCTAGGGTTAGGGTTGGGCTTGGAGCTAGGATTTTTCTGAGTGCACTGAACCAACTCCCGAGTCTCTAGGACATTCCTAAAAAAATTTGATTTTTTCCCATAGGAATGCATGGGTTAGGGTTATGGTTAGGGTTAGGGTTGGAGCTAGGGTTAGGGTTAGGGTTAGGGTTGGAGTTAGGGTTAGTGTTGGAGCTAGGGTTAGGGTTGGGCTTGGAGCTAGGATTTTTCTGAGTGCACTGAACCAACTCCCGAGTCTCTAGGACATTCCTAAAAAAATTTGATTTTTTCCCATAGGAATGCATGGGTTAGGGTTATGGTTAGGGTTAGGGTTGGAGCTAGGGTTAGGGTTAGGGTTAGGGTTGGAGTTAGGGTTAGTGTTGGAGCTAGGGTTAGGGTTGGGCTTGGAGCTAGGATTTTTCTGAGTGCACTGAACCAACTCCCGAGTCTCTAGGACATTCCTAAAAAAATTTGATTTTTTCCCATAGGAATGCATGGGTTAGGGTTAGGGTTAGGGTTGGAGCTAGGGTTAGGGTTAGGGTTGCAGTTAGGGTTAGTGTTGGAGCTAGGGTTAGGGTTGGGCTTGGAGCTAGGATTTTTCTGAGTGCACTGAACCAACTCCCGAGTCTCTAGGACATTCCTAAAAAAATTTGATTTTTTCCCATAGGAATGCATGGGTTAGGGTTATGGTTAGGGTTAGGGTTGGAGCTAGGGTTAGGGTTAGGGTTAGGGTTGGAGTTAGAGTTAGTGTTGGAGCTAGGGTTAGGGTTGGGCTTGGAGCTAGGATTTTTCTGAGTGCACTGAACCAACTCCCGAGTCTCTAGGACATTCCTAAAAAAATTTGATTTTTTCCCATAGGAATGCATGGGTTAGGGTTATGGTTAGGGTTAGGGTTGGAGCTAGGGTTAGGGTTAGGGTTAGGGTTGGAGTTAGGGTTAGTGTTGGAGCTAGGGTTAGGGTTGGGCTTGGAGCTAGGATTTTTCTGAGTGCACTGAACCAACTCCCGAGTCTCTAGGACGTTCCTAAAAAAATTTGATTTTTTCCCATAGGAATGCATGGGTTAGGGTTAGGGTTAGGGTTGGAGCTAGGGTTAGGGTTAGGGTTAGGGTTGGAGTTAGGGTTAGTGTTGGAGCTAGGGTTAGGGTTGGGCTTGGAGCTAGGATTTTTCTGAGTGCACTGAACCAACTCCCGAGTCTCTAGGACATTCCTAAAAAAATTTGATTTTTTCCCATAGGAATGCATGGGTTAGGGTTATGGTTAGGGTTAGGGTTGGAGCTAGGGTTAGGGTTAGGGTTAGGGTTGGAGTTAGGGTTAGTGTTGGAGCTAGGGTTAGGGTTGGGCTTGGAGCTAGGATTTTTCTGAGTGCACTGAACCAACTCCCGAGTCTCTAGGACATTCCTAAAAAAATTTGATTTTTTTCCCATAGGAATGCATGGGTTAGGGTTATGGTTAGGGTTAGGGTTGGAGCTAGGGTTAGGGTTAGGGTTAGGGTTGGAGTTAGGGTTAGTGTTGGAGCTAGGGTTAGGGTTGGGCTTGGAGCTAGGATTTTTCTGAGTGCACTGAACCAACTCCCGAGTCTCTAGGACATTCCTAAAAAAATTTGATTTTTTCCCATAGGAATGCATGGGTTAGGGTTAGGGTTAGGGTTGGAGCTAGGGTTAGGGTTAGGGTTAGGGTTGGAGTTAGGGTTAGTGTTGGAGCTAGGGTTAGGGTTGGGCTTGGAGCTAGGATTTTTCTGAGTGCACTGAACCAACTCCCGAGTCTCTAGGACATTCCTAAAAAAATTTGATTTTTTCCCATAGGAATGCATGGGTTAGGGTTATGGTTAGGGTTAGGGTTGGAGCTAGGGTTAGGGTTAGGGTTAGGGTTGGAGTTAGGGTTAGTGTTGGAGCTAGGGTTAGGGTTGGGCTTGGAGCTAGGATTTTTCTGAGTGCACTGAACCAACTCCCGAGTCTCTAGGACATTCCTAAAAAAATTTGATTTTTTCCCATAGGAATGCATGGGTTAGGGTTATGGTTAGGGTTAGGGTTGGAGCTAGGGTTAGGGTTAGGGTTAGGGTTGGAGTTAGGGTTAGTGTTGGAGCTAGGGTTAGGGTTGGGCTTGGAGCTAGGATTTTTCTGAGTGCACTGAACCAACTCCCGAGTCTCTAGGACGTTCCTAAAAAAATTTGATTTTTTCCCATAGGAATGCATGGGTTAGGGTTAGGGTTAGGGTTGGAGCTAGGGTTAGGGTTAGGGTTAGGGTTGGAGTTAGGGTTAGTGTTGGAGCTAGGGTTAGGGTTGGGCTTGGAGCTAGGATTTTTCTGAGTGCACTGAACCAACTCCCGAGTCTCTAGGACATTCCTAAAAAAATTTGATTTTTTCCCATAGGAATGCATGGGTTAGGGTTAGGGTTAGGGTTGGAGCTAGGGTTAGGGTTAGGGTTGCAGTTAGGGTTAGTGTTGGAGCTAGGGTTAGGGTTGGGCTTGGAGCTAGGATTTTTCTGAGTGAACTGAACCAACTCCCGAGTCTCTAGGACATTCCTAAAAAAATTTGATTTTTTCCCATAGGAATGCATGGGTTAGGGTTATGGTTAGGGTTAGGGTTGGAGCTAGGGTTAGGGTTAGGGTTAGGGTTGGAGTTAGGGTTAGTGTTGGAGCTAGGGTTAGGGTTGGGCTTGGAGCTAGGATTTTTCTGAGTGCACTGAACCAACTCCCGAGTCTCTAGGACGTTCCTAAAAAAATTTGATTTTTTCCCATAGGAATGCATGGGTTAGGGTTAGGGTTAGGGTTGGAGCTAGGGTTAGGGTTAGGGTTAGGGTTGGAGTTAGGGTTAGTGTTGGAGCTAGGGTTAGGGTTGGGCTTGGAGCTAGGATTTTTCTGAGTGCACTGAACCAACTCCCGAGTCTCTAGGACATTCCTAAAAAAAATTGAGTTTTTCCCATAGGAATGCATGGGTTAGGGTTAGGGTTAGGGTTGGAGCTAGGGTTAGGGTTAGGGTTAGGGTTGGAGTTAGGGTTAGTGTTGGAGCTAGGGTTAGGGTTGGGCTTGGAGCTAGGATTTTTCTGAGTGCACTGAACCAACTCCCGAGTCTCTAGGACATTCCTAAAAAAATTTGATTTTTTCCCATAGGAATGCATGGGTTAGGGTTATGGTTAGGGTTAGGGTTGGAGCTAGGGTTAGGGTTAGGGTTAGGGTTGGAGTTAGGGTTAGTGTTGGAGCTAGGGTTAGGGTTGGGCTTGGAGCTAGGATTTTTCTGAGTGCACTGAACCAACTCCCGAGTCTCTAGGACATTCCTAAAAAAATTTGATTTTTTCCCATAGGAATGCATGGGTTAGGGTTATGGTTAGGGTTAGGGTTGGAGCTAGGGTTAGGGTTAGGGTTAGGGTTGGAGTTAGGGTTAGTGTTGGAGCTAGGGTTAGGGTTGGGCTTGGAGCTAGGATTTTTCTGAGTGCACTGAACCAACTCCCGAGTCTCTAGGACATTCCTAAAAAAATTTGATTTTTTCCCATAGGAATGCATGGGTTAGGGTTATGGTTAGGGTTAGGGTTGGAGCTAGGGTTAGGGTTAGGGTTAGGGTTGGAGTTAGGGTTAGTGTTGGAGCTAGGGTTAGGGTTGGGCTTGGAGCTAGGATTTTTCTGAGTGCACTGAACCAACTCCCGAGTCTCTAGGACATTCCTAAAAAAATTTGATTTTTTCCCATAGGAATGCATGGGTTAGGGTTATGGTTAGGGTTAGGGTTGGAGCTAGGGTTAGGGTTAGGGTTAGGGTTGGAGTTAGGGTTAGTGTTGGAGCTAGGGTTAGGGTTGGGCTTGGAGCTAGGATTTTTCTGAGTGCACTGAACCAACTCCCGAGTCTCTAGGACGTTCCTAAAAAAATTTGATTTTTTCCCATAGGAATGCATGGGTTAGGGTTAGGGTTAGGGTTGGAGCTAGGGTTAGGGTTAGGGTTAGGGTTGGAGTTAGGGTTAGTGTTGGAGCTAGGGTTAGGGTTGGGCTTGGAGCTAGGATTTTTCTGAGTGCACTGAACCAACTCCCGAGTCTCTAGGACATTCCTAAAAAAATTTGAGTTTTTCCCATAGGAATGCATGGGTTAGGGTTAGGGTTAGGGTTGGAGCTAGGGTTAGGGTTAGGGTTAGGGTTGGAGTTAGGGTTAGTGTTGGAGCTAGGGTTAGGGTTGGGCTTGGAGCTAGGATTTTTCTGAGTGCACTGAACCAACTCCCGAGTCTCTAGGACATTCCTAAAAAAATTTGATTTTTTCCCATAGGAATGCATGGGTTAGGGTTATGGTTAGGGTTAGGGTTGGAGCTAGGGTTAGGGTTAGGGTTAGGGTTGGAGTTAGGGTTAGTGTTGGAGCTAGGGTTAGGGTTGGGCTTGGAGCTAGGATTTTTCTGAGTGCACTGAACCAACTCCCGAGTCTCTAGGACATTCCTAAAAAAATTGATTTTTTCCCATAGGAATGCATGGGTTAGGGTTATGGTTAGGGTTAGGGTTGGAGCTAGGGTTAGGGTTAGGGTTAGGGTTGGAGTTAGGGTTAGTGTTGGAGCTAGGGTTAGGGTTGGGCTTGGAGCTAGGATTTTTCTGAGTGCACTGAACCAACTCCCGAGTCTCTAGGACATTCCTAAAAAAATTTGATTTTTTCCCATAGGAATGCATGGGTTAGGGTTATGGTTAGGGTTAGGGTTGGAGCTAGGGTTAGGGTTAGGGTTAGGGTTGGAGTTAGAGTTAGTGTTGGAGCTAGGGTTAGGGTTGGGCTTGGAGCTAGGATTTTTCTGAGTGCACTGAACCAACTCCCGAGTCTCTAGGACATTCCTAAAAAAATTTGATTTTTTCCCATAGGAATGCATGGGTTAGGGTTATGGTTAGGGTTAGGGTTGGAGCTAGGGTTAGGGTTAGGGTTAGGGTTGGAGTTAGGGTTAGTGTTGGAGCTAGGGTTAGGGTTGGGCTTGGAGCTAGGATTTTTCTGAGTGCACTGAACCAACTCCCGAGTCTCTAGGACATTCCTAAAAAAATTTGATTTTTTCCCATAGGAATGCATGGGTTAGGGTTATGGTTAGGGTTAGGGTTGGAGCTAGGGTTAGGGTTAGGGTTAGGGTTGGAGTTAGGGTTAGTGTTGGAGCTAGGGTTAGGGTTGGGCTTGGAGCTAGGATTTTTCTGAGTGCACTGAACCAACTCCCGAGTCTCTAGGACATTCCTAAAAAAATTTGAGTTTTTCCCATAGGAATGCATGGGTTAGGGTTAGGGTTAGGGTTGGAGCTAGGGTTAGGGTTAGGGTTAGGGTTGCAGTTAGGGTTAGTGTTGGAGCTAGGGTTAGGGTTGGGCTTGGAGCTAGGATTTTTCTGAGTGCACTGAACCAACTCCCGAGTCTCTAGGACATTCCTAAAAAAATTTGATTTTTTCCCATAGGAATGCATGGGTTAGGGTTATGGTTAGGGTTAGGGTTGGAGCTAGGGTTAGGGTTAGGGTTAGGGTTGGAGTTAGAGTTAGTGTTGGAGCTAGGGTTAGGGTTGGGCTTGGAGCTAGGATTTTTCTGAGTGCACTGAACCAACTCCCGAGTCTCTAGGACATTCCTAAAAAAATTTGATTTTTTCCCATAGGAATGCATGGGTTAGGGTTATGGTTAGGGTTAGGGTTGGAGCTAGGGTTAGGGTTAGGGTTAGGGTTGGAGTTAGGGTTAGTGTTGGAGCTAGGGTTAGGGTTGGGCTTGGAGCTAGGATTTTTCTGAGTGCACTGAACCAACTCCCGAGTCTCTAGGACGTTCCTAAAAAAATTTGATTTTTTCCCATAGGAATGCATGGGTTAGGGTTAGGGTTAGGGTTGGAGCTAGGGTTAGGGTTAGGGTTAGGGTTGGAGTTAGGGTTAGTGTTGGAGCTAGGGTTAGGGTTGGGCTTGGAGCTAGGATTTTTCTGAGTGCACTGAACCAACTCCCGAGTCTCTAGGACATTCCTAAAAAAATTTGAGTTTTTCCCATAGGAATGCATGGGTTAGGGTTAGGGTTAGGGTTGGAGCTAGGGTTAGGGTTAGGGTTAGGGTTGGAGTTAGGGTTAGTGTTGGAGCTAGGGTTAGGGTTGGGCTTGGAGCTAGGATTTTTCTGAGTGCACTGAACCAACTCCCGAGTCTCTAGGACATTCCTAAAAAAATTTGATTTTTTTCCCATAGGAATGCATGGGTTAGGGTTATGGTTAGGGTTAGGGTTGGAGCTAGGGTTAGGGTTAGGGTTAGGGTTGGAGTTAGGGTTAGTGTTGGAGCTAGGGTTAGGGTTGGGCTTGGAGCTAGGATTTTTCTGAGTGCACTGAACCAACTCCCGAGTCTCTAGGACATTCCTAAAAAATTTGATTTTTTCCCATAGGAATGCATGGGTTAGGGTTAGGGTTAGGGTTGGAGCTAGGGTTAGGGTTAGGGTTAGGGTTGGAGTTAGGGTTAGTGTTGGAGCTAGGGTTAGGGTTGGGCTTGGAGCTAGGATTTTTCTGAGTGCACTGAACCAACTCCCGAGTCTCTAGGACATTCCTAAAAAAATTTGATTTTTTCCCATAGGAATGCATGGGTTAGGGTTATGGTTAGGGTTAGGGTTGGAGCTAGGGTTAGGGTTAGGGTTAGGGTTGGAGTTAGGGTTAGTGTTGGAGCTAGGGTTAGGGTTGGGCTTGGAGCTAGGATTTTTCTGAGTGCACTGAACCAACTCCCGAGTCTCTAGGACATTCCTAAAAAAATTTGATTTTTTTCCCATAGGAATGCATGGGTTAGGGTTATGGTTAGGGTTAGGGTTGGAGCTAGGGTTAGGGTTAGGGTTAGGGTTGGAGTTAGGGTTAGTGTTGGAGCTAGGGTTAGGGTTGGGCTTGGAGCTAGGATTTTTCTGAGTGCACTGAACCAACTCCCGAGTCTCTAGGACGTTCCTAAAAAAATTTGATTTTTTCCCATAGGAATGCATGGGTTAGGGTTAGGGTTAGGGTTGGAGCTAGGGTTAGGGTTAGGGTTAGGGTTGGAGTTAGGGTTAGTGTTGGAGCTAGGGTTAGGGTTGGGCTTGGAGCTAGGATTTTTCTGAGTGCACTGAACCAACTCCCGAGTCTCTAGGACATTCCTAAAAAAATTTGATTTTTTCCCATAGGAATGCATGGGTTAGGGTTATGGTTAGGGTTAGGGTTGGAGCTAGGGTTAGGGTTAGGGTTAGGGTTGGAGTTAGGGTTAGTGTTGGAGCTAGGGTTAGGGTTGGGCTTGGAGCTAGGATTTTTCTGAGTGCACTGAACCAACTCCCGAGTCTCTAGGACATTCCTAAAAAAATTTGATTTTTTCCCATAGGAATGCATGGGTTAGGGTTAGGGTTAGGGTTGGAGCTAGGGTTAGGGTTAGGGTTGGAGTTAGGGTTAGTGTTGGAGCTAGGGTTAGGGTTGGGCTTGGAGCTAGGATTTTTCTGAGTGCACTGAACCAACTCCCGAGTCTCTAGGACATTCCTAAAAAAATTTGATTTTTTCCCATAGGAATGCATGGGTTAGGGTTATGGTTAGCGTTAGGGTTGGAGCTAGGGTTAGGGTTAGGGTTGGAGTTAGGGTTAGTGTTGGAGCTAGGGTTAGGGTTGGGCTTGGAGCTAGGATTTTTCTGAGTGCACTGAACCAACTCCCGAGTCTCTAGGACATTCCTAAAAAAATTTGATTTTTTCCCATAGGAATGCATGGGTTAGGGTTATGGTTAGGGTTAGGGTTGGAGCTAGGGTTAGGGTTAGGGTTAGGGTTGGAGTTAGGGTTAGTGTTGGAGCTAGGGTTAGGGTTGGGCTTGGAGCTAGGATTTTTCTGAGTGCACTGAACCAACTCCCGAGTCTCTAGGACATTCCTAAAAAAATTTGATTTTTTCCCATAGGAATGCATGGGTTAGGGTTATGGTTAGGGTTAGGGTTGGAGCTAGGGTTAGGGTTAGGTTTAGGGTTGGAGTTAGGGTTAGTGTTGGAGCTAGGGTTAGGGTTGGGCTTGGAGCTAGGATTTTTCTGAGTGCACTGAACCAACTCCCGAGTCTCTAGGACATTCCTAAAAAAATTTGATTTTTTCCCATAGGAATGCATGGGTTAGGGTTATGGTTAGGGTTAGGGTTGGAGCTAGGGTTAGGGTTAGGGTTAGGGTTGGAGTTAGGGTTAGTGTTGGAGCTAGGGTTAGGGTTGGGCTTGGAGCTAGGATTTTTCTGAGTGCACTGAACCAACTCCCGAGTCTCTAGGACGTTCCTAAAAAAATTTGATTTTTTCCCATAGGAATGCATGGGTTAGGGTTAGGGTTAGGGTTGGAGCTAGGGTTAGGGTTAGGGTTAGGGTTGGAGTTAGGGTTAGTGTTGGAGCTAGGGTTAGGGTTGGGCTTGGAGCTAGGATTTTTCTGAGTGCACTGAACCAACTCCCGAGTCTCTAGGACATTCCTAAAAAAATTTGAGTTTTTCCCATAGGAATGCATGGGTTAGGGTTAGGGTTAGGGTTGGAGCTAGGGTTAGGGTTAGGGTTAGGGTTGGAGTTAGGGTTAGTGTTGGAGCTAGGGTTAGGGTTGGGCTTGGAGCTAGGATTTTTCTGAGTGCACTGAACCAACTCCCGAGTCTCTAGGACATTCCTAAAAAAATTTGATTTTTTCCCATAGGAATGCATGGGTTAGGGTTATGGTTAGGGTTAGGGTTGGAGCTAGGGTTAGGGTTAGGGTTAGGGTTGGAGTTAGGGTTAGTGTTGGAGCTAGGGTTAGGGTTGGGCTTGGAGCTAGGATTTTTCTGAGTGCACTGAACCAACTCCCGAGTCTCTAGGACATTCCTAAAAAAATTTGATTTTTTCCCATAGGAATGCATGGGTTAGGGTTATGGTTAGGGTTAGGGTTGGAGCTAGGGTTGGAGTTAGGGTTAGGGTTGGAGTTAGGGTTAGTGTTGGAGCTAGGGTTAGGGTTGGGCTTGGAGCTAGGATTTTTCTGAGTGCACTGAACCAACTCCCGAGTCTCTAGGACATTCCTAAAAAAATTTGATTTTTTCCCATAGGAATGCATGGGTTAGGGTTATGGTTAGGGTTAGGGTTGGAGCTAGGGTTAGGGTTAGGGTTAGGGTTGGAGTTAGAGTTAGTGTTGGAGCTAGGGTTAGGGTTGGGCTTGGAGCTAGGATTTTTCTGAGTGCACTGAACCAACTCCCGAGTCTCTAGGACATTCCTAAAAAAATTTGATTTTTTCCCATAGGAATGCATGGGTTAGGGTTATGGTTAGGGTTAGGGTTGGAGCTAGGGTTTGTGTTAGGGTTAGGGTTGGAGTTAGGGTTAGTGTTGGAGCTAGGGTTAGGGTTGGGCTTGGAGCTAGGATTTTTCTGAGTGCACTGAACCAACTCCCGAGTCTCTAGGACATTCCTAAAAAAATTTGATTTTTTCCCATAGGAATGCATGGGTTAGGGTTATGGTTAGGGTTAGGGTTGGAGCTAGGGTTAGGGTTAGGGTTAGGGTTGGAGTTAGGGTTAGTGTTGGAGCTAGGGTTAGGGTTGGGCTTGGAGCTAGGATTTTTCTGAGTGCACTGAACCAACTCCCGAGTCTCTAGGACATTCCTAAAAAAATTTGAGTTTTTCCCATAGGAATGCATGGGTTAGGGTTAGGGTTAGGGTTGGAGCTAGGGTTAGGGTTAGGGTTAGGGTTGGAGTTAGGGTTAGTGTTGGAGCTAGGGTTAGGGTTGGGCTTGGAGCTAGGATTTTTCTGAGTGCACTGAACCAACTCCCGAGTCTCTAGGACATTCCTAAAAAAATTTGATTTTTTCCCATAGGAATGCATGGGTTAGGGTTATGGTTAGGGTTAGGGTTGGAGCTAGGGTTAGGGTTAGGGTTAGGGTTGGAGTTAGGGTTAGTGTTGGAGCTAGGGTTAGGGTTGGGCTTGGAGCTAGGATTTTTCTGAGTGCACTGAACCAACTCCCGAGTCTCTAGGACATTCCTAAAAAAATTTGATTTTTTCCCATAGGAATGCATGGGTTAGGGTTATGGTTAGGGTTAGGGTTGGAGCTAGGGTTAGGGTTAGGGTTAGGGTTGGAGTTAGGGTTAGTGTTGGAGCTAGGGTTAGGGTTGGGCTTGGAGCTAGGATTTTTCTGAGTGCACTGAACCAACTCCCGAGTCTCTAGGACGTTCCTAAAAAAATTTGATTTTTTCCCATAGGAATGCATGGGTTAGGGTTAGGGTTAGGGTTGGAGCTAGGGTTAGGGTTAGGGTTAGGGTTGGAGTTAGGGTTAGTGTTGGAGCTAGGGTTAGGGTTGGGCTTGGAGCTAGGATTTTTCTGAGTGCACTGAACCAACTCCCGAGTCTCTAGGACATTCCTAAAAAAATTTGAGTTTTTCCCATAGGAATGCATGGGTTAGGGTTAGGGTTAGGGTTGGAGCTAGGGTTAGGGTTAGGGTTAGGGTTGGAGTTAGGGTTAGTGTTGGAGCTAGGGTTAGGGTTGGGCTTGGAGCTAGGATTTTTCTGAGTGCACTGAACCAACTCCCGAGTCTCTAGGACATTCCTAAAAAAATTTGATTTTTTCCCATAGGAATGCATGGGTTAGGGTTAGGGTTAGGGTTAGGGTTGGAGCTAGGGTTAGGGTTAGGGTTAGGGTTGGAGTTAGGGTTAGTGTTGGAGCTAGGGTTAGGGTTGGGCTTGGAGCTAGGATTTTTCTGAGTGCACTGAACCAACTCCCGAGTCTCTAGGACGTTCCTAAAAAAATTTGATTTTTTCCCATAGGAATGCATGGGTTAGGGTTATGGTTAGGGTTAGGGTTTGAGCTAGGGTTAGGGTTAGGGTTAGGGTTGGAGTTAGGGTTAGTGTTGGAGCTAGGGTTAGGGTTGGGCTTGGAGCTAGGATTTTTCTGAGTGCACTGAACCAACTCCCGAGTCTCTAGGACGTTCCTAAAAAAATTTGATTTTTTCCCATAGGAATGCATGGGTTAGGGTTAGGGTTAGGGTTGGAGCTAGGGTTAGGGTTAGGGTTAGGGTTGGAGTTAGGGTTAGTGTTGGAGCTAGGGTTAGGGTTGGGCTTGGAGCTAAGATTTTTCTGAGTGCACTGAACCAACTCCCGAGTCTCTAGGACATTCCTAAAAAAATTTGATTTTTTCCCATAGGAATGCATGGGTTAGGGTTATGGTTAGGGTTGGAGCTAGGGTTAGGGTTAGGGTTAGGGTTGGAGTTAGGGTTAGTGTTGGAGCTAGGGTTAGGGTTGGGCTTGGAGCTAGGATTTTTCTGAGTGCACTGAACCAACTCCCGAGTCTCTAGGACATTCCTAAAAAATTTGAGTTTTTCCCATAGGAATGCATGGGTTAGGGTTAGGGTTAGGGTTGGAGCTAGGGTTAGGGTTAGGGTTAGGGTTGGAGTTAGGGTTAGTGTTGGAGCTAGGGTTAGGGTTGGGCTTGGAGCTAGGATTTTTCTGAGTGCACTGAACCAACTCCCGAGTCTCTAGGACATTCCTAAAAAAATTTGATTTTTTCCCATAGGAATGCATGGGTTAGGGTTATGGTTAGGGTTGGAGCTAGGGTTAGGGTTAGGGTTAGGGTTGGAGTTAGGGTTAGTGTGTTGGAGCTAGGGTTAGGGTTGGGCTTGGAGCTAGGATTTTTCTGAGTGCACTGAACCAACTCCCGAGTCTCTAGGACATTCCTAAAAAAATTTGAGTTTTTCCCATAGGAATGCATGGGTTAGGGTTAGGGTTAGGGTTGGAGCTAGGGTTAGGGTTAGGGTTAGGGTTGGAGTTAGGGTTAGTGTTGGAGCTAGGGTTAGGGTTGGGCTTGGAGCTAGGATTTTTCTGAGTGCACTGAACCAACTCCCGAGTCTCTAGGACATTCCTAAAAAAATTTGATTTTTTCCCATAGGAATGCATGGGTTAGGGTTATGGTTAGGGTTAGGGTTGGAGCTAGGGTTAGGGTTAGGGTTAGGGTTGGAGTTAGGGTTAGTGTTGGAGCTAGGGTTAGGGTTGGGCTTGGAGCTAGGATTTTTCTGAGTGCACTGAACCAACTCCCGAGTCTCTAGGACATTCCTAAAAAAATTTGATTTTTTCCCATAGGAATGCATGGGTTAGGGTTATGGTTAGGGTTAGGGTTGGAGCTAGGGTTAGGGTTAGGGTTAGGGTTGGAGTTAGGGTTAGTGTTGGAGCTAGGGTTAGGGTTGGGCTTGGAGCTAGGATTTTTCTGAGTGCACTGAACCAACTCCCGAGTCTCTAGGACATTCCTAAAAAAATTTGATTTTTTCCCATAGGAATGCATGGGTTAGGGTTATGGTTAGGGTTAGGGTTGGAGCTAGGGTTAGGGTTAGGGTTAGGGTTGGAGTTAGGGTTAGTGTTGGAGCTAGGGTTAGGGTTGGGCTTGGAGCTAGGATTTTTCTGAGTGCACTGAACCAACTCCCGAGTCTCTAGGACATTCCTAAAAAAATTTGAGTTTTTCCCATAGGAATGCATGGGTTAGGGTTATGGTTAGGGTTAGGGTTGGAGCTAGGGTTAGGGTTAGGGTTAGGGTTGGAGTTAGGGTTAGTGTTGGAGCTAGGGTTAGGGTTGGGCTTGGAGCTAGGATTTTTCTGAGTGCACTGAACCAACTCCCGAGTCTCTAGGACATTCCTAAAAAAATTTGATTTTTTTCCCATAGGAATGCATGGGTTAGGGTTATGGTTAGGGTTAGGGTTGGAGCTAGGGTTAGGGTTAGGGTTAGGGTTGGAGTTAGGGTTAGTGTTGGAGCTAGGGTTAGGGTTGGGCTTGGAGCTAGGATTTTTCTGAGTGCATTGAACCAACTCCCGAGTCTCTAGGACATTCCTAAAAAAAATTGATTTTTTCCCATAGGAATGCATGGGTTAGGGTTATGGTTAGGGTTAGGGTTGGAGCTAGGGTTAGGGTTAGGGTTAGGGTTGGAGTTAGGGTTAGTGTTGGAGCTAGGGTTAGGGTTGGGCTTGGAGCTAGGATTTTTCTGAGTGCCCTGAACCAACTCCCGAGTCTCTAGGACATTCCTAAAAAAATTTGATTTTTTCCCATAGGAATGCATGGGTTAGGGTTATGGTTAGGGTTAGGGTTGGAGCTAGGGTTAGGGTTAGGGTTAGGGTTGGAGTTAGGGTTAGTGTTGGAGCTAGGGTTAGGGTTGGGCTTGGAGCTAGGATTTTTCTGAGTGCACTGAACCAACTCCCGAGTCTCTAGGACATTCCTAAAAAAATTTGATTTTTTCCCATAGGAATGCATGGGTTAGGGTTATGGTTAGGGTTAGGGTTGGAGCTAGGGTTAGGGTTAGGGTTAGGGTTGGAGTTAGGGTTAGTGTTGGAGCTAGGGTTAGGGTTGGGCTTGGAGCTAGGATTTTTCTGAGTGCACTGAACCAACTCCCGAGTCTCTAGGACATTCCTAAAAAAATTTGATTTTTTCCCATAGGAATGCATGGGTTAGGGTTAGGGTTAGGGTTGGAGCTAGGGTTAGGGTTAGGGTTAGGGTTGGAGTTAGGGTTAGTGTTGGAGCTAGGGTTAGGGTTGGGCTTGGAGCTAGGATTTTTCTGAGTGCACTGAACCAACTCCCGAGTCTCTAGGACATTCCTAAAAAAATTTGAGTTTTTCCCATAGGAATGCATGGGTTAGGGTTAGGGTTAGGGTTGGAGCTAGGGTTAGGGTTAGGGTTAGGGTTGGAGTTAGGGTTAGTGTTGGAGCTAGGGTTAGGGTTGGGCTTGGAGCTAGGATTTTTCTGAGTGCACTGAACCAACTCCCGAGTCTCTAGGACATTCCTAAAAAAATTTGATTTTTTCCCATAGGAATGCATGGGTTAGGGTTAGGGTTAGGGTTGGAGCTAGGGTTAGGGTTAGGGTTGCAGTTAGGGTTAGTGTTGGAGCTAGGGTTAGGGTTGGGCTTGGAGCTAGGATTTTTCTGAGTGCACTGAACCAACTCCCGAGTCTCTAGGACATTCCTAAAAAAATTTGATTTTTTCCCATAGGAATGCATGGGTTAGGGTTATGGTTAGGGTTAGGGTTGGAGCTAGGGTTAGGGTTAGGGTTAGGGTTGGAGTTAGAGTTAGTGTTGGAGCTAGGGTTAGGGTTGGGCTTGGAGCTAGGATTTTTCTGAGTGCACTGAACCAACTCCCGAGTCTCTAGGACATTCCTAAAAAAATTTGATTTTTTCCCATAGGAATGCATGGGTTAGGGTTATGGTTAGGGTTAGGGTTGGAGCTAGGGTTAGGGTTAGGGTTAGGGTTGGAGTTAGGGTTAGTGTTGGAGCTAGGGTTAGGGTTGGGCTTGGAGCTAGGATTTTTCTGAGTGCACTGAACCAACTCCCGAGTCTCTAGGACGTTCCTAAAAAAATTTGATTTTTTCCCATAGGAATGCATGGGTTAGGGTTAGGGTTAGGGTTGGAGCTAGGGTTAGGGTTAGGGTTAGGGTTGGAGTTAGGGTTAGTGTTGGAGCTAGGGTTAGGGTTGGGCTTGGAGCTAGGATTTTTCTGAGTGCACTGAACCAACTCCCGAGTCTCTAGGACATTCCTAAAAAAAATTTGATTTTTTCCCATAGGAATGCATGGGTTAGGGTTATGGTTAGGGTTAGGGTTGGAGCTAGGGTTAGGGTTAGGGTTAGGGTTGGAGTTAGGGTTAGTGTTGGAGCTAGGGTTAGGGTTGGGCTTGGAGCTAGGATTTTTCTGAGTGCACTGAACCAACTCCCGAGTCTCTAGGACATTCCTAAAAAAATTTGATTTTTTTCCCATAGGAATGCATGGGTTAGGGTTATGGTTAGGGTTAGGGTTGGAGCTAGGGTTAGGGTTAGGGTTAGGGTTGGAGTTAGGGTTAGTGTTGGAGCTAGGGTTAGGGTTGGGCTTGGAGCTAGGATTTTTCTGAGTGCACTGAACCAACTCCCGAGTCTCTAGGACATTCCTAAAAAAATTTGATTTTTTCCCATAGGAATGCATGGGTTAGGGTTAGGGTTAGGGTTGGAGCTAGGGTTAGGGTTAGGGTTAGGGTTGGAGTTAGGGTTAGTGTTGGAGCTAGGGTTAGGGTTGGGCTTGGAGCTAGGATTTTTCTGAGTGCACTGAACCAACTCCCGAGTCTCTAGGACATTCCTAAAAAAATTTGATTTTTTCCCATAGGAATGCATGGGTTAGGGTTATGGTTAGGGTTAGGGTTGGAGCTAGGGTTAGGGTTAGGGTTAGGGTTGGAGTTAGGGTTAGTGTTGGAGCTAGGGTTAGGGTTGGGCTTGGAGCTAGGATTTTTCTGAGTGCACTGAACCAACTCCCGAGTCTCTAGGACATTCCTAAAAAAATTTGATTTTTTCCCATAGGAATGCATGGGTTAGGGTTATGGTTAGGGTTAGGGTTGGAGCTAGGGTTAGGGTTAGGGTTAGGGTTGGAGTTAGGGTTAGTGTTGGAGCTAGGGTTAGGGTTGGGCTTGGAGCTAGGATTTTTCTGAGTGCACTGAACCAACTCCCGAGTCTCTAGGACGTTCCTAAAAAAATTTGATTTTTTCCCATAGGAATGCATGGGTTAGGGTTAGGGTTAGGGTTGGAGCTAGGGTTAGGGTTAGGGTTAGGGTTGGAGTTAGGGTTAGTGTTGGAGCTAGGGTTAGGGTTGGGCTTGGAGCTAGGATTTTTCTGAGTGCACTGAACCAACTCCCGAGTCTCTAGGACATTCCTAAAAAAATTTGATTTTTTCCCATAGGAATGCATGGGTTAGGGTTAGGGTTAGGGTTGGAGCTAGGGTTAGGGTTAGGGTTGCAGTTAGGGTTAGTGTTGGAGCTAGGGTTAGGGTTGGGCTTGGAGCTAGGATTTTTCTGAGTGCACTGAACCAACTCCCGAGTCTCTAGGACATTCCTAAAAAAATTTGATTTTTTCCCATAGGAATGCATGGGTTAGGGTTATGGTTAGGGTTAGGGTTGGAGCTAGGGTTAGGGTTAGGGTTAGGGTTGGAGTTAGGGTTAGTGTTGGAGCTAGGGTTAGGGTTGGGCTTGGAGCTAGGATTTTTCTGAGTGCACTGAACCAACTCCCGAGTCTCTAGGACGTTCCTAAAAAAATTTGATTTTTTCCCATAGGAATGCATGGGTTAGGGTTAGGGTTAGGGTTGGAGCTAGGGTTAGGGTTAGGGTTAGGGTTGGAGTTAGGGTTAGTGTTGGAGCTAGGGTTAGGGTTGGGCTTGGAGCTAGGATTTTTCTGAGTGCACTGAACCAACTCCCGAGTCTCTAGGACGTTCCTAAAAAAATTTGATTTTTTCCCATAGGAATGCATGGGTTAGGGTTAGGGTTAGGGTTGGAGCTAGGGTTAGGGTTAGGGTTAGGGTTGGAGTTAGGGTTAGTGTTGGAGCTAGGGTTAGGGTTGGGCTTGGAGCTAGGATTTTTCTGAGTGCACTGAACCAACTCCCGAGTCTCTAGGACATTCCTAAAAAAATTTGATTTTTTCCCATAGGAATGCATGGGTTAGGGTTAGGGTTAGGGTTGGAGCTAGGGTTAGGGTTAGGGTTGCAGTTAGGGTTAGTGTTGGAGCTAGGGTTAGGGTTGGGCTTGGAGCTAGGATTTTTCTGAGTGCACTGAACCAACTCCCGAGTCTCTAGGACATTCCTAAAAAAATTTGATTTTTTCCCATAGGAATGCATGGGTTAGGGTTATGGTTAGGGTTAGGGTTGGAGCTAGGGTTAGGGTTAGGGTTAGGGTTGGAGTTAGGGTTAGTGTTGGAGCTAGGGTTAGGGTTGGGCTTGGAGCTAGGATTTTTCTGAGTGCACTGAACCAACTCCCGAGTCTCTAGGACGTTCCTAAAAAAATTTGATTTTTTCCCATAGGAATGCATGGGTTAGGGTTAGGGTTAGGGTTGGAGCTAGGGTTAGGGTTAGGGTTAGGGTTGGAGTTAGGGTTAGTGTTGGAGCTAGGGTTAGGGTTGGGCTTGGAGCTAGGATTTTTCTGAGTGCACTGAACCAACTCCCGAGTCTCTAGGACATTCCTAAAAAAAATTGAGTTTTTCCCATAGGAATGCATGGGTTAGGGTTAGGGTTAGGGTTGGAGCTAGGGTTAGGGTTAGGGTTAGGGTTGGAGTTAGGGTTAGTGTTGGAGCTAGGGTTAGGGTTGGGCTTGGAGCTAGGATTTTTCTGAGTGCACTGAACCAACTCCCGAGTCTCTAGGACATTCCTAAAAAATTTGATTTTTTCCCATAGGAATGCATGGGTTAGGGTTATGGTTAGGGTTAGGGTTGGAGCTAGGGTTAGGGTTAGGGTTAGGGTTGGAGTTAGGGTTAGTGTTGGAGCTAGGGTTAGGGTTGGGCTTGGAGCTAGGATTTTTCTGAGTGCACTGAACCAACTCCCGAGTCTCTAGGACATTCCTAAAAAAATTTGATTTTTTCCCATAGGAATGCATGGGTTAGGGTTAGGGTTAGGGTTGGAGCTAGGGTTAGGGTTAGGGTTGGAGTTAGGGTTAGTGTTGGAGCTAGGGTTAGGGTTGGGCTTGGAGCTAGGATTTTTCTGAGTGCACTGAACCAACTCCCGAGTCTCTAGGACATTCCTAAAAAAATTTGATTTTTTCCCATAGGAATGCATGGGTTAGGGTTATGGTTAGGGTTAGGGTTGGAGCTAGGGTTAGGGTTAGGGTTAGGGTTGGAGTTAGGGTTAGTGTTGGAGCTAGGGTTAGGGTTGGGCTTGGAGCTAGGATTTTTCTGAGTGCACTGAACCAACTCCCGAGTCTCTAGGACATTCCTAAAAAAATTTGATTTTTTCCCATAGGAATGCATGGGTTAGGGTTATGGTTAGGGTTAGGGTTGGAGCTAGGGTTAGGGTTAGGGTTAGGGTTGGAGTTAGGGTTAGTGTTGGAGCTAGGGTTAGGGTTGGGCTTGGAGCTAGGATTTTTCTGAGTGCACTGAACCAACTCCCGAGTCTCTAGGACATTCCTAAAAAAATTTGATTTTTTCCCATAGGAATGCATGGGTTAGGGTTATGGTTAGGGTTAGGGTTGGAGCTAGGGTTAGGGTTAGGGTTAGGGTTGGAGTTAGGGTTAGTGTTGGAGCTAGGGTTAGGGTTGGGCTTGGAGCTAGGATTTTTCTGAGTGCACTGAACCAACTCCCGAGTCTCTAGGACATTCCTAAAAAAATTTGATTTTTTCCCATAGGAATGCATGGGTTAGGGTTATGGTTAGGGTTAGGGTTGGAGCTAGGGTTAGGGTTAGGGTTAGGGTTGGAGTTAGGGTTAGTGTTGGAGCTAGGGTTAGGGTTGGGCTTGGAGCTAGGATTTTTCTGAGTGCACTGAACCAACTCCCGAGTCTCTAGGACGTTCCTAAAAAAATTTGATTTTTTCCCATAGGAATGCATGGGTTAGGGTTAGGGTTAGGGTTGGAGCTAGGGTTAGGGTTAGGGTTAGGGTTGGAGTTAGGGTTAGTGTTGGAGCTAGGGTTAGGGTTGGGCTTGGAGCTAGGATTTTTCTGAGTGCACTGAACCAACTCCCGAGTCTCTAGGACATTCCTAAAAAAATTTGAGTTTTTCCCATAGGAATGCATGGGTTAGGGTTAGGGTTAGGGTTGGAGCTAGGGTTAGGGTTAGGGTTAGGGTTGGAGTTAGGGTTAGTGTTGGAGCTAGGGTTAGGGTTGGGCTTGGAGCTAGGATTTTTCTGAGTGCACTGAACCAACTCCCGAGTCTCTAGGACATTCCTAAAAAAATTTGATTTTTTCCCATAGGAATGCATGGGTTAGGGTTATGGTTAGGGTTAGGGTTGGAGCTAGGGTTAGGGTTAGGGTTAGGGTTGGAGTTAGGGTTAGTGTTGGAGCTAGGGTTAGGGTTGGGCTTGGAGCTAGGATTTTTCTGAGTGCACTGAACCAACTCCCGAGTCTCTAGGACATTCCTAAAAAAAATTGATTTTTTCCCATAGGAATGCATGGGTTAGGGTTATGGTTAGGGTTAGGGTTGGAGCTAGGGTTAGGGTTAGGGTTAGGGTTGGAGTTAGGGTTAGTGTTGGAGCTAGGGTTAGGGTTGGGCTTGGAGCTAGGATTTTTCTGAGTGCACTGAACCAACTCCCGAGTCTCTAGGACATTCCTAAAAAATTTGATTTTTTCCCATAGGAATGCATGGGTTAGGGTTATGGTTAGGGTTAGGGTTGGAGCTAGGGTTAGGGTTAGGGTTAGGGTTGGAGTTAGAGTTAGTGTTGGAGCTAGGGTTAGGGTTGGGCTTGGAGCTAGGATTTTTCTGAGTGCACTGAACCAACTCCCGAGTCTCTAGGACATTCCTAAAAAAATTTGATTTTTTCCCATAGGAATGCATGGGTTAGGGTTATGGTTAGGGTTAGGGTTGGAGCTAGGGTTAGGGTTAGGGTTAGGGTTGGAGTTAGGGTTAGTGTTGGAGCTAGGGTTAGGGTTGGGCTTGGAGCTAGGATTTTTCTGAGTGCACTGAACCAACTCCCGAGTCTCTAGGACATTCCTAAAAAAATTTGATTTTTTCCCATAGGAATGCATGGGTTAGGGTTATGGTTAGGGTTAGGGTTGGAGCTAGGGTTAGGGTTAGGGTTAGGGTTGGAGTTAGGGTTAGTGTTGGAGCTAGGGTTAGGGTTGGGCTTGGAGCTAGGATTTTTCTGAGTGCACTGAACCAACTCCCGAGTCTCTAGGACATTCCTAAAAAAATTTGAGTTTTTCCCATAGGAATGCATGGGTTAGGGTTAGGGTTAGGGTTGGAGCTAGGGTTAGGGTTAGGGTTGCAGTTAGGGTTAGTGTTGGAGCTAGGGTTAGGGTTGGGCTTGGAGCTAGGATTTTTCTGAGTGCACTGAACCAACTCCCGAGTCTCTAGGACATTCCTAAAAAAATTTGATTTTTTCCCATAGGAATGCATGGGTTAGGGTTATGGTTAGGGTTAGGGTTGGAGCTAGGGTTAGGGTTAGGGTTAGGGTTGGAGTTAGAGTTAGTGTTGGAGCTAGGGTTAGGGTTGGGCTTGGAGCTAGGATTTTTCTGAGTGCACTGAACCAACTCCCGAGTCTCTAGGACATTCCTAAAAAAATTTGATTTTTTCCCATAGGAATGCATGGGTTAGGGTTATGGTTAGGGTTAGGGTTGGAGCTAGGGTTAGGGTTAGGGTTAGGGTTGGAGTTAGGGTTAGTGTTGGAGCTAGGGTTAGGGTTGGGCTTGGAGCTAGGATTTTTCTGAGTGCACTGAACCAACTCCCGAGTCTCTAGGACGTTCCTAAAAAAATTTGATTTTTTCCCATAGGAATGCATGGGTTAGGGTTAGGGTTAGGGTTGGAGCTAGGGTTAGGGTTAGGGTTAGGGTTGGAGTTAGGGTTAGTGTTGGAGCTAGGGTTAGGGTTGGGCTTGGAGCTAGGATTTTTCTGAGTGCACTGAACCAACTCCCGAGTCTCTAGGACATTCCTAAAAAAATTTGAGTTTTTCCCATAGGAATGCATGGGTTAGGGTTAGGGTTAGGGTTGGAGCTAGGGTTAGGGTTAGGGTTAGGGTTGGAGTTAGGGTTAGTGTTGGAGCTAGGGTTAGGGTTGGGCTTGGAGCTAGGATTTTTCTGAGTGCACTGAACCAACTCCCGAGTCTCTAGGACATTCCTAAAAAAATTTGATTTTTTTCCCATAGGAATGCATGGGTTAGGGTTATGGTTAGGGTTAGGGTTGGAGCTAGGGTTAGGGTTAGGGTTAGGGTTGGAGTTAGGGTTAGTGTTGGAGCTAGGGTTAGGGTTGGGCTTGGAGCTAGGATTTTTCTGAGTGCACTGAACCAACTCCCGAGTCTCTAGGACATTCCTAAAAAAATTTGATTTTTTCCCATAGGAATGCATGGGTTAGGGTTAGGGTTAGGGTTGGAGCTAGGGTTAGGGTTAGGGTTAGGGTTGGAGTTAGGGTTAGTGTTGGAGCTAGGGTTAGGGTTGGGCTTGGAGCTAGGATTTTTCTGAGTGCACTGAACCAACTCCCGAGTCTCTAGGACATTCCTAAAAAAATTTGATTTTTTCCCATAGGAATGCATGGGTTAGGGTTATGGTTAGGGTTAGGGTTGGAGCTAGGGTTAGGGTTAGGGTTAGGGTTGGAGTTAGGGTTAGTGTTGGAGCTAGGGTTAGGGTTGGGCTTGGAGCTAGGATTTTTCTGAGTGCACTGAACCAACTCCCGAGTCTCTAGGACATTCCTAAAAAAATTTGATTTTTTCCCATAGGAATGCATGGGTTAGGGTTATGGTTAGGGTTAGGGTTGGAGCTAGGGTTAGGGTTAGGGTTAGGGTTGGAGTTAGGGTTAGTGTTGGAGCTAGGGTTAGGGTTGGGCTTGGAGCTAGGATTTTTCTGAGTGCACTGAACCAACTCCCGAGTCTCTAGGACGTTCCTAAAAAAATTTGATTTTTTCCCATAGGAATGCATGGGTTAGGGTTAGGGTTAGGGTTGGAGCTAGGGTTAGGGTTAGGGTTAGGGTTGGAGTTAGGGTTAGTGTTGGAGCTAGGGTTAGGGTTGGGCTTGGAGCTAGGATTTTTCTGAGTGCACTGAACCAACTCCCGAGTCTCTAGGACATTCCTAAAAAAATTTGATTTTTTCCCATAGGAATGCATGGGTTAGGGTTAGGGTTAGGGTTGGAGCTAGGGTTAGGGTTAGGGTTGCAGTTAGGGTTAGTGTTGGAGCTAGGGTTAGGGTTGGGCTTGGAGCTAGGATTTTTCTGAGTGCACTGAACCAACTCCCGAGTCTCTAGGACATTCCTAAAAAAATTTGATTTTTTCCCATAGGAATGCATGGGTTAGGGTTATGGTTAGGGTTAGGGTTGGAGCTAGGGTTAGGGTTAGGGTTAGGGTTGGAGTTAGGGTTAGTGTTGGAGCTAGGGTTAGGGTTGGGCTTGGAGCTAGGATTTTTCTGAGTGCACTGAACCAACTCCCGAGTCTCTAGGACATTCCTAAAAAAATTTGATTTTTTCCCATAGGAATGCATGGGTTAGGGTTATGGTTAGGGTTAGGGTTGGAGCTAGGGTTAGGGTTAGGGTTAGGGTTGGAGTTAGGGTTAGTGTTGGAGCTAGGGTTAGGGTTGGGCTTGGAGCTAGGATTTTTCTGAGTGCACTGAACCAACTCCCGAGTCTCTAGGACGTTCCTAAAAAAATTTGATTTTTTCCCATAGGAATGCATGGGTTAGGGTTAGGGTTAGGGTTGGAGCTAGGGTTAGGGTTAGGGTTAGGGTTGGAGTTAGGGTTAGTGTTGGAGCTAGGGTTAGGGTTGGGCTTGGAGCTAGGATTTTTCTGAGTGCACTGAACCAACTCCCGAGTCTCTAGGACATTCCTAAAAAAATTTGAGTTTTTCCCATAGGAATGCATGGGTTAGGGTTAGGGTTAGGGTTGGAGCTAGGGTTAGGGTTAGGGTTAGGGTTGGAGTTAGGGTTAGTGTTGGAGCTAGGGTTAGGGTTGGGCTTGGAGCTAGGATTTTTCTGAGTGCACTGAACCAACTCCCGAGTCTCTAGGACATTCCTAAAAAAATTTGATTTTTTCCCATAGGAATGCATGGGTTAGGGTTATGGTTAGGGTTAGGGTTGGAGCTAGGGTTAGGGTTAGGGTTAGGGTTGGAGTTAGGGTTAGTGTTGGAGCTAGGGTTAGGGTTGGGCTTGGAGCTAGGATTTTTCTGAGTGCACTGAACCAACTCCCGAGTCTCTAGGACATTCCTAAAAAAAATTGATTTTTTCCCATAGGAATGCATGGGTTAGGGTTATGGTTAGGGTTAGGGTTGGAGCTAGGGTTAGGGTTAGGGTTAGGGTTGGAGTTAGGGTTAGTGTTGGAGCTAGGGTTAGGGTTGGGCTTGGAGCTAGGATTTTTCTGAGTGCACTGAACCAACTCCCGAGTCTCTAGGACATTCCTAAAAAAATTTGATTTTTTCCCATAGGAATGCATGGGTTAGGGTTATGGTTAGGGTTAGGGTTGGAGCTAGGGTTAGGGTTAGGGTTAGGGTTGGAGTTAGAGTTAGTGTTGGAGCTAGGGTTAGGGTTGGGCTTGGAGCTAGGATTTTTCTGAGTGCACTGAACCAACTCCCGAGTCTCTAGGACATTCCTAAAAAAATTTGATTTTTTCCCATAGGAATGCATGGGTTAGGGTTATGGTTAGGGTTAGGGTTGGAGCTAGGGTTAGGGTTAGGGTTAGGGTTGGAGTTAGGGTTAGTGTTGGAGCTAGGGTTAGGGTTGGGCTTGGAGCTAGGATTTTTCTGAGTGCACTGAACCAACTCCCGAGTCTCTAGGACATTCCTAAAAAAATTTGATTTTTTCCCATAGGAATGCATGGGTTAGGGTTATGGTTAGGGTTAGGGTTGGAGCTAGGGTTAGGGTTAGGGTTAGGGTTGGAGTTAGGGTTAGTGTTGGAGCTAGGGTTAGGGTTGGGCTTGGAGCTAGGATTTTTCTGAGTGCACTGAACCAACTCCCGAGTCTCTAGGACATTCCTAAAAAAATTTGAGTTTTTCCCATAGGAATGCATGGGTTAGGGTTAGGGTTAGGGTTGGAGCTAGGGTTAGGGTTAGGGTTGCAGTTAGGGTTAGTGTTGGAGCTAGGGTTAGGGTTGGGCTTGGAGCTAGGATTTTTCTGAGTGCACTGAACCAACTCCCGAGTCTCTAGGACATTCCTAAAAAAATTTGATTTTTTCCCATAGGAATGCATGGGTTAGGGTTATGGTTAGGGTTAGGGTTGGAGCTAGGGTTAGGGTTAGGGTTAGGGTTGGAGTTAGAGTTAGTGTTGGAGCTAGGGTTAGGGTTGGGCTTGGAGCTAGGATTTTTCTGAGTGCACTGAACCAACTCCCGAGTCTCTAGGACATTCCTAAAAAAATTTGATTTTTTCCCATAGGAATGCATGGGTTAGGGTTATGGTTAGGGTTAGGGTTGGAGCTAGGGTTAGGGTTAGGGTTAGGGTTGGAGTTAGGGTTAGTGTTGGAGCTAGGGTTAGGGTTGGGCTTGGAGCTAGGATTTTTCTGAGTGCACTGAACCAACTCCCGAGTCTCTAGGACGTTCCTAAAAAAATTTGATTTTTTCCCATAGGAATGCATGGGTTAGGGTTAGGGTTAGGGTTGGAGCTAGGGTTAGGGTTAGGGTTAGGGTTGGAGTTAGGGTTAGTGTTGGAGCTAGGGTTAGGGTTGGGCTTGGAGCTAGGATTTTTCTGAGTGCACTGAACCAACTCCCGAGTCTCTAGGACATTCCTAAAAAAATTTGAGTTTTTCCCATAGGAATGCATGGGTTAGGGTTAGGGTTAGGGTTGGAGCTAGGGTTAGGGTTAGGGTTAGGGTTGGAGTTAGGGTTAGTGTTGGAGCTAGGGTTAGGGTTGGGCTTGGAGCTAGGATTTTTCTGAGTGCACTGAACCAACTCCCGAGTCTCTAGGACATTCCTAAAAAAATTTGATTTTTTCCCATAGGAATGCATGGGTTAGGGTTATGGTTAGGGTTAGGGTTGGAGCTAGGGTTAGGGTTAGGGTTAGGGTTGGAGTTAGGGTTAGTGTTGGAGCTAGGGTTAGGGTTGGGCTTGGAGCTAGGATTTTTCTGAGTGCACTGAACCAACTCCCGAGTCTCTAGGACATTCCTAAAAAAATTTGATTTTTTCCCATAGGAATGCATGGGTTAGGGTTAGGGTTAGGGTTGGAGCTAGGGTTAGGGTTAGGGTTAGGGTTGGAGTTAGGGTTAGTGTTGGAGCTAGGGTTAGGGTTGGGCTTGGAGCTAGGATTTTTCTGAGTGCACTGAACCAACTCCCGAGTCTCTAGGACATTCCTAAAAAAATTTGATTTTTTCCCATAGGAATGCATGGGTTAGGGTTATGGTTAGGGTTAGGGTTGGAGCTAGGGTTAGGGTTAGGGTTAGGGTTGGAGTTAGGGTTAGTGTTGGAGCTAGGGTTAGGGTTGGGCTTGGAGCTAGGATTTTTCTGAGTGCACTGAACCAACTCCCGAGTCTCTAGGACGTTCCTAAAAAAATTTGATTTTTTCCCATAGGAATGCATGGGTTAGGGTTATGGTTAGGGTTAGGGTTGGAGCTAGGGTTAGGGTTAGGGTTAGGGTTGGAGTTAGGGTTAGTGTTGGAGCTAGGGTTAGGGTTGGGCTTGGAGCTAGGATTTTTCTGAGTGCACTGAACCAACTCCCGAGTCTCTAGGACATTCCTAAAAAAATTTGATTTTTTCCCATAGGAATGCATGGGTTAGGGTTAGGGTTAGGGTTGGAGCTAGGGTTAGGGTTAGGGTTAGGGTTGGAGTTAGGGTTAGTGTTGGAGCTAGGGTTAGGGTTGGGCTTGGAGCTAGGATTTTT